>OY292316.1:32177223-33427223 GCA_958496155.1 Sisyra nigra | reverse complement strand
TAGTGGCATTCGATGTCGGTATGAGGTGGACGTGGTGGAGGTTTCACACTTAAATCACCCAGTTGTTTCTTGGGTGGCAATGGTGGTGGTTTGATGGTTGGTGTTATATTCGATGCAGGTCTTGGAGGTGGCTCTGGGGCCATCGATTCCGACTCAGACGACATATCCAAACTAGGATTTTCATGCAACAATGGCATTTCCTTTTTCTTATCATGAAAATCGAACTTACAATCAAAAGTATTTTGTTTCGAAAACAAACTTTTAGGCGATGATGTAGTCGTCGCCATTGAAACCTGTCGTTCTAGTCCTCGGACTGGCGATTTTGACAAGCTGGAGGAATTGAAAAGATTGTTCTCAAAACTTGCACTTGTGCTATTCCCTAAAATACTCTCCAAGGGTGGAAACTTCAACGAGTCGATCAACTCTTTGCTTTCAGACGACGGTGGTGGGTTTCCCGAGGGAATTGGTTTTAGTTCTTGTTTGCTGTACATTTTAAAATCAACGATGAAATCGGTGTTAAACGGATCTTGCGGTGCCGGTTTGAATTCTTCGGAGAACGGGTCGGTTTTGTCGAACGGATCTTCATCGGCGAACGGATCGATTGGAAACGTGGAAGAGTCAGTCTTGGCTTCGAAATTGGCTTGAAATAGTTTAGAATCACTCGTCGCTGTCGTCGTGACTGGGACTAAATCTTTTAGCACCTTTTTCGGGGGATTTTTCAACTCTTGGAAAAATAATTTTTTATCTACATATGGCTTGCTCTTCCCAGTCCCTAACGGGTCCAACTCTGTGAAAACGTCAAACTGGGCCAGGATACTGTTTTTGGTCTCCTCATGTTTCGTCTAAGAAGAAAAAAAATTAGAATAACTTTTAAAATAAATTAACTTTGATTTACTTTTTCATTTGTAGTTTCAGTGGAAGTTGTAGATTTTTCATTGGTTCCCGTCGAGTTACTAGGAAACCAATCAGGTGTTTCTTCAGGACTTTCAAACATTGAACTATCTTGTCGTGATTGACTGGTTTCGCTACTGGTCGACAATAGCCCAGGACGCGGACTGAACATACTTCCTGAGTCGGTGCTTGTATTATTGACATTGGTGGTCCTCGAAGATCGATCTTTCGATGAAGGAGGTGGTGGTAAAAATGGTTTCTGAAAGATATATAGTAAGGTTTTTAACTCAAAAAAAGCCTGTTTTTTCTAACATGTAAGGTTTGTTCTACATGAAACCGTAAATAGTTATACAAGTCATGTGCAAAACAAACTATTATAATGTTTTACATAATACTTTTTTTTCAGGTCTTAATAGTTTAATATTTTAAGCACTTATCAGGTGAAAATACCAGTATTTTAACAATCTATTTTCTTTTTACACTACGTTTCGTCGGTGTTATTCTGACTTCATTAGGTATCTTGAAAATTGTTATAGATACCAAATAATATAATAAAAATATAGCTTGAATATAAATTTAACAATCTGATGAAGTCGGAATAACACCGACGAAACGTAGTGTAAAAAGAAAATAAATTGTTAAAATAAAAAACTGATCTTTTCACCTGATAATTGCTTAAAATAATGTTGTACTGCGCATTTTTTGTAACTTGCACAGTTTTATTTTCATCTAGAACAAACTTGTATCAAAAATAGTGAATAATTGTTGAAAACAGTGAAACTCAATCACACGTTATTACGTTATCAAAGGGGAGTTGAGTTCATACGCGGGTAGTACATTTATTATCAATTATTTAAAAAAAATAGATTAATAATAACAAATATACTAAAATTCAAATCGTACAACGTAATTCGCCGAGAGACGGGCTGTTGTGGATTATGATTGGTGTTCAAGTCAAAATGAGGCGGAGTTTTACCAGTAGCGGACGTTGAAAATTAGACAAGATATTAAAGAAAATTTGAAAAAAATAAATAAATCGAAAAGTTTGGAAGAAAACCTTTTTAAAGGTTTGCATTTTTATTAGTCTTAAAAGTGGTCACAAAGTTCTATTACAATTGAAGTCCTTAGAAGAAGAAGGTATTAACTCGGTAAGTTATATCTCATTCTTTGGAAAAAAATTTGCAAGTTTTGAATTAATACTCAAGACTTTTGAAAAAGTCATCTTCCATGCATTCTAGCGTCCCTCTGATGGATTAAAGTCAAAACCCTGATGTCTTATTTAGTGGGAATACAATTTATTTCCTACTATTTACTGCTTATACCTAACATAATGAAAAACCAACTAACCGGAAAACTAGTGAATGAATCTCCGAAAGGATCCGAGTTGAAAGGATCTTCTTTGTTCGGTCCGAAAGGATCCGACGGAGTGATTCGTTCCATTTGATGGATTCCTTGTTGAATACTGCTAAGTTCCAATTCTAAGTCGACCAAATCGGCTATGGCTTCGGCCGGTGGCCCACCAACAGCTCCTTTTTCAACAGCTTCACCAATCGCTCCCAGTCCGAGTACGGCTCCCGTTGGTGACTTACTCGTTCCACTCGACTCATTAATGATACTCATCTTTGAACTGATGTGCGAATCCGCCAGCTTCAGATAACAAACCAGACAAGAAATCAATAGAATCAAAAGTCATGAACTTAACGAGATAAGACCACTATTGTTTACTATTATCTCCGAATGGGAGATAAGAAATTTTAGAAATGATCAAAATAGAGCTATTTACATATCCAGTTTTGCTCGTTCCCGAGTAGGTCTTGTGTTCGAGATGTTGTTTGGCGAGTTCGATTTCTTTCTTTTTCAGCTCAAAAACGACTTGGAATAAATCACGCATTGCAATTACTACCTAAAGGTTGGAGAAGTTGTTAAATGTAAGAGTCTATCTTTTCAGAATTTTTAATTACATACTTGACTAGCAGCTTTATCAGTTTTAATTCCGAAAAATCGATGGCCTGTATCGGGAGAGCCGAAGATGTAACCAAAAGCTCGAGAATCGGACATGTCTTGGGCGATGAATGAAATCTTGTGGACGGGATGGTGATAGAGAGAATCCTTTAAAGTAATTTTTGATTATATTGAGTGTAAACATTGCAGATTGTTTACATTGGTTCGTCATATTTTTTTTTCCTTAAATTATAATTTAATGCAGTTGTTCCCAACATTAAAAATACAACGCCTCTTCGAAAAAAAAAGTGTACGCTTCTCTAACTTTAATTAATTTTAAACCGGTTTCAAGAAGAGAAGGTTACTTAGATGTGGTGTATGAATTTTATTTGTTGTTAGATATATTCACCAATTTTTACAAAGCTACTCAGTCATTTTTGGTTCTTTTTCTGTGCAACCACCAAGCTGAGTAAGATGGAACCTAGGACGGCAGAATTTAGAGGCGGCAAATTAAGAGCCAAAATTACAAATAAAAATAATTTTTACAATTTCATTGACAAAACAATTGTAATTAAAATGATTGTGAGCTAAGATATCTAATGGGAAGGGCCGTTTGGGCGGCAAATGTGTAAATCCGCCCCTGTTTACGGTGTACAGTCTTAAAGGCTAATTAATGTATAATTCATAAATTTTGTCACACGTATTTCATGGTCTTTTTAACTCCCCCCCCCCCTTTTTGTCCTTGTCACTGATGACTGTCTACTTTACTGTGCTGTCGCATATTACATCAAATATCTCATAGGCAACCGGGGCGGCAAAGGTAAACTTTCCAATGACATAGAAATAGTTTGTTTAAGTTTTTAGTTTACATGCAAGTATAACGTTTTAATACTTTAGATTTTAATATCCGACGTCACGAGCCTTATGATCCTTGTCACACAATGCTACACTTCGAAAACGCCTTTCCCTCATGTGACGTAATTTATTGATGGCCCTTTACTCAAAATTGGTCTCATAATAAATAAGCAGAAAACTACCACCTCTTAAAGTTAAAAAGCTTTTTTTTTTGGTGTATTAAGTCGCTTTAGTGACGTGGTTGACTAGATAGTTCCCCTACACGCCAGTGGTCGTGGGTTCGAATCCCAATGAAAGCCTAAGATTTTTTTTCTGGGTATTCGGATTCGACAGTCGCTAATGACCATAGTAGTTAATGCAACCTTAAATAAATAAAAAAAAGTCGCTTTAACACTTAAGGTCACACACACAGAAAATTTCTGTAGGTCTTAGATCTTAGATCATAGTTCTTAATTTTAGGGATTCGACGGGGATCAAACTCAATACCACTGACGCATGTAGCGGAGAGAGCAACCTGCTCTAGCCACTGCTTCACTAATGTAAGTGAACCAAAGTTAGGTATTGAAGCAGTACATTTTTACTGGATGTTGATTTTAATAAAAAACATCCCTATCAAAAACAATATACTATGAACTTCGTTCCAAAAAATTGTACCTACTTTAAGTTGAGGAAAAATGTCGCTCCTTAGGATTAAACCAGAAGGAGACTGGTTGGGGGGTGAAAAGTGAAAACATAAATTTCAACTGCATTCGGTTGTGAAGAAAATAAACTAATAATTACTATTACATAGCGTTTTAAAAATAAAAAGTACAGTGGGTATCGGTTAACGAACATAATCTGTTCTAAGATTATGTTCGCTATCCGAATTGTTCGTTAACCGATCAATTAACCGTAAATGGTTTTGTGAAATCGAATATTATCTGAATATAATATGTTGGTTATCCGAATATCTGTTCGTTGCCTGAATACAAAAATTTTTCGTGAAATGTTCGTTGTCCAATTGTATGATTACTCTGAAAATGGGGGAAAGCGTTGTCGCCCTAACAGAGGTCCACAGTAAAAAAGCGGTGTTAAAATGGACTCGTTTTAACACCGCTGTGTAACACCGGTTTTACAATGCTCTTTTGCGGTGTTAAAAATTCGGTGTTAAACCGGTGTTACAGCGGAGTCAAGTTACTCCATATCGATCTATCTTAAAAAATCATTAAAAATATTAACACCGCTAACGGTGTTACTGTCACACCGGTTTCGGTGTTGAATTTAACACCGTACACCGCAACCACTTACAACGTTTTTTTACTGTGATATTTGAAAACATTTAGGTTAATATTGGCTAATTGTAAGAAAATGTGCTCATAGTGGAAAGAGAATAACCGGATATCGGACGATCATGTGAATTTCCTGGGTAAAATCACGAGATAAGACGGGCTTATTTTTAACCGACGAATCTAAATTCGACTCAAAATTCGAGAAATTTTTAGATTTTAATTGGGATTCGAAAGTAGGACTATTGGCGTAAAAAGCGTAAATGACGTCATAGCATTATTATTATGAATATAATGAACCAAATATAAAAAAAATAAATATTTAGCCCTTGTAAAGTTTCGTTGATTTACCCCGGTTTTTTCGTCTCTCAGTCGCAGTCCATCGATGGCCACGTGGATGGTGATCCGTTGTTTGTGCTCGCCGGCGGCCCGAATCGCCATTTTCAAGTCGGCCAGCGCTTCCTGGCACATTCGATCGCCGCGGGCTTCACTCACCTCCAGAATCCCGATCAGTTTCGCCTTAAAACTCACCCCTTCTCCCAGAAATCGGGACGGCTCATTCTTATCTGCACATGAAACAATAAAACCACACCTTAACACTCATTAACCAGTGGCCACCTGCACGAACCTATTTTACAAATGATAAACCTGGACAGACATTCACGCAAAACGTTTCCCTGACTCAAATTCCGGAGCATCATTCAGTTAAGATTAAAGAGACATGACTAAGTCTATGCCTAGTATATATTTGAGACTCGATGACTTGAGAAGTTGGGAATGTTAATGATTAAAAAAAAAGAACGGAAATTTTGCGATAACTTGCGGTTATTCACAGGATATCAATATCCTCTCTCGCTTCTATCTGAACCAAAAGAACTAATTTGGTGATAACGTTCGATTGGAAATGAGTCTACGTTCAACATGCAAACATTATTAAGCGATACATTCTGAGTAAGTATTAAAAAAAAAAAAATTGAAACAGACCAAAAATCTAATGAGGCAGAAAACCATGCAATCGATTTTTCGAAATTTAACGAATGAATGAATGGTTGAATTTATGCAACATCAAGATTTTTAAGTTCTGTTTTTCAAATACATGAGTTGATGTTAATGTGAAAAGACGAGCAAGAAATTACTTACATTTGCAGGGGC
This sequence comes from Sisyra nigra, assembly GCA_958496155.1. Lineage (NCBI taxonomy): Eukaryota > Metazoa > Arthropoda > Insecta > Neuroptera > Sisyridae > Sisyra > Sisyra nigra. The sequence continues at coordinate 33,421,119 of OY292316.1, read as the reverse complement.
TCGTTTTTTTCCTTAATGTTTGCATGTTCTTTTGATTTTTTACATGTAGATTAAATATAATATATATTTTATATATAAAATAGAAGATAAAACTATGACTTTTTTGAACATTTGATAAACTTAATAGATGAAAACATTTTCTTTTATTTCTTTTTGAAAATTTTCCTTTGCAATCACACCCTTGCGACAAAAAACACATGTAGTTTCACATCGTTGAAGAAGTTGAGTTGGTCACAGAATTTTTATATGATTTTTTTGAGAGTTGTATTGACTGAGAGATTATGCAAGTGATTCACTCAGATTTGGTGGTTGGGCGAGGAAATTTATGTTGTTTCGATATTTTTTCATTGTGTTCGAAATAATGACGAGGAGTTCATCGTTTGATGTAAATTTTAGTTTTTTTTTTGTCAGTGTGTGGTGAAGGCGCAGACGATGCCACAAACACATTGCCTCAGTTCGTGACTCGTCGCTGCTATTGATTTTCAACCCCCCATTCAGATTCACACAACCCCTTGCAGGTTTTATTTTTAACGCACATGCTCATAGCACACACGTAAATCGATATACCTTCAATTTGAACAAAAACACTTTTTACGTTTTACTTGCACTACTTAATTTATTTGTTCAACGAAATTTTTAATGTAATATCATTTGAATTGTTATTTACAAGGGTGGGTGGCTGTTTAAATTAATTTGAGGTGTTTACCGTCGGCGGTGTGTGCCATTGCGAACCAGAATCCGACTGAAGTTTCTCCTTTGTCATATTTTGCTGTGTATTACGCCCATTGTTGAGTTTTTCCGGTGGAAATTTGTGCGTAATTATAATGAGATTGTTTGTTTATTTTGAAAATGTCAATTTGATTTGATAGAAGTTTGACAACTACAAATCGGCACTCGCGTGTTTTTTTCAAATGGAAGGGGAAGATTTTGTCGAATTCGCGTTGGGGCAATTCAGTGTAACAAAAGTGCAATTTGTTTTGCATTAAAAATTATAAATTCTTCTCATTTTCTCAAGGTCTTCATTTTTAATAACATTTTAGAGAACCTGCATTTCATTTTCAATTAGAAAGTTAGAAAAATAATATTTAATTGTAAATATTTTGAAAATACTATTCAATACCATTCAATACTATTCAAAAAGTGAAGATTAGAATTGTATGGTTCATTGAAATCATGAATTATTGTAAAATCCATTCGATGGTTTTACATTAATTTAAAAAACAACATTTTAGAATTTTTTCTCATTGTTTGTAATAAAATGAACTGTAAAATATCTAAAAATAAAATAAATTAATCTAAAAGGTGGTTTTCAATTTAACTCAGGGGACCTAGTGAACCCAGTGTAGAAAAGTGTAGCATTTGTTTTTTTAATTTTAATATTATCTAAGACGTTCTGATGATCTTTAAACATTCTTTAAAAAAATATAAGATGTACACAACAGAAATCATTTCAAAAAATTTATAATATACAATGTTTCAAGGTTTTTAAATGAAACGTTTATAAACAAACCTTAGACTACAACCATGTTTGAGGCATTCAACATTTTTATTTCTGCCATCTAAGCGCGAGTTATTAAACTATTAGTTGTGAAATTCATCTTGTATAACTGGATGCCTATAAAATACCTAATTTTAGTTCTCACTTCTTGATATTCAATTTTTAAGCAGTTATTATATTGATTTAGTTTAAATTTAATTTTTAAGCTTTTAGAATGATTTAAAGTATACTTAAAACATGATATTTCCAAAATTGTATGTTAATTTCTTTTTTATTCTTCTATTAATGTTTTTAAATGGAAGACGGGATGAAATATCTAGATTTTTAATGTTACGATCTAATGCCTTTATTAAACTTTTATAATTTCAAAAATTTTAGATTACTTTCGATATTTATATTTAAAAAAATACAGCTTTCATATAAATATTCACTTAATAGTTTTAAATATCTCAACTGTCTAAAAATAGACAACTAGAATTTGAAACATTTGAATTTTAGTTATCCATTAGGGTCCCTTAAATCAATGCTTACCTATGTATATTAATTCCCACAACTTCTTGGTACTTTTATTTTTATTTTTCAATATAAGTTTTATATGAATTTAACTTTTTTGTCTCCTTGGCACTGTAGTTTGGCTAATATTACTATAACATGGGCTTATAGCCAGATTGACGTAACACTTTGTTAAGATTGCCATCCTCTGTTGATCTTTAAAAAGCAATATTGCATTTTTTTAATCTACAGTTCAATCTTCTGTAAGTTCTACGAGTATGTACTTCTTTCGTTTCAGTCTTCTTTGACACCTGGGAGATTTACTAAGTTTTCTGTTACTGTTGGATTTTTGTAAGATGCGAATTTTGGGCTGAATTTCCAGTACTTCCTATGATTATCGATAACGTCCTATATATAGGTATATCTCCAGCATTTTTATGTCATGGTGCAAAGTGACGTCTCTTACAAACCATGAATAATCCGTTATAAGTCTCAGAAGAGCTCTGTTCTGTATTTTTTTAATTCGTTTTTTTTTTTGGTGATGTCGTGCCCCAAAGCTCACGGGCATACGTCCAAAAAGGTCTTATAACTTGGAGATATACTAGTTGGTTTAGCTGTATGGGTAAAGCTTTGTCGCCGATTAGCTATTTGACTTTTTTGAGATGAAAACAAAGCCGAGCTGAGAGAGTTGTTATGTACGCGTTCCAGGGCAGTTTATTGTTCATTGTCAAGGTCCAAGTAGTCATAGTGTCACCATTGTCACCCTCCTTCCATCCAATGTTATGGGAAAGTGAATGGACAATGTTTGAACTTAAATGAATTTAATGGACTTTTCTGGGTTTAATCTGATCGCGTTCACTTTTTGCACCATTTCTTTCTGCCGTTTCATAGCGCAGTCTCCCTTGCATAATGTAGCGACATCATTTGTGTATTGTACCAATACTCTTGAGATTGTTTTGGGGTCGTACGTGTACATTGTGTACAGAAAGGGTTCCAGTACGCTTTCCTGTGACACTTCTGATTCGTTTAAATATCTTGGGGTAGTCCTTCAATATAACAAAAACAAGTTTCACTCGGTCTTGAACCAGCTTAAAAATGTACTCTTTTTGGGTTAAGCTTCGATTGCAATTATCATAAAGCGACTATTGTTCATATTGTCTATATACAGTAGATAAGCATGAGTACGAATTTCAACATAATGCCAACGTAAGGCAAAATATTAGCGTAACTAATTACAAGTAGGGATGCAAACGAATAACGATATATCGATGTTTTAGAAACATGTGTAAGTCGTAAGACATCAACAACTTTACCAAAAAATCCAACTATCGTTCAGCTAAGAAACGAAATAGGGAAACAAATGACCAGGTGATTTAAAAAAAATCAAAGCACCTCAGTCATTGGTTAATGCATTGAACCCGCGGTTCAAGTTATTGCACTTCAAAGACCCATTGGTAAAAAGTAAAGTAATCACATATTTAAAGGGATTCGCAAAGGAGGCCAACAAAGCCACAAATAAATCTGATTCTTTTGACGAATGAGAAAAAGAAGATATAACTAAATATTTTTGTAATTTGAAAATGCCATGAACAGTTGGCACATATCAACATTAAATGTAGATATTCATCGTCTTCATTTGTATACTCTTAGCTCAGAAGCTAAAATCCAAATATATCTTGGTTCAGCTATAGCTCTGATCACACAAAAGCTAATCCATGTGTGGGAAGATATGAAGGGTGGGTTTCCGGGTTTCTGTAAATATGCATTAAAATACTTAAACCTACATAGTAGCGATAGTAGCAACATCAGTTCCTAGTGACCGCCTCTTTATAAGGCTGGAGCAACAATAACGCAGCAAAGAAACCGTTTGACAAGGATACGGCTTTCAAAACGACTATAGGTATATAAATTAATTTACTAAATAAATTGTTTTTGTTTTGGAAAAAGTTTAGCTAAATTTTGTTAATATGAAGAAATACTTTGGTCGCTTCAGTTTTGTTGCAGCCGTTTTCCATTGTATCTTAATTACAAATCTTTTTACAATGATCAAAAACCGAACGTTAAACATTAATTATCTTTATTTTTCTAGTTATGCATTAATTCGACCTTGTCTTACAATTAGTTATACGGGGTATTAAGTTGTATTTTTTTTTCTTTACCTTCTTTTACTTAAATTAAATTCCAATTTATTCGTATACTCAGATTTTCTATTACAAAAACTACAAGTTGAGAAATTAGTTTTCTCAACAATGTGAAGCTACCAATAAGAAATGATAAAACTCGATTAATTCGATAGACAGCAGGTGGTTGTTATATGGGTCGTTAATCTTCCACGAATGAATCATAAACGAGGATTCTTATACGAATATTTTATAAGTCATTGGAAAGAATTGATTTGAGAAGACGAAGAAATGCATCCTTTAACAAAGTATAAGTAGAGATGATCTTAACGACAAAATTTGACTTGTGTTGAGCATTTCCTTTTTGTATGTTTTATAGTAAATAATAATAATTTGCAATTAATGAGTGCAATTATCATTAAGACATCTAGGTAAGAGAATTGGCGACAAGTCAGACGAAGCAGCTTATCGCCTCGTTCGACTCGGCATCTCATTGCTTCAAGATTTTTTTTTTTTCAGTTTGTGGTTTACATAAATAGAATTTATCCTTATTTGATACAATAACGTATAAATCTCGCGTTCAAGAGATACGAGAGATGCGAAGCACGGCCCGAAGAAGTTGCAAGTTGTTGAGAGAACGATCCTCGCGTCTTCCAGGAGGAAGGAGTGAGAGATGTGAGATGAGGCTTCGCCTCCAAGAGCACTCGACCATAACCGCCATATTTCCTTTGCGATCTCGTAACTCTTACACAGAAATTTCAAAAATGTTTCAGTCTATAGGTTCAATCTCAAATACTAATATTCACTACATAATAAATATTTTTTTTTTCGTTTGTACTGTGTGGCAGGCTTTAAGCCATTTGCAAGCTGAATTTTTGTTTAAAATTTTCAAAAAAAAAAAATCTAATTTGGTTAATTTTATATCTGGTCATTTCCAATTACGTATCTATGTGTTAATTCAAAATTTTTTTAAAGTATCTAGTATACGTAACATAATCATCTAACTGAAAGTGTCTATTGTTAAATATTTTTTTTGACTTTTGGGAAAAAAATATTTCTACTATAGGGTAGGTACTGCTAGTAAAAAATAAATTTAATTTATATGGCTCGGAAGAGTTATACGTAGATTGCAGATAACATTTTTAGTACTACTAGTTTAAGCCTTTAAGGTATTGTGTTCTTTCGTAGATATACAAACACAGTGGCTCAATTCTTTACGATTAAATATAATATGAAGACATAGGCGCTTCTTCTTTGGATAGCGACAAGAACAAACGCGAACGGCAGCATTGCGGTCTCGTTAAGGTCATGTCTCAAGTCGCGCGACCTCTTCAAACAAACACTTTTGCAAAAAAAATGTCCTATCATCTCCGCGCTCTTCGTCACACACAAGCACTAATTAAGTACGTGCTTCACTGCCAATGAATCGAATATAAGTATAGTTTGGGGTGCAATCACTTCATTTTGATCTGCAGCAAAACCGATGACTTTAGAGAAAAAGATTAACTTCAGTTAAGAAGTGGGTGAAGCGAGGCTTCAATGTTTCAAATCGTTGCAAATCACGTTCCTATATTATCTGCTCTCGATTATGCGTTGAAAAAAGTTAAATTTTGATGAATTAAATTTAAATTATTAATTAATTAATTGACTATTTTTATTTCTTTCAATACTTGATACTTTTATTGCTTAAGAGCATCTTAAAGTTTACAAAGCTTTCTTGTGGAATGTATTTTGTAATTTCTACTAACAGCTTAGTAATTTATTTGTGAACACGTCAGAAAGTTATCTTTTTGATGCCATGAAATTAAAAAGTTACGATACCTATCTTGAATATCTAATAAACAACTTTAACAGAAAGTTATAAAAAAAAAACATTATTTTGATTTCTAAGATATACATTTGATAACACTATATAGACCAGTGCTTTTAGCCTTTGAACATGGTATAAAGTGAAAAAAATTATAGTAGGATGAAACCCATTGGAAAAGGAAAAGAATGTAATAAAAATGAAAGGAAAAATTAATTACGGTCGATCTCATCTGGAGAAGTGGAAAAAAGGGGTGTTGTTAAGGGTGGAAACGGTTTATCTCTGTTCCCGATAAAACTACTACCCGATAAGTCCTATGGAAAAAAGTTAAACAGCAAAGTTGTAGGTAATAAGAAGATTTACAACTTTTGTACTAACACTTTTTTCATATAACCTCAAAATTTAGGTGAAAAATTCCAAAAACCAAGCTTTTGGTTTTTAATTTCACAAAAAAAAATTTTTCACAAGAAATTTGGTAAAAACTTACCTTTTATTGTCCCAAACACAATGTGTTTTTTATTTATTTATAATATTAAGACAATTGTAGTTTTGTCGGAAATCGAAATAAACCGTTTCTACCCTTAAAACGCCCCCTTTTTCACCTCCCCACCTCAGATCGACCGTAATTTATTTTTCCTTTCATTTTTGTTATATTCTTTTCCTTTTCTAATTGGTTTCATCCTACTATAATTTTTTTTCTGTTCAAAAATTATCGGTACTGGTCTAATATATCTTTCTGACATTTGTGAGCTCAAAACGTTCAGCTACGTAATCGTTTCGTAAAAGTCATTTGTAGTTGTTACGTTTATAACTGAACGTTTTTTGCTCACTGGATATCAATGGTTTAAATTTTGATTATTAAATATAGTATAAAACACAAATAATTTTGTTGAAGGTCCTATTTGAAAACGATTTCTCTTATAGAATTTGAGAAATTCGAAGATTATTTACTATGAACTGCAGTCCGGAGAAAATTTATTATAATTTTTCTATAGTCTCCGGATTAAAACTGAAGAGTTGGTAACCCTTGTCCATCTATCTCAGTGATATGTGATATTTGATTAAATTATCTCTCGCCAATGAGATTCTGAACACTGATACCTACGTCAAGGAGGAAATGTCTTCGTTATCTTAAACACGCTTGTTTAGGCCTCCTACTGTTAAACACATTTAGACGACATCAAGAGGTGAAAAGGAAGACAAACACACACATACACAAGAAGACGGAAAAGAGGTTTTAAACAACCCGAGAAATGATACGGTTGAAGACCAAGATTAAATCAAAAATATAGCCAAAGTCGCCGAGACGTTTTTTTTTTGATTTATCTCAAAAAAAATTCATTAGAAGCGATGTTAGATTTGAATGTCAAACACGCAGAGCGTAAAAGTATTAAATGATAAATTTAATTTTATTAGTTTTTTTAATACAAGCTACCTGTAAATCTTTTTTTCTTATTAATGTGTTTATAACGACTTGGATGTATAATAAAATATTAGAGATAAATCAGTGAGAAAATTCTGTGTCAGTATCGTTCAAATAAACTATGATTTGGTCTGCACTTACTGGTAAGATTTCCTAAGAAATATTTTATTGATTGAAACCTTCTTATGATAACTCAATTTGCAAGGCAAATGCAGTGGCGACTCGTGACAAAAACGTTTGAGGATGCAAATTTTTTGCATATCACTTTTACGGTCATATCAACAATATCAAGACTAACTTTTATAAATTGTTTTGAAAACGGTTGTTAGGCGTATCTAAAACAGCGCCGTGATTGACTGACAAACATACTAGAAGAATGAAGATGAAAGGATAACATTTTAAAGCATTTTTCCTGAGAGGATTGTAACTTCTACTAAGGAAGGATTTTTTGAAATTCCATCTCTAAAATACTTAAAGAGGGGGTTGAAAGTTATGCAAATTTTCCATCTTTCAAACTATTAATTTTTCAATTATAAAAATAGGTTCAGAATACAAGAATTTATCACGTAGTTAAGCATTTTTTGAAAATGAATTATGCTTGATTATTTTAACTTGTAAATTAAATTACTTGCAAAGTTAGTGATTGTGTTGATTTTACATTTAAACATTAATATTTTGCTCCAGTTTGACTTGATTTATAGTCAAATTTCGGCGGACAAGTAGCTTGAAAATCAAGGGAAGTAGCGAATCGTTATGTTCATTTCATTAAATTATTCCAAGTCCATTATCTTCAATTGAGCTAATCTTTAAACTATGACGAATGTTTTATGGTAATTTTTTTAATTTTTTAATAGTATCCTTTTTTTCCATTTAAAGTGCTTTATCAGCTATTGGTCATGAGTACTTGAGGAGCTTTATTTTGTAAGTGTCATATTTTGCAGAGCAAAATTGTTTTTTGGAAGGTGATAGTGTAATTTCATAATTTTGGATCCTTTACCGCCTTTTGGATGGAGTGAGGTGTTCCCGTATATTTTCTAATGTTTTAAAGTGGGCATGCTGATGTTGAGGGACTGCTGGCAGACGGGGCACTTTCACAACGAGGTAATTGGATCTTCTTAAGTAGATAAGAGTGGGATATGTTTGAGTGAGTTATCCTTAGACGTGTAAATGTGTCCTGGTATCATCGGGGCGTCATGCTGTTTATTGGGATTTTCTGTCGAGCTAATGTACGGTGTGGTGCTTGGTGGTTGCACTCGTTCACTCTGTGTCTCCATTTTCTGCAGTCCTCAGATAAGGGCAGTATTGTGACTTTTATACTTTCTGTTGCTTACAATTAGGTAAATTTTTATAGTTTTTCTCTTCACGCATAGACTTTTTAAAACTTTTTTTTTTTTTAATTTTACATGACTAAAGTCAAGGGTAGACATTGTTGGTTATACAGACTTAGTTTTGTTTAAGAAAGCCTTGTCTTCCTTGCTTGCTGATGTTAGACAAACCACCACCGATCGAATGATAAGATAGGATTGACACAAATTTATCTTTTGCTTCTGTTTCATTTCTTTACTTCTATTATCCTTTAATAAATACATAGTTTGTAACAAGGTTAAATCTTCTGATGACCACCTCGGAAGATTCTCAAGTCTTTTCCACGGATTTTCAAAATAAAAATTATCTTCGTAGCAGTCGCTTCGGCGGTACTTTATTGGACCGGTTACGCTATAATCTATATAAACATGAAGTGGATGGAGGCTCATGTGTTTCGGTCGACCATGCTGCCGCAAAACAAAACCTTTTTCTCGTATACGTATGCGAGTATAGAAAAACATATAGATATAGATACCTACATATTGTTGGGCTCTCGTGAGATGCCTTCCTTTTAAAATAATAACGGGGGCGGCAACAATCACGAACAAATTAAATATGTGTGTTGTTTAACATGTTGTATCTGCGTGTTTCGCTCTCATGTTCTTGCCACACCACCCTCTATTATACCTTATTAATTCTTCCTCTTTTCGTATTCGATTCGATTGAACGCGAAGAGCTATAGGATCTAAACAAGATACAATCTTTCAAAAATTAAATTAGGCTGTTTTAGGTCATTTAATTAAATTTTTATAGGTTTATAAGATTAAGAAAAAAATAACAAACAAAAGAAATTCTGACATCAAATCCAGCTTTAGAAGTTTCAATCTTCTAATCAATGTTAGATTTTAAATGGTTCTATCAACCAATGAAAATCTAAATGAAATTATAAATGACCAAATCAATTAAAAATTTTAGGTGTTTCTCACATCTCTGACGATACCTATGTGTTATATCACTAAAGAGCATTCTGTAAGCTAATACTTGTGTCTTTTTGCGAATATGTTACGGTTGATTTCACAATTTTTTTATAAATTTACTTAAAGAAATCATCCTTCTTGGAAGACTCTGTCATGTGACAACAAAGTACAATTATTCAATATAAAAATAACGCGTTTGTTTAATTCTTTCTGATGGTACACTAGGTCAATAAATTTAACGAAATAAGCTATAAAACAATGGACTTTTAGAACGTATCAAACAGAAGCTGTATACAACTAAAAATATTCTAAGAAAGCTTTTCCCATAAAGCCTGCTGCAATCAAGACACGTGATTGACGATGAAGCAGCACAAACCGTGAATTGTGAAGAAAAATGAAAATAAGCAAAAAGAGAAGTTAGATTCGATTTCTTTACAAAAACAATTAACAAATGAGTCCACTTACAATTAGTGGTACAGTGGTTAAACCTTCGCTTCATGCGTCAGTTGTACTCAGTTCGGTTCTCGGTGAATCCTAGAAATTTACGAATTACAGAAACTTTCTCTGTTAAATCAGTTGTGATAAGACTTTACACGCTAAACAGACTTAAAACACAGAATAAAAAAATAAAATAAATATTATATATGAATAATAAAAGTTCTAATTTAGGGAACACGTACCCCTAATTAAAAGAGTAGTGACTAAAATGTTATCTTATATAATATTATCTTATATTATGTGGACGTGGTCTTAAGGTCTTAGAGGTGATCAAAATTGAATTTTTATCTTCGGTTACTAAATACAGCGGTGTTAATGACTGAGGATGAATAATTGACGCGATTTTCAAGCTACTTGTTCTAAATTAGACTAGAAATCAAATAAAACTCGAGCAAATTATTTAAAGGTCAAATCAAGTCAAACATTGATTTTACAAATTATTTAATTTACAAATCAAAATGTCAAGCATAGTTCATTTCAAAAATATTCATTCTTTTGACTTGATGAATGATCTAAGTAACTGCAGTGACCTTGAAAAAACCTTCAACTTTAGAAGGACGTGTCCTTAAAAGAGATTTCCAAGACATTTTCACTTTCAATAACTTTTAAGAACTTTAGCATGAAGCAACCAGTTTCTAATCTTAGGTAAAAAATTAACTACAGCTTTAAAGAGTTTCAGCGCTATACGTTAAGTTTACAACACGACCCGAATAAAAGTTAAAAAAAAAAAACTAAAATAATTTTCTTCTTAAAGCTTGACCACAAAAGCTCATTATTTAATAAGGGTAATATGTTTGGGATAGGCAAGATACTGGTATTTCTTTTTGCTTAAAATAATTTAATTTTGCGATTATAAGACAAATCTACAAATCAATATCTACTTATCATTATTTTATGAACTTCTTAGGAAGAAAGGAAATAGGTATGTCAAATGATTCCCATATTTAAAAAAATTTAATTATTAATTTTATCGCGTATTAAGTAATTCAAATTCATAATATTTCTTTTCCAGTAAACTTTGTCAATTTTTTATTTTAAACTTTTTAGAGAATTTTTTCGTAAAATTGGTCAAGCCTTCTTGTGGAAAATGCTTTAAAATGGTATTTTCCAAACTTTAACGAAACTTCTTTCAAATCCACAGTTCCTTTAGGATATAATTGTTATGCTTTCCTATGGGAGCCGTGTAATATATCGGCATAAGAAGCAATCTATATCATCCTCTGACCCCTAAACTACGAGTACCACATTGTGAAAATCAAGTCAATCTTTTACTCTGTGAAAAACAAAAACAAATCTATCCCACGAGAATCGTACATTTTTCCTAGATAAAAAGTATATTATGTATTACACCAGACTATATTCTATATCTATGCTAAATGTCATCCAGATCTATTCAGCCATTCTGACGTGAAAGCGTAACAAACACCAAACAAATAAACTCGCTTTCGTATATGTACAATATTAAATAAGGATACATTTTATTGCTGGCGGAATAACAACTATGAAAATAGTGAGTTAATGGGTTGAAAGCTATCAAATTATAACCTTTACAATTAACTAAGTAATTTTGTAATAGGTACGTTAATCTTACAACTATAGACAATGTTTAGGTATTTGGTATCCAACTTAAGTTTTAATAAGATTATAGTCATTACAAACTGCGGTTTGGCAAAGTAATTTTTCAAGGATTTTAATGGTAAATATTTATTTTTCTTCAATTCTGGATAAGTCTGAATTTTAGGTCCAGTTTTCACCTTTATTGATAAGGATAACCGATTATTCCTCGCTTGAAAAGAGATGGGAATTAATAACAACCACACATGTACTATATGTACTCAGCTTAGTAGAGACAATATTCTTCTCTATACCAAAATTAATAAAAAAAATTACCTTTCGATTTAATCGGTTATAAGTGATCATCTATGCTAATAATTACTTTTACAATCTATATTTTCTTTCATCCAATGAGTTCAAATAAGTTACTTTATCGTTTCTCGTGGCTTTCCGTTACCCTCAATAACAATGTGTCCTAGAATCCATATAATAGGTATTTTTGAACCAAGCCGCCAGGCAAAGAGTCTTTAGTTTTCGATAAAGCTTCCTTCGTTACTTCCTTCGAGAGCATTTATTGAACCTTTGAAATCAGTAAGAATTTTCTTTTAATTAAAAGCAGTTCTTCCGTTGCAATTAAATGCACTAAAGTTTTTCTTCTAAGAATAGACTAGTTAATAAATATAATGTAATCTCTTTGCATCGAAAACGCGACGACTTTTCGTGAGTTTTTCTTTTAAGTTTTTTTCCATTTAATTGTCTTTAAGCCGAGCTATCGAAACAATGCAAGATAAATCAAGTCGAGTGTAAGTGTATTTGTGTGTCTTGTATGCATGTATGTATGTGTCAGTAGCGAAGACATTGAAGACATTGAAAACACCCTCGAGAACAATCAATAGAATGATTTTTGCAGTGACGATATTGTAATAGTTTGCCTATCTCATTTCTATTGAGTATTGAGCTGTCTTGAGTTGGTGATAGAGTGATGAAGATGAGAATAAATAATCTGACGTGCGAAAACAAGAATCAACAGAGAATCAACAAGAATGTTGCAGGATCGATGCAAATATTGCGACTAGATTTTGTTGCATCTGACTCAATAACCTATTAAGTGAAAAACTAAGAATTGTTCTAACAAAGTAAGTGAATCGATGAATTTGATACTTTTTCTTGAAAATTGATAGAATTTGAAAGAGGCGAGCGAGCGGTGAAGCATGCAACCGCTGGACCGACGATGGTGGTGTTGTCGCCGTGAGGTGAACTTCTTCAAGTTCATCGCACTTATTGGAAAAATAACAAACATAATGTTTATTAAATAAAATAAATAATATTGTAAATCTATTGATTTCTTCTTCTTTGTCATAAAAACGCTAATGTATCGTGAAAACGTAACTCATAAGTGTGCGTATTGTAGAGAGAAGACCTTGAGGGTGCATTCTTTTCGACATGCAATGAGTCGTGGTGACTAAAATAGTTCCCCCTGGAAACAAAATGACGACCTGTTGCGTGGGAACGGGCGCATTGTCGGTTGATAAAACTGGCTTTGAACTCAAGACAAGATAATTTCGGGCCTTTATGTTAATATTCACACACGCATTAGCCTCTCTTTTTCAACCCAACGAAAAGAAACACGATGAAAGATTAATAAACCATAAATGCATTTTCCCAAATCAAGCTTTAAAAATCTGTTGGTTTTTTCGATCATTCCAGCTACTACAGAATTAATACTATGTAAGTGGAACGTTGCAAGACGCAAGTTTCTTCGGGCAAATACTGCATAAATTCATTGCGTTCGGATTTGATATGAATTAATGTAACTCAAGAAAGACACATTTTGTAGCGGTTACGTTTAATTATTTTCACCGAGAGACTAAGTTATAACCGGTTACAGTCTCATTCCTTCATGTCTCACGTCCGCACGTCTTAAAACTATAAGAGCCGTCTCTCCTGAATCTGTGTCGTTGTTACAAACATAAGCTGTATTGCAAGTTGTCTCCAATTAAACGATCTCAAAATATAACAGTTAAATATTATTAAAATATATATTTTATACTTTAACAGAAAAAAAATCAAGGGAAAAATTTTAAATATCCATCCAAAAACAATCAATATATTTAATATATTGTCGTAACGCATCGATGCGCTTATAATAATTTATTCTTTACGTGCTCAATCTATTTAATAAATTCTTCTCTTAACCAAACAAAAAACCCACAAAAAGTCATTGAAAATAGATTACCAGTCATTAATCTTAATAACAACGGTTAAGTCTTCTCTATATTTCTCCGTTAAGACTTTTACTAATAAAGACATTGAAAAAATTCAATAAAAACTCCAAAGAAGAAAAGAACAAAAGGATTTTTTGGGAGGGCTTTGAAATTTTCAAATTGAAAATACATAAGAAAATATTACGACTAATCTTTTTTCTTTTAGTAAAAGACCTGTTATTAACTTTTGGATTCAATTTGCTTGAATATTTATTATCTCATATAGTTTATGCCGGTGTTTCTAAACTTTTTTAGAGCGGACAGAAGGGAAATTTGATATCCCCATCTTACATATTATATAGTATACAAAAAGAAGAAATTTAATGTAAGTAATTATATTTAAAGAATGTTAAAATTTAAAAAATGCCATGCACTTGGCAACTGTCCTGCACTTGCAGACGTCAGGAATATAAACGAAAATAACCAGAACCAACTAGTCTCCAACCTCTACCGGCCGGCGCGGCATCGAATGGCAGAAATGTCAAAAGTAGGCGTTGCATTAGAAGAACTAAACGTTAATTTAGCTTTTTATACGATTTAGTAAGAATTATGCCTATTAAAACTGCACAATTTGACCAAGTTTTCACGCTTTAAATCGATTTTTTTTTGTTCTCCAGGGTTGTTTAAATTTTGGTTTAGTATTAAAAAATTTTATATATATATATTTTATTTGTAATTAAATACTCTTTTTGGATAACAGAAAGGATCGATTTGAAAGATTTTTACATGAACTACGTATTATGTGACTGAACCGACGATAAAATACTTAAAACCCACAAAAAAAATCGATGACTGTTTTTAGTCATTTGGTTAAATTGACTGTGTCGAAGCTTTTTGAACGTTATTTGAATAGATGCGTGAATGTTGTTTTTAATTTGTTGTTAATTGTTTTTAATTAACCCTTAAAGTTTACAGGTTACTCTCTTCAGTATTTATAAGATTGAATCAATACAATTTAGTTTTGGAACCTGTCATTCCCCTGGAACATTTATTAAAGATATTATATGGGGTTCAAAAAAATTTAGAAATAAAATATTATAAAAAGTAAAAAAATTAAAATTGTAAGAGTAAAGATTTGAAAAATTGAATAGTTTTACAAAAAGAAATAATTCACTTGAAAGTTACTAACTTATTATAACAAAATATTTGTATTGTGAGCTTTACGAAATAAATTATATGAGCATATAGTGTAGGCATCTACCTATTCTTCATTAAAGTCTTTCTCACAGTTTCTAAATCAGCCCATATAAAAATTTTAATCTACTATCCAATAAAAGCTAATTGACTTTTAATCAAGTCAAACTAAAGTCAAATATTTAAATATCAAATTAAATTAAGAATTGACTTCACAAGATTTTTGCTTAAAAAGTTCTGTTGCAAACTGAATGTTATGGAAAAAATGGTTCATAATTTCTAATTAGGAATAAAAAAATAATAATAATCAACCTACGAGTAACATTTACCGTATTTTTATTTATTTATTTTTTCCAATAACGTATACTCCGAAGAAGAAAGAAACAGATTAAGAATAACTAAAATCATCAGTCATCAGTCATTTTACTTAAAGGAATAATTATAATTTGAAAATATTAATTGAATACCGATTAGAGACCTCTGGTACATACAATGTTTAAGGGTAGCCATACGTAAAGCGTATTGCGTTATTGTCTGTTTTATTAAGTGAAGTCAAATTATTTATACTGAATGTGATTTAAATATGTTATTAACGAGACTTAATTATAGAGCGAGTCGTTGAAGAAAGAGGAAAAAAATCAAGTTTAGGCCGTAGAAATTAAAGCCAATAACGAGACAATGAACGACGTCAAGTCCTGAAGAATGCATCTTTAGAGATCGAAGGTAGAATATTGACAATAAAATAATTGATATTTGAAATTTTAATTCTTCCTAAAGATTTATAATTTATTGAGGCACTTGATTAAATCATTTTTTTTCAATTTTAATCTAACATTTTTTTATTCCAATTCAATAATCCAACTTTTTGCTTTTCATAGATCATTGGATGATTAGATTCATTGGAAATATAAACTAGGGATTTTTTTTTTGATAATCTTAAGAAATGATTAAAATGTATCAATTTAACTTTCCAAATAAAGAAAACTATGAACAAAAATTATTATGACGACGAAATTTGTCTACGTTACATCTACCGCTTATTAAAATTACTCTAAATACGTTTTCCTACACCTATTTCCCCCCTTAAAATTAAAGCCAAAATTAACACCACACTTACTAATTAGCAACTAATTCCTAATCGACTCTTAATATCCAAAACAGTTCTTAAAGTTAGCCTGCTACCCTTTGCAAGGGTTTTTATCCTTTAGAAACTCATTATAAGCATTAAGCAAATATTTTTTTTTTTGATTTCACGGAACCCCAGTGGGTTGTTTATTGAGGAACTAATAAGCAACTTATTAGTTTTCACATTCTTCAAGCTTATACAGGTCGGATAGCTTACAAGTACTCGTTTAAAAGTGCTTCGGTACCATTAATTAGCCTTAACAATACTCCTAAGAGTCCTAAGTTCTAGGATTTTAGATTGTACACAGGCTGCGTACATATAGGCTAAAGCTGTCTCTGCTCTATTTTTTTTTAGTTTTATAGAACCTCACATGATTTTAGCCCAACAATTTATTAGCAACTAATTATTTACGCATTTTTTTCGAATTTTTATTCTACTTTATTGCATGTTTTGCATGACATTGATAGCTTCTAAAGAAAACCAGCATTGGTATAAAAATGTCGTAAACGGTACGAGCAACAAAATTTTCACTACGGTAACTAATTATCACATTAATAGCACTAAATCATTAGCATAGTTTCATTTGATTGGGCTGGGTTGCTAAGGCTTCACGGAAGGGACCTATTCCAAATTAGACGTAGTCTAAAGCAGACGTATACGTCATAATATACCAAGGTTCCATTGTATATGCTTGGTAAAATTTAACTCCAAGCTGCATAAAATAAAACACGTAAATTTAAGGACTAATGCTGACAGAAATTACCGACAAGAGTAAAGTTGGAGTGGCGCTTTGAGCATTAGCTATACATTATGCTAACCTAAAAGCATACATAGTGAAATTTTGAAATCAGGTAAACGACGGGTCTGATTGACATTTTTTGAATTTCCTTGGATTGTTTTAAATTTAAATTATAAACTTTAAATTTTTGTAAAATTTAAGCTTTACATAAAAGTTTGAGCTGAAAACGTATGACTAAAACTATAATCGTAGAATAGTTCTTAAATTGAAATATTCGTTCTTTAAAAAAAAAAAAAAAAGAAACCCCAGTATCCCAGTCAATGCATTCACAGTGAAATGATGTCATTTGGTATGGTATACAAACAATGAACTGATATTTTTCATTAAATCTCTAAGCTTATTTCAATGAAATTTC
Organism: Sisyra nigra; assembly: GCA_958496155.1. NCBI lineage: Eukaryota > Metazoa > Arthropoda > Insecta > Neuroptera > Sisyridae > Sisyra > Sisyra nigra. The sequence goes on along the minus strand of OY292316.1, from coordinate 33,403,767 downwards.
AAAAATTTAGTAAGCAATTAGCCAACATACGAAATATCCAACAATGAGAATCATATAATAATACATTGTATGGTTTGATTTAAGCTATTTTAGGCGATTTTAACGAGACTGAAATTATGCTATTATTTGAATAATCATACAAAAGTTTTTATACCTACCTTCATACGCAAATATCCCACCTACCTATATCTTTTTTAAGTCGGAATTTCAATGTCTTAAATGGCTTTCACTACTGAAATATTATGAGTTATGTTCTTAAGATAATCTACTCGAACTTAATTTGTAGTTTCCGGAAGAAAGATTTGTTATTTCGAGAAAAACATTTCAAAGAATAATTAGAAAAAACATTCACAGGAACTGCAAGCTATTGATTGTATAAAAATAAGTTTTCCATCTGGCTTTTTTCATCCGAAATTCCTTTCCTTTATGGATTTGTTTTGTTTTTTTACATATTGAGACATTTTAATTGAATAATTACTCAATGTTTTTTGACGTCTTCATCAACTATTTGAATATAATATCTTAGCTCTTGTCTTCTTGGGTGTTCTCGTAGAAACTTTTTTTCTTCTTTGCTAAGCTTGCGTGAGACTCATATAAATTAGATTCTTCATTAGAGAATTATAATTTAATTAAAGATTCGATAAAAAAACTGGCATAAAAATTTGATTATTAATTTTTACGTTTCATATTAAAAGTTTTTGTAAAGCCGAATATCTCACTAGTTAGTAGACCTTTGGGAGAAAACAGAGGAGAATTGTTTGTGGCAAAAAGAGTAATAAATCGATTCGAAACAACGAAAAACGAAAAAGGTCGGTTGAAGCATCGAAAAAATCGCCTTATAAAGTTTAAGATTTTTTTAACGACAAGTTGATTGAAAACTTGTTGACAGTTCATTGTCTTTACTACGCTTAAAATGCGCATACGAAATAGAATGTAAAACGTTAACTTTAACAATTTCGAAAAAAAAATTTGGAACAAAAAATGGACTTTCATCCGAAGCGAAATTCTCGTTGTTCGGCGACGATGTCATTGACTTGGTTTTTGGATTTTATACTCGCCATATCGTTCCAGCACCGTTTCCTGATAAATTTGGACCGGTGCAGTGACGGAGCGACGACAAAAACTAAACCGACAAGAAAACCTGATTGAAGAATAAATCGGGCCGCGCAATTGGAGCTTAAGAGTAAGGACAATCAACTTCTTTCGGATACAAAGAATTCATTTCTTCGAAACCAAAAAAAGACAACTATGTGAGATTAAAACAGAAAATTCATATAGCCATGATAAAAGCTACAAAAGCCCTTAAAAATTATCAAAAAAGACAAAACTAAAAATTGCATTAAGTGTGTTACAACATGATTTAAAAGATAAATTTTAATATATTTTTGTAATAATGTGAAGATAATTGATATTGTGTGTGGTAAACGACTCACTTTAGATCACTTAGATCACTTTAATTTAATTATAGAGTGCCACAAAAGTGGGTTTTTATCATGCAAACGAACGATGAAAAATTGATTGAAATCACCCTAATCATAACGTTATGATTTCCACACCTACGGCTTTCCATAAATCGTTTGGTTTTCTCTCAATCATGTCGCATATCTTCCTTATGACAACAAACATGAGCTCAATTCTTCAAGCGCTTACCTTAATAATTAAGCAGTAAAAACTTGATCTCTGTTATTTTAATTACAGAGCAAACTTTTTAATTAGCTTGATAAGTTGTTGAGGCGAACGAAGCGTGTTTGTAACGATTAAATTATTTATGGAGTGATCGAAACGATATTCCTGTTCGAATATAAAACATTCTATTAAATATTATTACGCTTCGGACATGTAATGTTAAATCTACATAAAACTAGTCGAACGAATATATTAAATTAAAGCGACATGAAGTTGGGTTTGGTTGGCAACATTCATATTTGCTCGATGTTACTTTTCTTCATTTCCTCAATTGATTTTTTCTGGGTCGCTCAACGAATTTCCTTCAGAAAGTGTAACGTGCGAGGTTCGAAAAAAATTTCATGTCTGAGAATATAAATCACAGCGGTAATGTCGACTGGCTAAGATCTTAAATATGTGCAATTATTTAAACGTGCAACATCATAAATAATGCTAGAGTTATCTGTTTAAATGCATCTGGGCAAAAGCTTGAAATCCATCTTTCTATTTTTGTTTCCATTAGAATTCAACTTTTATATAAAGGTCACTTAGTAGTGTGGTGACTAGCTAGATAATTGTCCTATACGCCAGTGGTCCTATAGGGTCAAATCCCAATCAAATTAGAGATTCTCCGAATCAAGTAGCTAGACATTTTTGGAAATAAATTGTGCTTGATATTTTGACTTGTCAATGAAACACAGAATGAAGTCAATTCTTGATTTGCTATAACATTTAAAAATTATTTCTTTTACTCTAGTTTGACTTGAGTTCAAATCAAATTTAAGTCAGGTAACTTGAAAGTAAGTACTTAGCGAATCTCTAAATGGAAACCTAAAATTTTTCTTGGGTTTTTGGATTCGTCGGTTGATAATAACCATAGGGGTTGATACAACCTTAAATAACAAAAAAATTTTTTATTAATTTATTGAAGAATGTTTATCGATATTTAGGAAAAAAAACGTTTATTTCGTAAGAGTCCTAATCAGAGCTCTTACACAAAATCAGCACTAGTCAGATTATTTTTTTAATGAACAGATTAAAATTAAAAATCACCAACCACGTGCCTTTTTTCCCACATTGAATAAAACAACAATCATATTATCTTTGCGTATAATAAGTAAAAAGTATAAGCTATGATATTCAAAAAAATATTTTTTTAGAATAATTAGCATTAACTCGAGGTTACTGATATTAAGAAAACAGATAAACTTTTGATAATAGAAGCACATTCATAAGTTAATTTTATCATTCACTTGAAATTAAAATCTAATCATTGAAAATATAAGGGACGTTGTGAAATTTTGATTTTTACATTTGGTGTCGATATGGTTTAATTTACCATTAAGAAAAGTAGGCAAGTGTATAGGATGGAGAACTTTTTAAGGGTGGAAAGTTATGCCAAAAGAAATTATTTATAAATATTTTTTCTAGCACTAGTAAGTTTTAGAATCAAGTTTAATGCCTTTATTTAAATGCTTCAAAATGTCACAGAGTTTAACTTGAAAATAATTGAAGTGGTGACCATTCATCGGGCGATGTTTCACGAAGGATCACATAGAGCAAGGACCTAAATCCAACTATGAGTCTTGAGAATTATAACAACAAAGAGAAAAATATTATTTTCTACTTCTTTTTTTATAGGAAGAAATATGAGGTCATTTTAACAAACTTTTTGAAGTTATTTTTTGTGTAAAAATATTTTGATGCATTTAAGAGTATAGGTGTTAACGCAAAATACCATATTTTCCATAATGATTATTTCTCCAACAATGTTTTTTAAAAATTAAAAATTTTAGTTTTAGACCTTTTTTGGATCAAAGCTGCGTTTAAACCGTTGATTCTACGAGCGAAACTTGTATGTAATTAGCTTTAAATTACGTGCATAGCGGGGTCTATAAGCCTCGTAGTTCTCTCAAAATCTTAAAAAAAACACAAAAGGTAAAATTTAATTTTCCCAGAAATGTACCACTTTTATTGTAAACACTTTTTTATTGCATTAAATTTTTAAGCATTTTTAAGATTTTAAGCATGTTTGAATATGGTTGGATTCATCCACATTGCCAGTCGGCAAGATCCTACCCCCGCAGAGCTACTAAAACACCTCTCTTGTAAATGCAAAAAGGGGTGCTGAGTGGTGGTGACACTTGCCTGAAAGTAGAGCTTAGATATTCTTCGATGTGTGCTGTCTGCTCTGGGGAAATGTGCAAAACTGCAATGAAGAGGACGACGGTGACTAGCCTTAAATAAACTCTGACGTTCCACCAATACTGGAGTGCTCATCAAAATGCGATTTTACCTTATCTAGGTTCTCTAAAATGTTAAAAGAACTACGAGGGTTACAGGGCCTGCTTTTTGTCTACAAATTATATTTGTAAAATGACGCAACTTCGATCCAAAAAGGGTCTAAAACTAAAATTTTCAATTTTTGAAAAAACTAGTCTATTTTTAAAGTACCGTAACTCAGTGACTCATTAACGTGCAGAGCTCCGGTTGGGCTTAATTTGTAACGAATTTTATGCTCTTAAGAAACATGCAGAATAGCTTTCCAAGAAAAATACATAGATTAGGAGATACCGATCAGAATCTGAAACAAAATCAAAATTTTTACGGTTTTTCCTCTATAAAAATTTTTCCGTAACTTTTTGAGAGTTGCAAACTTAAGAATGCATAGCCCTAATAGGTCCAAACAACATACTAAAAAATCAGAAATACATCATGTTTTGCGAATTTAGCTAATTTTTATGTCGATTTTGACTGGCCTACAAACTAATCATAAAAGCTTACCTGATAACTGATAAAAAATTAAAATGTATGCATATTTTCGATTAAAACAGTTTAACTTATAAATATTTACGAATTTGATAAACGTTATGTTCTTACCTATTTTCATGAGTCTAATCTATCTTCTTGATTTCAACCTATCTTATATGTAGATAAATCAAAGGATACGTGCATTAATATCTAAGCAATTATAACTTTCTGGTTATTTTCTATAAAAATGTTTTCTTCAAAACAAATGTTAATACCACCCTGCGTTTATTATCTGTAGAGATTAAAACGATAACACCAATATGAATTAATTTAATTAAAACTGATAAGATTATAAGAGTAACTCGTATTTTTCCTATAAATCAATTAAGTATATAAGTCTGTATCCAAAACATACTTTGTTAGGAAAAGTAATTGTTTTTACTAAAAAAATGATTCGAGCTTCCGCTTTAATCGGTTTGTTACTCTTAACCGTAAATGTTTATTCTGCATCAATTTATCAAACCGCATCTAAAAATGATTCTGGCGATCCTTTATATCTGACTCCTCTGATCGAGGCTGGACAAATTGACAAAGCTCAAGCTGCAGCCAAAGTCAACTTCTCGGAATTTCAAGGCATTGAAAGTTATTCGGGATTTTTGACGGTTGACGAAAAATCAGCCTCAAACTTATTTTTCTGGTTCTTCCCGGCTGTCAATAACTACCCGGATGCTCCCGTAATCCTTTGGCTACAAGGAGGTCCAGGTTCGAGTTCCATGTTTGGTCTTTTCAATGAACACGGCCCGTTCCAAATAAAGGAGCCTAACAAATTAGAACTCAGACCTCACAGTTGGAACAAAGACTATTCAGTCGTATATCTAGATCAACCTGTAGGCACTGGATTTAGTTTCACTAAGGATTTGAAAGCTTATGCTCGAAATCAAGATGATGTTGCCACAAATATTTACTCTGCGTTGCTTCAATTCTTCCAACTTTTCCCTAATCTCCAACAAAACGAATTTTTTGTCTTTGGAGAATCATACGCTGGAAAATATGTTCCTTCTATCTGCCATAAAATTCATGAAGAAAATCCAGGTGCATCTCAAAAAATCAACCTTCAAGGTTTAGCGATTGGAGATGGTCTATCAGATCCGATCAATCAGTTGGACTACTCGGACTATCTATACGAAAATGGATTAATCGATGATGAAGTTCGAGACCAAATGAAAAAATATGAAGATTTAACTCGAACGAATATCGAAACAGAAAATTGGGAGTCTGCGACTGCCTCGTGGACTGAAATTTTGACGTTATACGATTTGTCCAGCGGATCAATTAGTTCCTACAACTATGTAACTAATGTTACTGAAATAAGATATTATCCTGACTATTTGGAAAGATCTGATGTTCGCGAAGCGATTCATGTTGGTTCCATGAGTTTTGATGACACTTCTTTGATAGCCCATTCATACTTGCAAAATGATATGATGAAATCGGTGGCTGATAAAGTGTCAGATCTGCTGTCCAACTATCCCGTGACTATCTACAATGGACAGTTGGATGTGATTGTTGCGTATCCTCTGACCGATAACTATTTGCACCACCTGAACTTCAGTTCGGCTGTTGAATTTGCAGTAGCCAAACGGAACATTTGGCGTGTGGGTGGTGATGTCGCTGGATATTTTAAGAAAGCAGGGAATTTGACGGAGATTCTGATTCGTGATGCGGGCCATATGGTTCCTGGAGATCAACCAGTTTGGGCTTATGATATGCTTCAACGAATTATCTCTAATGGCTTTTAATAAACAATATTGAATCTGTTAATTATTTTAACTGAATTATTTTTATTATACGTAATTAAATTTTATATATATTTATTTTCTTCAATCAATTTAATAAAATCCTTAATGTACATAGTGTTCAATTAATCTTCTGACCTACTACTACTTTTATTCTAATAAAAGCTAAAAATTTTAATTTTTAAGAGTATTTTTACTTAAAGAATCATAAAATTTATTGGTTATATGAATTGATTCCTAATCCAAACTTATTATCACGTTTATTATGAGAAGATTCGTTTCTGATAGCGATAAGTCAAAAACTAAATTGATTATATTGATAAAAAAACATTATTTACTAAGCAATTGGTTAGTAGCTTCTTGAAACAAATCATTAATTTATTTGATATATAAAATCTTCAAGATAATAATAATAAAATAAATATACAAAAAATATTTTTTGGAAGAAATATAATTTTCTTGATAAAGATTTTTTTTTAATTTTGAAAGTTGAAACGAGACAGACTTCTCCAGCCTCACGTGAAGTCGATGAAGACGAACGAGCCTCGTTCAAATAAATTAAAAAGAAGAAAATGTTTAAAAAATAATAATTATAAAAAGTTTAAGGTTTTTGGGTGTGTGAGGCACGAGGATTCCTTAATTTTTCAAACTGTTTATCCACCACCAAACAGGAATTTTGAAGGACTTACCTTCGTGGTCACATCGCTCGTAACTCGCTTGAAACGAAATATTTAAATAAATAAAACACTAATTACTTATGATAATATTGATAAAATGATAATAAACAAAATTAGATTTATTCTTTAAAAAAAGTAAATCAAAATTAACACAAAAATATATAATACATTTATCAAAAATAAAATTTGATTTTTAATGACGGCGAGGCTCGCTCATCAGCTGGCGGATATATAATATAAACCGACTTCAGATGACAAATCATCATAATTTTCTGAACCTACGTGAATTGCTTTTTGAACATCAAATTTTTTTGAGAAAGAGAGGATAATACCCGAATCTAACGTCTTCTTCGTTTAAGTAGTCTGCGTAATTGTATAGATATATATTTATATCACCCAGAACAAATAAAGTTATTCCATTGGTCAATTCATAAAAGTGGTCTGTAGCTTACCAATTTTTGACCTCAATATTCTTTCGGGTTAAAGCTTCATATAAGTATTTTTATTTGGTCGCGGCTAGAGATGCAACAAATAGTGATTTAGCCGAATACCAAATATTCGGCCACATTTTCGGCCGAATCGCCGAATATTAGTACGTAGTAAATCGTATCACGAGACGCACTATTTTTTTATTTATTAGAAAGAAAAATTTAACGGCAACCGAAATTGATTTTTAGTAGGGAATGCCACATCAGGCTTTAAAGCTTGTGAAATATTTCTATTCAAGCCAAATGCCATCCCAGACTATTTCTTCGCTGCGTTTGATTTAATTGAAGTATCGCCTCCAACTTTTCCTTCCAATGAATCTCACCCCCCCCCCCAAATACCTTCAACTTCTAGATAAGCAGCCATATCAACTAACAAAGAAAGCCCTACAAAACTTCTCAAAGAGTCAAGACCTAATAAAAGGAGCAACTAAAAAACGTAAGCTGGGTGGTACAAGATCAGCATCTTCACCTTTACAGCAACTTGCATCCCGTCCAATTGTAGGTGATAACAATGAGTGCACTGAGTGTTGGGAAAACTATTATTTATCGAAAAAAAAATATTGATTGGATTAAATGTTTAAATGTTCTACGTGCCTCAAATAGCTTCACGAGTCATGCACAATGTACTATCCACATTGCAACAAATGTGAAGAAGAAATATTACAAAAATACAAAAAAATACATCATGAAATGGTTGGTCAATTTTAATCATATGTCTATGATCTTAAGTCTAGGATTCAACGGGAATCGAATCTGTACCACTTGACGCATGAAGTGGAGAGAACTATACTGCCACTGCGCCAGTAGGTATTATAATAATATATAGATTTATTGCTAAACAGAGTTTGGAATATTGCATAAAGATGATATTATATCGCTATTATTGATCTACAGCGATATGGAAATATTAAATCATAAAAAATTCGCTAATAATTCAAGCGCTGAAAACGTTATAACGCATAAGTGTTTGCTGCAATTTTTAGCAAACATAAAATAAAGAAATTAATTTTGAAAGATGGTGATGATTGTAATTGAAGTTTGCTTTTAATAACTATATACTAATCAACCAACTGAATGTTGATAAATAAATACCTAGTAAGTATTTATATTTCAAACAGGTGATTAGTATTATCTAGAAAAATATTTGTAAAATGTATTTATTAAGTAAAAGAATTAATGATAAATATTATTTTATTTTTTAACTGTAAGTATTAATAATGGCACTTTAATTTAAAACTAAAACAAAATATTATAATATGTAACATGTAAACAATTAATTTTAAGCGGTTTTTGGAAAAAAATTCACCAATTTTGGTGTACGAATAGATTAGTTGAAAGGTTTGTTGGAAATAAAACGTTGCACCATATCATAAGCCCAAACTGGTTGGTCACCAGGAACCATATGACCGGCATCTCGAACCATGATCTCTGTCAGGTTTCCTGCCGTCTTAAAGTATCCAGCGACATCACCTCCAACATGCCAAATATGACGTTTCGCCTTGGCGAACTCAACAGCTGAACTGAAATTCAGCTGGTGTAAATAGTTATCAGTCAAAGGATACGCAACAATAACATCCAACTGTCCATTGTAGGTAAGCATGCGGTAATTAGACAGAAGATTCGAAATAAGGTCGGCTACAGATTTCATCATATCGTTATTTAAATAAAAATGGGCTGTCGTTGAGAGATCGTCGAAACGTTTAGAGCCAACGTGAATTGCCTTTCGAACATCAGATCTTTCAAGATAGTCAGGGTAAAACTCAATATTCGTGCTGTCATTCACATAATTGTATTCACTTATTGAGCCACTGGCAGTATCGTATAAAGTTAAAACTTCGCTCCATGAATTAGTTGCGGCTGCCCAATCTTCCGCTTCGATATTCTTTCGAGTTAAGTCTTCAAATGTTTTCATTTGGTCTCGAACTTGATTGTCGACTAGTCCAGCTTCGTATAAATAATCAGAGTAGTCCAACTGGTTGATTGGATCGGAAAGACCATCTCCAAGTGCTAAGCCTTGTAAATTTATTTTCTGTAATGCATCTGGATTTTCTTCATGAATTCTATTACAGATTGAAGGTACAAACTTTCCAGCGTATGACTCTCCAAAGATAAAAAATTCATTTTTCTGGAGGTCGGGAAAAAGTTGAAAGAACTGAAGTAAGGCGGAGTACATATTTGTGGCAACATCATCTTGATTTCGAGCGTAACCCTTGGTATCGTTGGTAAAACTAAATCCAGTACCTACAGGTTGATCTAGATACACGACTGAATAGTCTTTATTCCAACTGTAAGGTCTGAGTTCCAATTTGTTTGGTTCTTTTATTTGGAACGGACCGTGTTCATTGAAAAGACCGAACATAGAACTTGAGCCAGGACCTCCTTGTAGCCAAAGGATTACGGGAGCATCCGGGTAGTTATTGATAGCCGGGAAGAACCAAAAAAATAAATTTGAACCCAACTGGGCATCAACTGTCAAAAATCCAGAGTAACTTTCGATGTCTTGAAATTCTGAGAAGTTGACTTTTGCTGCAGTTTGAGCTTCGTCAATTTGGCCAGCCTCGATCAGGGGAGTCAGGAACAACGGATCACCAGAATCATTTTTAAATGCTCTTCGACGAATCGAAGCAGAGTTCACATATAATGTTAAAAGTAACAAACCGAACAAAGTAGAGGTGCGAATCATATTTTTAAAACAAAAACAATTTCCTTTTTCTTGATGCAAAATGACTTGAACTTAGATTATAATTGAGGATTTATAGAAAAATATTTATAATGCTTATCACCTTATCATTTTAAATGAAGGCAAAAGTCAATATCTACTTAAAACCAGTCTTATCAATAATCCTTATACTCCTCTGTTTAATGAAGCACTAAGGTTTATTGTTATCCATTTTAACATTTATCTTTCTTTATAAATATATTTGAAGAATTTTAAAATGTCATTGTGTATTAAATGAAATAGTTTATTAAATACAAAATATTTTTTTTTATAGAATGCCCTACTATTTTGCAGTAATTTTTTGTGAAAATTTTTTACTGTACCTTCCTTTTCAAAATAACTAAACGGAGAGGATTTTTTTTGCTATTTTGAAAATTAAAACAACAAACGGAATGTTTAAAACTAATTTTATTGAAATATAATGTAAATAACAAAATTATTAGAAAAATGAAATTGAAAAACAAATGAGTTCTAAATACAAAATATGAAACTAATTGAAGTTTGTTTAATGAGAGCGATAAGTTAATCGATAAACTGATTATTTAATACTACTATTTAATTATTACGCAAACATTTGACTGATATAATTAGTTAAAACAATTCTTTTTATCTGCAACATATTAAATACTTTCAAAATAAGTAAGATAATAATTTCATTAAAAATTATTTGGAGTCCACTTGGCGCAACGGTAAGATCTGTTGATCTCCGATCAGTGCGTCAGTGGTTGTGGGTTCGGTTCCCGTTAAATCTCTAGATATAAGACTTATCACATAGGTACAGAAATTTTCTGTGTTTAAGACAGTCCATAAATGACTTTAGATCTTAAAGCGATTTAAAACACCAAAGAAATATATCCCGGTAGCTCTATTATCATCTTTGCTCTGATTTAGAAAAATAAATGAGATTTGGTAACTTTTATAGTCATGTGAAATTAAAATAGATTTTCTTTTTGTAAGTTGTGAAGGCTGATTGGGTAAAAACACCAAAAATGTTCAATGTACATTAAATCAAAACCCCTTGTAGCCAAAAAATAATTAGGTGGGAGTGATGAAAATTTGGAACCATAATTTCTGTTAAATTTTTCACCACTTGACATATCCAGCGACGTCGCTGCTAGTATACCAGATAAGACAATCCTTCTTGTCTAAATCAACGATTGCACTAAAATTCAGATGGTGCAAATAGTCATCAGTGAGAAGATACACAACGATAATATCTAACTGTCCATTGTAAGTAAGCAGACGCTGGTTGGTCAGAAGATTTGAAACTAGATCAACATAATATGGATTTTGTCACAACACCATTAAACAACTCCTATGTATTGATGATCGTCAATGCTTTTCGAACATATATGTTCCTATCAAAAAAATCCATATGGGAATCCAGTCTAGATTCCCACATGGCGTTTTCGGATGGATTCCCATATAGGAATCCATGGGGTTTCCTACATGGGAATCCCATATGAATTCCTATAGTTTAATAGTCTTTGTGACATGCACCTAGCCCATTATATAAAATCCATATTCCCTATATAGATTTCTCACATGGATTCCCATGAACCCACAGGTTCCCATATCGTGTTTTCTATGGATTCCCATAGGAATCCATGTACCCACAGGTTCGCATAGGAATCCATACTTCCTATATGGATTTCTCACATGGGAATCTATGTGCCCACAGGTTCCAATATGGATTCTCATATGAATCCATATATTCCTATGTGCATATGTGGATTCCTATAGCTTCCTATAGGAATCCATTTTTTTCCCATGTGGATTCCCATGGATTCCCATACAAATCCATGTGGATTTTTTAGATAGGGATACATGATTCGCCTTTCGAATATCATATCTTTTTAAATAATATTAAGCCATAGTGGTCTCGTCAACATAATTGTATTCACTTAGTTCACCATTGGCAGGCAAGTATAAATCTAAATTTGGTTTAATAAACTAGTTGTAACTAATCAATATTTGCGTCTAGGTTAGTTCTTCATATTTATTCCTATAATCTCGAATATTATCATTGATTAGTTCCATTTCGATTAAGTAGTCAAAGTAATCTATCTAATTAAGATAATATTGGAACGACTGTTTCCAATTGCTAAGTCGTGTAAATTGATTTTTGAGATGCATTTGAATTTTCTTTATAATTCGTATGACAGATTAAAAATAAAAATTTTCTAGAATACTAGATTTCAAAGATGAAAATTCATTTTTTTGTAAAACGAGGAAATGGACTGAAGCATTGCAAAGTAGGTGTCTGACAAGAATTGTAGTAAGATATTCAAAAAAAGATCAATTCAGTGCAAAGGTTTTTTAAACTAAAGTGTAAACCTGATTGTCGTCTTGTCATATTACATAAGGCTAAATAAGTTTTGGGATAGCGACACAATTCCAGTCTCAATCGGGAGATTCTAAGTTCACTGCTTGACTTCATTTTTAAGATATTTGACTTCGTTTTCAAATTTATTGACTTGATTTTGACTTGAAATCAAAATTTAAGCCAAGATTAAGTATTTAAATACCAGGCCAAGTCATTTCCAAGAATTTGCAAGTTATGTAATTTTCAAAGTTAAAATATTAAGTTCGTTGCTCAAAATGTCCAGTTATACTTGACTTGATGAATACCGAGGGAAGTCAGAAACATAGGATTATCAGAATCATAGTCAAGTTTTGACAAATCAAAGCAGAGTTAACATTTATTGTTAATAGTTACAAATTGAACAAAATGGAAAAGCTAGTAATTTTTTAAACAGAAATATATCGTCTTTTCATGAGTATAAATATGAACTATAGGTGTACATATGTATGGACTTGCTTTGAAATTGACCTTTTTCCAATCGTAACTAATTTGTTATTGCATAAGGTTTTATAATTATTATAATCTTAAACGGATACTGATAACGTGTCCTAGTGTATGGCACTATTTTCATTTGACTCAATTGTTATCGATTATTATATCAATCGCTTCAAATTTCCAAAAAAGTGTTTTTTCGCCACTTATGTTATATCAATTTGGATATCTATCTTTACTTTGTAATTTATGTTTTTGTCAAGTTTGAGAGGTATAAGGTTTAAATTTCTTTGAAAAGTTAATGCTTAAGTTTCTCTTACGATTTATAGTTAATTGAAAAATGTAATTTATTTTTTTAAATCCTCGTATCTCAACAAAGTTGCGTGTAAGGAAAACTATCTTTTATTTGTTGTTATTAATTAACGTAAAAATAAAAACTAATTTGCCATATTTTTTTTGAATTAATTGGTAGGTTAAAGGTTTAATTTCAAACGTTTATACATTATAGCCCTTTTTACCCCTTTCTACCTATAAGAAAAACGTGTTAAGACGCTGTTCTAGATTTTCTTTACTTGTTTTTATGCGTCTGTAAGTATTAGTTCGTTAAAATAATAAAATATCAATCAAACAAATTAGATTTGGTATTTTAATAGGCCTTGGTCGCGTCGATTGACCTAAATTCGAATCCTGTTAGGAAAACTGAACGAGTGACAACGTCGAATTCGTCTGGTTTCGAATCGAGAACATCTCAACGTCGCCGTCGAAGTCGAACGCATTCATCGCAACTGACAATCAAACGACAGCACTAACATTTTTCCTTAATGAGAACAACTTGGCGACATGAAGATACCATGCTTTTCTCATGCATACACGTAATATTTATAGAGAGAGGTTTTTCAACTAGAACGACAAGACAAATCAGAATGGAAATGGCCGAAGCCTAAGAAGTAGAAAACCAATATTCAATAATTATTTGTCCACTTATAAATTGGAATAATTGAAAACAATTTTTTTAATTAATTAATACAGAAATTATATTTTTCTTGATAATTGATAAGAAAACTTATCTTTACTTCAACTTATTAGATACTAGTTGTATCCCGCGGTTTCATCCACGTTAAATAGTAATGTTTGTGTATTTGATATACAGACCAACTTTACTTAATATAACAGAAACAGATTCGTTTGAAAATTGAAAAAAAAAAAATATTGAGCATTTTAGCTGGATAAAAGTATTAACTTTAGCCCATAAACTAGGAAACAATATTATGCTAGTACCACCCAGTAAGTAGGGAAAATAGCTGATTAATGTTAAATTTTTCAAACTAGAGTTCTGTCATCCTTTTGCTTGATTACTCCGGATTTTGCTGCATTACCTATAGTTTATGATAATAAAGATTTTTCATACCAAAATTTAAACTAACCAAAAAAAAACAATACTATGACATTAATTCTCCCAGATTATATAATAATGTTTAAACGAAATGAAACTTAAAAGCATTAGGAGATAGGACCTAAATTACCACAATTTTAAAAAAATAAATTTCAACCAAAGATAATGGAGTAAGAATATTTTTTTGGTATTTAAGAAACGATTTAACAGCAAAAAGTAGTATGAACTGTTTTTTTAAGAAATTTGTTATTAGTATTAAAATTAAAGATTCATCAAGCCACGTAACTAAAGACTTTGTGCAATGAATTGAATTTAACATCTTACTTAACATTTTATCTTTGAGGTGGAATAACTTGCAAATTCAATGCTTGTCTCGACCTGATATTTATATCAATAAAATTTAAAAAAAAATTTAAGTCAAGTAGCTTGAAAATCAAGTCAAACATTGAATGTCTAGCTAAAATTAAAAAAACCAGAAAGGCTCTAGCCCAATAGCCATAAGAAAAGTGCCCCAGGCGGTTTTTGAAAAATGCTTCCGTGTGCTGATTCCTCTTTATGAAAAACTTATTGTCGCACAATTTTAACCCGCTATCCCTCCTTGTATTGGAGTTACGGGGGAAACTACCCCAGACGTTAAATTTTTTTTTTTAGAAAACTATTGAAGATTTTTTTATGGAATTAAAACTCTACGTAGATATGGATAAAACGCATAATATATATTTTTTTCAGAATTTTTGTAAATCTATAAATGATGAAAAATATTATTTTTATTTTTTGATGGTGGTTTTTTAAATCAACCCTTAAAGTGACACCTTTTTTTAAAAATGCGATTAGGGCATTTATTATCCATCTTTCATTTAAAAAAAGTCGCTTTAAGAAATTAGTTGTCGCTCACCACCAAAATGAGGTCATCCAAGGACAGGTTTGTAATAGGCAGCGCATTTCGTAAATGCATTTATTGCTTTATGACTTGCTATATGCCATAATATGGTTTTCGTCTAGAAAAAAGGTCCTGAGAGAGAAATTAATTTTTGAAATTTTTTATAGGCCTATTAACAATATAGTGCAGGGATCTTTTATCCACTCTTTTACTAATAATAAATTCAAAGAAAGTTTGCTAAAAACTACCTACTTGTAATTATTTTCTATCTCAGATTACCTACATACATACTCAAATAATGTTAGTATTATTATTTGAATCAAGTAATATTTTATTTGTTATAACTAAAAATAATAAGTAGAGTATTAATTTAGAATTTGTATCCATATCTACGTAAAGTTTTAATTTCATAAAAAATTCTTCAATAGTTTTCTAGAAAAAAAAATTTAACGTCTGGGGTAGTTTCCCCCGTAACTCCAATACAAGGGGGGATAGCGGGTTAAAATTTTGCGACAATAAGTTTTTCATAAAGAGGAACCAGCACACGGAAGCATTTTTCAAAAACCGCCTGGGGCACTTTTCTTATGGCTATTGGGCTAGAGCCTTTTTAGCCCAAAAGTTTGACCAGCCATAGTAAAGATTACAAAAATGGTATTTACATGATTGTGAATATATATACCTATTTGACATTTACCTTTTTAAAAAATTAATTTTTTAGCTGTATACTTAGCTATATTTATAGTTATATTTAATTTGTATGCTTTTTTTCTATTAACCATCATTAGTTTTAAAAAATAATTATAATTATGTAGACGAAACAGACTAAATTCGGCTTCAAACCTCGCGTGCTTTTGGATAATATTTTCTATGGACGTTACGTACGTCTACGTTCTCTAATAACTCAAACATGCGCTAAAATAGCGTGACAGATATATCGTATATTAACTAATTTAGCGTCTCAAGCTCGTTTTCAAAAACGGTCCGACCTGTTCTACCCACTTCCCATTCAATTGCAACCGCATAATTGCTGATTTTACTGTAATTTATTGGCAGCGTAACCGGCTATAAATCAAACAACTACTAATATATGGGAAAATGAATGCAAAAAACTTTTTACAACAAAAAAAAAGCTATCCTACATTAAAAGAAGGAACTAAAATGTAAACAATATCATAAAAATTTAAAAAATTAATTTAAACGGAGAAATGAACATTTAAATTTTCTAAAATTTAAAGTATCAAAGCTAAGCTACTAAAAATAACAGAAATAATAACATTCAGAAAAAACAATATATAGGTGTAATGAAAAAATCTGTTATACGAACTTACGAAGTCCAAACAACAATAACCACATTAACAATAAACAGAATCAATTATTTGAGACTTTAAATTTAGGAAAAACTTAAGTATGTTAGTGTTTCATTGTAAATATATGGGATCTCTTTGTTGTTTGCTTAACGCCAACTCAAAAATAACTCCGTATAAGAGCGCCTAACGTAAGTAATAAAAGTTAATTTTATTTGGATTCTTCTTTGTTTAATGTTATCATATTTTAATTATAATTATTATTTTATAACATTTTTGTAAAACTTTTATTTTGCAATTTTAAGTAACATTGAATTGCATTCTTCATAAATAATGCTTTTATCGCTTCATAGTATTTTCTTTTTCTTTTGATAAGAATATTTTTTCTAATATGTACACTTAAACAATATCAGTCAAATAGCCCGGCGTTGTCCGGATTAAAATAGTTATATTGAATATAGTAGAAAATAGAATATTAATATTGTGAATTAGGAAAAAGATAATAAATCTAAGCTTATGATTTTTATTGAGGTAGAGTCAAAACTACTAACTCCCATTAAATAACTTTGAAGCTTAACAAAATAATAATCTATAATTATCTATTAGGATGCAGCTCTTTTTACTAACACTATTTTCACGACTTCATTAAGTGTTATTACTTTATGATTCTCCATTTGATCAATTGGAGAGGAGCTTCCAAACTCCTATATACATTTTTAAATTCCCTTATTATTCTATATCTTACTTATATTATAAACGTGAAAGTTTGTAAGAATGGATGTTTGTTGCTCTTTCACTCAAAAAGTACTATCTGGATCTGGATGAAATTTGGCATAGATATAGATTATAATCCGGTTTAACATATAGTATACTTTATATCCAAAAACAATGAACGGTTCCCGTGGGAAAGATTTTTTTTTGTTTTTTACAGAGCAAAAGATTAACTTTCTTTTTTGTAATGTGGTAGTTTAGGGGCCAGAAAATGATATAGATTACTTCTCATACCGGAATAATAAACGGTTCCCATGGGATAGCAAAACAAGTATGTATTCTATATGAGCTGTGTATTTAAAAGCAGTTTCATTAAAATCTACAAAATAGAGTCTTAACTCATTTTCCTTAAGAAGATTTGATCTACTTTTTACTCAGGAGAGATGTACTATTCCCGTGGGATAGATATGTTTTTTTTATCACAGAGTTAAAGAATTATATGATTTTTGCAGTGTGGTAATTTAGGGGAGAATTATATAGCTTACTTTTAAGGCTAGAATAATGCATGGTTCCCATGGGATGGCAACACAATTATATCCTACAGGAACCGTAGATTTAAAAAGTTTCGGTAAAGTTCGTGAAATAGAATTTTAACGCATTTTCCTCCAATCTTTCACGATAACGAAAGAAATCTTTACAAAGTTGAAATTAAAAATTTGACAATTTTTACTGGAAAATAAATAATTAAATAATTATGAATTTCAATTCAAACACCCGATAAAATAAATAATTAAATTTTTTCAAATATTTGAATTTTTTCACTGTTCATTGTCAAAGATATTAATTAGAAATAAAGCTTTAAAATACTAAACTAAAAATCTTAACAATTACAATTACTTAACGGAACGAATTTTAATGAAGTTTTGCTAAAGATCCTTTAGGATAGCTACTAATCTATTTTTTTAAGGGAACATCCATTAATTACATGAGGCGTTCAGGGGCCGAAAGGGGGAAATCAATCTCATCCGATCTTACTTTGGGGAAAGGGAAGGTCTCGCAAATATCAGGTATTTTTTTGTTTTGAAAAATATCACATTAGATTGCGGGTTGGGGATAGATATATGCCAAATCTCATGACATCTTACCAGAGGGGAGGGAATGGTATTTCAAAAATCGCAAAAAACGCCTCGCGTAATTAATGAATGCCGCCTAAAATAGCTGTACGGTTTTAAATGACATTTGGTATGAAAGATTTTCAAGTACTAAAGGAAGAAATACAATTACTTTTTTATTAAAAATCGTATAGAAGCTGATATGAGAAAGCTAACATCTCTTTTTGGAAAATTAGTTTTACGAATTTTGATGAACTTTCTTTGGATCTAACGTCTGAAAGTATCTAACATTTTTTTCTGTCAAAATAGACTAATTTTTATATTTCGCTATGAACGCAAGGTATCTTTTAAACAATCAGTTAAATTTAGATACACTCAGCAAAGCAAGCGGGTATCAGCTTGTATACTATATATCTACTAAAATATATAGGTATGCCGTATACGTATATACTAACTGTCTTTAGGCGACTAATGAGATGTTGATACTGCTACTTTATTTAACAATGAAAACTATTCTTAAACAAACCTTATTAATAAGTCTACTACCCCTATATGAGGTGGTTATAACAATTTGTTTTTTTACTTTTCAATTCGTAAGTTTTTAGAAGTGACCATTTTTTCCTAAATTGAAGAAGAAATCAGCTCTTAGGTTTGTTCTAGTCAACGGTCATTCCTAAAAATTACTATATAATCCCCTAAATTTTTACCTTCAAGGACCTACAAATATTTCAGCACCTTAAAAATGGAACTAGGTATATAAAAATAAAAATTAATAGTTTCTACAGAATCAGTCAGCCACAAATTATTATTCGATTTCTTATTTTTTAATGTCAAAGGTTAAAATTTTCCACAAATAAAATATAGGAAGGGGGGCAGACTGAATATTATCAATTACTTATATCGGCAGGGGGGGATACAAAATTTTACTATTTGGTACTCAGTATCGCTCTGATTAAACGGTTAAATTATAAATATGTTAATTTTTTACGAAAATTTCTTATGAAGGGGAAAGGGTGAGTACCTAGTTGTAATCTTACGATTTCTTACAATAGAAGGGGAGTAAATAAGTCTCAGAAACGTCTTACGTAATTTATGAATGCCCCCCCCCCCAAGTAGATAATGCATTTTATTGTGCTGTGATGTATAAGATAAAATATAATATAATAATATATAAGATTAATTTAAATTCTCTACCCAAAAGAAAACATATTAAAATCTGAATAACCAGAAAAAATTAGTTATTTCATTCTTTATTTTGAAGATATTTTTATTAATAGTAAATTTCTTTTATTTTTGTATGGGTTAAATACGGAAAAACGTGGTAATAAGTGGAAAAAAGTTTGATTTTTTTATTGATTATTTTTGGATTAAATATACAAATATCTTCAACGAAAATTAATATAACTCTTATCAATTAACAAATGAGGTTAATTTTAAAACAATTTAATTCATACTATGTCAAGGCATAAAACTTATTTATAGCTCAGTGACATCCTACATTTTAATTACAACTAAAATCCTTGAATTTTTTAGTGTCCCCTCTCATATAATATTTACTATTTAGGGCTCTTACTATATTTGCAAAAGAAGGGCGTTAATTAATGTATACCTATACGAAGGAAACATTTAATTTTTTTTCTTTTAAACCATTATGATTATAATGATTACGGTATCATTTCATAAAAAGACATTAATAATATCGTTATAATTATGGGAATAAAACAGTCATTATTGTCGTTATTAATTACTGACGCAATGAAAAGGAAACTCGCAGTAAAACAACTCAACATTTTAGTTGTTTGCCAATTAAATATCAAAAAATTTCAAAAATTTTTCTAGTGTTCATCATTTCAGCAACTATTTTTTAAGTGTTTGAGCGAAATTATTACAAAGAAAATGAGGGCCATTAGAGGATTTTCTTAGTAATATGGTTAATCAAGAGATTATACTTGATTCACCGTGATTATAAAACGATTTGATTCAGTCAAAAACAAAACTTCAAGTTATTTAGTAAAATAAATTACCGTTCTATTTTTAACGATTTGTCCTTAGAACAAACCCATAATAATGTATTGATAAAGAAGTAATTAAATGCAAAAACTACAATCAAATGAGCACATTAAACAGTAAGGAAATTTCTTTTGACACAAACACTAAATGTTAGTTGACGCGGATTAAAGTAAAAATTCTATTTCGAAAAAATGAAGGTTTTCGAATGGATTTGCAACTTTTGTGTGATTAATTTATACCCGACAATAAACGAAACTCAAATTGGAGTAACCGAAGAATCGAAACCGTTATTTCTTACATCTCTGATCGAATCGGGGAAAATATACGAGGCTCAAAACGCGTCTCGCGTTAATTCTGATAAATTTTTTGGTGTTGAAAGTTATTCAGGACTTTTAACGGTTGACGAATCGATTAATTCGAACATTTTTTTTTGGTTTTTCCCGGCTGTGAATGGATATCTTGACGCACCAATAGTAGTTTGGTTACAAGGTGGTCCCGGATCGACCGGATTATTTGGACTTTTTAATGAAAATGGTCCGTTTCTCCTGACAAAAAATCAGGAACTCAAACAAAGGCCTTACAGTTGGAATCGGGATTATTCAATGATTTTTATCGATAATCCTGTGGGTGTCGGTTTTAGTTTCACCAACGATTCAAGTGGTTATCCAACTAACATGAAAGAGATGGCTTCTGATTTATACAAGGCCTTGGTGCAAATCCTTCAACTTTTTCCAGAGGTCCAAAATAACGAGTTTTATGTCTTTGGCGAATCGTATGGTGGTAAATATGTTCCTGCAATCGGATATAAGATCTTGAAAGAAAACCCTACGGCGTCAACCAAAATTAACTTACAAGGACTTGGAATTGGAAATGGGATAACCGATCCGATAAATCAATTGGAATATGCTGAATACCTCTACGAGGCTAGTTTGATCGATCTAAACGTAAAGAGGCAAATGGAAAAATTGCAAAATCGAACCAAGAAATTAATTTTTGAGGAAAGATGGCATGAAGCTTCTGACTCTTGGAGTGATATAATGAATCTTTATGAAGTGGCTTCTGGAGGAATCAGTCCATATAACTACGTCACAAATACATCAGAAGATGTCTGGTATCCTACATTTTTAGATCAACCCGACATTCGTAAAGCACTTCACGTTGGAAATATCCCATTTGTCGATGAGTCCTCGGTAGTTTATTGGACTTTGTATGAAGATATGATGAAATCTGTTGCACCCTGGGTCGCTGAACTGCTTTCTAACTATCGAATGCTCATTTACAGTGGACAATTGGATGTGATAGTCGCGTATCCACTAACCGATAACTATTTACAAAAGTTGAATTTTAGTTCGGCTGAAGAATTTAAACGGGTCGAGAGAAAAATTTGGCGAGTGCAAGGTGAAATTGGTGGATATTATAAAGTGGCTGGTAATTTAACGCAGTTTTTGCTGCGAGATTCGGGACATTTAGCGCCTGGTGATCAACCGTATTGGTGCTAT
Organism: Sisyra nigra; assembly: GCA_958496155.1. NCBI lineage: Eukaryota > Metazoa > Arthropoda > Insecta > Neuroptera > Sisyridae > Sisyra > Sisyra nigra. The sequence continues at coordinate 33,381,965 of OY292316.1, read as the reverse complement.
GAAATGTTACGTAGTTTTACGTCGGGACATTTTTGAAGTGATAAATCATAAGAAATTCTACAGTTTTTTTTTACAAAAATACATTTTTAGTTACTTAAATTTAAAAACAACTGATATTTTACTTTTTAACCTCATTATTTACTGCAGGTTATTACAACATCACTGTTGTTACTCTTAAAGTTTCATTAGAAAATATTTAGAAATTCTGACTTTAAGAAATTTTTTTTTGTTTTTTGTTTATGGTGTTTTAAGTTACTTTAACTTCTAATCACAAAAAAGTAACATTTTGTTGGAAGGTGAAAACGTTGAGAGGTGTACTTATTTTACAAGATTTGAACAAACAATTCATGAAACATGAAATGAACATTAACAATGTCCAAAATATGACTATAACTTTTCACTAAATTCTCGTAAGAAAGCAATTCTTTTAGGAGCCATTTAATAAGAAGCGCGGTCGTTTTAACACCAAAAGACCAAAAGTCGTCTAGATAATAAGCTTCAATTTTAAACAAAAAATGATACCCCTCACAGCACAATAAAATGCATTATCGAAAAAATTTGCTAATATTTTAATTGGTGGTTAATATCATCAAAAAAATTTATAATAACCGATTATTTACCTCTAATTTTGGTCACTTCATGCTGAATATGGTCTAATTGGTAAATATATAATAATGAAAATTAGGCTTCATTTTTTGGGTAGTATAGGGGATTGTCCGTTCCGTAAGCCAATTATGTAAATCACAAATGGTTCTAAGCATTACACATTTTTCGTGAAATGTTGATTAAACAGCGAAATAATTTACAGACACTGTTTCAAGCTAAATCTTATATATTGTAATTACCAAAAAGCTTTGTATTTATAATTTTTTTAATATAAACTTTTTTTGTCACTTGGTGACTATACTGTTCTGATAACTCTGTGGTGGTAGACCATACGTCTAATTAACGTGGAGCTTGTACCGGGTACAATCCTGTGATTTACCCAACATTGTTTTATTTTGTTGTTTGTTCAATCTAGAAAATCAACATTCCGTTTCCCCTTCAGTCTCCTTTGCTCTTTGGCTGCTGGTTGCGCTGCTGGAAGGGCGCTTATAGTAGGATTTTTATGCTCGACGAATGTTGAGTGTAGTTTCCTGTAGTCTTGCTGGGTGACTTCTGGTACTATTTCAATTTTCAGGTCGCTGTGTAGTGTTGAGCCTTTGACATACCAGGGTACCCTGTTATGAGTCTAAGGGTTCTGTTTTGGACCACCTGTATGCGATTGATCTGACGACTGTCTGCAGATTGTGTTTCTTAAGTTCTTAGGTCTACCCTTTCAAAGGTTTTACTCTAACTTTTTGTTTTTAGAAAGATTCGGTTTCATTTACAGATTGTATTATAAATATTGTCTCGTAGATATTTTTGAAGTTATACTTCTTTAGGCGCGTTATGAAAAAATGATGAGAGTGAAATTTTTAGATGGGCGGCCATCTTGAGACAAAAATTTACAAAATGAAGTTAGCCGCAAAAACCACTGGGTTTCTTGGCTCGCGTAATTTAAATTTTTGTTGTATTTATTTATTTTTACATTTAAATTAAAAATAATTATATACATGCACATATTTATAACACACATATTTATAATTATACAAATGCACATATTATTAATAAATAAGTTATTAATTTTCTCGAATTTTGCAGTACCTGTTATAGGTACTATTTGAAGTTTAATGATGAAAATAACATCTGAATCGCGGCGCGGTTTTAGAAGCATTAGTAGCGTTCTATTTTATCATCACAAATTAACAAGATGAAGTTGCCCGCAAAACGGCTCAGTATTTTTAACTAGGCGCGTGTAATTTGAATTTTTATTTTATTTATTTTTATTTATTTTATATTTTTATTTTTATATTTAAATTAAAAATAATTAATTTTTTAAATATATTTTTTATATTTTATTTAGAAAATATTTATGTATACAAATGACACATATTATTAAAAAATAAGTTATTACTTTTCTCGAATTTTGCAGTTGCTGTTATACTATTTGAAATGTAATGATGAAAATGACGTCTGCATTCCATGCATATTCTTAGTTATCACGAAATATGGAATTCTGAATTGATTCAACCATCTTAGAATAATAATTTAGTAATACAAGATATGAATAAGATTAAGACATTTACTTTGACAAGTAGCTACTTACTTTATTTTGCAATTTATATGAAGCTTCGTTTTCATGACATGCATGAATTGTGAACCAGAAAAATGATCCTGAAAAAATTTATAAACGGCTTGCAGCTTTCTTTGGATATTATTTATTGATACAAATTAAAATATTATTTTCTTAATTTTATTTTTAATAATTATATCTTTAAATATATATATATATATATATATATATATATATATATATATATATATATATATATATATATATATATATTATTATTAAATATTAAATTACAGTTTTTTAAAATACTAATTTTTAATGATACCAAAGAAGTATAACTTCTCACGCGCGTACATAAGTATACGCAACCACTTTTTTTTAACAATATGTCTATCACTAATTTGTGTTACCTTAGAAATCTTCCTCCTAAACCTTAAAAACTTAAACCTTAAAGATCTATATTTTGAAATTTTTCACATATATAAAAGCGTTATTAACTCACCATTTTTCAGATAAAGTCACCTGAAAAAAATATATCAATGATTAGTTAAAAGTAAAAAAATCCTACATTAAGCCATCATCAAAATAAAAAAAAAATATTAAAAACCAAGAGACATTCTATAAGATAGATCAACTTGATCAATTCTTTCCCTTCTTGTAATACTTATGTATATTTTTTCTTGTAGATCGCCAGATATTGAGATTAATTTCTGCCAAATTGGTACAGATAATAAATTTTTATTGTACTACACATTCACCGATCGTATCGATATATTGAGAGGCGATAGAGCGAGACATTTTTTCACAAACCAATAATTTCAAATTTAAATTTGGTGTGTTGTATAGAAAAGAATGGAAGATTTATCTCACATTGGCACTTGGCAAAATCAAGAATTTTTAACTTAAGGCCACGTTTTACGTCTTCGTCTCCCCTTAATTATTGTATATGTGTACGTATATGGAAGATTTGAGTCGTTAATTGCAACTTAAATAATTATATCGATTAAATTTTATTAATCGAGACTGGGGCTCATTTGCAAAAATCGTTTTTGAAACCCGTTTTTACTTTTTTTGTTTTGTATTATAATGTTAATGTGAAGGAAACATTGAGTTTCACTTAAATATTAAAATGTTTGTCTAATAGTTATTGGTTGGAGGAAGCTCAAAAAACTAGCCTAGTCGTTAAAATGAACTGAAGGAACTGAAGCCTTTGAGGCTTAATTTATTAATGATGATTTATTAGATAGTGTTTCATTTCTTTTCTTTCGATGAAAATCTTCCAGACAAATTATTTATTTGTTCTGATTTTAATCAATGAAATATTTTACTTGGATTTATTTATAAATGCGAAGAGAAGTCTTTGGTTTGGAAGCTTCTTTATAGTAAAATGTTTGGCCGGAGGTCATTTGTAATAATTTATTGTGTATTTGGATTTGGTGCATTTAAATTATTTAAATTAGATTTTTTTTAGTGTCACTGCTTTAATGATGGTAGGCGAACCGAGTTTAACTTATGTTAGATTAAATGTTAAGATATTATGGCTTAAAAGACAAACTTTTAAGATTATTTGATTCTGATCAGAAGATTAAGCAAAAATTTAGAAAAAAATTAAGTCATCCAAAAGCTCTAAACGCTAACATAAAAGATGGGAACTTGATTTTTTTAAAGGTATGTTTTAATCTAAATCTCATTTTTCACGTTCTTCCAGTTCTTTCATATCAACGACAAAAATCTTTCAACATCCATTTACTGTATATGAGATTTTCATCTTAGATCATAGATCTTTGTTTTCCTTCTCTGTTATTTTAGTTCTTTTAAAGAAGATGCTTACGGTTGTCGTTTGCTGCTACGCCAATAAATCTCATGTTTTTCTTTTATTTATATCGAATAGAATCAAATACATGTTGTCGCATTATGCGTTCCAATTTCCACATTTCCGTAAATTTCTCAATGTCTAATGTGACGTTCATGTCACACCAACGTCGCGACAAATCAAAGATAAAAACATACATAGAATGATTGATGGGTAGTGACACAAAAACGAACTGACACTATCTATAAAACCAATCAACAAGAAAGCTTCATGTGACAAAAATTCATCTAAAATCTGCTCTCGGAGAAAATTTTATTTCAAAAAAGCTAAGAAAAAATTTCTGAAGAACCCTTGTAATTTCACTGGGCTTATTTATGAATTTTTAAATAAAAAAATTGTTTTTCAAAAGCTTTGTTTTTTTGTTTAAAATTGATTAGAAACAACTTAAGAAATGTTATATCATCTAATTTTTATTCCTGATAGGAAAAAAATCTAGTAAGTGGTTCGATTTCTCACCAAGGCAAATTTCGCAAATATTTTCACACTCGCGTCGGCTTGTCTTTGAGCAAATTAATTTTTCTCATTTATCATTTGAAATACGTTGATTCTTTTAATAGCCATTCGACAAGCGTCGAGGCAAAAAGAAAAAAAAAACTATATTAAGATATCAAAGATTTGCTTGCGTCTATGAAATTAATTTGAATAAATATGTAGACTGTAGCTATTTGCGCAATGGGGAGAATGAAAAAGAACGAGGAGAAATTTATGGTCGAGTCGATGTGACTTATTAGTCGTTGCGCTCAACCTGTTGATAAATGGATCATTTACATTTGCTCGACCTCTCACAGCTGCTGTCTTCAAATAATTATCAACATTGTTAATTTCTTGAAATCTTCTTCTCTTCGTCTCGTGCAGGTTTCTTGGTTGTTTTGCCCTCACCTTACTAAGCTCGTGATTGCTGATTATTAATTGTTAAAACTTGATTTGACAAGCGCCGCTTAATCTCAAGGTTTGTTGTCTTCACTTTTCAAATCAATGCTTTAAAATGGGTGAGAAAATTTAAATATTGAAAGTTAGCAAATTTACACATTTTTTAACCGACACAAAAACACGAAATAGGTTCTTAATTACAAATGCACATATAGTTTTTAGATCAAATCACGCATAGCTTTTTAGTTTTTACTTACTGAACCGATTTCGATCATATAAATTTTCTTTTACTTGTAAGTAAAAGCAAGTATCTACCTATTGTAATCGGATTGGTTTTTCAATTTTAAGTTTTCATCAGAAATACACGTTTTGAGGTCTCTTGAGTTCGAAAAATGATTTGAATCGGCTAGTAAAGACTTTATTCTATGGGGTTTTGATTGTTTGCAATTATTTTTGAAAACGGCTACAACGATATTTTCTATAAACCTTTTTTCCTAGGAAAATTCAAGTAAAGGAGGTCCTAGGGAAGAAGATGGGGGGTTATATCACTATCTTCATAGTGACTATATACATTTAGTTCTATTTATAAGTAGATATTTACTATTTATATAATATTCTATTTAAAAATTTTTAACCACTCGTGGGCTTTATTTTTGTTTCTTTTGACTTAACAGCTACTTTTATGCAAATGAAAGTTCAGTAACGCGTCGCAGCAGATATTTTTTATTCGGTAGGAAGTGTTTTAAAGTTAATCTAATTTTAATTTAACGAAAAACCACCTCTGAAGGCTTAAAGGATGAAATATTACATTTTTACTCAATTACTCAATGTTGATGATTTTTATCTTTAGGTAGAGCATATTTTTAAATCAATTGCATTTCAATTCTTAGAAAAAATTCCACTATGTAAAATAAGGGATGATATAATAACTTTTAGGTAAATGATTCAATTTTTTTATTGCACTATCTGATTTTGATGAACTTAACTTAACCATTTATCACTTGAATTTAACCATTTTTGAGTCGGTGGCAAACAAAATTTAAAGTAAAATGCTACAAAGATCACACTAGGTGTAATGGTTAAAATTTTAGTTAACAATGATAATAATACATTTTTATCTTCGTTTTATCGATCTCCGTTGAATCCTACACTCAGGATCCTAAACTTAAGATATAATTAACCAACAGAAATTTTCTGTGTAAAGACAGTTGTGATATGGACATTAGGTGTTAAAGCGACTTAAAACACCTACTTTTATAAAATTCAATTTTGTTCGCATTGAAATGTTTTTATTACACTAGGAATCAATATTAGAAAAATCCATTGTTAACCCCTTCAGAATACAACAATAAGATATTTTTTTACATTGCTAAATGGTTACAATAACTGAATGGAACGTATCCTCACGTGTGTCCGTTCGAATTCGTATTTAGAAAATATAAACTTCAGGACCGTTTCCCCATCATCAGTACCATATTATCATCAGGCTTCACTTTTATCTTTTTAAAGACCACATCTGAAATTTTTATATAATGTTGATACCTTAGTAAAATATCGTATTCCTATTAGTTTGTTTGGCACTGACTCAAAAATGGTTAAATATAAGTGTTAGGTAATAAAGTACAGATCTTAAATGCTCATTTTTTTCTACTAAGTAGATTTTTTTTCCTTTTTTTGGGTCGGTTTAATTTTTTTGTAAGAAGTTTATTTTTATTTAAAAACTACCACTTGCTTATTGATGGTACAAAACATCGGAAAGTCTATCTTTTATATTACTGTCACATTAAAGCGCACTGTGTGTATTAGGTTTTCAGAGTTTCTCACACCTCGACCAATTTATGCGACCGATTTAATCGATCAGCCCATAAATCAAATGTCACGTGGCGCGAATTCACGATGGTGACGTAGCTCCAAACCGCATAACTATAACAATATATCATCTTGATTGCACGTGTAATCTTTGATAGTTAAAACATTTTTTTTAAGTTTGTTACTATAGACACTTTCTTTGGATAGTATAAAACCAGATCATTGTGGGCGAAGCTTGTACTTGTATGCCTATTTTCAGCGAGGTATGCATTGGTTTTTAGCTGGTAAACATTTTCTTAACTTCCTATCTCATAAAGCATCGACTATTATTTATAATATTTATGTTTATGCTCATGGATTGAACAATATGTTTAGTATATTAAATGCAAATGAGAGAGTAAAAGATTTTTCTTTAAATTGCATATATTTATTTATTTTTTAATTTTAATAACAAAAATTTTTTTCTGTTTTTGCGAAAACAAGATTTTGGTCATTTTACTATACAGAGAGCGTCATCAGTGAATGAAAACCAAAATTTAAAATTTATAAAAAGAAAGGATTTGGTTTAAGCTTACCATGAAAGGCCGTTTTGTCGTTTTGAGAGATTGTGAAATCTTCGACAAATTCAATATTTGGTTATACATACTTAAAAAATTCAATATTTCACATATGTGTTGTGTTTTTATAGAAACTTCCAAAATGTTTTTTACAACATAAAATCCCAAAATTGGATAATTTAAAAAAAAAAGTAGGATGACTAAAATTTGGGAACGAAATATGAAAAATACTCAGCAATTTAAGTTGGAATAAACCTAAATACAAGTTACATACTTTTAGTTCCAATATTTCAAATTGGTTTGTTTTTATGTGGTGCCATCTTGTTGGTACCAAATTTCGTTTATCTTTATTTCATTTTATTTTGGAAAGAAAATGAACGTTAGATCCTCAATCGTTTAAAGTTTTATGCAATCGTTTCATATACGCTTAAAGTGCGCAAGTTTACATCTAACAGTAATTTTATATTTTACTTATACTGAACTAGTTTGAAAAACCTAAAAGCAAAGCTCAAAAACAGAATGTAAGAATTCATATCCTGACAATTTCAAAATAAGGAACTTCAAATTTTTTCATATTATATTTAAGTAAATACACGACGAAACTCTAGAATTTTATATCTATATATATAAAAGAAAGTCGTGTTAGTTACACTACTTATAACTCAAGAATGGCTCAACCGATATGACTGAAAATTGGTGGGGAGATAGCTTATAACCAGGAATAGGACATAGGATACTTTTTATCCCATTCCCGTGAGATGTGAGAAAAAAATTGATATAACAAAACGCAACTAAAATGGAATAACAAATTTAATATGAATATGACGTCAGGTTTGTTGTTTTATGTTTTCATAGCAACAATAATCGAATTGATTATACGCTATTGTCAGACTTTTAGTAAAACATATCTCCTTAATAAAAAAAGTTGTTCACTTTCCACGCTTTCCACCTCAAGAATTGTTTTTTTTATTATTTATTTTAACGTTGATTGTTATTTGTTACTTTAGCATTGAAGCTGTGAACGTTTTACATGGGGAGGAATGACAAAAAAAATATTTGACCGAAAAGAAAAATTTTCACTATTCGACACCTTTTACAGCACTAAAGAAGTCTATCGCACTAAAATGTCTAAGCATGACACATATACGGATCAATTAGTGAAGTTATGTCAGCTACAGATTTATTTCTTTATCAATTTAAAGTATTTCCAAGTGGTTGCCTTATGGCTTCTATTGGAGAACCAACACAAGGTGTGGACAGACTACGGTTAACGGGAAATTTTAACGAGGGTCATTATGATGCTTTGATTGAATTTGGCGAATCAACGTACAGCGATAATGTTTATGTTAGAGTTAACAGTGTGCTAAAAAGTAACAAAAATGTGCCATTCTCAGTGTTTTAATCTCAAGAAAAGATGCCATTGGTAGTTTCACAGCCTCAATCAATTTTTAATATCTGTTTATCAGATTTCAATTTAAATAGTAATGATAATTTTTAAGAATAAATAATCAAAGCAAGCAGTTCGACTTAAGTGATCCCGATTTGGAGTTTGACTAAGAGTAGTGAAGCCGTTAGGAGTTCGATTTATAGAAAGGAAAATACAGAGTGACAGAGGAATGAATTGGAATTAAACAAAAAATTAACTTATTCACGGGTGTAATTTCTAAAAAGATCAAAGTATGTCAAAAATAAATTACGGGTAAAAATCCATTGAACGATGACTGAACTGCACATAGTAAGATTTCTAGGCAGGTTAAATAAGAAGATATTTGTTACTATGGAAAATTTCCGATTCCCGACGTATAACTATTATCTTTTTATTGTGAGATAGCTAAAATAACTTTTTTATATTTTGCAATGACGGATTTTATTAAGTAATCAGTTCAGTTTAGCTATGTCCAGCGAAGCGGGCGGGGAACAGCTAGTTTAAGTAAAAAAACTGTAACTTAGCAACTATAAGCTTTTTTCAGTTGTCAACTTCAATTTATCATTAAAAGCGCAGACATCTCATGAGAACTAAAAGATACAGCGACATATGGTATGAAAACGTAGAAATAGAAACAGAACAGGATGAAAAAAGAAGAATAGACCAAAATCCTAAATCCTTAAAATCTTGATAAAATCAAAATTTTTGTGTAGGTATAAATTGATATTTTAGAACTACAGAGTATCGAAATCTTAAAAATCAATTTTTTGCAAGAAATGCTAGCGGATCGCATAATTCCAGGAAATCCTTATTTTATATTTAATGACGGCAACTATAAAATGTAATCAAAGCCAAAGAAATTTAAAATTTTAATTTTTTTTCTTTCTATTATAGTTTTGCCAACGTAAACTCAGTTAAATTTTAAATATTTACAATACCCTTGAGAAAACTATTCGTGAGGGACACATGACAAATATAGTTCTCATTGATTAATTTAACTTTAGTTAAATTCAACGTAAGTAAGTTAAGTTTTAACTTTAAATAAATTGTTTTGATTTTCAATCATAAAATAGCACATTTTAGCCAATTCAAAAACTTGGAGTAACAAAAGACCCATCTCATATAGCTGGTGAGGCGATGCACCCGGTTTGAGAATAAATTACATACATTACATCCGTTTAAAAGGGCATTAATGCGTCTCAACATTACGAGATATCATTGATCCTCATCACATCTACCATAAAATACGAAGAATAATATAATAAGAACCGCGCCATAAACGAAACATTTATTATACATTATGAAGATTATTATTAAAGGGTAGCTTCTTACTAAAGTAGCCGACAAAAACACTTTCAAATCGTGTTTACCCGATTTTGTTACGACTACCGTCTCATATCCGTCCATATAAGGTTTTTGTTTTTTTAATTTTGAGGAAATTCGGGTAATTCTATCGTAACTTGTATCGTTTACAATCTGAATTTTATATTGAAAGTTAAGTGGTTTTAAGCTCATAATTTATAATAAAATAATGGCATTGCCTGACCAAATTAAAATTCTTTTATAAGAGAAGGTGGGAAAAAAATTTTTTGTCGAGGAAATCTTATCTTTAATTTGCATTTAAATGAAAGGAGCAGATGCAAAATAAAAATTCCAAAAAATTAAGTTCACGAGGATAAAGGAAGGCATTCTTATACTAAAAATGTTTGAGTACAGATAGATTTGTAAAAAATTATCTAAAGTAAAGGAATTTGAGGTTGTTAGTATTTTTTTACTATTTCTTTTATTTTCTATTACATGGTCGGCGTTATAGTCATTAGTAAGGGGTAGTTATTTAACCGGTTATAGTTAGCTCATAAATCATTTCACTCGCTTATAATTTCCATGCCTTTCCTTCGTTTCGTTTTCATGAACCGAGCAATGGCAAGATAGCAAAGAAAAGTTGCCATTACAGAAACTTGAAGATGCACGGTTCCGTTTGGATTTAAATGCAATCTTCACGTTCCAAATTGACGGGAGGCGGCACGCAATTTTTCTTTCTTTTTTTTTTGAAAAAAAAAATCTTATTTACAACCACCGCCGCTGATTCTTCTTCTTCTTTAATTGCTTTCTTGGCTATTTGTTCTTTAACTGTTTATAAATTATATGGCTAAACGTATATATTTAAATTTTAATTACTTCAATAGGCAAGTACTTTAAAGAAGGAGGCTCAACTTACTATCGGTTCTTATTTCAATCTTTTTAGAGAGTAAAAACTTTCCTCTTTACCATCACAAACTAAACGATGGTAAAACTGTTCTTTAAGTTATCTTATTGACAGCTATATGATATGGATATAAGAGTTAAAAAAAATCATTGGTGTCATTTATTTGAAAAGCATTTTTTTAAGTTCAATTGGATAACATTAAAAACGTTATAAGACCGTTCAGAAGAAACCAAAATTTCATTGAGATTCTTAAAATGAGCCCATTTTCTGCTAACTTAAAGTAAAAGTATTTTATTTGACTTATTAATTTGAAGTTTACTTTTTCTTAACTAAAACCAAATCCAAGTTGCTTAGTTTTTTTATAGAAAAGTTCCCTGCAGCGAAAACAAAATGAAACTTAAAGTTTCTGGAGTAAGAGAAAAATCGATTCTAGTTTTATTAATGCAAAAGAGTAGATATAGACATTCACTATTTACCTAAATATCCGTTAACAAAACTACAAAGAAAAAATTGAAAATAAAAATAACTTTGGCTTATTAGTCAATGACAGTACTTTACTTGCCAAAGAAATAAAAAAAAACACACACATATGTAACTAGTTGATGACTTGCATTAAATTTTAATCTATCAACTTGAAAATTTATTGGAAAAAAAATCTCAAGTAAGGCCTTTAAGTAGCAACTTGAAACTATATAAATGTCATAGAAATTTAGATTTAAGAGATTGCATTGTGCGTGGAGAGCTGTGAGAAAAAAAATTTCTTCCTTCACATCTATCGATCACGAGAGACGATTTATTTGCAGAAAATGTCATCTTTTTCGTTCTATGTCTTATAATTGAATTAAATTAAGGTAACGATAGAGCAATAAAGCTGTCATAATGTCAATATGGAGTCACCGTTAGATTGATAATTGGAAAAGAGAGGCTTCAAATAAGGCTCGCTATTACTCGTATCTTTGCTGGTTTTAATGAGTTGAAAGTAAGTGGACAATAACATTTTAGATTCGTCTTCTGACAAATGGGCAAATAACTGCCTTTTTACAACATATTTAAATGTCTTTATTTTCGATTTTTCGACGACTCGGGCAATAAAAGCCATCAAGACAATAAAGGTGTTAGTTTGGTTGAGAAATAATGAGATCGACAATAAAACTTATTTTTTTAGTTCTTGAAGGCTCTTGTAATAGGATAATTAGCGTTTACAAGATGGTTGTAATAAAATAAAAAAATACAATTTTAACGACTTTTTCAATTTGGTAACTCAATTTTTAATTGGTATACTAAGCCGTATTCAGTTACACAACAAAAAAATTTTTTTTAAATATTTTTGAATAATGTTAACCGTATAATTTAGTTTAATTCTTAAATAAAACGTTAAAGCTACCGATTTATATATTTTTTCAATTATTTCTTCATTTTGATTGTTTTTTTTATTTCATAAACCTCGTCTTATTGATTCAGAAAAATATAATATGAGAAAACCATCGCTTCTATATTATTATCACCAAAATATAATAAGTCGGTGCGAAGAGGTTTTCAATCTTGTGGTCAAAGTAATCATTGAAACGATTGTGAAAGAGGCCAGATTACAAGGACTAAGAAGGACTGGAAGGCTATAAGCCAAGTCATGGACGTGTACGTTAATATTTTCTCAACGTATTACATATTGTGGGCGAAGACGACAAGCAGGAAAATGACGAGAAAATGGAAGCGGAGACGCCGTGTACCAACGTGCGTCGTCATTATCATTTCATTCGCTCGAATGCATTCGAATAAACATTTTGTTCCTTCACGTTAAACACGAACGAGAAAGAAATGTCTTTGTCCCCTGTGCCAGTGGCTTTCATTCCTCACCCCATGTCGCGGTCCAATTTCAATGCGATGTGATAGTTCATAATTTGAGAAAAGGTTTGAGATTTGAAAGAAGCGAACTCGGGGCTTTTAATGAAACTAGCCACATCATCAATTCGGTGAATCTCGTGGAGAACCGCACTGGGGACTTGGAATCTTGAAGTATAATCTTGGAGTTCTGTGAGCCGAGCAAGTCGTAAAAGTCGCCAAACTCGGGGCAATTAGTTTGTGTTTCGAGCAAATATAAAGTCTCGTTTTGAATTGGGGACAAATTAAATATGTACGTGAAGACGGAGAGTTTCAGGGGTTGGTGGTAGTTGGGCGACGTTAAGGAAACGGGTGGGTTTGGTTTGGTTTAATTAATTTAACTACAGCTGGCTAAACATGTTGGACAAGCGGCAATTAGAACTCGGTGTTTGGCCGGCCTTGAGAAAATGTCGCCATTTCGCATTGAAAAGGGTTACAATTTACTTACTTCAATTTAACCTATCATTGACAAGTGAAGATAAAATAAGACAAAACTTCACGACAGTTAAGACTTAAAACAGCTTGTTGAAAGTTTCTAGATGATTCCTAATAATTCGTTCGTGTAATTCCTCTGGTAACTCAGTTATATATATATATATATATATATATATATATATATATATATATATATATATATATACATATATTTGATATCTTTCATTGTCTCTTCATTGTCATTTTACAAAGCGTATCTAGAGAAAAAAAGCTTTTACAATAGGAAAAAAATGTGGTTTCCTTAGCCTAGATGACAAATTAAATTGAATAATGTATCTCTTCGATTTTTATATACATATTTTTTATGACAAAACCTATAAAAGATTTTTTAATTTTTTAAATTCCTCGTTGCTTTGATAAAAACGATAAAGGATTATAATAATTTAAGAACTTGGTTTATTGCTTATTGTTTTTAGCTATTCAGAACATCAAAAGAAAAATTCTAAGAAATAATTGAAGATATAGAAATTTTAAGTGATAAAATGTAATTCCCCTGGTTTACAATTTATGGTGCTAAAACAAATTTGAATGCATCTCTTAGCGTTCATAAAAATGTAATTGTAAGCCATGCAGTAAATCAGCTTTAAAATTTTATCCAATAAAACAGACCGAAAAGTGTAAGGCTTCCTGTGGGCTTTTTCAGGCTCAACCAGGCAACCTTTTTACCAGAATCCCTCGATCCCTGTTTCCGAGAGACACAACGACGACAAACGTACAATTTGTGATTGTGTGTGATTTCGTTCGTGTCATTTAACTTTTCGACTGTCGAGAGACATTTATTCGATGGTTCACATTATTTGCATTACTTACACAGTGTGCGCCTATAGCCCTTCATGCTATGCCGCTGAAATTTACGTTCCACTCGGCTTAACACCTCGATTTTCATGTTTCGTTTATTCGCACAAACACGCACAAATTCCAGCCCCGAAAAATTATGTTCAGCAACATTTACGTGACTGATTTTCGTTTTGTGGAGAAAATTCAAGACAATGGCGACAATGTTTTAAACGTCGACCAGGAGATCTTGTTTTGAGATTTTAGTTTTTCGATGGTAAGCCATATAAAGATAAGATTTAACAAATGGAGGATTAGGGCTAACGTTTTTTCGGAAAAACGAGAAGTTGTACGTTGTACGATTTGATAAGAGATAAAAAGCGGAAATTCCTTGTCGACGATGGTGAGATTGTTTTGATAGGTAGAGGATTACTACGCCGTTTACACTGTTAATATAAGTCATGGTAGTTTTACTAACAAAATTGTAGAAAATTTTTCAATCATTTTTAAAGATAAATAATTTTGAAAATTACAAGAACTTTAAAGGTTTGTATTGTTTTATTTTTATTAGTTTTAAATATTTAAAAGATTAAATTGTCAGGAACTTTGACAAAAAATAATATACGCACAAAACTTCAAATTCACAACGTTTCAACCATTTTATTTGGTCTTCATCATATTTTTTTTCATTCATCAACATTAATTAGTTTTAAATAATCTAAGTTAATTAAGCATTAAATACCTATAGAGTTTGGGTAACCCTTAAAAGCAATTATACAGGGGATGAGCTGTAAGCTATGGAATTCCTTGAAAGGGTGGATAGGAGATTAAATTCTAAGATGAAAGGTCTTTGGACATTTTGGCATCTGACTCACCGTTAATAAGATATTAATTAAGTAAATAAAGTACGCAAATACAAAAACTCGCTAGAGGATTAAATAAATTAGATTTATAGAGTGCGTTGGAAAGAAGAGAATTTTTAACAACAATGTGCGCAGGGGGGATGGGGTAAGGATGCCCGGTTTTTTGCTTAACCGTTTATATCTCAAAAACAATGGGCTTAAGAAAACAAATTATTCTTAGTAATATTAAAGCTATTAAAAGTTGAGAGAAGTTTTTTTTTTTAATTTATTTACTTATAGTCGCTTTAACACAACATGGTCATTAGCGACTTAGTAATAACATAGATAGTATAATTTTATATAATTAAGTAAATGTCAATAAATAATAGTTATAAATTATAAATAGTTAGCAACAATAGTACCTAATGACAAAATTTGATAATAATAAATAAACAATATAAATAGTAACAGTAGTAGTAACAACAATAGTAACAATATGAATATATATAATAAAAATTAAATAAATAATTAAAATAGATTAAACAAATGGTGACAATAACACTAATATTTGAAAAATGGCCAGTTAGCAAGGATGAAGTTAATGTAGGTATGTGGTACTTAATTAGGGTGGGCTGTCAATTCATCACCTATGCGAGAAGTTTGCTACCATTCGTATGGTCCCAAAGTTAGATCTCGTAGTCAAAAATTCTCTTCCTTCCAACGCACTCTATAAAACATTTATTTATTCTGGTAGCCCGCTTCTGAAATTTCTTTCTTCATTTAATTAATCTAATTAGGGTCAAATGCAAAAAAAGTCAAAAGACTTTTCGTTTTAGAACTTCATCCCAGATCTACCTTTTCAAGAAAGTCAATGCCTTATAGACCAGAGTAAATATTTTTTGAACAGAAAAAAAAACTATAGTAGAATGAAACCCATTAGAAAAGGAAGAGAATATAACAAAAATGAAAGGAAAAATAAATTACGGTTGATCTCAGGTGGGGAAGTGGAAAAGGGGGGTGTTTTTAAGAGAAGAAACAGTTTATCTGGATTTTCGACAAAACTAAAACTTCCATGGAAAAAAGTTAAATGGCAAAGTTGTACTTTGCACTTTTGCACTCAAAAAGTTGCACTTTTTGTCCAAACACTTTTTTCACATAACCTCAAAATTATTGTGAAAAATTCTAAAAACCAAGTTTTTAAATTTTTCTTTTATCTTTTACAAAAAAAAAAAAATCATGAAATTTTGTAAAAACTTATCGTCCCGAACACACTGTAATTTTTTTAATTAAAAATACTATTTTTTTCACCTTATAATGACTTAATATTGAAAAAGCACTCTAATTTTCAATCGAAAATTCTTACGTAAAACATCTGTTTTTTTTAAAAGTCGGTGAGTTTTTTGTTTGTTGAAACCTCTAATTTCTGATGGTGCAAAAATATAAATATAACAATGTTAAATGTTCTCAGAACATGTAATAATTAAAGTGTAAATTTAAATAAATTGTCAAAATTGTGTTATGTACAATTTTGAGGAATATATTAAAATTTGTATTAAAGTGTGGATCTACTTATTATCTACAACTTTGCCATTTAACTTTTTCCATGGGACTTTTAGTTTTATCGAAAATCGAGATAAACCGCTTCTACCCTTAAAAAAACCCTTTTCCAGTTCCCCACCTCAGGTCGACCGTAATTTATTTTTCCTTTCATTTTTGTTATATTTTCTTCCTTTTCCGATGGGTTTCATCCTACTATAATTTATTTCACTTTTTTTTCACATTTTCAAAGGCTAAAAGCACTGGTCTATTACAATTTACCCTGTATTCATACTTATGAATACAAAAGCTTATAACATTTTAGTTAAATAACTATCTACTTTAGTGCTTTCACTAAAATAATATGTTAAGTTAGTAAAAAAATTTGAAAGTAATAAATAAAGATTTATTAAATATAGATTTTTTTTTAAATTAGATACACCACTGCTTTTATAATTTTTGTTACATAATTCTTTAGCAAAGATGTAATGAATTTCCAAGAGATTTTAACAGTGTACTGGTTAGGCTTCAGAATAGTAGAACAAAGTAGAAGAGCGTGTGTGATAACATGTTTCCAACGACAGTAATAAATGATGCTCGAGGATTTGCCTTTGAAACGGCGACAAATCGATGCTAATATTACACAAACTCTTCGTGTTCTTCGTCACACTGACTCGCTACGCTTTCAAAACGTTGATGACACAATCAAATATAATAAATGAATGAAACTCACACAGAAAAATTCCATGTTTAATAATTTATGAGCTTCGGAAGTTATAAATCATAGAGAAAAAATCTCCAAGTCCATACCTCAATTGTCATTCGGTAGTACCGACTATTTTCAATTTAACCATGTCTCCAACTAATTTTCACGAGGCATCGACATTTATCATTTCCTCGGAAAAATTCCGCTGGTCAAACACAACCGGTAGCCGCCAGGCGTTAATAAATTCGAGCCATTAATGTTATTTGTGAGGCGGCAATGCAAACGAGGAAGCGCAAAATTCAACGGGCGAAGAAAAATTCACAACTCGGGTTAAATGTTCATTAGCGATTAACATATTGGCTGCTTGGCTTAAACCGGTTATAACAAACCGTAAACATACTCGTAAGATAAGTCCTTTTTTTCATTTATTAAGTTTGTGATTAAAGGATGATAATTGAGTGATTTTGATCGATTGATCGATCGATCGATGAAATATTGCATCTTCAGATCTCTAAGTGAGAAAAATCACCAAAGAAAAAAACATACTGAACTGAGGGTGAATGAAGGTTTAATTAGTAAATTAACTACGGTTGTTTGAGGGACTAAAGTATTTACATTAAGCATTCGCGTTCAATCCATTAAGTGGAGTGAGAAATTGATTTTGGCTTAAATTGCTTTAAATTGCCACACATTAGCGAAGAAAAGTGGCAATTTTTTACAGATAAAAATATCAATTTTGAAACGTCGAGATAACAAAGTGGATTTTAAGTGAGTACACGACTTTTTTTTAAAGAGGAACGAAACTGTTCGAACCGAAAAAAACTAGTTTTAACATCATTAAAAACTTAGAAATACTTTACAAATATAGTCCTTAAAAAAGGAAACTATTTTCTCTTACTTACTCAATCACTTTGGCTCAAACCAAATTAAATGACGCCATAAAATTACGCGTAAAGTGGCTTTTTTATCACGGTCTTATCTATCGTAAGATGCTTTTATTTTCCACTTAAACAATTTCAGTTTTAACTTCCCCATTTTCAGTCTCGTTAGCAATATATTTTTTTTCGTCTTCGCCTATCTTTACCATTCCAATTAATACTTACTTACAATTTAACAGGGAACAGGTTTCTATATAATATTCAAGATTTGCTTAATTTACAAAGACGACGCTTTTTAAACGGAAGATTTAAAAGCCAAAACTACTTAAGATTAAATAAAATGTTAACGATTTGTTTTGATTTGAGATTTCTTTTTACTTTACGAGATTGAAAAAAACTAAGTTTTGTAACTAATATATTCCATTTATATGAGTTATATTAATATGAATATAAAAAAAAACATTAACTTAGTAATGTAAGATAAATACGATGAAAGATGAAGAGCTTGGATTAAAAATTTTTCTCTTTATATTTAAATACTCCCATGTAAGTTATAAATATAATTGTTTTTATTTGCTGTGTGAATGGAATTTTAATTGCTGTTAAATATACATGTTGTGCTCCGTTCATTTTTATCAGATCCTTTCGAGAAGATCCATAGTCTACAGTCTACACTTTATACTGTGCACTGTATGTTCACCATCGTCCGTGTGTGCAACTGCAATTTTTTGCTCGCTGACTTCTTTGGAGAAGTGTACGAAACGAAAAACACGGTTTTTAATGCGAGATGTAGTTTTCGACTTTTTTTCCATTAGCCTTATTACTACATTCTTGGTTTGTCTGTCTGTAAGATAGCGTCGCTTCAATGCAGCTTACGATTGTGAATTTAAAATAGACACATATATACAGTCTTTGAAAAACTAGTACACCATATTATATGATAAATATTTAAATTTGTGCTTTATAAAAATTAACCAATTTATAAGCAAAAAGTAAGCTTGTGCATGAATCTGAAAATTTCAATCATGAACGGTATACCTGTAGCCAGTGTCACCGAGAGGAATACCCAAACCCATGACAGATTCATGGGTCATTTATCTCTGTAACTTTTTTGTGTTAAAAATTATTTCTTAGTAATATAAAGTAATTTAACAGGTTTGCATTAGAGAATTAGATCTTTTTAATCACCAAGTTGATGACAAAACTTACGAGCGTCACTCTGCCCTCTCTTCCTTTAGCGACACTGATTACTTTTTTCCTAAAACATGAATTAACCACCGCACCAAAGGTATAACATTCAAAACTAACAAAAAATATATCCTCAACTTCTAAAATTTACTAACTAAAAAGTTATGTAGCAAAAAAAAAATAATTTTTAAAAATATCTAGCTTAAAAATCAGTATTTTTTGTTTTTTGGGTGTTATAAGTCGCTTTAACATCTAAGGTCACATCACGACTGTAAAAGCACAGAATTTCTGTTGGTCAATTTTTACTTAGATTTAGGATCTTAAATCTAGGATTCAACGGGAATCGAAATCAGAACCATTTGACACATGAAGCGGAGGGATCAATCGCTCTAACCACAGCGCCAATAGGTGATTCGACCAGTAATTTGATAACAGGGTAATTACCTACATATTAACCAAAGATTTTGTTTAATTATAATACTTTTTTGAAAATTGAACTTGTTTGAAGATATTTTTCAATAAACATCTCATGAAGTCACACAAACTAAATGTGTGGAATAACGTAGATACCTTTTTTATCTACGAAAAAAACTTAACTTAACTTTTTCCTTTACCTTGAACTCTGCTATGTCATCATTTTAAGTTGAGTTTTGTCTGCAAAAATGCAGTAAAAATTATAATAGGACAGACATTAGTAAAAAGAAAAGGAAAATTATATATAAAAATAGCTCTTTGAGGAAACATCTTCATCTCTTGTCATTCGTTTTTTACCCCATTTAAGACCTTCTTAAACACTTAAAAGAAATGCAAGCAAACATTGTCATTTTTTTCATAAATTTTTAAAAAAATTCCTATACTGACAAGAATTATTTTTATTTTTAACATAATTTGAGCAAATACAATAATATTGATTAATCATAAGTTTTAAAATTGCTATATCTTTTTTTGGGATAAATCTGTATTTCTAATGAATGACAATTAAATTAATTTATTTTTTATATTATATTTACAGTCAGAGATATTAGATTTTCTAATGCAGTTCCTTCTTTCAGGTATTAATTCATTAAAAGAATAATTTATTTTCTTCCATCAAAGACGTCAATAAGAAATAAAAAATTAGTATCTAACAAAAGAAAATATAAAAGTTTTTTGTCCTGCCAGCACAAGAAAAATGCCGGGGGAATTACGTAAGCAAATTCCTTTTTTAAAATACTTATTTAAGCACAGCGTCTTTTTACTTTCTACTCATAGTTATTTAAAATTAAAAAAATAAAGGTTGATTTCTTAAAAATTGCTCAAGGTAGCATTAAACATCTGTCATCCTTTAAACGGATTCAAATTTAAAAATAGCTATAAGTAATACAAATTTTGTGTTGCAAAACCTATAACAGAGGAATTACATTTGCAGAAAAATGTTGATAAGAATATAATACATTAATTTAAATACTCTTAAATTGATTTACTTAATGCTTGAAAATTTATGTTTTTTCTTAAAAAATATACCTAATGTTATTAACAAGTAAACACAAAAATGTAAACCAAGTAAAACCACATTTTCCAGTAAATAATTAACTATTTAAACTTTAACAGGGTTTAGCTAAAACGTATTTAAATGAACAATTCGAATATCTTTTAATGCTAAATGATCTTGCGGGCCACTTTGGAAATGCTACATAACTCCGCGGATCGTATACAAAATTATACTCGTATATCCCCATATAAGATTTAAACCCACTAAGTATATACGGTGAGTGAAACATAATGAGTTATTATTATTACTACTATTACGACTGTTATTCATATAAGTTAAAAAAGATAATATACAATATTAATAATGATACTACTTAATTACTTTGGCCATTAAAAAATAAATATAAAGTTTAAAAATGTGAAGAATTTTGCGGGTCAAAAAAAAATTTGCCACCCTTGTTCTAACATAAGAAACATCTTCATTTTCCTTCAACATTCTTCCATTGCAAACATTATATTAGGTACAGCAACTAAACAAATTTTTGTTGAATCACCCACTGAGACAATATTGTTAATCACATTGCATCACAAAATATCCTATGATTCATTTGATTTTCAAACTTAATGCCTTTCTTCTCCAAAATAGCATTTACTCATCTTTCACTCAACAAAGTAAATCAGATTTAAACATTCAAATAATACAAGAAGATACAATAAAACAAGAAAGATTTCCAACCTTACTATATGATTTAAAGGCAATCTTTTCCAACGGAAAAATATGCATTCAACATGCAAGAAATGTAAGTTTATTTCCGGAAAACGAAAATAAATTATTTTCTTTTCCTTCGTCTCAAGATTTTTCTTGGCTTGCCAACTCGTAAATTCGAACAAATCAAAACCGCCAAAAATCACAATAAATTTTCTCGATATTTCACCCGGTTCAACTTTCCGAGTTCAGCATAAGAATCCCTGATCTTTCCAACATTATTTTCTCATCTTATTTTCCCGGAAAACCGGGACGGTTCTCTTGCTATTTTTAGCCTCGATAAGATAGATTTTCTACAAAACAAGTAAAACTTACGAGTAAAATACATAATATAAGAGAATAAATGGCGTCGTAGCGCCTTTTTCGAAACGATAACGTTACTTTTATGCATTTGTCGGAGGTGCCGGCGGGGGGTGGATGGCGTCGCGACGGAGCCAACAACGTCGTATGTCGCGTCGCTCAATTAACCCTCAGACAAATTACTCAATTCCGATCCGAAAAATAAACATTCTATCCGCCACTATTTCATCTTTCCTCTCCACCTTATTTCCTCGAAAAAATATGTTTCTCCCTTATTAATTTAACGAGTCATCTTTCTTAATACAAGCATTAAACGACAGGAAAAAATTAAGTTAATTAAATCGTAAGGATCGACATAGATTTCTACGATTGGAATTTCTCGACTAAAGCTTCTGGTTTGTTGAGGCAATCGTAAAAATTACATCGGTGCGATAATCGTTTTAATATAATAAGTAAAGGCAGCAAGAAATCGCGACGTGAGGCTACAACTCGAACAAACCTCCGCTTATGTATTTGTATTAAATAGTAAAGCTGACCGGTTAAGAGCAAGGTTAAGACAAGAACAAGTGTCTGTTGGTCTGCGGTGTCCATCGCTCAACCAACCACTCGATTTTACAGAGCGACTAAGGCCTAATTCGTGGTCCGAAGACCGCAACAATCCACGTGATCGCGCGCTTCACCTTTGTCTATAATTATATGCCTTAATAATTGTCTTCGGCGTCGAAAAATATTTGTGCGAGACCAGAAATAAATGCCCTGCAGACAAAGACAGCTAAATGAAGAGAAAACAGACTACGAGGAATCAAATTGTTCAGCACAAATTTAAATCAAATTATGTTTCTTTTGCAAGCCAGACCACCTCAATCGTAAAATTAACGTACCTTTGAATAATTTAATGAGAGCCTTGAAAATGATAGATTAGCCAGGTTATGGGCATCCAGATTTTCGCAGGTTAACCAGGTTGAAGAGGTTAATTTTATATGCATAGAAGATAAGGTTAATTAGCGCGTGATTTGTGGCTATTCGCGTCGATCACTAGTGATAATTAAGCGACTATTATGTGCGATCAATGGCTCGAAGATCGGACATAAGCGGACAAATTGTGGGAATATTAATGGCTCGATCCAAGTAGTGATAGTTTTTAAAGGTTTTAAACGGACAACACTACCTATAAGTTGGTTGGGTTTGACCGTTCGGCCGATTGCTTGGATGATTGATGGTTTAATATAGAGATTTTTTGGGATTAGCATTTACATGGGTAAGTGGGAGGATTTAAACGAATCGCTTACAAAGTTGTAACATTTTTAAAATAATATTTTACAATGATTTTCAACGAGTTTTGTAATAAATTTAATATAACATATGGCGATAGATTTATTTGAAAAAAAAATAATAGAGAAATGTATAGATTTTTAAAGCCAAAAAATTGCGAGTTTAGAAGGCGGAGAACTATAAGTTTAAGTATGCAACTTAAATAAATAGAATTTCAATTTTTGGCTAATTAAGTGATTAATTACAGGTAAATGATACTGTAAATGATAATTATAGGTTTATGATAGTACGAGAGATGTAAGAGATTATATGTCTAATCTCTTAACTGAAAGTAAAATTTGTGAAAAGTGTAAATGTTGAAACAAAAGCAATGTTATATCGTATTAAACTGGGGGGGGGGGATATTTAAGACCATTTTTAACCCAAAATAATTGTCAACTATATGGACGAGAGTGGATTTTTCATTGCTTACGTGCCTGACTTTTGGCGCCTGGATTTGGAGACAGTTTTTTACTGATCTCATCAAAATAAGAGGTAATTTTCTTATTGGTAATAAACAGTAAGGTTTCGATTAAAAAAGGGTAGGTTTTTTTTCAGTAATTTTCAATGTACTATGTCATCCTTTACATTCCTAATGGTTGACTACATATGCTAAAAAAATTTCCAAAAATTTATTGCCTCACAGTTTTTTTGTTCGATAACTTAAAATGTCATTGAGAGCAAAGAAAACTATACGTTTACGACAAATTTATAGGATTATTAATTATAGTATAGGAATGCTTTTGTAAGTTAAAATATCTAAAAACTATTAAAGAAATAAAAGCACTTGCAAGTAAACTTTTTTCTTTATTATTTGAAATTATAAACAGTAATCTGTATAAAGTTGAAAATATGTAATAAGCATAAAATACTTTGATAGTTTGCTAATTGTAATTTATTTTAGATTTAACACGGATCTTTCAATCATAACCATTGATATTTCTAAAAGGATAAAGAGATACTAATTAAAAACTTATATTAATCGCAAACCATTGCCAATACAAATTGAATTATAAAAATTTGTTATAATGAATTTCCATAAAATTTTTTTTTATCTTTTAAGTCGCTTTAAGGCTATTTTTAAGGTCATGTTACGGCTATCTAAACACCGAAAACGTTTGAGCGTAACTAATAAACCTAAAAATATTTAAGATTCGACAAGAATCAAACCGAGTACCCCTGACGCATAGAGCGAAGATTTAACCGCTACGCCACTTGGTGGACTAAAAACTCCTAATATGGGAAATGGCCAAACAAAAATAATTTTTTAATCAAAAACTAAGAAAAGTTATTGAAAACTTTTACTCCTAACTTTCGTTTTATATTGGAAAGCCCTATAAGATTCTACCACCAAATCAAAGTACCTACCAAAAAAATAAAGTAACTTGTTATAGATACGTAATTGGTAACTGTAGTAGGTACATTGTATAAGTGACGCTCATCTAAATAACTGATTATTATTAGGAATTGTACCTGTTGGCTCAAAACCCATTCTGCTGTATATAATTTGGTATAAACATTTTTTTTGGCATCTTTCATTTATAATTAAACTGGATTCCAATACTACTGGATCAATAAACTGTCAGATCTTTTAAATTTAAAGGAACAGATTTACCGTCGCTTCTGAAGCTAATTCATAAGCAAAGCTAACTCCTATATTATAAAATAAGACTTAGATATCTAAAGTTGAAGACATTAAGTAGTGTCAATTTAGATCGTTTTAAAAAAAAACTTTAATGATCTCTTTTATATCTAAATATCCATGCAGCGGGTTGCGCCTTTTTGCGCCATCCACATCCGCATTCAACTATCAATCAGTGTCAATACCACAACAACAATAAACCATGTTTAAATTAAATTTGTTTATTATTTCTTAAATATAATTAATAAAACGTGCTGCATAAAAACAAGGTTCCCACCAAATGTGGTGGAAAACTAAAAATATCTATAAACATTTGAAAATTTTACGATTGAAACGAATTGAGTTGGTGTTGTGCTAGAACTAGTAGGTTAAATAAGCTCCTTATGCTTTAGCAGTGAGTGGCAACCAGCTGGATTTATGGATTCTGAGGTCAGTGTATCCTCGTTTATAAATTCATCCATATCATCATTGTAGGTACTCCTTAATGTATTACCAAGAAAAAGAAAGTGATTGAAAAAGTTTCATTTATAAAATTTCAGGACTTTCAAACCATTTTTCATTTCTACAATTTCGATATTTATTAAATTCAAGAAAATGGAAACTAGTTGCATAACCTCAAACCCAGTTCACGTGCTCGTCGAAACCGAAGAATTTTTAATTATCTCCATCTTCATTTTTCTATAGCTCCATACAGATACCGATTTAATAAACACACTTCTACTTATAAACTCGATGAAACGAAATTCTACGGTTGACTAAGTCCAAGTTCTTCCAAGTATCTCCGACTTTTATCAAGCCTCAACACTCCACTCTCAGGAATCAGACGAAAATCCACATCTTCGTCACACAAACTCCACGCTTTAGATCGCCGCCTCGCTCTCGCGGTCTCAAACATTTATTCGGAACGTTGAGCCAGTTGCAGTGTGGAAAGGGAACACCAAGCTCTTTACTGAAGAACACCTCGCCAGGTATCTCCAAGAGGCACTAATCCATAGCGGCGCGATCAGTCTGCGACGATCAGTCACCGCGACTTCGAGTCGGCAATTCGAGAAATTCTTCGCTTTTTGCTCGTGTTCTTTTCCCGGCTCAAGGATTTTCGTTTCTGATTGGATTAACTTGTGTTGTTTCCCATGAAGTGAATCTATCGTTTACATATTTATTATGGTAAAATGTTAATATTTATTTAAATAAGACAAGGTCTTTAATTGTGAATGTAAATGCAGTAATTATTGAAATTTTCTCGGCTTACGTCTTACCAAATTAAATTTTATCTCAGGCCGTTTAATTATAGTAATTTGAACGGTGCGTGATTTGTCTTTTCAATTATCGGCACGCTGGTGATAAGAGTGTGTAATTATTTTGATTTGAGGGAAAGCCTCGAGAGGTATATTTTGGAGTGGGTCCGAGCGACATGTCGTCATGAAGCGGGCCAAGTCGTTGGGGTGGATCCAGCAGTGTAAGGATAAGATGTTGGGTGTGCGAAATAATCCGAGTGAAAATCTCGAGTGCAACGGGGAAAATTGTAGTGAGGCTCCCGAGGGCGGCGGTGGCGGCAACACGATGGCCGCTTCGCCGTCCGGGAGTCAAAGTGTCAGTGATTACGGGAGTGAGTATCGTGGTGTGGCCATTTGTAGTGAGGTGCGGCGATTTGTCGTCGACGAAAATTATTCGTTTGTGAATTGTGTGAAAAGTTTGGAGCCGCTATCGGCCACCAAGCCGAATTTTCATCCACATCATCCCCATCAGCATCATCATCCCCACGTGGCTAACAGTCGCAGTGCATCTAACGTTGCACATCTACAACACCTCATCTCATCAACTGGCAACAACGACTTTAACAGGTCAGTTTTTTTAATGTCTTCGATTTCATCGATCAAATCGTAAATATTGAAAATTGAGATCTGCAAGTCATTTTCGAATATTTCGAGAAGTGAAGCAAATCAAATGGGCTACTTATTTAGTTGGAAAGCAGATTATAGATTTCAACATTTCCTTCATGCTGTCAGATTTGTCAGTGAAATTGAAAAGTTTCAAGAGAACGAAGACATGAACGTTAAATTGTTTTATATTAAGAAAAAGTTTCATTGATTTGATTGGTTTCAAAATAACGCAACTGAAATCGTCGACCAATCAAAAGTCTTTTTTGTCTATCATTGACTGTTTCTTCGACTAAAACAATAGGCAATAATGTGATTATTTTTTAACATTTTAATGAGCAGTTAATATAGAAATACCATTGATCGAACTACAAAAACTAATTTCTAAGCAAATGCTCTGCTTAATATTTCAAAACTGATTGTCTTGAAATAAATCATTGTTGGTCTGATAAACGCGAGCACAAGGCTTATTGAAGCCCCCGAAGCCACCGATCCCATTATTTCACGTCCGCCTCAACTCTTCATTTCCAACGTTTAACAATAAATTAATAACAATAACATGGATATGTAACAAAAAACTTTCTTCTTCAACAAATCGCAACGTCTTAAACTTTTCCTAGAGACCAGTATCTACGTTGATAGTTGGCCATCTGTTGCTCCACTTGAGTCGTTATCCTAATATTTGCATTACGAACATTTCCATTTGAATGGAATCCAATTTCAATATTTCGATTGAAAGACAGATCAAATATCTCGAGTGATTAATTAATTATTCAAACATAGAAATTATTAATTATGAGACTAACGGACGGCGATGTCATCTGCGATCAATTTCGAACAGATGGACATTAAATTTAATCATAACGAGGGAAAAAAATCACCGAGTTTTTCATTTGAGAAACAGGTTCAGATTTTTAATCTGAATTGTGAACGTCTTGTCGCGTTGTGTTAAATATATTCAAAGCTGAAATGAATCGAATCCTAACGGGATTAGTGCCTCAAAGAATGAACTTAATTCTTCTCTCGGGTCTTGTTATTTTTTAAAGTGACAAAACTCGAGGTTGAGCTGTTGCTCATTAACTGGATGGGAATTGAACTGATCGATTTTGTTAAAATTTTTTTCTTCGTCGTAAATTGATTATTATTTGGAGTGAAGTGAATTGAGGAAGCGTGGGATTGGCTTTATTATGAATTTGATATTTCTAAATCTAGATTGAAAAGAGATTTACGTGAATTGGCTCTCAGTTTACTCCCACGATGGATTAACGTTTATCGTATTTAATGATATTTTCTTGGAAGTAATTAATTTTAAAGGAATTGAAATGAAATTAAGTCAATTGTGAGAGGAAATAAACATTTTGTTGGTTATAAAGTTTTGAAAATAAGTCTGGTTTTTAAATTTTAAGACGCTAAAGCTCGCATTAAGAAGAAGAATAGATTTCTACCAACAAAAGTTCAAGCTTTTT
The DNA here is from genome assembly GCA_958496155.1 of Sisyra nigra. Classification (NCBI taxonomy): domain Eukaryota; kingdom Metazoa; phylum Arthropoda; class Insecta; order Neuroptera; family Sisyridae; genus Sisyra; species Sisyra nigra. The sequence continues at coordinate 33,353,940 of OY292316.1, read as the reverse complement.
TAAAAATATTATATACTCGTACTTTTTGTCAAAGTTAAAGTTTTAGATATTTGATATGATAAAAGCTCAGTAACTAAGAAGCTTATAGTTCTGTTTTTTTAAATTATGAAAAGTACTACCTACTTTGTTCTAAAAGTGAAAGCCTGCTTTTAACAAATTGAAAATTAATGAGATTTATGATAGTGAAAATAATTGTTAATAAAGCAAAAAGTTCTTTGACTTTGAATTAATCTGGATTCTTTTCTGTGTATATATGGGAAATTGTATGGGGGTATTTGTTTCGAAAAAAATTAGGCTCCATACATAATTTTTAGATAACTGGGAGTACCTAAAAGTATATCATTAAATAGATTGTTTTTAATTACATTTAATATACCTACTTAAAAACACTAAAGTAGAAAAAAAGGTTACTCGAAAAATATATAACAAGCGCTATCTTTTAACCAACTACAAACTTTTGTACTTCTATAGTAATACTTTTCGCAGTGAAGCCAAATTTTTTGGGTGAAAATTTACTTTTTGCTTTTTATCATATTTAAACAAAGACCACTCACTTAATAAGAGAGCAACTATTAAGATTGTCGTGCTACACATCATTCATCCTAGGATCAAATCCAAATGAAAGCACATACTTTTTATCTTAAGTTTTCAGATTTACCGAACACCAATTGCAATTGCATATAAAAACTAACCTTTTAAACAAAAGTTGCGCTTCTTTTTAATTTTTGAAAAGAATTTCCTTCCCTGGGCTTAATATAAAACGGTAGAAACCATCACGTAACGAAAAAGTATTTCCATTTCTATCTGTTTAAGTCTAATATCTCTCTCATTCTTTTTCTATCTTTTAATGCTTACTGCTTGCCAATAATGCCAGTAGTGCTTGGTAAAATGAATAGTGTCAAGTGAAAGAAACGACACAGAATGATAGAAAGAGAGAGAGAGAGAAAGATAAACTCTACTGTCTACTAGTTGCCACGTTTATTGGCTTAACTAAGTTGTTAACGTTGAGAAATCTATGTTTACGAAATTACTAAAATGTATAAATATTTAACTAAGAAAAAATTTTTTAAGAACAAAATTATTAATTTTGTTTCCTTTTGAAAATTATTTAATGAACATAACGTGATAACATAAAGAGTTTCGTTATTGCTTAAGGATCTCCTGACCACATTAGTTATTCCATATAATTTTATTTTCTGCTCTTTAGTCTACACAAAATTGGGAACACTTATGTAGTAAAGGGTTTCTGGTACAGTTATTTCGTGTGTAGCCAAAGATTTGGTAGTTTCCATATGGCGTGCCTTACTATTTACTTTTTATTTTTTATCTGAGCTTTTTTATAATGTTTTTGGTTATGTTCCTTATGTTAGTGAGCTCTTGTGGCGAACGGACTATGTACCAATGTGTTGACTCACACATGGATTTCAAAATGTTTTAACTCGGTAAGATGTTTAGACATCTATTTTTTGCTATAAATTTTTTTATTTTGTTTCTGAAATTTCTAGATTTTAAGATGTCACCTCTCATACCCTTTATATTATGGAGTTTGGCAACTCTGAAGCACTTAAGTTATTAAAAAAATATATTGTGTGGTTTTACGAAACCACGTTGCAAGTGAAACTTTTTTTTCGGATTGTAGGCATTTAAATAGGTAATTGAAAATTTTCGGAAAATGATTCGATTTAGGGTATGAAAACAAACGATATAATTGATTTTCTAGGTTTTGCATCTAACTCCATTTGTTACGCCTTCGGCACAGTTTTTCTATTACTTACAACTAATTTTGGATTTTTATTATTGATGTTAATACTCGAATGTTATTTTCATTATTGAATTTGTTGATTATTGTTAAATCGATCATCTGCCTGTTGTTATTTATTGTAAAATTACTTCAAGAATACCTAGCATGTTCAATAATTGTTAAATAAAGTTTGTTGTGGCGAAGAAATTGTTTCTGAACGAAAGGGCTACACACTAACACAAACATCACACTCAACAACCTGTCGCAAAGGAAATTTTCCTGTCTTTATAAGCACGAACTCTGTCAGCAATCTTTCTCTTACGGCGTAAAATTAATTCACCGTCTGATATTTTCGCACTATTCTCCCTAGCTGTATCTTTACTTATCATGATAAGGTAACAAAAACATTTATATCAATACACTGATCAAAACACACAAATACCAATACAAATATGATTGACAATTAATGACAACTAAAATAAAATAGCCATTGAGCAATAACTCACACAAAAACCCTGGTAAAACGACATGGCATATAGCTAACAAGCTTGCCGAGCTCTGCCGAACACTTGCCGATTCCCTCCCGAGAATGTAACACGCGACATGCTAAAAGACAAGTCAAAAATTTTTCACTTTAAAATTATTTTTTATATACATTGTTTCTTAATGGCTACAGAGAAAAGCTTTGAAAGGATTTTTTAAATTGCTTTTTATATTTATAACTCAAAGTAATACCAAATAACATTTTGTTACAATTTATATATTTTGTTAAAAAGTAGCCAAGAAAGACGTTACACACAGTCAAAGGTTATTGACGCATAAAACCAAGCCAAAAGGGCAGATGTTGGATCCGATTTCATAATGAAACATAGCCAATCGATTTACGGCCAACAAAAAGCCAACTATTGCACGCCCATAAAAAGACTGTTAATAACTCACTTTTTTTTCTCGTTTCGTCTTTTTGTTGAATTATCTAAATATATTCTCTCGTTTTGGTCAAATAATTGTTGAGGAGCGCGGATTTTTGTCGAACAAAAGCCTTTGTTTGACTTGATTTTAACGAGGCCTGACGAAGAGCTGAGTGATCGAACGAGACTTCAACTAATTGCACATTCTTGAACGCGATTTAATTTCGTGAGGAGCTTTCAGATTTCCGTGTTGGTTTATTTATCATTTTTTTTTGTCAGAGATAATTAAGTTATTGTATACCTACAAATTTTACATAATAGATGGATATTTAGAGTAATTTTTTGGAGAAGCAAAGAATTAATGGGCAAATAGATGAGTTTAGTTGGTGAATTTAAAACTAATTAGCTTCCTTTTCAAATTATTAAAATTGGTTTCTTTTTTTATTATTTACCTGGAAATTACTTTAAAAAAATCTATTATAACATGACTTAAATAGGTGGTCACAGGTCGAATTGCTTTTAATCTTAAAATCATATACTTAAATTGTAGTTAGATTGAGATGTAGGTAATCATCCCATTACAATCATCATCAACGAACCAACTGAACCAATGATTCTCATGTTTTCAAATAATTCGCACAGTAATTTCTCTAAAAAAACTTCATTAAAGAAGCCGATTTGTTTGAGCCAAGCCAAGATTAACTGCTTCATGTCTCTTTATTTAAAAAAAATACTTATTATTATATTAAGTTAAAATTTCAGACTAAAATTTAAAATGTCAAGACGTGATAAATTATGTGTGTTATGCAAATGCATATGTGAGGCTTTCAGATAAATTTTAAATTCAAGTGAGGCCGGGTTTTTGAGTCGCAGCGATAAGACGATCTGTTGCCAGTTTAATTATTGTATTGCTGGCTTAATTACGACGAGATCTGTCGGTGGAGAAGGTGTGGAAAAGCTACATTTTTTATTTGGGAATTTTTCGAATGAGTTTGTTTTAATCTTTAGATCAACAAGAAGTAAGTGCGAAAGTTTACACCTTAGTAAGTTTAATTAGTACAACATATTAAATGAGGTTTTTTTATTACCTACGATGTTCATATCTAAATATACGTATTTCTTGTTGTTTCCATTGAAAATCTCTTTTAGAGTCTCTCACACTTGTTGATTGATTTCTCGTGACTTTTGCCTTCAACAACCTTCATCTCGGCTGTCGTGAACGAAACGATTAAATCCCCAAAAATTTCCATGGTTTAAGCCTTCTTCAACAAGTTTTTCATGAAGAAAAAAGATAGAGAAACTATTGAGTCGATTCGCGTTCGTGTAAGTCGAAATTTATTCAAAATCTTGTGATTTATAATCACCATAAATAAATCGATGGGCCCATAAACGAGTCGGGATCAGGCCGTTTTGTTTTCGATTGTAATATTTTCTCATTACATAACTATTACATAAAAAATACGCCTCCCTTCCACCCACATTTAGTCGTATATATGCATTAAAATCTTACATTGTAATAATAATATAGTTAAATATAAATCGAATGATTTATTATTTCGGGCAAACTTTTTTCTTTCATTGTGAGAACCAAATTTTCAATATACATTGTAATTACGTTGAGTTGGAACCTTGATTTTTGTAATTTTTTTATGTTGGATCTTTATGAGTTGTAAAAAAAATCAATGGTCGGAAAGATTAACGGATTGAGATGAGGTTGAGGACGTTTTTATGAGTTTTAATGGACAGGTGAAGACAATTTTTATTGTTTGAACCACGTGACGGCTCTATCAATTTACCTGTAAGTGATTTTTTTGATTTATCGATCGTTATTTTTTTCACTGGAAAAAATGTAACGTTAAACCAAAACTGCTTGTTGATTGCAGTAATAATTAGTAGCGATGCCAAATAAATTAGTAGCTACAGAAAATATTTTTTGAATCTTTATCGATAAACCATACAGAACCATTAAAAACAGTGTTACATATTTCGATTCCTGTATAAAAAGTTTATTTTTTAAGTCGGTTGAGAACTGAATTGTTTGGCGACTACTGTAATTTCCCATTAATACGATAATAGGTATTATAAAAAATAATATTTTTGGAAATTTCTTCATTCAACGCAAGGTTTTATTTTAGTACGACGTCTTCATAATTGGCTATATTTAATGGAAACATGGATTAAAAATTAGAAGCAAATCTTATTTAAAAAAATTTTTTTTTCAGATTCTTGTATTTTGAATTTCAAACCAAAAAGTCAATATGTACTTATAACTGATAATATTTGTCATTTGAAAATATTATTATATTTTTTTTTTTTGTTTTAAGTCGCTTTAACATCCAAGATCATCATATGATGATATCATATCACGACTGTAAAAGTATAGAGAATTTTTGTTGGTCAATTTTTTACTTAGGTTTAGGATTTTAAGTCTTTGATTCAACGGGGATCGAACCCAGAACCACTTGTCATATGAAGTGGAGAGAGCAATTGGTCTAACCATAGCGCCAATAGGTGGTAATGAAAATATTAGCCATATTGCCATTTGAAATACGCATATTTATGCGTATTCCCATAAAAATTTCTTAAAAATCTATACAAAGGAGTTTGACGACAAAAAAACCTATTGATTATTGAAAAAATCTAGCTAATATTAGCTGTACAATATTTACATACATACCTACATTCATAAATTTGAGTAGTGATAAATAATTAGACAGAAATCGAAAGGGAATTAATGCCGATAGCCATTCGATACATCCGGGAGTTGAAATTCAAAAATTCATTGATAATTTTTTTTCGCCAGATTGGCTTAGCCAATTAATCTTTAAAATGTCGTTGAGAAAATCACCAATCGAAGCCACACGCTGTGTAAATTGAGGTCCGAGAACTTTTCCTTGAACTTGCCTCATCGTTTATCGGTCTCACTTTTGTTTGGCCTATAAATTAGCTGCTAACGTGAAATAAAAACGCCTTAATTGGGCAAAAAAGCGACGTTTTGCCGGCCCGATCGAGTCCTCTAATGATCTGAACTAATAGATTATTAATATTCAATTTGATCTGATAAACATCTGGCTTAATTGTCTTCCTCCATTACCATTTAATTACATAGAAACATTATTCCAAAAACTAGAAGATAAGATTTTTTAAGGATACTTTAGATTGTTTTCTGGTTGTTAAATTTTATCGATTTGTAAATTTGAAAGTTTTGAGAATTCGAATGTTTAAATAAAGTGATTTAGATTCATAATCTTTTTCAAATCACGATTTAATCGTCGAAATCAATAAAAATATCAAACCAGCTCAATGAAACCACTAAAATTCGATGTTAAAATCAACCAAAAATTATCTCAACACAAATCTCACAAGTCAAGAATTAGATCGTTTATGAAAATTAAATTATTTTCTGTTGGTTAAGTGCTGTTTTTTTTATTTTTTTATTTCTAGACGTTTATATAAGAAATAATTGTTTTCGACATGCGAACATTTTTGTCTCATACTTGTCAGATTTTCGCTTTGTTTCTTCTCTATCTATATAAAATAATATTTCCTTTTCAATTTGAAATATGAATTTCATTCTTTACCACTAATTTATTCAAATTAATTCACCACAAGCACAGATTCAATGGAATGGATTTCAAATTTAATAACTCAATTTGAATAAGTAATTATTTCCATCTGACAAAAAATATCAGGAGGAAATTTATACACCAGGGGAATTACTGGGTAAAATGTTATTTTCATAGAACAAGTTTTTTTTTTCTCGTCCAATAACAGTCATTGTAAATTAAATATCATTTCCTAACAAATCTTCTTGTCCATATAGTGCAACAAAAACACTTTCGATTTTTTCCTGCGATGCGTTTCATTAAGAACGAGTTTCGCGTATCAATTAATGCTTAACGAAGTCATGGGCACGAAGCACAAGACTCTCTATTTCAGTCTTGGAAAATTGCAAGAAACCACCGGCTTTTTTCCGGCTAGACAATCAGGCATGCTATCATACAGTACTATAATCACCATCACCAATATCCAATTTGTAATTCTCGACGCGTCGCTGATGTAATACGAATTTATGGAGTTTAATGCCAATAGAAATATTGCCAGACATCGGTAACATGTCAATAAAAGTGTTTCTCACTCGCAGAAATATAATTAATAAAAATTAACTAGCAATTTCCCCATTTTAAGTAAATTCCTGTGGCCATAATAGGAAATCTTTTATTAGAACAATTAGCAATGTTTTTTCTGTAAAGTTTCTTTGAATATTAACTGAACAATTAAATAGAATATCTATTACTGTGGGAATTATTTCCTAGTTGTTCCATTAATTCGCTGAAATTGCACTTTCAACCTGATGTTGATGAAAATAGTACGAGTATATTATATAGGGACGAGTCGTTTGAAATGAGAGTTTGTAATGTCAGTCTTTGTAAACATGAAATCAATAGAGGTAAATATTTGGAAACCGATTTGAACGGGCGCTCATCTCATTTATTCAAATCATGTGAAATACAGTAAAACCTCCTAAAAACCAACTAAGATTCTTCTAACTTTAATTAAAAAGGACCAACAAGCTAATAATTAAATTATTTATTTAATTGTTGTCAGTCAGAAAAAAATTGTTATCTTTATTGGTTAAAACGTGACACTTAAAAAGCGGGTTTGCATCTTTTTAGTCGAGCTGTTTTCCTAATTTTTTTTCTACTATTTTTATGTGACACACCAATTCTCGTTTTAAGGTGATATTCATATAGTCGTCACTCAAATATGAGAAAACTTTCAAGTGTGGTGATGAGTACCTATCAGTCATTTTAATTTTCATTTCATAGAACTATTTCATTAAAAAGCAAAGCATAAACTTAAAGCACTAATCTCAAGCATTTTGACAGTTTTCATAGACCAAATTCTTCACATGAGTTGAGTACATAGTCAACTTGTAGCTATGAAAATTTAGGTACCTAAGATTGGAGCTCCCTCAATTAAATGCTTATAAAATATTTGCAGTGTAAAATATCTATGTGCAATAATCTAAAGGTATATATAATAAAACTGTAGAAGAATTTTGTCTTTTTGTTTGTTGTTCCTCTTTCACGTGAAAACTAGTGAACGGATTTTGATGAAACTTTATTTGTTATATAGCTATTAGTCCTCGATAACATAATGGCTATAATTAATACATAATTTAGTAGAGAAAAGTCGGAAAATTAAATTTTACCAATTTTACACAGTAGCGAAAGAAATTCTCTACAAAGTTTAAATTAAACAATTGACAAAATTTTACTGAAAAATAAATAAGAATTTCAATTTAACACCCGATATAATGAATAATGACATTTTTTTAAATATTCGAATTTCTGTATTGTTCATTGTCGAGGAAATTAATTAGAAATAGGTTAACGTATTAAAATAATATACTAAATTTTTTAATAATTATCAATTACTGAACGGAACTAATTTTAATGAAGTTTTGATAAAGATACCTCAGATTTCAACATATTATTGAATATCATTTATTCAAAAAAAGTACGGTTCCTGTAGGATAGCTGCTAATCTTTTCTACTAAAATAGCTGAACTATTTTAAATGACATTTGGTATGAAAGATTTTCAAACTTTCTTAAAGGAACTTTTTATACTTACAGTATTTAGTTTTAAAGATTTTGATGAACTTACTTAGGATCTAAAGTCTGGAAGTATCTATTCCATCAAAATATTATAGATTAAATTTTGTACAAATTTTTGGTTAGAAGATGAGTGTTTCCTCAATTTTTAAGTGATATATGAAAACCATGCTTATTATTTTTATTAGTTTCTTAAACACACGTATAATAAGTTATAAAATGCTACTTCAAATGTATACATGCTCAAAACTGGTTAAATAGATAATGAAAGTTTCTAAATCGTCATTTTTGATTGGAGAAACGACAATATTATAAGAGTTTGATATATTGGCAAAAAAATTTCTAATAGAACTCAATTAGCCACAAATTCCTTGAATTATGTGTTCAAATTTGTACAGATATTGAACAAGAATCAATTGTTACGTTGCAGTGAACTAAAATACTATCAAAAATTTGATTAAATTGTTTTTGATTCTGAAATTCTAAGAAATTCAAATCGAAGTCAATATTGTTTCGACTGAGAAGGCAATAATTTCACGTAGGTACTATTAACATGATACTTGATAAATTTAATTTTTATAAGTTGCAACTTTTGCCAAATTTCATAAAATAATATCTTACCCTTCTAAGTAAATTAGGCTTTTTCTACATGTGAAAACTTTTGTTTCAAATTGCCTAAGGCAAGGATCTCAATCAGGCTATAAAGCTGGACTTAAAAGAAGACGAATCGTAAAATGGTTGAACCGCTGTAATTTTTAAGTCTTTACAGAGAAACTTAATTCCTTGCAGTTTTGTGAATAGTTTGTTAAGCTGCTGTTTACCAAGAGGTTTTACTGTAACGATTCAATCAAACTAAACAATTTCTCTGATTCGACAAAATTCATCTAATAGTTTTGTGATTTGAACGATTTTATTAACGATCCCAACTGTTTTGGACACGAAAGTTGAAGCTAAGCCAACGAGTTAATTGCTAATTGAAGCCAATCGATGAATGGCGATTGTCTGCATTTCTGCAAAGCCATCAAAGCCTTTCGATAATTTTTGATGTTACAGTTTAATCCTACTAATTAATTTGATCAATTAATCTTTCAACCCTTACATGATTTAAGAGACCTGAATGCATGCTGTTCTCCAGTGGAATGATGAAAGAGGGATGATCAATTAATTAAGTGGCGTGTCGACAAGTTCATTAGTTCGACGGGAACTGTGATAAATTGATTATAATAATTTTAAATGGTTTGTGTTTAGCTTTCAATAAAGCTCATAAAAGAATAAACAGTTTGTTTCGAGGGTTTTTAAAATAGTTGTTACATTTTTATATTCAATTCATTGTGTTTCTTTCAAAAACCATTAGAAGACCTTACGTTTTGTCCCCCATAAAAACGCCCATATGTAACTTTTCCCATTTAGTTTTGCGAGAAATACACCAAAAGCCACCCCAAAGCGATTAAGACACGATGCTTCGTTCTCAGTTTGGAATCGACAATAAAACGACATCAACAAGCTTTCAACGTCGTCTTAGGTTTTCTCAACCAAAACACAGATCATTCTCCGCTTTTTACAAACATGCAAAAGGTGGAAAAGTTTCAAGTCACGAACCCATAAACGATTTTTCACCATTTTTCTTTTTTTATAAGTACTATTAGGAAATAATGTCGTTTTGTTGGGAGCTATCGAAAAATGTCGTTTTATCGTGAGCATTCTAAGTTCGAGTTATTATGTCGTTAAGCAACGAGGAAAACAACCCTTGGAAACGAAGAAATCTGGCTAAGACTAAGTCGATGTAATGATATGTAAATCTTCGTCTATATAACGCCCCTTTGTGGTGTTGAAATTGAGCGACTTTATATTCATGATAGGTCATAAATTTAAATTTAGAGGAAAAAATAAGATTTTCCAGAGGCCGATTTAGGGCATTAGATTTTTTGATCACTTAATTTTGATGAAAGGAAAACTACATCGAAAAATGCATGAAATCTTATACTGATTGCGTGACTGAAGAAGAAAAACTTTAAAATTAGTTTGTGTAGGAAATTTTTGGTTTACATTTCCGTTTTTTTTTTATTTTTAATATAATTTGTTTAAAAAAATGTTAAATGTGTTTTTCCATGAACTCTCCCCAAGTTTTTCGCATGGAATTTAAGACAGATGGACGTTTGAGTTAGACAAGTAATGAAGTCCTGCGGGGCCAAATTGAGACGTTTAATCCGAGGGAAAACTCTGTCACAATTTCTTTGAAAGTTTTAGTCCGTTGTTTTGTTTTCCCTGTCTTTTATCCTGGAAAAATCGGAAATCGAGAGGGTGAGTTGTGGCGCTTACATACATACGTTCAAACCACTTACGATTTGACGGCTCAAATCAAAGAATTTAAAAGTTTGCCATAAAACTATAAACGAGGGAAAAGTACGGGACACGGAAGAACATTGTGAAAGTTTTCTGTTGTCGGAGGGGTTGCACATGAAACACGAATAAGGGATAAACGCCTGGCTTCGTCTGAAATATTTTCTGATGCCTGCATTGGCTGAAAGTGGCTTAATTTATATCGAATATTCGAAAAATCGCAACATAATTTTCTTCCATTATGGAAACGAGGATAAAAGAAATAAAGAGCGGTTAAGAAAAGAATAAAATTGAGTTAAAGAACTGTATTTCATTTATATGCGATTTGTTCTTTAACTAGCTGGTTTCCTTTTTGCGATCCACGATAAAATCAGTTAGTTACAACCAATTTTTTGCTGATGGAATTTTTTTTTATTTATTCGATATTTATTTTTCCCATTTGTGATTGGACTCGGTGAAACACTCGATCACATAAATACAAATTCAAGGGCTTCGGCTCTCTGAATTTATGGGCTCGTTTTGTGCTCGTTACAATTCAAATAAGTCGAGGCTCACCACATATTAAAGCGCAATGTGCATATACCATTCGTATATGTAATGTAGGATCCGATCGATGAAAGGATTTGCGAGGAAGAAAATGATATTATTATGCGAGCCGTGATTTGAATATTTAATATAATTCTTTCCATAAATATCCAGTTAAACGTATGCTTTATGTCTTGGAAAAAGTAAAGAAACGAAAGGAAAAAATCAACGGAATCAAATCGGTTTGATCGAAAAAAAATACCATTGGTAAATGTTTGCTTGAGTTATGTGAAGTTTCTTGGACTTTTATAGCTGCTAGCTGTTTGGAGTTACTAATTATGGGTGCATTGTATCGAGAGATTGTTTACTCATTGAAAAAAACCATTGACACAGTCACGAATGGTTTGATTTTGAAATACTTTAAATCATAAAAAAATCAATATTGACTTAAAATTTTCTTTATATTTTAATTATAATGTATTTCAAGTGGGAAGTTTTCAAAAGGCTTATTTATATAACTTTAAAATGAAAATCCAATAAGATTTGGGAAAGGTTGAAGAGGAAAAAAATAAAATAAAAGCCTGAAGTCAGTGGGTGGAAGTGAGTCGAACGTGTTACAATCAGAGGTTTTTACAATGAAACGTTTTGGGAGATTTAACAGAGAGATTAGCGAGAGAATTATGTTTGAATGAAATTCTTGGATTTTACAAATCAGATAGCCGTGATATTGGAGTTAATTTATTTCATATGTTCGAAGTAAGTGTTTTTTTCTTTTTAAATGTTTCATTCGAATGGAATTTCTGAAAAATTTGGTCGATTTGTTGAAATTTTGTTTGATCATGTTAAACAATTCATCTTACATTTTTGTGAATGAAACATAAATTTAAAAAATTAGAATTGATTTAACAAAGTTTTTTAGGTGAACTTTAATAATATTATCTCATTTTCACGTAGATATTACGTTACAATGTTAGAAAATTTTGTAAACATTCAAATGATCCTAAAGTTTGTTAAAAGGTTTTAAAACAAAAAAAATATCTTAAAAAGTCTAACTACTTAATATTACAGTTAAACTAATTTCTTATTTAAAAGTTTTTACTTTTAAGCAGAAAATAATATGAGCTTTATCAGTGGACTTTTTCATTTAAGTTATTATTTTTTTCACGTGATAACGTCTTATAAATTGATGAACATGGGCAGCCTGTTCGAAAAAGTGTCACGTTCCATTTGAGTCTGTGCGTGCAAGCGTGGCACGATAGAGTTCTGCTACTGGAACGCCGCCACGCGAGGTTCTTCGAGAACTTCTACAATAAGCTATGCCTTGTATTCAATAATTGTTGAATCCTAGACAACGTTTTTTGTGTTTTTTTATACAACTTAATAATATTTAATTGATTTCCTTCATAATATTTTCCAGTCTGATTTCATTTTGAAAAAATTGTAATTTTCAATTAACTCCTTTGCAAAATAATCCTACAAAATAATGATAATTATTTATAATAATTCAATTTAAATTAAAAGTATGCAATTTTTTATCAATGTTTCTTTATGACGTTATCACGTAAAACTATCGCTCGTAAACCGATTTTAAAGACAATCAATTTTTTTAATACGAAAATACCTTGAAAGACATTGCGTATATTGCTAAGTTAAGTTAAAGTTTCTCATCAAATAAGCTTACAAAGCTTTCATATCGTTAACTTTTTGGTAGAAAATATATAATTCCCAACAACTTTTATTCGAATCATTTTTAACTATTGTAAGTCTGCTTAAAAAAAAACTTTTTAAAAAGTTCCACTTGTCTGCTTGCAACAGCAGGTGGTTGCACTTAACCACCTGTTTTATTTGCGACCTGTCCATAAAAATCATTGATTTAAATATGTCTCAGTAAAATTTTTAAAATTTTAACTTAAACACTGTCACTATTTCCCTTTTTGAACTCTCCTATAGTTATCTTCCAACTATTTATCCTTTAATTTATCATTCTTTTGTTTTCCCACTACCCTTTATCAGTTCCAATAAACAATCCTAATCTCCCCACTCTCCCTTTAAGCCGGAAAAAAGGCCTCGACAAGCAACCCTCGCATCCAAATAATTACCCCGTAACAAACATAGTTACACACACGAAAGATTTGTTTCAAATGCGACGATTGCGTGCGATCATTTAATACGCTAATGCCCAGATTTCGGGAACTATTCATACGGCTAAATTGGACACAATGATTAAGTGTTTATTTCCCATCCAACATCACTGTGAATCACATGTTCAAAGGAATCACGATCAGGAAACGAGGACTATCCAGTGTAAGTCGGCAGGGTGGAGAGAATCAAGGCCATCATGACGGGACACAAATCCATTTATAACTTGAATAAACAAAGAAAAACTCAATTTTCCCATTAAAAAAAGCCATGAAAAAATTTACTCTAAATAATCAATTTAAGTTGTCAGTTGATGGTAATAATTTAACTTGGATAGAGGAAAATTGTTCGAGCGTAACAATTAACACAATACTACCATTATTATTATTACTTAAGATTTGAATCTACCGCCCTCGAAAACCTTCAATGTCTTGTTTGCCAAAGCCTAATCCTTTCGCTTGCTTCAGACAATGAAAGTTTCTTGTGACGCGGGGAAGAGCGAAGAAGACGTGGAGAGAAGTTGCACTTTAAATGGGATATGTTTTCGGGACGATGAGCATTAGAGAAAGGCTGGAGGAAACACGCCCAGTTCCTCGTAGAGCTCCCAAAGAAACTCGGTAAATCAATCCTAAGACGGGATTGTCTTACAATTCGCACAATCCACCACGAAAATGTACTGTTAAATGCTATAGTTTCAACCAACTTGAGCAAGGGGATGAATAACATAGATAAAAGCGAGAGAGACTTTTCTTTAAAGAAAAACAACGATTTTAATAAAGAAAAGTTAAAAAGAATCTTTCCTCTGCTTTATCTTTTTAACGAAAGTTTACAGACAAAACCTGTACGTAAATCCCCTTATACAATTTTTATTCACAAAATCCAATCGTTATCGTTTTCTTGTTCGTTAAGGGTAAAAATGAGGGAATCAAGTTTTACACACTAGTACGAAGTGTTAATGGATGAATCTTTGTAACGATCGAAACGGCATGTTTTTGAAGGTTAAAGAGGTTTTCACTAACGATAAGCTTATATAAAGCCTGAAAAAAAATACGAGAAGTTTTTAAAAATTCAAGAAATTCATAAAGCTTTTCTCTCACAATTTTTTTTATAATGGCCAAAAAAAAGGATTTATTGAATTGATTTTGATTTTTTCGAAGTGGTTGAAGAGTGCGATATTTCCTATTTAAAATCCATTAGACGCTCACATGTTTTATTCAAATGTTTTAAAACGCTCGTAGATTGGGAGAGAGGGTGTTAGTTATCCTTTCGTATTGCGCCAAGACGCTTCGACGATAAATTACACGTGTGCAATGAATCGTTACGTTTCGATATAAACCATTCATCGCGTTTCATTCGGTTTCATGAATAGTTTAGTGGAGGCAGTGTTCCCGCTCGAAACTCTCGAAAGCCTCCACTCTACTTTTCGATTGTTCGTAACGAGTGAATGGTTCTCGCGGTGTTGGGTTCGTAAATTGCGCGCGAGAGCGGTGGAGCGACGATGGCAGAGGATCAGATGATATTGTTGCAATGTGCACATTGCATCGGGTCAATGAACATTGGCGACGAGAAGAGGAGGTATCCCGGGAATAATGTAACATTTTAATAGTGGCGACACGAACGTCAATGCAGGCTACAATGGCGAAAAATCCTGCTGAAGACCTTCTCGATTTCAAACCCGATTCAAGAAAGTCTCTTTAAAAAGCATTTAAAAGTGATTGAAATTTCTTACCTTTGAAAAATCTGTTCTGTCTCTACGACCCATTATCCATGTTCCATGCTCAGGGGGTCCAAACTTTTCACTACAATAAAAAAAAAAAACAAAGTTAGAAAAATTTCGCTAACTTTTCATATTTATTAATTGTTTTTTGATTCGTCAATTAAGCTTGTTGAAATACCAAAGAAATATCATGGCAAAAATAAATAGTATATTATAAGTTTCATGGGGGTATCCGATCTAAAAATTGGAGGTTGATAATGTTAATCTTTTAATTGTAGGAAAATGCAAATGAATATTAGTGGAGAAAATATAATTATGCCGTACGGGGAGGCATCGAACAACAAAAAAGTTTTTTTTTTTTTTTCATTCGGATTCTGCATATTTTAAAATGTAAAGATTTTAGATTTCAGTGATGGAGGTAGGTTACAAAGGTTCATTATTATGAAAGTATTGAAATGACATTTTTTATGACTAGAAATCATCTTGCTGTAATGAGGCCCATTTAAATTTTCCAAAAAATAAACCAGCATTTTGAGATTTCCAAATAGGCCCATAGCTGACCTAAATTATCTTTTAAAGTTTCTAAACAACGTGTCAACATTCCACAATTAATTAAAACTTCTTCGACAGAACATCATAAAAAAATAAAAACTTAATAGTTCCCGTAAATCAACAGCGATGCAATTACCGAATTTATATTACATTACCGAAATATTAGAGTTATAATATAAGAAATTGAAAAATTAATAGCCTCTGAAAAAAGCCATAAAATTAACAGTAATCACATATATAGCGGAGATCGCCTCAAAAATGTAATAGAAAGTCACTAATTTCGACTAATTTTCGATCGAAATCACGACGGCACTCGGCTTCGTTGTAAAATTTAATATCAACATAACGACCTTTTAATCATATTGGAACGCTTAATTTAACATAAAATCGCCTCGATCGCGAGCGATCATGTAATTATATTTGAATGATGCAACGCCTCATTTAAATTTATTAGACCCTCTACTCTTGCAAGCTCTGGTCAAAAATATAACATACTTAAGACAACCAGCTTTTCTGAATATCCAAAAAAATAATGTTCTTAGAATTTGTTACAAAAAAATAATAATTCAAAAGTTATCGAATCATCAAATAATGGCCCACAAATTTGTCTTGCGGTTCCGTCCAAATTTTATTTTTAGTGATGCAGTAACTATTTTGAAGCTTGTTTTCGCAATAAAACTTAACTTATTTATATGATACCTTAGATCAGGGGTGGGCAAATTTTTCGGTGAGCAGGCCGAATAAAAATTTCCAATCATGATGCGGACCCTATTAAAGTGAACGAGTTAATTAAAAAAATCAAATTATTTAAATTATTTATAATAATTTGTCCCTAATGTATTTAAAAAATTTCAAAAACAAAATTTATTGACCTAATTTGGAATTGATTAAAAGTGGTACAAATAAAAACTACAATTTGAAATAAATATTTTTAATATCATGGCTATACAGAACTATAATGTGAAAGATTTAATTTGGTATGCTTCTGATTTATTATATCATCAAAATTGGGGTTCCCTTCACTAGTGGCAATTCGTAGAACTGCTCCTAATTTTTTATCCTTTATTCGTTATCAGATTTTGTACTTTGTATTTTTCATTAAAGAAAAAGTAGTTTCGCATATGTATGTAGATTGTAGGTATGTCGATCCAAAGAACGCAAAATATTGCTGTGCATCATCCAGAATATTTGTAAACATTTCTGGATTTAAAGAGGCATAAAAGCCCGTTGTTGTTTTCTCAGAAGTTACAAAAAGAGAAAAGGTGAAATGACCGATTTTTACGACGAACTATAATTTTTTTGAGTAAGGTCAAAGCGAGCCGAATTCGACATCGTTGCGGGCCGGCATTTGCACACCCCTGTCTTAGATTGTAATGAAAATCGACAGAATCATCAATATTTTTCAAAACACAATTCTAAGGTTTTGATAGTTGAGAATAAGTCTGAGACGAGATATGACTAAAATAAATTAATCCCAGAAGTTATATTTTAACCCATAACGGAAAAATGGAAATATTCAACAGAAAAAATTCACAGAAAATTTAGAAGAAAATTTACAGAAATCGATAAAATTGTGTAGAAAAATATCAAAACATTTATAAAATTTTATTTCTGTCCGAGCATATTGCGGTGTCTGTTTAATAAATATATTCTTCAAATACTATAAAGTTCACTTTCAATAAGAGAGTAGAGAGGAGGAAATTCTGATCTAGTAGCAATTAACTTAAATGACGGCGAAAATATGATAAAGGAACAACCTTCAGTGACTTAAAATATACCATTCTTATGTGTTTATTTAAAAGATTTTCAAAAATTTAATCCTTTTCTTTACTTATGATTAATTGCAATAAAATTGCTTGTTTGAAAATATTTGCTCAGAGTCAAAATGATTGTAGGTTTTTTGTTAACGAGGGCTGTTTATTTCGTCTATTAACATAGTTTACTAACGTATGTTTATTAATAAGTCCCCAGATTTTTAAGTTAGATGTACTTAAGTACTTTTGTTACTCATTTATGCACTTTGTAAGATCTCAAACTTTTGTATTTAAAAAATTAGAAATAATTTTGAACGTTTAATGTATACTGTATAGTATGTAGGTATCAAATTGAATCAACAATTCAAATAAAAAAAACTTTTTTTATGTAAGAAGAAAAAAATTTTATAGAAATATTATCAAATGAATTGTAGATAATTTTTATAGAAAACCTGGATTTTTATTTTTTCCAATGAATAACATGAAGGGTGCAGTCTCAATGCATCTGATTAAAACGATATCTCCATACATTAAAAAGCCCTCGTTGCAATCGCTTTATCCCAATGGGGCTTATCTCTCCATTGATTCACTTTCAGGCCCATTTATTTTCTGCAATGACAGCAGCCTCTTTGAGGCTGAAGAACTGGTCGCCTTACACACGCACTTTGCATTGATCCCCGGCTTCAAGGCCTATGCCTCGCAAGTCTTGTCAGATAAAACAAATGATTTTTCGCTTTTCTCATTCGAGAGCACTTTTAAAAAAATCAATACTGAGTAGTTTGAATAAAACAAATATTTTTCAACAATAGGAAAATTTTTTCTCGCGTTTAACATTTTCTTGTCAACTCTGCCCTTTTTCTCGTCTGTTTAGACTGGCAACAAGGAAGCTATTTACTCGGGAGGTCACACATCGTTAAATCTCAACCTTTTACCTTTTACCCGTTTAGAAATTTGATCTTTGTCCAACTCCTACAACTCATGGTTATTTATCTCAATTTTCCTCAGGGACAAAAAGCGTCTTAATGACTGTCATGCCAAAACATACACACAAAAGAGAATAAATTTCTTGGCTCGTTGAAATAAATATTCTGAAACCAGCTACGATGAAGTCAATGTGCAAGAATTTCATTTAGATTCGGAGATCGAGAGATACTTAGTCGTTATTGAAACAAAGCCTCGAACAAACTAATTCAATGGGAGAACCTTCTATTCAAATGTCTAATGCTGAGAAAGAGGTTTAAAACAAAACATGGTTGGACTGGAAGAGAAAAAATTAATTTCTCATAAATTCCAATAAATTTTGGTGTGTGTTATACCATGTAGAAGGAATGCCACCGACCGCACCGTCATAATTTCTGATCTGTTTCGAATAAATTATGCAAATTTCGCTCGTGTAATCGCCGTGTGCAGATCATTGATTTACACGTTTATTTATTTGAGCCGAACGATTCGTTGAACAAACAGACGGACCGAGGGCCGAATCTGGCTCAGGTTGGTCCATCGATGCACTTGGCATGTGAAAGATTCTGGTCTCTGGGCTCTCTCTGTTGCACTTGAATCGGGTGCATTGGGTTTTGCGTTTCTCGTTTCTCACCGTTGTGGTCGCATTGCATATTACGGGCGTTGTGTGTGTGATTTATGGTTCGAATGGCGCAATGTGTTGTGGTTTGTACACACGCATTGTGTAGGATGTCTCTTATTTGTAACGATAATATGTCTTTGATTTTCTCTCGTAAATACGAGTTGGGATTTGGACGTTTGTCCTCGAGGCAGTCTATTTTCTCTTACGTATCGTATACAAATTACAGGAGCAGAACCACAAGAATTCGTATACAGGAAAAGCTACAATTGCATTGAAATCTCTAAATTTATCTAAGAAATCTTATCGAAAAATAAATCAACAGGTTTTTGCTCAAGTTTACCGTTGGTGAGAAAAAAATCAGTTTGAAAATAACTCTTTCCAAAGATAAATTATGGACCTTATCAGTAATATTGTTCGCCAACTTAAATATCTAAAATAGCAACAAAATTTAAAATTCCAATAGGTAACTATCATTTTGAGAGCTTGAAAAATAAAATAAAAGCACCAAACATTTTATAACTGACCGATAAAAAGTTTATGTAATCGTCAGTAGATACCAAGAAATATAATAAAAATCCACATCATAAATCACAAATCAAACTACAGTCGTTAGTTATTTATTAGAACAGTTAAAGTTGTAAGTTGTTACTGTTCTTTTTTGTATTTATAATTTATAATTATTTATTTCACAAAAAACAACTCTTTCTTATAAATGTAAAGATAAAAAGAAAAGAGGAACAAATAATACCTATATTAAAATTAATACCAAATAAGTATTAGAGATAAGGTGGCTGTAAATATTTGAAAAAATAAAAATCTAAATCAAATCAAAATGAGGAAACTCTTGAGGATAGTGATCAGTGTCGACTATTTTACTTTTCTTTTCTTATAACTCTCCCATTATAAAATAAAGCGTACGCCCAAGTAAATACTTATCTCAATTGATTTAACAGCACATTATAAGTAGGTACTGCAAATCCACTAAGCATTTGCTTGAACGAGCTCTGGCATTCACTTAAGTTTTTATGGTTACAAGCAGCCCCCTGTCACTTAGATACGAGAAATGCTAAAAAAACGTGACCGATTTCTACGGAAATCGGTGTTGTTATAAGAGTCATACGTCTCAAACAGCCCCCTACCACTTAAACTTATCAGAGTTATTATAATTATTATATAAAAATACTTATCATAATTATTCTCATATAATAACAATAATAATGAAAACATTTAAAAAAGTTTCATTTTAATAACTTGCCTGACGTTTAAAAAAAATTATTTCTAACCTCCGACTTCCATAAATTCTTCGGTCTTCGTCAGTTTTTGTGGTCTTCTTGGTTCAACTCGTTGACAACTAAATGGCAACTAGTGACTGCAAATCCAGTAAATATGGTCACATTTTTGTAACATGAAGTTGTAGGGGGCTGGTTACAAGCATTACAAGTTGAGCATATACTCAACTCATGTCATAAATTTAGTCTACGAAATATGTCAAAACCTTTAAGGTAAATATTTATTTGAGCGTACACTTTATTTTGTAATGGAAGAGTCCTATGGAATGAAAATTAAAATGGCAGACACTGATCATCGCACTTAAGAGTTTCCTCAAATTTAGGTGATGACTATGAATACCACACTAGAAAGAGTACAAGTTGGTCTTGAATATCTCAGGAACGAATAGCCTTACAGAGAAAATGCTCGGTAAAATTTCATAAAGTACCTAATAGTTTTCATATTTTGTTTTAAAAATGTTTCTTTAAAACCAATATATTCTGATAAAATATTAATTAAGTCAATATTTTACCAATAAATTGATTCTATAATCACAAATTTATTTTTAAACAAACTACAATATTGGAGAACTTAACTTTGTTAACAAATATTTCAATAGTTTTTAATTATTTTTTAATTTTAGTGATCACTTAGAGGCGAGTGGCTAAATTAACGATCCTCGCACCAAGATCTATTGCGTTTTGGGCAAAAACCTTATGTAATTATACTGTGTAATAAAAACTAGATAGGTAACTAAAATCTATAGAGTAGTCATATATAAAATAATGTTTTTTTTTTTTTTTTTTTTTTTTTTTTTGGTGTTTTAAGTCGCTTTAACAGCTATGGTCATATCACGACTATCTAAACACAGAAAATTTCTGTTGGTCAATTATAATCTTAGTTCTAGGATCTTAATTCTAGGATTCAATGGGAATCGAACCCGGGCCACTTGACGCATGAAGTGGAGAGAACTACTCCTCTAGCCACTGCGCCAATAGGTGGCCTATATAAAATAATGTGGTTCCCTCAAAATTGTTAAAAAACTTTGCGATGACAGTAATATAATTTTTAATTATGATACTACTATCGACTTACGACATAACTGTTTCAATTTTTTGATGTTATTGTATTATTATTATTATCTGTTAACTGAAAAAATGTCATTAAAGGAATAAAGTGATGCAGTAATGAATTGTCTAAAATGTCACTAAATGAATTGCCAAATGGTCCTAATGTGAACCTCTGTGTGTACTGTGTGGTTATGTTATGTGGTATTGTGGTTTATAATGCCCATATAGTTGAAGCAGTTTAAAAAAAAAATTCCGACAAAAAATCATGCAGATATCTACAGTCTTTGATGCTCATCTTTATTAAAGTTTATCTAAGTACGAGGTTTTTGTGTTAGTTAATTTCCATTCCTAATGATTAAACAGATCTTTGATTAAGTTAGGCAGCAGCAAAAAAATAAAAAAATAAATAAATATAAAACTCATAAAGCATTCAGCTTACTATTAAAAAGCTCTTAGTAACCTCTTTGTGACCCATGGATCAAGAACCATTTTGATCATCGTAATTGATTATTTCTTTTAATTAATCCAACAATTGGCATTTTGAAATTCAACAATAAAATGATTGCAATAATTGATTAAATCAATCAACTACGTTTTAATTAATAACCCTAACAGTTCTTTGATTAAAGCGAAAATTAGTTATAGCTACCTTCTCACTGTATAAGATTTGAAAGAAAAAATATATTAAATAACATTCTAGTTTAATTAAAACTTGCAAACAAATTCAAATTCAATGAAATTGTATGACTTGTGCTTCTTGATTGAACTGAACCAAAGGGGGTCGATTAATATTTAGAATTTTTCTTTTGGTGTTTTAAAAATAAATCGATAAAATTTTATGAGAAGAATCAAAGTTTTTTCCAAGGATTTTAACGGGTTCTAGTTCAACATTTCAGCCTGAACGTCGATTCCAAACCGAGATAAATCGCAATCTGAGTTCGAATAAAACAACGCGGTCAATCGATACCAATCGAAATTATACCTTACTCAAACGCTCCATTAAATCTTCCATGAAATTATAATAATAAACGAGCGAGTATCGATCTAAAATTTTGACAATCAATGCACATTTTTGAGTGGCCCAGATCGAGGTTAATGTCTTAAGTTAAACCAGCCGAAATTTTCCCAGCCATACAAAAGATAAACGAGAGATTTTTAAATAAAAAAGCGATTTTAAGAAAAATTAGAATATTTTTTATTTAGTGAAGAAGCCACTCGATAATCCTGAAATTTATCGCCTTATATTAATGCCGTTCGAGCCTCTCGATAAGATGATTCCGGTCGATTTATGTGGTCTTTTGTAAAAAGGTAGAACGCAGCGTTTGAACCTCCGACAAAACGATATTTCAAATCGGCCCACGTTGCATTTCAAATTCATTATTTGAAGTGGAAGCAAAAGACAAAATATAAATGAGATTGGGAGCGAATGAAGTTTTTACTTTGGCTCTTTGTTACACAGTCTTTTACGTATGACTCATTTTTGGGCGATAAAAAATTTAATGGTTAATGTTTACAAAACGATTCTTTACCGTTTTGGATTGTGTTTTACATTTTTATTAATTATTGTGACATTTCTCTGTCTCTAATTGGAATTTATTACGGGATTTCTTTAAGTAGAGGATAGTGACATTTTTTTACTTAAAATGCGTTTTAGTGAAACTTTTTTCTCCTTTACGATTTTAAAATGAAATTTCTTTGGAAATTATTTGAAAATATTAAATTCATTTTTAATTTTTGAAACTACTTGGCAAGAGAAAAAAAAAGTTTACATTAGTAGGCGTAAAAAACATATCTCAAAAATAACGAAAACGCCGGAAACTGTAGTTAAATGACACAATGCCAAAACGAAAAGTTCTTTGGCGTTTTTACCTCTGAAGAAGCGTTGGTAATAACGGTATTTAAACATAAAGTTCTTCAAAACTTTTTTTTTTGTTTTGGAGAAAGTAAGTATTTTTTAATTTTGCTCCCCAAAAATTTCAAAATTTCCTTTTCAAAGCTAATTCCAATAATAAAAATTTCAAATTAAGTCCCACCTCCCGATGCACCTGCTTGGCAATTTTTCTATAACGAATAACTCGTTAACGCTTCTTGGGACGAAGAAGACGTTGGAGAAAACGTCGAAAACTTTTCGTCTTGGATTTACAACATCTATTGTACATTCAGTTTCCAGTTTTTTCATTTCTTTTAAAATGACCTGTACACACGTAAAAATTGCAACTATTCTTTGATCATGAACCCTTTTCCTGTCAATGCAATGAGATGTAATGTAACTATGCCTACCTAAAAATAGTTTCATTTCAAAAAAAAAATTCGTTGTTTTTTTTTTTTAATAAATACATATTGAGAAGATATTTTAACTTTATTTTTAAGATAATATATTTTTTCTATGATCGATAGGTATGTATATATTTTATAAGATGTAGTTTCAAGAAATACGTGTAGAATTAATTTTTAAGTTTACATTTTCACAATTTGTCAATAAATCGTTTCAAAAAATAAATTTGAGACAGTAATTTTCTTATTACAATTAATTATATGGAATTGAAAGTCGTTACGTCGACTATAAGTGCCACAAGTGCCGTAGTTTTGTTGTCTTAAATCGTAAAAGTTGGCACTTTTCGAGCCG
Source organism: Sisyra nigra (assembly GCA_958496155.1). Taxonomy (NCBI): domain Eukaryota; kingdom Metazoa; phylum Arthropoda; class Insecta; order Neuroptera; family Sisyridae; genus Sisyra; species Sisyra nigra. The sequence goes on along the minus strand of OY292316.1, from coordinate 33,330,098 downwards.
AGAAAATCGTTAGTGAAACACACAATTAGCGATGATTCGATGCCAACAATACGATAACGTGCAATTGAAGCAAAGACATTTATCAAATGTTACGTGCCAATAACGCCAATATGTGTGGTCTTGGTGCGATTCCTCCAGCTTAGATCGTTGAGAATTGAACGCCCGCCCAAGACGGGCTTGTTTTTCCATAAAAACTTCTGCAATTTCTACCAAAAACACGCCAATTTTACTATAAATTAAACAACTGAGTCCCACGCATTCATTATAAGCAAAAAATTAATTAGATATATTATTTAATATTGAAACTGATATTATCTCTCACATCTTTCCATATACTTCCTTTTTCACTTTTCAAATAAATCAAATGGAGATTTTTTTGTGATAAGATAGAAAACAATTTTTTTATCTTTGAGGTTGTGAAAACGTGATGGAATCGGAAAGAAAATTTCGAGTGTTTAAATTAAATTAATTACTTTCGGAGTAAATAATGGATAGCTTAATCTCTCGTCAGAAGCCGGAAAAAAGAGAGTGATTTACGATTGATTTTAATTATGAAACTCTCATTCTCAATACGTATCAGTCGTCAGCCGTTCACGATGCGATGGCTCGTTCATCTTCCTATTCTTTTATAGTCAGAGTCTCAAAGTGAATCGATTGTAATCTAAAATCATCGATCTTTATTGCTTCTTCAACTTGAGAGATTTTCCTTCAGTCTCGTCTTTTGTGAAGTTTATGCGATTGAACGATTTATGGTCAATTCATTTTATTATTTTAATAAATTGAACAGGCGATTTGAAACTTCAGTGTTTTTTTTTTAATTTTATTTTAATATTATCGAGTTTAATTATGAGCTTTTGATGGGATGTAATTTAATATTTTAATATTTATGAAATTTTTTGTTGTATAAAGTAACGGGTTTCTTGATTAAATTTCACGAAGAACACGATTACAAGACAAACATTCTTTAATTGTGGCGTCCTACGACATTCAATTTGGTTGACTAATTCAAAAAAATTATTTTCTCTATCGACAAATTTTAAAAATAACACGTCACCAGATCTTCAAAAAATAAACATTATTAAAAAAACTTTTGACCGCAGACGTGAAAAAGTTAGGTACCTTTAAATATTTCGATAATAATTAATTTATACTGGAACTAGACCCTAAAGTAGCCAATTCCAACAAATTTGCAACTATTACAACAGTCAATAAATATCCTTGCACATCGAAATTTCTTAAGGATAATAAATAATTTGTTGTTTCTTATTCTCTTCCCGTTCAACTCTTTTCTAATTTAAAATGACTTTTGTTGACTCGATGTATGAAATGACATGAGTTGTATGGCGAATCTCAACTTGTCTGTGAAAAAAATTGGCGCTTAGTAAACAAAAGGTTGGCCACCACTGCACTAGTCACCCTACAGCAAAACACAGAAGAACTCCTGAAAACTTTACAACAAAATGAATCGATGACTCAATGATAGTCAATTCGATATGAAAAAAATTAAAAACGAAAAAACAAAATTAAAATTTGAATGGAAAAATTTTTAGGTTAAAAATGCGTGTTGTCGATCAATAATTTTACTATTTTATAAATTTACAAAAGGTAAAAAGGATTAATTTATTAATTTTATAACCCCCAATATTACAAATATTAATACAGTGTTTTAAAGAATACGTTATAATAAGTATGTAGAATAAGTTAGTTTAAAAAATATTAAAAAACAAGTCAATGATTTTAAGAGATTTTTTTAAAATTTAAAAGCAATCCTTTCAACCCTTCAATAAACAAATTTTGAAACTGTAAAAGCAGAGGTTCACATTTACATGTAGATTGATGAGTGCAATTAGGGGTGGAATTTTTTAAAATCTTTCCTAAATGGGTACCACAGTTCATTCAGTGCAGACACCGTTAAAAAGCCATGATTTTCTCTTCAATTAGTATCTCCGAGACAATCGACCTACTCTTTTATATAATATATTAAAATAAACGATGAAAAGTTGCATTAAGATTAATAAATAGGACACGGGTGAAAAATTGATCAGAAAACTAGACTATACTCACTAGAAAACTAGAAAAAGCTTACTCATATTTATTTGCCTTTTTTCTCAAAAGCTATTAAGTAGTCATATAGAAAAAAAATTGTTTTCGAAAATAAGTTCCTTCATAGTTTTGGATAAGAATTTCTTTTTATTTAAGTTTTGCTAGAAAATTAAATATCTTTGACAAATTAGAAATAAAACTAAACGATTTTGATTTTTATAAAAGCATACTAATTTTTACGTTTTGTTTCAGGTACACCAAATTTAAAATTAAAATTATCTCTTTCACGTAAGTCAAAAAATTACTGATTAACATTTATTGAAGTCTGATTTTCAAGCTTGAGATTTTCTGATATAGGTACAATATAATATGTTTTAATTAGAACAGAGGGAACAGGTGAATATGTTTTCATTTATTTATTTAAATTTAAGAGATTGTTCTCCACCTTCATCACAGCTTGTTAACAACTTCACGCAATTTACTAGTCAGCGTCTCAGCGTCTTTTTGCTCGCGCGAAAAAATCAATCAGACCATAGAGAAAAGAAACGAAACCGAGACGCTGAGAGAGCTGAGAGACCGATCAATTACGAATCGACTCAGGTAGTCCCTCCGCTTTTATTTCGCCTTAATTAATTGACATGGCACCTATTGATAACCTGCACCACTCAATATTAATTAAGATTAACAATCAAATTAAATTCAATAATATAAATTGGCAACTGATGCTGGCAAACTATGTATACAGTGTACGTACACATAGATGATGATAATATTCCCTTCGTTTTATTTGCCCTTCATCATCGACATACCGTACCTATACACAACCGGTTGAGTCGGTAAAATATTAAAATTTTCCCTTTTCTTTTTCTTTGCTAGTCGCATTGAATTGAAAATCCGGGATGGAAAGTGCAACGTAATAAAATAACAATTATTTTATTGTGAACAATTTCAACATGTAATTGCAATAATTGCAATCTCGCGGTCGTTGGTTTTATTGGTTGGTGTTGGACGTTGACGGGGTGAGGTGGTGAGGCGTGATGCTGAAGAGGCGAGTGATGAGACAGGTGAAAAATCGTTTGTAATGTCATCTATCAATATTTATGTCAATTTTAATTATTGCTGTTGATAGATTTGCGTTGAATGAACTTGAGGATTGAGAAGAAATTTCTTAGAAGGTAATGGTCTTTTAATGATGATGGAGGGAAAGCTGAGCTGCGTTTAAGTGCGACAGGAGAAAAAATTGTGATGACGTTGTTGGAAATATTTTAATTGGAAAATCATTTTGTGACCAATAAACTAAAAAATAAACCTTTTCCCTCAATAAACCTAAGGCAAATAATATGCAGAGTTTTCCCTTAAAGTAGACTGAGTAAAAACAGTTTATTGTTCACTAACTACTAACCATTTTCAACAATGAAAAATTCAGTAGAAAAATGACGAGAGATTTAACTTTATATAATTTTTTATAAAGAATTATTAAATCAAAATTGTTGACTTCCTCCAAACTTTTCTCAAAAAAAAAAAAAAAATACTTTAAGGCTTCTCCCAATATATCTAAAGCTTTTTACAAATTTTAATGAAAATTAACAGGAAAATTGATAATATCATTTAAAAGTTAAAACTTAATCCTTAATTGAGAGTGCGGGATAATTCTGAAGCAAGGTATTACTAAATCTAATCTAAAGCTATAATGTAGGAATTTAATTTTAGTAGAAAATTAAATAATTTCTAGAGTCAACTCATTTTAATATTTAAATTCTAACATTTGATTTAAGCTTGACTTAATTTTTTCCAATTAAGGCCAAATAGCTTGATAATTAAATCAAGTATCTTAAAAATCAAGCCAAGCAGTGAATCCTTATGAAAGTGTACGAAATTAAGTAATTGAGTAATTGTAATTTTCGACTCCACGGATATTATCATCCCTCGTATCCATTCCAATAGGGAATATCCAGTTACGAAAAAGCTGACAAAAATGCCAAACTAGCGCTCACTAATGGAGGAGACGTTACTGACACGATATCGACCACGAGTAAAGACTGGAAAAAACAGACTAAGCATTATGTGGAGAAAAAATAGAACGAAATAGGCCATACCTCGTTCTCTCACGGACATATCCTGGAAAAATCAACGTCCAGATTATGTACCAAATGTGGTGACCAATTATCAATTTCACATGTAATCGACCCTTGACTGCAGTGAGACAGAATAAAGGATGGAGTACCAAACGGAATCGATAAATCACTAAACATCCTATCGTTTACTGACCCGATCAAGAAGTTTCTCCGCTATCAAAGACTGCTGGAGTAGGTGTAATGATCCCAACTAAAGTCGCTTAGGACTCTCGAGTTGATGCAATGTTAAATAAATAACTTTAAAAAAAAGTTCAATCGTCTGACTATGCAATTGTTTTGTGTATTACCTATTGGCATAGTGGTTAAGAGAAATTGCTATCTCCGCTTCATGCGTCAAGTGGTACTGGGTTCAATCCAACTTGAATCCTAGATTTAAGATCCCAGACCTAAGGTAAAAATTGACCAAAAGAACTTTTCCGTGCTTAAACAGTCCTTATATGACCTTAGATGTTAAGGCGACTTAAAAAACACCCAAAAAAATTGTTTTGTAAATCATAAGATTCATTTAATTGCACTAGCGTTTGGTGAACGGCAACTATTAATCCGACACTTTGATTAATAGTTGTCGCACAACTAAAAGTGGCATTTCCGTACCTTGTCCAAATTTGTCAAAAACATTTGTTAAAACATTTTGTTCCGAGTTTTGTTTAGTAACTTTTGCCATGAGAGATACAAATAATACTTGCAAAACTTAGCACATTTAAATTACACTTTCCGAATTGTAACAATAAACGTTTTTTTTTTTTAGATTTTAGATCGATGAAGGAATCTTTAAAGTTCAAAACAGAATGAGGTCTTTCTTATGTGTTTTTTTAAAGAACGAAGGTTAATTGAAATTTCGATTAAAAGATACATAAATTCTTACACAAAAACTACTCCCAAACGAAAAAATTCCTTATAAATTCCAACAATTTCTTTTAATTACCACAGTATTTATTTTTTCCTAATTCTAATATCTAATTAATTTTTTCCTCTCTTGTAAATACGACAATAAATATTGAATATGAATATATAAGAAATTAACTTTTTCATTCCCACTATATGCATGCTTGGCATTAAACGATTATCTCCCAAGTAAATATCAAGTGTGTGGCATCATTGTGTAAGGCATGGCAAGAAGAGAGAATATTAAAATACATGAGAGAATTAAATTCTAACTTACTGCTAATGAACAAGCCGAGAAAACGTTGCTCATTTTTATTTTTCCCTCCATCGAAAGATTATAAAACCTCTCCAGTCGCCACTACAATACTTATGGCATATCTAATACAAAGCGTGAAAAATGCAAACGTCACCATTTTCTTATTTACTTTCGTGAGGCAATTTTGATATAATCGAATTGAATAAAGCAAAAAGCGATCTCAACTTTACCGTTCGATTTTAATAATACAATCTCTCGGGAATATTATTAATAGCTTGGTGTTAGGTTTCGATTTTTGTCTCGTTTTACTATCAATCAAAATGATCTAAAAATGCATGTTATTGGCGTTCACTTGACGAAAATTGGCTTGTGTTAAATTCTGCACGACTGATTGCAAGTTGAATTATTATCAATACTTAAAGCATCTCGTCAAGGTCCTTCGAAAGCCGGTTCGATCGACAGTTCTTTATATGGAGTGAATACGAGCGATGTTCGACGTCTCAAACTGGTTCAGTGGGATCGAAAACCGAAGGAATTTCTCTCGGCCAACTCCCAACCAACAAAATCGATTTCAACGCAAAAAAAAAAACTAAAGTGAAAACAGAGAGAAATTTTCTTCGATCGACCCTCATAATTCAACCCCATCGTTTGGTCGCAGGTGTTTGAGGGAAAATTGGAATTTTTTTTTAGCATTGAAATAAATTTAAGCACACATTAACGACGAAAGTAAAAAGAAAATAAAATTGAAAATTATAAATATCAGGAAAATAGCGTCTCTAAGAGAGCTTTTAATGTCACACTATCGATCGATCTATCGCATATTACTTCTTTTCTATTTTCTACTAGGTACAAGTATTTTATTTTGAATACATGGAATATTAAATGTGTGAGCAATGAACCGAAAAGTTCACTAATACTATACTAATAGTAATATACTATTCAAGTATTTTTCTTCGAGCACGACTGTTTTTTAGTCTCAATTTTTTTGATTTTCTCTTTGATTTCCTTCAAGCTATATTATATTTGGTAGACAGAACGACCACACGACATTCGTCGTTCGTATTTCTTTATTCCTCATAACATATATTTTAGTTTCTGATCACGTCACAATCTGATTGCATTCACGTTGAACAATTCAACAATAATGGCCTCAACAATAACGTTTTACTCAGCCACTGGAAACATACGAAAATGTCTTCGTTCAGTTTCTTTTATAAAATATATTACTTCATCGAGCTTATATAGATATTGGTATGGAAAACTTTATATACAATTTCTACTTATATATATTTTTAAAATAAGTAACTTCATAAGTAGTACTTTTTAAAATTGAAACATTGATATTTACTATAAAATGTTATACAGCAGTAATTAACTTGGATTTATAAACAAAATAAGCATTATTTATTTTATAAATTTAACTGAAAATAAAATAAATTTCAATGTAGGTACTTACCTAGTATGTATAAAATAATATAATATGTGTATATAAAGTCGGTACCTATATATACTTAGAAAGTACCTATATGTACATGTTAATTTAAAAAAATTATTTATTAATTATTTTTGGCATGTTTCTTTCATAAGAAGAAGAAATGGAATAACTTTGTCAAATTTTTAATTATATAGTTGAAAATTTTGCAAAAATTAAGGTTGTGTAAAAACAACTTCCAAACAAAAATAGTTTCAATATTACGCATAATTTTTTGTGATATATTTAGGTTTATAATATTACAATATAATTTTTAAGATTGTTCCCTATATAACCATTTACTAATATAAACCTATTCAAAGATTTTAATGAAGTTCACAGAAACATCTATAATATCGTTGAAGACATAACTCTAAATTTTTGAGGGATTACGATAGTTCTGAACTGAGATATAACCTAAAAAAATAATTCTCCAGAAGTTAAATTTTAACACGGGTCTCTAATGGAAAAATGGAAATGTCCGTAAGAAAAAAATTTACCTTGAAAAAAGAATTTAACATAAATCGACGAAACTGTGTAGGAAAAATACATAAGCACTAAAGTTTATAATAATCATTTTTTCAGTTCAAGGATATTGCGGGGAATGTTGGAAAAAAATATTCTTCAAATACTATAAAGTGTACATAGGACGAGAGAGAAGAGAGGTGAAAACGAGCGGTAGAGAGAAGGCGCGGACTCCAATATAGTAACAATTAACATAAGCGACGCTAAAAGAAATATGTAAATGAGTGTTAGCATGAACAGCTGATGAGGGAAAACCTTTAAATACATATGATTTTTTCTATAAAAAGTTAATTAATAATTAATCCTTTATCAAATAAGCTTAGTCAAAAGTTCAATGAATGAACTTGGACAGTGTTGATCCTTGAAAAAGGATCAACACTGTCCAAAAAATTAGTTAGCAGATGTAATTGCAATTAATGCTTGCATACGAGCTTATTCATTGGCAAGATATCAAATTAATTCACTGTATAAGTTTTAAAAGTTTTATTGAAATGAATTTTGAATTAAAATGTATATTAATTATTATATTTATAATAAAAAATAAATTAAATAAAAAATTCTACCAAAAAATGACAAAGGTATAAATCATTTAATTGATTCCCCAAAAGTTGTGGTGTTTGAAAAATAATAGTGGAAACAACTTGTCAAAGATAAGAAGGTTCTATATAATTATTAGATGCTATTTATTATACTTAGTCTACTATAGTTATATACTATACAATTTGAAATAATTGTATTATGAGCTTTATTGAACTATTTATTAACTTGAAAATGGTGGATCTACACGCTATAGTGTTGCCTCTCAAGAAAAACTCTTCAAAAATTTACTATAAAATTACTTATCAAGAATCAACGTCGGGGTTTTAAATATATTACGGCTAAGTTTATTGAAAGACATTAAAGTGTTAGTATAACATGTTTCTTTGTGTTTGAAAGAAGTTTTACGATTAAAAATACTTTATGAAACAATTCAATATTACAAAGGTAAATTGTTCATAAAAAAAAAGCGCTTCCCTTTTATTAAGACGTTTTAAAATAGATTCTTGGGGGAAGGTAAATTCTTTTCAGTTTCTATCTATGCCTTGGAATTTGTATTTTTTCGATGTGACATGAATTAAATTTATTCTTTAAAGTTCAAATCACGTTTTCCTTTTTTCAAAATTTTGATTTCGTTGAATCGAATTTATGATCAAAAAATATCTACATCTCATAAATTGAAAAGTGCGAGTTGACTTTCATTTATTGTTCGCTTGTGAATTTAAAGGTACCTATATGATAGCGGTATGATGCGATGTAGTGGTTGTCGTTTCGCAAAGTAAAGAGTGCGGTCAGTAGCCCCTTTGTGGCAAATCAAACAACATGCTGAAGAAGTCGCGACCATCCTTGTCGCTCGCTGTACCAATAACGAGAGTGCAATCACTATCGGAATGAGAGGCTCTTCTTCATCTTCATCTGGTTTCTGTCGTTTCTTCGTCGACGCAATCCAAACGACAACCGGTTTGTCTCTCAAAGACATCATCACCATCGACGATCGGAGCACAGCACAGTGCAGTCGATTCTGATTTCTGTGGTTCACTCAGAAATTCGTTCAAATTCCAAAGAAATGAGGCAATATGAAAAACAAATTTTGATCTTTACGACAGGTTGACTCCACTTTACTCCGAATAAATCAATCTTGTTTCGTCTTCAGATTTAAAAGCAGCAGCATACTTCCAAATGAATGATTTATTACTATTTTTAGGTATTATCCACCGTTTTTCTTACGTGATTTTCATTAATGAAAATCGGCTTTTCATTTACCTTTAAGGATCCCTTGTTTGATTTGATTTTAAAGCTACTTTATTTCATATTAACGTTACTTAATGGCTCCCATTTAACAAATCAAATCAACCTCAAGACAAATGTTAATTGCCTAAATTTACAATTTATTCCATTTCAAAATTACGAGATTAGGCATAATCTATTGAGCATAATGCTCAGTTACATATTTTTATACATCTCTATTTACTTTATAATTAGCAAAATAGTCTTCTATTTTCATTATATAAAAATTTATGTACAAAATCATATTCACATTCATCATATCATCATCATCTTTAACCACTACGAGTAAAGAAGGGAAGCGACAGTCATTTCTGAATCACAACGGGCGTTTCTCTATTCGTACATATTTTATAAGCCCCTTTGACGTAAATTAGACATGAGCACTTCAAAAATGGAATCTAATTTAAATTATTCTTAATTTTTTAGAAATAAGATTAAGTAATCCATTTACGGTTAAAGCTAAATAAAACACCAAAACAATTCCAATTTTAGGTTCGTTCCATTTAACAATTTTTGTACGTTAGTACGACGATAGAAGAACTGAATGTTCTCACTTTGTGGCGTATATCCACTATTAGATTAGTTTTGGGCGTTTTTAAACGACACCTGCTCGAGACCAAGTACTGGTATTACTGGTTCACATTATTACAATACAAAAACACAAGTTTATATGGTATTTATTACAACTCTTCCGGAACGCTAGTTTACAGTTCATGTATTGAAATGCATTGTTAAATGGAACGAACCATTTTGGCAGCCCAAATTAAAAGATTTTGTTTAAAAGTATGAAAATAAGACAAGCGCGAAAGTAAATTATTTAGCAAAAAATTGCTCTGTTTTCGCATTTAAAATCTGGGATATCACTAAAATCAATTTAAGTTTTCATAATCGTGGAAGGGGACGAAATAAACTTATAACAATTCTTATATTGTCGAAGGATTTAACGTTAACTATTCTACTGCAGTGCAATATCTCAAAAATCTCAGAAAAGTGTTAAACGCGACGAATAATAATATAAACATGTATCTCTTATATACTTTTGTTCTTGTTCTCACTGCTTTGTATTTTGAACCAATCTATAATCCATAGTTGTATTTTGTTAAGTCGGGAAAATTCAGAAGGGTGGATGCAGAAAGCAGTGAGATAGACGAGCGAAGAAAATTGAAGTTGTCGATTTGCGACAAAATGAAAAACTTTCTCGAGGGTTGTCGGCATTGTCGACGGGCAAAGGGTGGTCAATTTAAGGGATGCTTTCAGTCAGTGATTGATTATATCGAGGTACAATTGTTTACGGATCAAAAACAACGCCTACGTGATTTCTTTTTCTCAGGAAGAAAACGGGCAAGAATTTTGATTCATTTAAAGTCAATTTATTTAGAGAAATGATGTGACTGGAATATCGTTACATAAAATTGATGATTGTGGTCTATTAAAGGTTTTACCGGTTATCTAAATCAAATTTTCTCTAATTTTTGAAAATTCGTTTTTATTCGAGCAATTAGACAAATTAGCTTTTCTCTGCGAGGATTATTGCGGAGTTAGCATTGAAATTTCCATTTAAATTGGTTTTCGTTTCAACGCTCTCGAGTATAATGCGTGCATTTACCTACAATACGTTTTTACATAAAATATCTATCGTATACTATGATATATAGGCATTTTCTTCGAATACCTGCCTCAGTAACTAACTGTAATTAGATTGTTTTTAAAAGGTGTTTCTCGTAATTGATAAAAATCTTCACAACATCTTATAAATTATTTTCCATAATCTAGATTTTTCCCACATTAATTTCAAATTAATGTCGGCTTTCTCCACTTGGGATTAAAATCGTATTGGTTTCGTTGCTTTTATGTAATTAAAAATTAATTTGAATAATATTAGGTAGGTAGAATGATAATAAAACGATGACTATGCAAAAATCGAATAAAAAGTTTGTTGTTATAAAGTGAAAGAATGAGTAAGAAATTTCGAGAAAAATATTTACAATTGGAAAATTTAGGTTTTTACATATAGTTTTTGTTAAATTAGAGCAACAAAAATTTTACTTTGATGTAAAGGAAAAAGAAGCACTTTTATCTGAAACCTTGTGAAATTTTACTTTCAAAAAGGATTAAGGTGATAAGTATTTTTAATTTTTGAGTGAAAAGAAATTATTTTGATTCAAAGAAACGATTGTTTAATATTTTTCTCTCAATAATTTCCTTAACGGATAAATTATTTGTTTAAAAATTATAAAAGTAATGAAATTTAAACAATTTTTCTAACCTTTTTGACCATTAGAGGTCTTAATCTGTAGGACCAGTAAGGACCTGTAAGGACTTACAGTATCGATTTCAAATGATTTTTTTTCGGTGTTTCCATTGTACTTTGTTGAAAATTTAATTGTGTTAATGTGCGGTAATTGTTAACTTTAATAAGTAAAAATCGCGAATTTCATGAGAAAAAAGTTTCGATAACAAGATTTGAAACTCACTGTTAAACTGTCAAATGAATTACTGCGTGACGCAACAACGAAATTAAAAAAAATTAACGACTGATGGCGCGGACGGCGCGACGTTATCTCTACCGCCTCTTCAATTCGTCAATGTGCATTTGGGGTTCTTTGAATCAATAATTGCATCAAATTTTTAAAAACATCTAATACAAAATTCTAAAGCTATTTTAATAATAGTTATAAAAATGAAGGTGTCATTAGAAAAATTAAAACTAATTAAGTTTATTTCCTATAACGCAAAGATGACTTTCCTTTTGTAATAGTACAATTTCTCATTCAACAAATGATAATAACAATTCAAGCAAAAACAATTAACACTAAAATGAAGAGAGCGTTGTATTTGTCGTGTTAAAAGAAACACAATTTCCATAAAAGATGGTAGCCCTTATTAAATCTCATCTTTTCATCATATTTTACACCATAGACATTGGTATTGTGTCGTACTGTTTGCTATATATTATACAAAACAAACAAAATAAATGATATTTATTATGTCTGCGCATATAAATTTTTTTTTATTTTTCGTGTTAAGCGATTTGAATTTGATTGTAAAAAAATAAAACGTAACCCGTAATGACTATAGACCAGGGTTCAGCAACCTTTTTTGACTGCGGGTCAAAATCAACTAACATTTGAGTATTAAATACACGTTTGGGTCACTGGTATTTTCAATTTAGGATTTATTGTTTTGGAAGAAAATTCTTAAAGTATCTCCTAGTTTGTGGGGAAAAATGCAACTTTTCTGTTTTGCCTTTATAAAGCATTGATTTCTTACCCTCGAAAAGAAATGTTTTTTTACCAAAATATGGAAAATGCTTTCCTCCAAAATCCGGAAGTTCTCTAAAAACTACAGATCCAGGGGAATCACCCTAGCCTCCCCTGCCCATCGGCCTTAGTACCAACGCATCTAGAAAAACTCATATATACCTAGGTCAGAACGTGTCAATTAAGCTTTAATAAAACAAATAATTAGTTCGTAAAGAACCCTGATGGACGTAAGTTGACCTTTCGTAGGATTTTCGACAGAAACAAATTAATTTCAAATTAATTTGAAGTTATAGGTATTTAATACCTATTTATATATAAATAAAAATATTAAGTGACACTACAATACAAATAGAAATAAAGTTTTGAACTGCTACTCGCTGTGCGAATGGTTTTCGTAATAATAACATAAACGTTGACTAAACATTAAATTCAAAAGTTGCATAAGTACCTATCATCACTTGGTTAAATAACATTTTAATTTTCAATTAAATGAAATGACATTTTTGTAGAAAGTATTATTTGCCTAAAGTGGAAATGGGTATTAACGTGCTTAATAAAGTTTAATTGTTGAACTTACATTTGTATTTACTACAACTGAACAGAATAGACCTAAACGATCATCCTCGTAGCTAGAACAGCAGGAGATAAAAGCTTTAGCAGTTTTCGTCATCATTAATCAAGCAAACATAAATTACTTGTTTCGTATTAAGATACTGGACTGAATGAATTAGTTTAGTGATATAATGAATCACTTCCTACACTTGAAAGTCGGTACGATAAATAAGTAAACTGATTGAACTGATGATGAACATTTAACATGAAATTCGGAATCTTCATAATCATCTTAATAACGAAAAATCCTTTTTACAATTAAAACCTTACGTTAATAGTAAAATTACGAGTATTTAGTTTTTAGTTTGCTAAATGCAATAGAGAACTCACCGAGAATTTTATAACAATAACTTATTTTGTAGGTACTCCTATATTTTTGTGGGTCTATTTTTTTACAGAATTGAGCAAAAATTTATTGTCTCCTAATTTAAAATCGAATTCTCCCTACTCGTGCTCAATAGAAAGACTATTACTCCTGATTGTCTTGAAAAAAAAAATCCGAGCACTTAAAATGGCACCCGCCTCACATTTAATCGCGTCCTCAATGAGAAAATCGGCAGGAAAAGCCCGAGAGTTGTCGAGAGGAATTTCTATCGGCTTGTTTACCATTCTGCACAAAAGAAAAAAGCCACAACAATCATCCCTTAACAATCATCCCTCACATCCTCTCATCCTTGGAATCGTCTAACTATCCATTGTGCACACAAAACTCGACGAGTAATGCATGCGTATTTATCCGAACATGAAATAAAAGGCCGCAAGAGTTTCGAATTAATTTCCATTTTATGCGAAGCCTTCATCGTTCTTTTCAAGGATGTGCATGTATTTGTGCTGGGGTGGATAATGTGTGTATATGTCTTTTTGCTGCGACGATGATTACTCCACACAATGATTACATACAGGTATATGAGGTCTGTGCGTTTTATTTGCAACGATTGAAAAGAAAAAAAACGAGATTTTTTGTAATATACAATGTAAAAAGGGATAAATAAAACATACAAGACATGGTAACAATGTAATTACGCATAACCGAACCATAACATTAACCAATTCCGAGTTCTTGGTAACATTGTTATATTGGAATTGCGTCTTCTATGTTGACCACTTGAGACAACCCTTGGACGTGCCGCGATTCCCTTGAAATTTCCAAATATAACGAGACCCTTATTGAATAGGGGTCGCGATGGAACGGAGAAATATGCAATACAGGTGGATATGGCAATATTTGAAGCATCCTCGAAGAAACCCATCGGAAGTTGTATTCAAATAAGGGAAACTAAGTAAATAAAGTTTTTCTCAAAGTCGTCTTATTAACGAGGGTTGATTGGCTTGCTTTGATTTTCAATTATTATCAACAAAAAAAAACCTACTTTGTATACCTATCTGTTATTTATTAAATATTTTTAGGATTAATGTTCGGGAGTGATAGAAATTTCAAGAGTTGGAAGCTTTTTCAATTAACATCTGGTTAATATATCGATTTAATTTAATTTTTTTGAAATATTTATTTATTTAAAGTCGCTTTAACGGCGTTAAATGTCGCTAAGATAAGATCATTGCTATGAAAAGAAAGCACAGTTGTGCTTTTTCAAAAAATAAACATCTTACTATTGAGAGAGAAACCCTAGGACTGTTTCAGATGCAAATAACCATACCTACACTTACTGTACAATTGATACACATTATACAAACATTTACTATAATTTTATAATGTCCAGAACTTTTTTCAAGGTTTCTTAATATTAAATGTATAAGAATTAAATTTATAATATTGATATTGATAGAATTAAATTATTTATTGTTACTGCACAAAAAAGTTTACTCTACTCTCTTAAATCGAAATATAGTGACTTTATAATTCTAAATAAAAAAAATATATAATAAAATAAGTTTCATAATTTCAAAATAAGAATTAAGCTGATAGTTTAGGACTCAGACCTTAAAAATTCGAAAGTTTTAAGTCTGTTTTTGAGCTACTTAGAAGTAGAATTTTTAAAGACTTTTCTTTAAGAAAGCTCATAATCCTTTAAAGAATGCTTTTTTAAACTTTCATATTTTTGTCTTCAATTATTTTGTTTCGAGCGTTACTTATTATTAAAAAGATTCAAAAATATGTTACAAGTGGATAATTTTCTTATAAAGATGTAGGAAAAGTTCAAAACATTCAATTTGAAAATTTCACCAATTAATAAACGACTCTAAAAGTTAATCAACAGAAAAGTTAAAGACCACATCGGCTACTACAATTTTACTTCTCCGAGTTTTTGCAGAAAATCATCAATAAGGAAGATATTTTGATTATTATAATATTTCTTCAATGTCATAACGTTGTTTTTTTTATATTTTTTCCAGAAAATCAATTTTAAGCTGGTTTTCAAATCAATTCGTCAATGTTAGTTCTTCTCCATTCTCTTTTTTATACTTTGTTCAAAAATAACAAAACAAAATTGATTCTCTTTAAATCATATTGTTTTTTCAACGTTCATCTTCAATAAATCATTATTTTCGAAAATTTCTTTTTTTCCATTTCATTGTCTTTGTGTCTACAAAAGTTTAACAATTTCAATAGATGAAAGCCATATTATCTCTTGTTAAATAATTATTTTAAAGAAAAACTTTATCATTTATTTTCGGTCAATGATTAATTTAAATGAACTAAAAGGTTTTATTGAAAACTGAAAAAGTTTTATAAGAAGAAGATTATGAATTTAATATTCCAACCGTTCAATATCATATATACATAAACTTAATGTATCTTTATGGGTGAAAGAGAACGGATCTTCGATCTTCTTTTCAAGAACAAGGCCTGTGGTTTTTTGCTCCTCGATCGTTAATTTGCTTCGTAGAATCATACAGTTCAAAGAAGCGGCACCGAGCATGTAGAGAATCATCTCTCTAATATATACTCGTTCGAGAGATTCTGGATTTAGTCTCACTTCTTTGCTTATACAAATAAACAATAAAAAACACATAGACTAAATACACCAAATTGTCTGAACAAGTAAGTTTTAAAAGTAGACAAAAATGAACTCCCGTTGCTCGATTTGAACGAACATATTAGAGATAGATTGGTACGGGTATTATGTAAGAACTTATTTGTTTGGAGCCAGGTTTTTTTTACCTTTTCTTTGGCTTAAATCGAGATTATTTCTAAAGAGCTTTCATACAATCAAGAAAATCGTACAATGGGCGCTGTAATTATTCCATTGTGAGGAAATTAAAGAAAAGTTTCTTTTCTTATTTCTTGCCCTGTTTGGTCGAGAAGACTTATAGAGCTGAAAGAATTAAGGTTTTTGTGTTTACGTCAAATAACTGGATTTGTAATGAAGAAAACTGCAACTTATAAAAACGATTTCTATCGGTCTTTTTTTAACATATGTAAATGATTTTCTTCACTTTTTTTTAGTGACGTTATCATCTGTAGGAATTAAAAGATATTATTTTCTAAATTACAAGATTTAAAAAAGTCATAAACGAAGGTGAACTTATGATATAATTATAATAAATTATATTAAGTATATTATAATAATTATATTAAATTATAATAGGTAATATAATATAATAGCTATTCCTTTAAAATCTATCAACACTTTTTATTATCTATCTATTCTGAATTGTAAAAACATTGACATTATCATTTTTATGACCTATCAACGTTTTTATATCTTTAAGTATTCAAACATTGAAAACCTATAAAAATATGAAAATTTTAACAATGAAACTGTCTACATTAACATTGCTGAGCTTGGGCTAAAATTAAAATTATAAATATCAATTAGAAAATGCACTTGTTTTATTTTCTTTTAATTTGATTTATTTAACGTCGCATCAACTTCTAGGTTATTAGCGACTATAGTCGACTATAGTGGTTAGTAATACTAGTAGATTTCTTATCTTAGATTATATTAGAAAATGCACTAGTTAATAGTTTTTAGATTCGTATGCTCAATTTGATACCGTCAATATTGATAGTAGGTAGTATTACATTTTTTTGTTACTAATATTTTCTCATCATTGACTTAGCTACGCTGTGTTCTCTAAACAATCAATTATTAAGAGTAAATAAATGGCAAATTGCAGATAAAATATAATAATACCATCAAAAATATAAGGACAGGTTTTAAACAAAAATTTGTATTTACATAAATGTTTGAAACTAGTGGCTGCCGCCGGAATGGAGGCCGCCGTATTTTCTCGGATATTCTCTCTGAGGTCCTCAAGAGTCTAAGGCTTGTTGACACAGACTCATGACTTCAAGAAACCCCACAAAAAGAAGTCTAGAATGTTTAAATCGGGCGATCTTGCCAGACAATACAAATCACCAAAACGAGAGATTGTAGGCGACCCGGAAATGCAGTCTTCAAAATTTTGGTTGTGGGTTGTGCATTTTGCGCCGTTGCTCCATCCGGTTGGAACAACATGTTCTCCTTTGAGCGAATCTAATGGCTTTTCGTATGTTATACGCAGATTTTCGGTACCCCAGAAGTAATAATTCTGCTTATTCAAAAATTATAGCCAAGATAGCACTTAAAACTTGCGAAAATGTCATCGAAAATTACTTTAAACGTAAAAACTCAACAGAACCTTCAAAAGTGCCCATTTGGCTGACATAATTTTTTGTTAATAATAAGGTGATCATATTTTTTTATTTCAAATCCAGGCCGGGAACTTGTAGTTATATAACTTAATTAATATGAGTTTTTAATTATTTTTCTAATAAAAATTATACTTAACAAATACTATTTAAGGATATAATAAAAATCAGCATTTTATTTAAATGAATAAAATATTTTTAATCAGAATTACTGAGTACAACACTTTTTATATTTTTCTGAACTATGGATCTTTTTCAGTAGATCTTTTTCGCTTTGTTTAAAATTTTAGAAAATGCACTAGTTAATAGTTTTTAGAATTGTATGCTCAATTTGATACCGTTAATATTGATAGTAGGTAGTATCACATTTTTTGTATAAAAAATATCACATTATAAAGCATTGTATAAAATTCTGTACAATTTTCTTCATATTTAACTTTAATAAGTGATATCGCTTTTAGTGTCTATTTCAAGTCGAGTCTTGTCACTTGTCCAAAAGCTATTCATAGAATATATTCTTTCCGTGGCAGCATTTGTGCCAGGCAGGCAGAAAAAGAACTCTGAAAAATCTACCGTAAATTTTAAAATGGAAGTTCACGATTATTAAATTATTATCTGATAGGGTGCCCTTACAGAATATCCGAAGACAAAATAACCGCGGACAAAAAAACTGGACGACAAAATAACTGGGCGACAAAATAACCGAGGACAAAATAATCATGGACAAAATAATTCACAATAGAATAAATATAATATCAATTCACTTTGAGGACATAAATAAATCCAAATATATTTATCATGAAAATAATAAATTTATTAATTTTTAAACAATATACGCGTATTTAATTAATATTAACATATAATATTTCGTTATCCTTAAAAAACATGCGTGGCTGTTTTGTGTGTGAAAATAGTGCTGTCAAAAATACTCTCGGTGCATATTTTTCAGGGTGTTATGTATGTGTATATATATAGCATAATATGTATACAAAGCAATATTTTGTAAAAAAAAAATCAAATATTAGGTTATTTTGTCTGCGGTTATTATGTCGTCCACTTATTTTGTCCGCGGTTATTTCGTCGCCTGGTTATTTTGTCTTCGGATATTTGGTCGTGACACCATCTAATATGCACAATTTTTTCGGTCGAAATTTTGTAAAAATAATTCCAGTTTAAATATATTTAAAATAAGAACCTTTTCAAAAATCCGGGACAAAAAACCTGAATCCGGGACAAATATTGCTTTTAGAAAAATCCGGGACGCAATGTGGAAACCCGGGACTGTCCCGACCAATCCGGGACGTATGGTCACCTTATTAATAATGAAGAATTATATTAAATATTTGGTTAATAAAATATAACTAAACCATAGTAATATTTTGTGTGATTTATTCTAAATCAAAATTAGGAAACTAAAATGAGATCACCCTATATTTTAACCAGAGAAAGATTGTTTGAATGATAGAAAAATCTGAGAAAAAACTTTTATTTGTTTTATGATTTATTTTTGATTCCACGAAGGCATGAAATTGGCAAAAAAACAGGGGATCTTCCGTTTGAAAATGAGAGATGTGTCTCTTTATGCAATGATGATGTTGAGTGAGGCGCAACCAAAGCTGATGACGTTGTGATGACAATATTCCCTGCCGAGAGTTCCACAGTGCCGATAAGGTGCATTTGTGCGGCGGCGGTGGTTCACTATTACGCTTGCGTCTTGCACTTGATACTATGACAGTGCATTGCCGGCTCCGGCAAGCACGTGGTGCCGGACGCGCGAACTGCGCCGAGCCTCGTCGAGGCAACTTCCAAAGCACGCACACACCAACGCGATGTGGAGGCATCCACGCTGCCGACAACCGAATGTATGTGTGTAAACGTGAGATTCGATGAGGTACATTCACACAAAACGAGTCAGTCGTGACTTGGCGAGCCATCCGTGTTGAAGTGCCAGTGAAACCCCACGAATTTTTCCGGCTCTCGCGAACATAAACACGAAAACACTTCCGGAACAGAAAAAAAAGGAGTTTCAATCCTCATCTTAGTGTACCAGTGAATTATTTAAGCAAATCAATTAAAAATTTTGCACTCATAAAATTTATACAATAAGCCAAACCAGGATTTTCTTTTAAGTTCCTCTAGTTTTTAAGTGATTTTTTTAAGGTTGCAAAGTGTAACGGTTTGTTTTTTTTTTTTCTAAAGTGAATTATCGATCATTTAATTGTTGTTGTCGAGGAATCCAACGATGGTCGTTCCGGATGATGATTTAAGACGTAACATAGAGGTCAGTAAATCTTCTTGGATCTTTGTGAGTGTTTCAAATTGGATTATTATAGGTTCAGTGACGGTTTTTAGAAACCAAAAATTTGTGGCCTTATAAAAGAAATTAGTTTTTGAACTTATTTTAATCGGTTTTCACAGAAACTTAGAGTCATTTTAACTCAAACTTGTTGCAATTTGAGAATTTTTTTGGTCTCAGCGTGGAAATTCGATCTCAGTCGTTTCAATCGAAAAAAAAAACATGAAATATTCGTCACCTCGACTTTCTGATAACTTCAGTTTTCTCTTACTTTACTTTTCTTTCCGAGGTCTTGAATATCTTCAACGGTCTAGTGATCATACAAAGATCCAACCCGATAATAGCTCTCACCCCTTTTTAAGACCTAATAACATTAACAAAACACACTACTTAAAAACTTTTCCAAGCAAATTTTTTTTTTACTTTAACTTTAACTTTCAGCCAGGAAATAATATGTTACAATTTCGGGGACCACAGTAGGAGTTCGCAATGAAAGCCTTTTAAATAGACGTTAATTAGATCGTTTTGATTCTAATAATTTTTAATTAATTAATTTGGCCATTGAATATAATATTATGTAGAGTGAAAACAAATCACAGCTTGATTTATTTGAACGCAAAAAATCAATTAGTGACCGTTAAATCGCAATTTTTTGCAATTAAATTTGCCTAATTAACCCACTAATTATCTTGTGATTTTTTTCATCTACTCGTCGTCGTCTCAAAGAAATTTGCTTGAAATTTGTTTGCGTCGCTCACACACGAAGAATATTTATGAGGATTTAATGCCCATTTATCTTGTAAAGTTGATGTAAATCCTTATATTTATATTCTCATTAAAGGATTTATTAACGAGCACAAAATATGTTTTGTTGTTAATTTTTTTTTTTTTTGGCTTTATCATATTTATTTTTTTTTGCTATGAAATCTCGTTTATTATACCTCAAGGAAACAAAATGAAAAATTTATATTAATAATTAATGATACGCAAAAGACGAGAGGAATCGAGCGATAGGAAAAAGCAAGTTATGATTTTTTCGAATTGAAGCAAAAATTTATACTAAAAATAATATATCTTAAAATTTTTCTTTATTGAAGCAACATGAAATAAACTGTTGTAAGTGCAACAAATCGATAATTTCAAGTCTTTTATTTGATGCTGATGAAGATTTATGAATATTTTATTTTTAAAACATACAAAGAGAATTTTAAAGTGTATAGTTGAATTTGAGATGTAAATTTGTTTTTTATGTGAAATTATCACAGTAAGAAAATTAGTTAGTTTTTATCCACGGAAAATGGATGAATTTTTTATGGTTTATTAAAAAATACAAATAATCTTTTTATTTTAAAAAAATGTTTATATTTGGTCAAATTATTTTTGATAGTTTTCTCAAATAATTTGATCTTCAATTTTCTAATTTCCATAAATAACAAAACAATTGCTTTAGAACTAAAGTAATAAGAATTTAAACTGTAAAACCGTTATATTTTACAAAAAATATTTCTAAGACGTTATATCATATGTATAAGACAGGGGTGGACAACTCAATGATCTTCTAAACCATTATGAAAATGCATCATAACTCAAAGAGCTGTAAATAAAATTAAATATTTACCTATATCTCTTTATAAGATTAAAACCCACTGTTTAGACTTTTTTATGGGTGAAAAAATGCAATATAATGAACTATTATTATTGTATTTACTATTATTTTTTAATGCAACTTATTGAATATAATAATTATTAATGAATAAATTTTGTAAGTGTGCGATATCCTAAGAGCTAGAAAATCGTCCAAAGGGGGCTTCATGCGGCTCACGGACCTTTGGCTATAAGACATAAGTAAGATAACATTTTCTTAAGTAAAATTAAGATTAAAATTAAATGCAAATTTTATACCAAGCAACTTTGCAATCTTAAAGCATTTTTTTTCACTAAGCTCGCTAGGTATACTCTTTCGTTCATATTAACCAAGGAATACGATTTTCCAGCCTAAAAATTTGGCCTTTCAGTGGTTAATTGAGGGACAATTAAGTCGAAATACGTCACAAAGTGAACCTAAAGACAATATTGAGCTTATAAAAAACACAATGACTAATGATCAGGTTTTTTATTCTCCAGAATCCAGTTGGTTTTGAGCAGTTTTTTTATTCTCTAAACAGGATATCAAAATCTAGGTTCTATTATCCAATCGGATAACCAAAGTTAGACGTGGTGAAAATCTCACCTATTGGAGGAATCCTTTTAAATTCAGCAATTTAATAAGAGTAAATATTACCAAAACATATAAGTTCATGTAAAATATTTTTATGCACTTTTAATATAAAAAAATGTGCCCTCTAATATGTTAAGTGAAAATTTCACTAAATGCGTAAGTAAAACAATATTCACTTGTTACAATGTTTTTCAAAACGAATTACTGAAATTTCACTAATTTGATTTCCTCTAAAGAACTCGTTATTATCACTAATTGTTTGAGTTTATTATAAAATTAAGGAAAATATTACTCCTATTAAATTGTAAATTTAACTTATTCAATCAGTAATACAATTTTATTATTTCATATTCCCTTAATGAAATAGTGAATTTCATAACCACTTCTAAAAATCAGAAAATTCTCTTATACACCAACTTATATAATGAGTATACATTTCCAGGTTCGGTTTAAGTTTCGACAAAAATTGAATAGTATACACTTGAAATTAGTAAAAAAATTACTGATTTATGTTAAGATAGTATTTCTGTTTGTTAACAAGGATAAGGCAATAAGTTCAAGCCAAAACTTTAAAAATACGTTTTATGAGAACAGAAATTGTAGAAAATTTAATTGTTAAAAAAAGAAGTTGCTTAAATTTTCAAGTGTCATCGCTTAGCAAATACTTTTTTTAAATGGTTTTTGAGAGAACACTTTTTTATCAAAAAAATATATAAATTAATAGAGCTTACTGCAAGTAAAAAAGATCATTTTGCCAAAATTTCAAAGCTTTTCTTTGGTAAAATTTTTTAAATGTACTTTTTGTAAAAAACGTTTAACTTGGAACAAAATAACTCTTTTCTTAAGAACCTCAATGATCTATATTTTATGAAACCATCACTTCAAAAGTGAAACGAAGAGCTTGATGAAATCAAATAAAGTTAAGCTGACGTCATTATTGCATAAGCTTTTTGGCTTCGTTGATGATTTTTGGTTAAATATAGTTAGTTGACAAGGAAAACAAGTTGAATGTCTTTTTTATGTCATTTACATTGAATCCGCATTTGAATTATGGATTTATTTTCTGATGATTTTCTTTGATGACTTCCTAAGATAATAATGATAAATTAACGAAGACTCTCGTCGTTCATTCATTTCATTCATTTGTGTACGTCTCATATTTATGACTGTTATGATTATTTTATGCATTTAGATCATAAATAGTTCCTTCGCCGAGACATATTTGTTAAATAAATTACCTCAACGGCGTGCAACCTCTGCAACAGTGTGCCTTAAATATTTGATTGGGAAGAAAGATATAGAGTAATGCATGGAAAACTATTCGAGTCAATCTAAACGTTCAGAAACAAGAATGAGATACAAAGTCTTTTTACGATTAATGTTTCCGGAATGTTCAACCAGAAAAAGTTCACTCTTAATATAATGTCGACGACAATATTAATAACAACAACAAAACGGTGCATGTGCGGTGTGTTGTGTGTGGTTTTTCTTCGTTTTTCTCCCTCGTTTTCTCGCTTCGCTTCTCGGCTCCAATCATCGCCAATCCCGAAATGCATTTGTTTGAAAATTAATTTCCGCTATCTGTTTGCCTGGATGTCGGCCAAAATTATAAAGTTCCATAAATTTGAACATGAAATTCTCAATGAATCTTCACTTTGTATTTACTTTGTTGAAATTAATTAATGGGAATTTAATTTTTATTTCTACATTAAAACAATGTAAAAGCTACGTATTTTCTCATTAAAACCAAGTCATACCCATTGAATTTCCGGCTTGAAAATTAAATAATTTCAATTTAAAAAGAATGTGGAAAAGTTTGAAAACAAAAGCTTTATATAGAATTGAACGAGGAAAATTTCTTAATTGACTGTGCTTTATTTGAAAAGCACATGATAATTAAATTATTATTGTTGAGACAATGAAAGCTGAGAGTTGTTTTTAAAGAAAAGTATTCAGAATTAGAGGAAAAAATTAAAACTAAATTTTATTAAGTGGTTTGATTTTTTTGTTTGATAAATCGTCATTTTACGACTTTTTCTGAAATCCATATTTATATAGGATAGTTTTAATTAACAAACATAAAGTATGACTCGATTAAACTTTCAAGATCACTATTTAATAAATAAGACCATGGAAAAGTTAAAGAAAAATAAAAAAGCTGTTATTTTGGCGATTTGAATTCGAGAAGTAAAAATATATTACAATTTGAAATCAATAGCTTTATTTGCAGTTTCGATTTTGAGCCAATTCAGGGACTACTTGCATGTGGATTCTTAAAAAGAGTGTTCGAGGGTTACTAATTGGGGTTATTGATTCAGAATTGATTCTCGGATTTTAATTAGAACGAAAAAATTCTATTCTCTTATACCTTAGTTCATAGTTTGAAAAATTGTGGTTAAGGGTAATTTCTCAGTTACTTATAGAATTCAAGCGAATTAGTCGTCCAACGGTTTCAACCAGGGTTGAATTTTTTTTTATTAAAATAAAACTTTAGATTTCGGTAATTTCTCCAAAATGTATAAAATTTAATACCTTTTTACAACAAATAATTTTTAAAAAATCCAAATTTTACCATTTTACTTCCAAGCAAGTTATTAACTTTAGTTAAATTCTCTGGTTTTGCCGTAATCACAATTTTTTGTTGAAAAAAAGTAAATTTATAACAACTTAACAGCCTAGTAGATACTGATTTTCAAAAATATAGCGAATTATATTGAATTTTTTTACAACAAAATTTAACGTGTTATTACCTCCTCATTAGACATTAAAATAATTAGGTAAGTTAAAAGAAGAATTTTTTTGATTCTGTACATACTTGTACGTTGTAAATGGGTATATTTTTCAGTTAAAATACCAGTTAAAATCAATGTAAAAAAATATTTTAAGGATTTATTACTTGATTCGATTTTTAAGCTATTCGGTTTAAATTTAACTTGAAATTAAATTAAACGTAAGTCAAATATTAATATTTAAATATCTAACTGACTATAATAACTTGACTTGATTTCTAAGTATTTTGGTTCCTATAACTACGTTTTTCTTTCTTTTTTTACAAGATAAAGTTAGCTAATGTACTTTTTGTAATTAACTTAGAACTTTATTAGAGTTTATAATTGAAATACTTTCTATTTAAAATTTTATTTTAAAAATTGCACTACAATTTCTTTTCCTTACACCTTTTACGATAATGGTACCTATTGGTTTAAAAGTAGTTGAGATTAAAAAAAAAATATTACCCACAGAAAAATTTTTTATTTTGAAAATTTAAATTTTAATTCGTTGATATTTTAATGAGAATATGGTACTTACCTAAATTGGCAATAAATTTTTAGCGTTCCGGTCGAATTTATCCTTTTGAAACCTCGAAACCTTGGCGAGACAACAGCACGCGAAATAAATCTCTCGTTTAACTCTTCCGTTCATTTATTTGTTTTTTTTTTTTCAATTTAATGTCTGTAAAATAAAATAAAATTCTATAAATCGTCTCCAATAATATAAAGGACGAGAGAATTTAACGGCGCCCGACAACATCGCCACGGTCAAAACGCGTATATATACATTTTTTTTAATTTTAAAATGAGATAAATTTGTCGAGTGCAAGCAGGGTGTGCGTTTTGCGTGCTATTTTTTTTTTTTTAATTCTGGGCTTGTTTTGGTAGAGGATGGTGGGATAGCGGGAGTTGGATGACCGCTGGTCAGCTATCTGATGATAACACACATCCCCTATGAGTGCAACCCTATCGGGCTTTGTTCCCGAGTCGGACCGGAACCGGGGATGAATTTGTAAGGCGGATAGGGGGGGATGTCCACTGGATTTTCAACTATAAATTAGTGGTTTAATTCACCCCATAATCCATATATTGATTATTTATAGATGCATCAGATGGGAAAAAACGTTTAAAACTTTTAAATCTCCATTTTAAACTTTTTGCAAAAAACTTCCGATTGATTTTACAACAACGATCGAAGGGGGAGAAGTAGTGGTTTTTAATTCCGCCTCCTTATTAAATATTTAAATATTTGAAATATCTCTATTATTATGTTTGGAGTGAGGTGTGGCGGAAATGAGTTAAATTCATGATCAAACCTATCCAGAGGCGGTTATCATATAATAAATGCCTTCAACGTTAAATTGTCGACATTTAATATGGAAGTGAACTAAAACTCTTTAATTATTCAGAAATATGCTGTAAGAGAGCAACTTGAATCGATTTATCATTCTGTCAGATGAATCAAAAATAAAAAGAAATGATTAAAAAATCGTTCCAAGTCCAAATCTCTTTGTTGCGATGATCTTTTTCATGTCAAAAGAGATGTATTCTATGCTTGGTCTGTTTACGATAATCAAATTTTCAAAATAAAAATTATTAAAAATTTCGCTAAACAACTATTTTTTTTTTCTAGACTAAAAAATTAAAAAAATCTATAGTTTTCGTTGAAATGACAAAAAAAATTATTTTACTGATCAGTTAAATATTGTAACGTTTTTTTACGGGTTCGTTGGTTTGTGTAAAATGACTACGACTTTATTTCTTAACAATTGTTTATTTATTTATCTAACACTTATGCACTACACGTTAATAATTAGCCACTTTTTAAAGTCGCTTATTCACTATTACAATGTCCACTGTCACAATTTATATAACACTTTCACAATATTCACAATGTACACTTTATTTAACAATTCACTAATCACTCTAAGCACTTTAATTATATTCACTTGATTTATTTCAACAATGGTCGAAGATTTATATCACACGTAATGTCGTTTAGTTGCACTTTTGATTCACAACTCGAAGATTTATTTCAATACTCTCGGTGATTTGTTTGAATACTGGCTCCTTTATGCTTGTCCGGGGCTTATATAGGATTTCAAATTCCTTCTAGAAAATTCGGCTGTATTGTCCCTGAACTTTCTATTTTTCTCGGAATCTATTTTTGTCGACACCACTTTCTAGAATTCTCCGAATTATCGATCATTCTAGAATTT
This sequence comes from Sisyra nigra, assembly GCA_958496155.1. Taxonomy (NCBI): domain Eukaryota; kingdom Metazoa; phylum Arthropoda; class Insecta; order Neuroptera; family Sisyridae; genus Sisyra; species Sisyra nigra. The sequence goes on along the minus strand of OY292316.1, from coordinate 33,302,986 downwards.
TTACTCCTTCTTAATTCATCCAGTAATCCTTTTCGACCCACCCTCTCTGTATGGGGCTCCTCACCACTATTAATCTGATAACAGACAGCCTTCTCATTGGCCGGCTGATGGTGACGCCCACTCCCACTGGGCCGGGTAAGTGTAGGCGTTAAAATGGCACCGTCTTCATCTTGGGATTGTGACAATATCTTAAAAATTATGAGTAGGTACATAACTTTGAGAATAGCATTTTATTGTTAACAAAAAAGGTTTTTATAAAAAATCAATAAAATCAGTTTTCGAAAGATAGTTGCTATCAAAAAACTGAAAATTATAGTTTTATAATGTAACTGATGAAAAGTCTGATTTGAAAGGGGAGCTATGATAAAAACATTTTTTCTATCGAATTGTAAGTAAAATAAAGTATTATTTTAAAGCCAAATGAGTACTTCTACTTGTTTTATGAAAAAATACAAATTTTCTAATTAATATATGTGGTTTTTACTCATAGGATTAAGAAATTTAATTTAAAACTTTTTTTTCTTTTTTAACTATGATTTATTGCATTTAAGACTTATTTCATGAAAAAAAAAGTTGTAAGGAATTTGATTCTTTTCAAAAAGTAGTCTTGTAATAGTTTTTTCTAATCTTTCATAAACGAAAATTCATTTAAAAAACTCAAAACTTTTTAAGATATTCATAAAAATGTGTTTTATATAGGTAAGTAGTACCTATATGGCTTTCAAAACCAACTGAAGATTACTTGATTATGAAAGTTAAATGATTTTTTTTAATTTAAGGAAAATTAAAAGTTATTTCTTATTGCATTGTTATTTTTTATTCATAACGCATCCAAAATCTTACAAAATTTTAGTTTAATTTTATGGTCTTAAGCTTTTTTCTTTTATTATTTTACTATACAGTAAATGGGAGATCCAAAATAAGCTTAGATAAGTAGGTAATGGAAATGTAATTTTAAAGCCAAAAGTTTTTTTTCGGACTACTTTATTCCATTATAATAACAAATTGAACACCGGAATCAATAACATTTTGGAGAATCTTTTAAACTAGAATCCTATTTACATAGCTCTTTGTGAACTGCAACCTTTTACTTTCTTTTGAGCCATGACAGGAAACAAGAAAGCTTAAAAACGTTGTATTTGAGTCATTTTTAGATTAAACCGCATTCGATAATGCGTTAAACTTATATTATTTAATATTTTACACATATAGAAATCCTTCAAACTAGTGATTTTCTTAAATGAGCCTCATATTTTTAGTAGCAGATTAAATAATTCATCAAAATTAAAGTATAAAAGCTTAAAAGGAACACTTGAAGGGCACGTTTTATGGTAACCAAGAGTTCAGTGGGATTCAGTTTGAAAAGCCCTACGATTGGCGATCAGATCCTCTTTATTTTTCCACTTTTAGATTTTTTGGACAATCTTAGAAGTTTATTTTAGCTATGATTAATGAAACTTAAATAACTTGAAAATTAAACATGTTTTGAAGAGAAGTGAAACAAAAGCTTAGAAAATGTTGTAATCAATTAAAAGGATGTAGTATAAAACTTTGTTTAAGCATTATAATATTGAAAGTTATCGTTCAGAAACTGATTATAAGTAAAAAATTTATAATTTCACTCAGAAAAATAGATGACTTGAATAACAAAAAAATGTTCTTCTTAGACGAAACTCTTTAACACTTTTGTTAGTTTCCTCATATTATTTTCTGTTGTTTATAACTTGATCGATTTAATCGATTTTAAACTCGAAAATCTTGAACCCAAAGTATCTGAATTCTGATGAAAAAATCTGAAGCAACAAAAACTGCAAATATATTAAAATACATAAGAACTATCATTTAAAAAATTAATTCGAATTGTTTTAAAACCATTTTTTTATAGAAGCTATAGGAATAAGGTAAATTAACCAATTATCTATATTTGAAAATAAATTCCCAAAAAATTAATTTAAAACCCTTTATTATAGTTTTATTTCTGTTTTAGTTTTGTTATCTATTACAAATTGCAGTTATGGGAATGAGGAGTTTAAATAGGAAACGGGGGCAAATTGGATTATAAATTTATATGCAATAACATCCCTCTATTGCTTGGACATTGGAACATTGATAACATTCCCATACACACGTAAACAGGCGATGTTAAACGCAAATCGAATTAATTTGCAAGTGCATGATAGAAACGATAATGGAAACTTGACCATCCAATACGCAATGGTAATGCAAAAACGCGGCAGTTACAAATTGGCGAACACCAGAATTCATTAGAAGATTTAATTATGAACATAGAGAAATAAAATTTGATAATTTCAGGCGAACACGAGATATTGATTTAAAACTATTATTTTAATCTACCGAATTTTTCAATTCTCTACCGTTTTGATGTGAGACAAGTTTGGATTTTATAGGAGCCATAAAATTCGATGATTTAGTTTTAAGAAAAAAAAATAAACATTGAATTTCCATTTAAGAAACTTTCATTTTGCTGTTTTTTCGATTAATTTTTATTATTATTATTTTTTAAGCTATTTTGTATAGGTTTTTATGGGTTGAAGACTAATTTGAATTAACATTTTTATGAGTGAAGAAAATATTGAGAATATATGCTTGGAATTGTTTATGAAATATTAATACATGGTATCTATTTATTCTCATCCCTTTTATTTGTTGGAAAAGGCGGATATTCAACGGCATTCCAACGTCCTGAAAATCCGTTTTATTGTTACAGTGTCCCGAAGTAGCGATCCTTTGTTCAAACTCGGTAGGAATTTCGGTTGAATTTTCCCGTTAAAATTCCTTGGAAAAAACAAGAGCGAATTTCAATTTTATTAAAAACCATTTTGAAGATCTTCGAGGAAAATTCAAGTTCTTTCATTCTCGTGTCGCCAATCTGAGTACCCACTCTGCATAATCATATGTTAATTATTCGATTCGCAAATGCAAAATGGAGCAAAAGTTTTCACACTGTGAACAATGGGAAAGCGAAGTGAAATAACTTAAATTTTCGCATTGATACCGACGACGGAAGACAAAGGGCTTGTGGTGTCATTCATCATGCATTCACCGACGACGGAAGATGCGAAAAATCGAAGAAGCGCTGATGAAAACGTTACTTGAGAAGGTTGCAAACTATCAAATCCTTTTGTCTCGATCGCGAACATTGCAAATACTGTGCAAATCAAGAGGAAATTAATTTTCATTGATTTCTCTCGCGTTCTTATCGTACGTTTTCGTCTCAAAGACAAAATAAGTCTTTAGTTGTATTTTTTGCGAGCCAATTTTCAGTTTATCCAACTTTTCCGGTAAAGTTTGGGGGAAGAATAATCTAATAATTCGTATTCTGACTCATCGCATTTTACGAGATGAAAACAAGGGAAGCGTCTAAGTCGAAATTTGATTACCAGTAAGACGTGTTTTGCACACGAGTTCTATGATTCATTTAACTCAAACTAACAAAACCAATAAATTAAGAAGATAAACAAATGGAGAAAAACGTCGAATGAAACTGCATAACTATGAAAAAGTATTGAAAAATCAGTTTCCAATCCGCCATTTTCAGACCTAGATTAAGTTAAATTTGGATAAGAATCTAGTTCAAATACGTCCAAATATTTACAAATAAAACTACTGAAAAAATTAATTTGTCTTTAATTTTTACCTTTATGAAGATTTTTTGCGTTCATGTAATTGAACGCAAAATTTTTGACTTTTTTGACTGACAATTATGAAAATTTTGTAAAAATCATATAAGTATAGCAAATATAGCAAAACATTTTACCTACAGTTTTTACTCGAAACTTTTTTATCGGAAACATTCGATTTTCAACTTATCATCAATTAAAAAAGTTAATCATAAAACCAAAAGTTAGAATTTGGATTATTAAGATTGTGATATAATAACGCCAATATTTTTTTGTGGTCAAAAATAGTTAATTTAGGTCTAAAATTGTTTTTTGAAAGTTTTTTTTCTGAGTTTTCAAAACTATATTGAGCAAATTATTATCTCTAATATTCAAATAACTTTTTATCCGATTTAATAATTTATAATGACCTCTTACTACTCTTGGTTCATCTACAAGACCTCGGAATTTTCTACATCTAAGAACATATTAATATTCATATTTTGGCCCGAAACTAATTTCATTTTTTAACCTTTTTCAATTCTCCAGAGGTCAGATCTTCGATCACGAAATCTAAGAAAAAAAAATCTACAACCATCCCATCTAATATATGAGCATTATATATGTACACTAAGTCTTTTCCAATACACTTAATTACCATTTCCGCTTCGATATATTGGCTTTAATTCGACTTTTCCTCCGTGCGACGATTAAATTAATAGAATTTGCTCGATCAAACACGTAATTACATCAAAAATCGATTTAGTTTTATCAAAAATGAATTTTTATGTAATAGGATTCCAAATAAAATTATTGTCTTGGCATTCAATTACTAAGAAAAAAATTATGGAAACTCATGGCACAGTCTTTCTTGTAGGTATATATGAGAAACAGATGTTTTATTTTTAGGCTATGATTGAGAGGAAAAATTAATTTTGCCTCTGTTATAAATTTCATCGTTCTGAATCATTTGATTAAAATAACCAAGAAAACAATGCAAAAATCCATTTTCTGCAGACCGCCTTGCGTTCTTCCACTTAACTTTTTTTCTATTCGTCTTTAGCGCCCGCATTGCCGTGATTTAATAGTCGTAAATAATTACATTCTCGAGCAAAACGTTTCATGTTCTTGAAACCATAAACAAACGCTCGTGAAAAACTTAAGATTTCCCCTTAAGAAGGTTTTCGTCTTTCGATCCGTACGGATCCATAAATAAATTGTACAACTCTCACTAAGAAGTTTTAAGCAAGCAATGTTTTCAATTTGAAACGGTAATCAAGTCGAGTAAAAATTTTTATGACTCTATGTTTAGCTACACATTAATAGAAAACATTGACGCAAACCAGAAGGAATTATATGGACGGGGGATTAGTCGAGAGATTAAAATTGACGAGATCTATCTATCGTGTGAGAAGATTAAAGTCTCTCTGCGCCTTGCTGTCGCTATAATTTGCAATATAGATATTTTGCGAAGATCATTAATTTATTTACTAACTCGACCGAGGAAGATCAGACCACGATGGATGGATTGGGTCGAAAAAAGAGCTTACGTATAGAGACGACTGCGTGCAAATGTGTAATTACCGTAAATTAATATTGCTTATATTACCCTTCAAGATTGAACAGCTCTTGCTTGTTTGCGCACAGAAATTAATCGCACAAGCAAAAATTAATCGTGGTGGTGTGGTGAGATTTTTCTCCGATAAATTCTTGCGATTTTCACGCGCATTTTAACTCCAATTTCGAATCGCAGATCGAAATTACGATTTTTATGTCGTGGTAGGCGTTGAAATTTTGTATTGCTCGAAGTAGCCTGTGATCATAGATCGCTATGATAATTTTTCTTTTTAATCCATGTTTGGATGGATTGATCGATATTTTTGTAAATATCTTATAAGTTCTCATTATAATCCAGTTAAATAGTGTTCGAAGGTGCTGTTTTTTTTTTCTCTTCTTCTACATGTTTTTTAAAGTGAGGAACCCGAATGTTAATTTTCCACCTTTTTACGGATATGGTTTTATAAAGAATTTCGCAAAAAACGTGAAAATTTTTGATTGTTTTTCCAAGAAGTTATAAAAATATGCATTGTTCGAGGATGATGTTTCTGCACAAAATTGAAGTACCTAAATTTTTTAACCAAAACACCTCTTACAAATATTTTCTTAGTTGAATGGTTTGACCGCTAGAACGCGCTGAAAAGAGTCAACAATTTCCTAAGTTTTGGAAAGTTTAATTTTTCGTTTGCATTTTTGTTTATAAATTAAAAATTATGTTTTTAGTTGCAGAAAATTTACATTAATTTAAATAATATCGAAAAACCTTAAAATGCATATTATCACTTCATTTCTTATTTTGACCAAAACGTGCATTTTTTAAAGCGTATTAAGTTCTTTGGCAAGATTAAACAATGGCACTAATAGTTCAATCAAACAGTGTATAAGCCAAAAAGTAAAACTACGAAAGTTGTTTTTACATGCTTTGTTTTTTTCATGATGTCAATTTGAATGTAAAATTTGCTATTTCCCACGAATTTCATAAAGAATTTTGCCAAAAAGAAGATTTTTGAATATGCATTTTTATTCTTTAGCCAAATAGTGATTAATTTTTACACTTTTCAGAGTAAACTATTAGATTATACAAAATATATACACAAAAGTATTCACTACACCAATGTTTTTAATTCATTAGCTATCTGCTATGTAGCCTGGGCGCATTGAAAATTTGTGGAAAATTTTCCAAATTTTATGGAACTCCTACCTATTTAACTTTTTAATTTCTTATTTGTTACTTAAAATTATGCTTGTAATTACAAAAATGACTAAATGACAAAAATTTCCTACCTATGACGCGTAATTTAATCCTTTATTTTGGCAAATCGTGGAAATGTTAAAGCGTATATTGAAGTCATTATATGTGAAACTAGTCAAGAACAACACTTCACTTCACATACCCCTAAAAAAATAGCAAAATTACAATTCGGATTTAACACCTCGGAAAACAAATAGATCGAGTAAAAAAAAATCTGGAATATTTATTACCAAAACACCATTTAATTAGACTCTTAAAAATACCAAAAATATATATAAATAATACATATAAATCTTATTGATTTTCCTAATTTTGTTTTATATTATTTTTGTACCATCTCAAAGCACTGTGAAAAACCTGACCAAAGAATCAATAATAATTACTAACTGGTTTAACTTTTTGCTATCCATTTTTTTCAACTTGAAATTTTGGATTCGTATACCAATTTTTTCTGCCGAATCTCGAGATAAATGTTACTAATTTATGTATAACCTGAATGCATTAACGCCGTTGGAGGGCTTTCAAACAAACCATCGTTTTTCTCCTCAAGAAAACACATCGTGTGCGTGTGTGTGGTTGCTTTGTGTGACGCTAAAAGGCTTCTGTTATTTATTTTAAATTCTTCCATTTGTCGCTTAAGCGCATAGATATACATATTCGTAGTATCGGTGAGCTGTTAAGAAAGAAGATGCCTCTCGAGACTCGTCGTTAGGAAGTCCCGACCGACTGTTGCAGGTGCCTCAAATAATAAAACATATACATATATGATACTAAAACAGGCTCAGCGACATTTTCAGCGTTATTACGGCTCTTAAAAAGGCCTATTTAATCGCCGTGTCAGATGACATGATGCTCGTATTAATGCCTAACAGTTAACGTAATAAACCTTTTTTCCTCAATATCGAAATTCCCATCAGACTTACCTACAATTTCTTGTCGAAAGGAATTTGACTCTTCGAAAAAAAATCTCTAGTAAAAGACCGATTGGTATGATTTGAACTGGTAGAATGCGGAATTCTTGCGGAAATTAAGGATTAATGAACGAAAAAATGTAATTAAAACGAGTTCGATTTGAGTTTAATATAATTTTTTCGAGTTTATTAAATGTGTTGGAACTTGAGAGCGAGTCGAAGAGTTGTTGGTTGCGAAGCCGTTGTTGATGTGATGAGTAAATAAAGTCCATTATTTATTATTTTAAGATGTAAATAAACGTGGATTTCGTGTATAAACATTTCGAGTAAACGGCGTGTTGCACACATGGGCTCAATGTTTATGACCAAAGGCCTGATTTTATTGCCAGTCCGAGGGAACCGGGACAAAATGATGCACCCGTACAGCATGTATCTAAGCGCGTGCAACACAAATAGAAACCAATTTTCAACGACAAACATAAATTGTTTAAGATTATTTTTAGAATACATCAAAACTTTGATGAAGAAAATTTCAAAAGAAGATTACAATCCTTGATTTTTTTTCCCGATAGTTTAACTTTGACCCATGGTAACTCAAAAACTATTAGTTCTAAAGATTTTTTTAAACATAAGTAATTAAAATCTAATTATTTATATTTTATGTTGACACATTTATACATATTCCACCGGAAGGAAAATATTCACAAAGAAACACCCTTCTTTCAAATTAAAAAAAAATATTTGAAGCCAATTTTAAAAGCATCGAGCCTTATTTTCGGTTTGCGTGCTACGCTCCCATTTTGAGAGTTTAATGTGTTTATAACTCGAAATTGAATGAAATTAATGATAACAACAAAAATTAATGGCGTCTTTAACAAAATACCATAAAATAAACTTTCAGTGGATGGAGGTAGTGGAACCAACCAAACCCTTTTTAACATTGCAATTCTTATTGACACAACGACACTTTTTCAAAGCACAATCGAAGTTTCCGTGAAATCGGGTCAGATATTAAATGAAATTTTATCACGCATCCGCTTCGAAAGTCTCGGAGCTTTGAGCCTGGCATTTTCCATGTTTTATGCTTAAATGTTTAAATATTTAAATTATTTCACTTATCGTTCACACGCGGGATAATTTTCATAAAATTTAATAATATAAATATACACAAAACAGAGTGAATATGTGAATTTAACAGTTTGACATGGAAATCTACTTAGTTGTAATTATTTTTATGGGCTATTACTGTGATAATTCGGCCTTTGTGGTCGTTATTTTAATTTAGATAAGGATTTTTTCGGGGAGGGAAGTCCTGGTTTGAAACGACACCGTGTTTGTTTGAATGGTTTTTTATTGAGGAAGGAGCTGAGAGATGGATGGTTGAATTCCAGAGGTTGGTTGGAAGAAGATTTATGTGTTGAGATAAGCCATAGAATCGGGTGGTGAGTTGAAATGAAACATGTTTTTTTTTTTGGTCTGAAAGTTCAAGTTACTGATCAAGTTTTTTTGGGTAGTTAAATCGATAATTTATTAAGTATACCGTTAATTTGAGAATTGAAAACCAAATTTTCAACAATCTTAAAGAAGAAAAAAATAGATTTTCTAAATTCGAAACAGATTTTGTTTAACTTTGCTTGAATAAGTTATTTTATTTTTAACCTCATTGGTATTAATTACGTGGTGTTTAAAAATAAAACAAAATTAATTTTTGTTTCAACATTTGATAGTTTTTTAATGATTCGTAAGACTACTCGTTGGTTCTTACCTGAAGAAAATTTTAAAGTGGGGAAAACACATTTTTTGAACAAAAGCTCTTTTGAAAAATTAATAGAATTTCTGAATTAACCAGAGAACTTTAATTCTAAGAAAATATTGTACATTTGTATTTTTATTGGAAAAGGTATCCATTAATTTTCAGTTAGCTATAGCTTACCTATAGTATTAGCTTAAAAAAGCAATTTTTGTGTTATCCCCGATTGTGATAGCCTGCATTTAATCAAAATGAATTCCCGTAGAAGTTATTTAAAGACATTATTTATTCATTATTACTTTTATTTTTCATTATTATTACATTAGTAATTTTAATCATGTAAAACTTGTGTTATGGCTTCATAAGGACATCAGTTTAAGATTTCAAATTATTAATTTTTTAAAAGTTAAAAATACTCAATCCTGATTTTTTTTTTTGTTTCTTAAGGCTATCATTTTTTTATATTTTCAATGAATTCAACTCAAAAGAAACAAAACAAAAAAAAACAACAATACGTATATTAGCAAATATTTTTAATGCTACTTTTGAAATCTTTTTGGCACCTAGTAAAAATAACTCATCCCTCTTTATCTCAAGCGGTTTTCTTGCAACTTTTTTCAGTATAAAAATTAAAAGCCGATGATTTTTTTACTTGCAACCTAGAGACATGTGATTATCACTAAAATATCTACAAATCAAAATAAAAAGCTACTCCTAATATAAAGTACTAGTAGTATTTTTAAACATTAAGGTACCCAGCAAATTGTTATAGAAAATGCATTTAATACACCACCATTTTCAAAATCTTTCTATTTTTTAAATAGATAAAACATTGAAAAAAACATTCAGATGAGTTATCAATTTACATAAATTAAAAAATTGGAAAACACCATCTCAAATATTCAAAGTAATTTACACAATTTTTACAAGAACTTTTCACCAGCTAAAAACCTCTTAAAATCATCCTAACTTTCAAGAAATTTCCGATCTCCGAATATCTGCAGAAAACTTTCAAAGCTTCAATGTAATTTGATGAGAAACAAGAAAATGGCACAAATAAGGTTCACAGAGATAAAATTTCATTGATTACAAAGCTTCGTAAGCTTTCAAAGCTCTTAAGAAGAAAAACAAGCTAGTTCAAAGCTGCCGGAAAGTCTTTTATATTTTGCCATACATTCTTTCAGTTTTTCTCCTTTCTTTGAGTTAAAAATAAAACTAGTAAACCAATTATTTTTTTAAAACTCAAGAAAAAAGTATTAGATTATTTGAGAAAGCGTAAGATTAAGACAAAGTTACTAACTCCATTTACATCTTTTATAACATTTTTTTGACATAAAGACCTTCACATTTTTTTCGAAGGTGCTAATTGTTTCGTTCAACATCGAGCATTGCGTTTGATTGCCTCATTAACATATATAGACGATACTCAAAAATTCATTAGCAGAAAAGTGCAATAAAATACTCGCTTAGTTTTCTCCAACTCAAAAATTTCACACTCCAATAAATGCAGCTGCTAATCATTGCCTCGCAAAAACCAATATGGCCACATGCAAATTTTAATGACTTTTACCACATTTTTACAGCCCATAACTATGGATTTTTCCAATTAAGTCTATATATAAAAATATCAAGACAAACGCCAGTATTTTCTTCATTTATTTTATTACGGTTTTGATTGACACGTCCGGTTCGAGGCTGCTTTTTTTCTTATTAAATTTCCTGTCGTTTCATCCCTGGCTTCAATTTTCCAGACGATAAGATGAATTCTCAATTTGACTAGGATTATTCGAAGCTTATAGCCGTTCAAGCTTGACTGAGAAACGAGGTCAATATTTCTCTGACTTCCTGCACAAACTAAAAAGTGAATCTCGTGCCCACGAGTCATAAAAGCGACAAGATGCATTTTATTAAAACTCGTGTTGAATTCCCAGAAATCACATATATGTGACGGAATGCTGCATAAAAGGCGCAAACGGGAACAACGGACGCTCTCCAGGCGGCCGAGTTCTCGTCAATATGCGACTTTATATCGTATACATACATATTCTTTCTATGCGTGACTGACGAATATAATGAACGAGTTGCACGATGAGTTATGACGTTTTTTTTTCTTCCTCCTCCGTTTCGGGATCAACGTACGATGCACATAGCTCGCATCGGCCGCGTTTTTATACGGGATAAGTCTGGCGTCGGGATTAAGCAGGACGTGCATTCGAATTTCGCTAGCATCTCGCATCTATGATCAATTGGTTTGCGTTCGTTTTGCCATTTTTCAACGGCTAAACGCCTTTTTCCACGAGAAACGATTTGATTGTGAAACTGATTGACGAGGGTAGTTGGCAAATTTTCTTACATGTGACACAAATGTTGAGATAAATCAAATGATTTATTCGCCCTTTAAACGCATTTGAATTGATAGAAAATGGAATAAATTTAACAAGTTTTTCATCTAAAAAGAAAATAACATTAGTTATACCTACATTCATGTTGTTGTTAAGTCCTTTCAATATTTAATAATTATGATAAATAGTGGGTAATAAGAACACTAATAGTAAAATATTCTTTACTTTATTGCCAACGTTTCGTCAAATTTTTTGACTTTGTCAGGGCTCAAAATTCAATTATTCCACAGTCTTCAATATAATTTTGTTTTAATATGAAAAATATGATTTAAAGGTGTAAAAAATTAAAAACATTATAATAAATTATAATATTCTCATTAAAATAAAATTATTTTAAAGACTGTGATTTAGAATAATTGAATTTTGAGCCCTGACAAAGTCAAAAAAATTGACGAAATGTTGGCAATAAAGTAAAGAATATTCTACTAATAGTATTCTTATTACCCACTATTTATCATAATTACTAAAATTAATTATATTCAATTAGATATTTTCAATCTAGATGCATTCTTTGTGTTCTATAAGAATCATAGAAATCAAAAAGGTTTAAAACTGTTTCAAATATTTGCTAATTTTCAAATTACAGAATTGGAAGTTAATAAATCGATTTCTATTTATAACTTTATCTATTTTAATGAAAAAAATGTTTTTTTTACTTTTTATTGATTTTCCGTTTTAATTATTCCTCGAAATCCCCTCGTATTACTGATAAAATCGACTTATTCCTCTTCATTATCTCACTTTCACTCCAGATTATTTCAATCCCCCGAAAAAGCAAACTTTTCCTTTCGTTTTCGTCTTCGTTTCATCGTATCATAGTTGGTATTGTAATTTAATTCCGCGTTATAGCCGTCACGTCTATGCCACACAAACTTTAATTAAATCGAACATAATTACATATTAATCATAATTTAAAGTGGCATAGAAGAGCTGGAGGCTCGATCAGTCACACATTACACGGCTTCTGTGTGTATGATTTGCATTCAAATGCATTACACCTTCCTCACATACCAGGAGATGAGTTCGTGAATTTCCTTGAATAGACGCGACTCGAGAAGATATCAAAAACGATATAATAACGGACCCGAAACACTCCCTCAGGCCACTGCTACATCGCTCTCGCTTCACTCCTTACATACGATACAATATAAACATGTCAGAGTCAAAGTCAAAACTTCATATACCAGCAAGAGTCGACATGGGTCATAGATAAACCAAAACTTGACTCCCAGATGCAATTAATAATTAGTTTCTAGTATTATTATAATTTATAATATTGCAATTTGTATAATGGAAAATATTGCACGCTAGTGCAACATTTCAACTTTTGTTTCAATCTTTCAATCGAGACGTATATTAATCTTTGCCAACAATAGGCTATGAATCAACCCTTGTATATATTAGGGGTGAATGTTATCACATATGTTTTCCATGGAAAAACCTTTCATAAACCTTCCACTTTATTTCAAATATCATTATATAAATTACAGCAATTTATTTTACTATGAACATGGAAAGTCAAGCGCTAGACTCAATAAATCGTTGCAGTATATATCACGTTATAGCTACATGAATTAGTGTAGCAAGTCTTAAAATCCTTTCATTTTTAATAAGACAAACTAATTTCACTCACTTTGATCATTAGCGAAAGTTAAACGCGAATTTTCCAGACTGACACAGACAAGTTTCAGCTCGAGTAATTTATCATTTCTGTGTATGTTTTTTTCCGAGTGTAATTTTTAAACAATTTGGAAAAGCAAAGAGAAGCAACGGATATATGTGTGTGGGTGGGTGGGGTGATGGCTTTGGTGAAAAAAGACTCTGGGTTCTTTTCGCCCATTCTCTATGACGCCGAGCTGTGTTTTGCGTTTGAAGTAGAGATGTAGCAAATCAAAAGAGATGACATCGCGCTGCTGCTAATTACACCACCGTAAAGTACCGCTTCTTTGCAATTAATTACTGTAACGATAGTCGTGAAGACATGAACGAGAAAAAGTGTGTATGCATGTATCGGTATTTGGCTTTGTATAAATCAGTGATTTCTAATTATTTTTATTTGTAGCACTAAAAAAATGTAGTTCTAGTTAAATGATTTAAAAATAAAAATTTTTTCATTTGCAATTCACAGAAGAATTTAAGACACTTGTTATTAAAACTTGTTGAACTTTGTTGAACAAAAATTTCATACGTTTTCTGTTCGATAAATAAATCATCGTAACTTATGAATAGTACAAGAACGTTGAGAAGCACTGATTTTAACAGTGGAGGAATTTATTTCGTTCTTCCCACAAATTTTTATCAAATTTCAACTATTAATACTAAAACGCTTCGTTTCATTATATTGAATCGAAAAAAAACAGGTTGACGTGCGTTTCTATATTTAATTAAAACGCTAAAATAAAAGATATTTGATGAAAACTTCAGTCTTAAAAAATGTAGGCTACATTAGATGTAAACACTCAACAAGCATTGAAATAAAGAGATTTGTCAAAATCTAGTACCTCATAATTATTTTCTTAACTATACCTTTCAACAAAAATGTCAGGTAATTAGAGATTTTAACAGGAATTAATATAGTGTGGGTGGAAGTTGGAACTATTTTTTTTCATAATAACCAAATTTAAATTTCATATTTATTATCTACACAATGTACAATAGAAAGAGACCAGCTGTATTTCTTTACTTGGCAGAGGCTTTATAATCAAATTTTAACTTTAAAATAGAAATTTTAAATTACATTTTCTTCTTTTACCGGAAATCATTAGGTTGGTTAATAAAAATAATATAGTTATAAGAAGTTGAAAAATTAAAAAAATTTTTTCAATGGTTGTTTGGGCTCGGAAAAACTGCCCTCTTTTCCTGCCAATCTAAGTATGTTATCAAATTCATAATTTAATTATGGGTTTGAGAAAAAATCATACTTCATAATAAGTTTTTGGCATTTTACAATATATGCTCTTTATTAACTGAAGAACATTTTGGTGAAGTTTTTAGTTATGGAAATTATCATAAAAAGAGTTCGGTTTTTCAATGGACCTTAAGTACAAATAATTGCTTTTACTAAAAAATCTTAATGTTGGAAAGCGATACTTTTTACCTAATTTATTTTAGGTTCCAATTTAGAATTGAAAAAGTTCCACGTAAGGTTCTCCCTAATACAATAATTAAACCTATTTACAAGTTTTAATAAAAATAAAAAGAGAAACCAATAAAATCGTCATAAATCATCAATTTTTGAGGGTTGAGGAAAATTTTGAATTAAGATTAATGGGAATATCCGACAAAAAAGAATCACTGCGAAAGAATAAGTTTACAGAAATCGGCGAAACTGCGTAACTGACAAAACCTTTAAAAATATATTTTCTCCCCATTTCTCCCAAGGATATCGTGGTGTCGGTTTTATTCATAAAAGATTCTTCCAATACTATAAAGTTTACAGACGACGAGAGAGAAGAGAGGAGAAAACATGCGGGAAAGAGAAGGAGTGGACTCTGATCTACTAACAATTAATATAAGTGACGTCGAAAGAATGATCTGAAAATACTTAAGCTATGGTTTTCTAGGAAAGCGGTACCTCTATATGAGGGCCAACAAATAGCTCTGGATGACGTCACGGAGACAGCCTTCTTTTAGCAGTGTGGATAGTAACTTAAACAACTGACTATTAAGATGCTCTAATAAAACAAAGTACCTATTTAGTTCTCAACTGTGGTGTAGAATGTATGATTGAGACATAGCACTGGTAGTATATTTGGAAGATGAGGAATCATAGGAAAAGAAAAAATATCATTCAGAAGGAAGTGAGATGTCTAAAAATCGTGATATAGAGTATAGACTAAAGAGTGTTTTTCAAATTTCCTATAGTCCCGTTTTAATTTTAGTATATTATATAAAGCTTCATAATTTCTTACGAAATCGATTAAAAGTTTTTTCTGTTCGCCAGTCCAAATTATGATAAAACAAGCCTTTCACAGATAAACACAAATGTAGGGCCGGCTCAGAGGTCGCGACTTTGGTGATTTTTCCCGAGGCCTCGCGTTTATTGGGGCCTTGCGCTTTCATATTTCTAACCGCTATTAGTAGCTAGAGCAAGTTTTTCACACCAAATGCAACGTTTTTTACGTTGACGTACGTATAATATTTTACTGAAGCCCCGAAAAAACCATAGCCGGCTCTGCGTAGATGACGGTTACCACTACCGTAATTTGTTACCATCCACCGCTATTTGTTGGCCGTCATATTACGGCACCGCTTTACTAGGAAACCATAGTGATAGCTATGTTATGTAAACAGCTGATAAAAGAAAAACATTAAGTTTTCCCCATCATCTTTTCTACCTTAAGTTATCACAAATGAATATTTTTATTCCATATAATAAAAAAGCTTGGTCTCCTTTTTAATTTACTTTTTTTATTTATGATGCGTTAATATTTAAAGAACTCAATCGTTGCATTGATTTTATTATATAAAATTTAATATCTATTGAAGAAACAAAGATAAGATAAGGTTTGTAGCTAAATATCAAACAAAGATAGAGACGGTTACATAAACAATACAAACTGCTTGATAAAATGCTCCAGGAGTGAAATTAAAATTAAATTAAGGACAAAACAAGGGTAAATGATAAAAGAAAGGCTTAAACGAAAAAGAAAAAGGGTTGACGAAACGATTTTCAAAAGGAATTAAACGGGAATCCTGAGAAGTAATTAAATGGAGAGGCCGAGAAATTAAACCTAAGATAGTAAATTACTGCAAAAATTTAGTGGGTTTGCAATCATTTCTAAAAAAAAATGTCTTAAGTAATTTTTTTAACCATTTTTAGCGACTGAACGAAGCAAGACTCCAACAAATAAGATTGGAACTTACCTAAAAAGTAAAAAAAAAAGATGACATCAAGAGTTTTTTTTTTTTTCAAAACAAAAATCGATGATAAACATGAATATTTCATTAAAATCTATTCATAAAATGGTAATAAGAAAATACATTATGGAATCATGAAAGATTAGCAATAAATAAGCAATTAAATTTTATAAGCCAATTTATAGTGCTATAATCTTTTTAATTATTACCTTGAAGAGCCACAGCCTAAATTTTAATTTAAAAAAAAAAATTATAAAAGCACCCGAAAAGACATCAAGTTCATTAAACTCATTACTCTTTAACCTGCGACTATGTCACTTAAATTCGCATCCAATAAATTATCTATTTTCAACTCTTCAAAATTCAAATTAGCCAAAAAACTAGTTTTTAATTTCAAGTATTTATCACTTTATACTCTATTAAGGCAAAAGGTCATTTAATTTTCTCACCCTAGAAAAAAACACGTTCATGGTTTGTTAATGTAACATAACACGAGATATAAAAATAATTAGAATGCCTCCATTAAAAAGTTTAAGGTTTTAAGTTATGAGCTTAGTTAAGTGGGACGACGGGGTGACATTTATTTTGACTTTCGGCCATCCCAGTCAACCCTTATGTGGTCTGAAATGGTGTGAAAAAGGGCGTTCGCGTGCTCTGGGATATTGTCAAGTATGCATGAAATGCGATGTCATCATATACACTTTATCCAACCACGTGTGCACACCACCTTCGCACCACTATAGTTAATATCAGAAGAAGCTTCATGGGTCTTGCAACCCCATCAACTTTGATTTAGATAAATTCCCCTGTAAAACAGCTGAGAATTGCAGTCACGAAAATGAGATCATCTGACCGCATTTGTCCGAGGTAAAATGGGGTGAAAGGGTTAATTTTTTTGTTTTAGTTGAACTGAATATAATGTGCGTTATGAACGGGAGCTTAACGAGAGTTTAACGATCCATTTCAAATGTGGGCCTATTTTAAATTTGATTTAAATTTAAAAAACATTAACTTAATCCCAGACAAACAAACAAACAGTTCTGAAGAGTGTCACGAAAAAAATTTAAAACTTTCCACTTTTTATGAGGAAAAATTACTAGAACATTGAACTGAAACGTGTTAAAGTAAGAAATCCAGAAACCGTTCTATGAACAACTTTGTTTATTAATCAGGAGCAAATTGCTGATATTAAAAAGTGATTAAGTTTAATCGAAGATTATTTTTTTTAAATGTGAAATTGATCGATACATTAAATGACAAATCGAATGATTATGTGAGGCTTACTATAATTAATTGCTAACGACGTTAATCTTCTTGTTTTTTTGAAAAAAAAAATATACCTACAGAAATATTCGCTTCAATTAATTTACTTATCGAGTCGAAGATCTAAAGATTTTCATTTAAAATCTACAGCTTGGCAAGCAACATAGAAAAAATATAAATTCCACGGCGGCAAATAAGTTATGATGATATAATTTGCCTTTTTTTCGCAGAAAACCGTAATATAAATATGTCGGAAGTTCCGTTACTTCATCTATAAGGTTAGGCTATCGGAAATTATCTAAGTGTGTGATGCATTTACTGGTATTTTGTGTGGTTAATACCTACAGATATAAGCTATATAATGTATGCACCTTGTTTCACTTGACTGCATTCGGACTTGATCTATGCAATGTTGCATATATTTTAATGGCTCGAGTCACCCGCGGCAAATGGGTCTTACTTTTTGCCGTGCTCTCTCGCAGTCGCTCGTCGTCATGATTGTAATTGCCACGAAAAAATCTATGGCCTCATAGAAAATGATAGTAATAAGACGATAAGTGCATAAGAAGCAATGCGTATGGAGTCCAATAAGAGTATGGATACTTTTGTGTGGGTTGGTGAAAAAGCAAAAAATTCTTGACAGCCGCTTTAGATCCAACGCTAAACATGAGGCTGGTGAAACTGAAGAGGCTTTGTTAAGTTCTAAAAAAAGCATGTCAAAATCGAATGGCTTTAAATTACAATCCGTTCTGATATAAAGTATGTTTCTTACTTCGAAAAATTAAAAGAAACATACAAATTATTAGCCGTATAAAAAATCAAATTACTATAGTTGATTTATTTACAATAGCATTTCACAAAAGTATCACTCGAAAATTTAATTAGGTACTTTCATTAAAATTTAAAAGGACTCGTTAAGTTATCTAATAGTTCAAACAAAAGATTTTGACTTATCTTTCTAGATCGATCTATCCCCGTCTAATTCCCAAATTATAGCATCTTCTGTTTGATTGTAATAGCCCAAAAGCACACTGCATGATTGCTACACCAATAAAGTCATTTATATATCAAATTAATGTTTTTCTTTCTATGGGCGTGATGATGTAAGATTGTCAATTAAAAATTTCCCGGAAATAAGCGAAAATAGCTGTTAAAGATGAGATAAAGTGAGGGAGAGTTAACGTGCTCCGACATTTGTCAGACGAGAACAACGAGTGTTGACGCTACAAATTTTATCTCAATGACGTGTCTCGATCTATTGAAGCACGGAAAGGATTTAAAAAATTGTCCGAAATTTTCACCTTCCTTATCTGAAAAATATCGTCAGACGCTCTCTTGCTTTATCTTTAATTAACAGCATCTTTAACAGCTATTTTCGCTTATCCTTTCCCTTTTCCGGGCAATTTTTAATTGGCACCCTAATATCATCATGCACAGAAAAAAGAGCTTTAATTTGATATATGAGTGATTAAACTACGTTAGGGGTGAACCAATCAAGCAGTGGGCTCCTAGGCTATAACAAATAATAACATGACTGAGAACTTAGATTATACTATATAATTACAAGCTGTACCTGCAACTTCGTTCATGTTAGCTTCAGAATATGGTTCATAAAACCAAATTTCATCAAGATTCGTTAACAACTAAAAATGTTAAGTTTTAGCGTAACTTTTGGTTCAAAACAGCCTTACCATTTTTCCGTAAAAATGATTCATTTTTTCTCAATAAAAATTATTCTGAATAATGGCTTAAATAGTCAGATATTGTAATTCCAAATTTTATCAAAATCTGTCCCGTTGTTTTCGCTTGATAAAGTAACAGACAGACAAAAATTTCAAAAATAGTGGATTTGGCTTCTGTTTCGATAATAAGAACTGTAAGAATAATATTTCCCAAAAATATCCAACATTTATAGTTAATTGTAAGTTTAATTTTATTATTTGTATTGATGAGTGCAGTTGAGACAAACTCTTGATTCTGCTATCTTGCTTTACATTGTTGATTTTTGTTTATGCTAACATCTTTTGTTAAATTTTACATTTTCAATACCTTTTGGTACCGTTTTCCGATGAAAATTTTTCATAAAGCCGTAATTATTTCTTAAAGTGATATTTTATTTTAAAAAATCTGATAAAATGGCTTGAAATGTGAAGTTCTTATGGTTATATAGAGAAACAATAACGTACACTTATTTTATTAATTTAACAAAACTTTGATTGCACAAATTAAATGCCTTTTTAACGTAAATCTGCGTTAAAAAAAATCTTTTTTGGAAAAACCATTAAAAAAGTATTTTTGTTACAGGTAAACATCATTTTCCGTAAACTTTTTAGCAGTTAAATTTTTGAAAGAATGTAAGAACTTAGTGTTTAAGTACATACAAAACATCAAATTTAGTCAAATATCATCATTTAAATAAACGACTTTCTCTTTCACCTGCCCCTTCATTATATTCGGTTATTTTATGGCATCTCATAATATTTTTAAAATTAATTACCAACAACCATAAAATGTCTATAGTCCCATTCTGACTCGAAAAGAAAAATCCTTTCTCTATCATCAAAAAAAAAAAAAAAAAAATTCAGCTCGTTCACTTTTCAAGTCTTGCAAAGAATAAGAATTCATAGAATGAAGATTGCCTCCATGAAACTTTGTATATATATTTTGTAACCTAAGAACTACACGAAGATCAGAAAAGACAGTCATTATGGCCTTATATCGCCATTTTTGCATAAAGAGCTCTCATAATAAACGCATAAAACGTTCCACCAGAGAAATAAACGCCAATAAAAATCTTTACATTTGCTTGAAATGACGATGAAATTCATTAACTTTTTAAGATTAAAGAAAAAAATCATTTTTTTTTTCATATTAAAACCCTTTTAGCACAGTGAGATTCGTATATAAAATAAGCAAGTTATTGCAAAAATTTAGTAGCTACTTTTCAGATAGTCACCTGCCTGTTAAGTTGACTTCCAGCATTACCTGTATAAGAGACTCCCAATCATTTGACAAAATACTAAGAAATATTTCTGTTAAGTTTTGCGTATAACTTGTCAGATTGGTAAGCGCTGACCTATCGTAAAGTATATGCGATGTAATAACGCGAATGAAATTCCATGCTGGAAATTATTATTTATAATTGAAAGTGATCGAATGCAATTGATTATTTAAACATAGCCTCAACTTACTAGCGAAAAAAATGCGGGTCGGAGACGCTGGAAGTAAACGTATATTTACGTGATACGTGATTAAATCAAACCGAGCGCGATTGAAGGAATTCATCATAAAGACATTATTATAATTATTGTAATAAAGTAACGACAATCGATTGAAAATTTATATAATATCTTATCAATAATTGCAAGTTGAACAAAATCGAGTTAAACGAGAAAAATTGGCTCGATCTAGATACCTGTGAATTATAATATAGCCTACTATTTACATCACTGCCTAGCTTATTATATAGCTTGTAACACAAATTATTCAACTGGTCGCTCCACAATTGAACTTTCAGATGAATCAACATTTTTTTTTTTAAATCAATGGAATGTAATGAAACTTTGCAATTAAAAATAATATTTAAAAAGAGATTTTTAAAAATTCATCATCAACAAAAAATATATCTTGAATTCAATCGATCAAATGTTCTAGATATACCTAACCTTTTCAAATAAAACCCTTGAATTTTCTTTGGATTTTTCCAAGCCATTACATTCCGTTTGAATGCCGCTATCGTTAAGCCATGAATATTTATATATAAAACTACCCCAAAATCAAATATTTTTCGAGTATCAGTTTCTAACACTTGTGTTTGTGGTAACACGATACACATTCGAAATCCAATCGAATCAAGCCAATAAATTTTCCATCACCCCTCGCTCACCTCGTCGTCATCTAATTATTTTCCATTTCTCTTTCACCCAAACGCCCGATAAACTGGTTAAAATGAAACCCCCAAAATTATATTACTACGCAAAATGAACCCTTAAATTTTGCCGAATATACTTGAACGCATCCGTTTTAGATTTGTGCCTGGGGGTTGACACTAGACAAAGTGTATTTGGCTGTATATCTCTCTTTAGCTCTTGTAATTTGTATCTGTTTACTTGCTTTTTCTAGTTTATGATATAACAATAATAATGGTGTATGTCTGTACACAATGTCGAGGAGTTAAGGGGTGAGTGTCAATCGGGAATGGGGTAGTTCCGAGGGGAGTGCGACACTTGAGAGGAGCCTGTCCCTTCTGTTTCTAGTCAAACTATTTGTATCTGGTTCGGAGAGGTGTAAAAGGGGTCGCAAAGAAAACAATACAGGGTGTTAAATAAATTCTGTCGCTAAGAAAATTTTACTCTTGGTGGCTTTAAGGCGATCAAAAAAGTTACTAAAAACAAAGTAAAGAACTAAACTGTATTTCAATGTTAAAAAAATAGGTTTTCCTCAATTTAAAAACTGCACTTCTCATCCTTCCACAACTGCAGTTTGAGTAGGTATCTCAATATAAAAATCCCCTAAATCGAGTCCTAAACCATAATTTTGTCGCATCCCTCAGGAGACACATCCACGTAAATGTACCAACCCGTGTTTTTATATGGACTTGAATTTTTATATCCGTTTTTCTCTTAAATCTTTGTGTCTAAATAAAAATATTCGAATCAGTTTTTCTCCATGTTTATTTTAGTTTACATAAAAGATTGACATTTGAAATTCATATTCCTGTTAGTGTTTTAATTAAATCAACTATTATTAACACATGTAAAATTAAGATTAACCATTACCACTAACAATTAAAAAAGATGATAATTCTCAAATTAATCCAGCTCAATCAAGAAAAAAATTGCCTTTTTTAAAACGGGGTCTTATTTTTGAGTTTGGTAAATTTAAGTTTCTTCCCTCACGTTTATCTCTCAAGCTTGATAAATGTATTTATACACGAATTTAATATTAGCAAAAGAATAAGAGGGTGCGGATTTACGACCGTATCATTAACATCCTAGAAATTTATTCCGTTAAGCATATAATTGTCTTAAGTCGCAAATATTGGAAAAATAAAAGGGGGAAAATAGTGGTTTTCCACTAGCACAGTATGATAGATTGAGAATGGTTTAAAACAAGTTGCGAAAATAGGTGCATGCTTAATTAGAGGCCTTGTATTATCTATGAGATTTGAAAATTTATTCAAAGCAGGGTTTTCCAAAATGAGTTCACTGAAAAAATCAGTTGGTATTGATTGAACCAGAACATAATATATGTGTCGAATAATTGTTCCATTGATTTGAATGTTTTCGGAGGGTTGATGCAGGGGTGGAGAGTGTGTCGGTTTTGCGTTTAGTCGCACGTGTGTATGTGAAAAATATTGGTCACCCCTAAGACACGAGAGGGAATATTGCATGACGTGGGTGCACGTGGCTTAGTCATCGACCCCCTTTCGGGAGCCCCGCAGTCTACATTAGGGGTGCTCTCGAGCCACCCCTTCTCGCATGAAAAGCTCACATGGACAAAATCGTCGTCTCATCGACAGGCCTCAGCTCAGTTCAGTGTTTGTTGCATAATGCACTAGAAGCATAACCAAATTAAAATATAACCTAGAAAATAAAAA
The DNA here is from genome assembly GCA_958496155.1 of Sisyra nigra. Lineage (NCBI taxonomy): Eukaryota > Metazoa > Arthropoda > Insecta > Neuroptera > Sisyridae > Sisyra > Sisyra nigra. Next base: position 33,279,772 of record OY292316.1, on the reverse strand, counting down.
CCGAATAAGTCTCGGCCGGTTACCGTGGAAATTTTGATTGAATTTTTATAATTCGATTAAAAAAGTTTAATAAAAACGTGTTTTATGGGATCACTAATATTAGCGGTTATGCTTCTATAATAAAAAAATGAGTGAATATCGTAAAAAATCAAGTGTTAAATGATCATATATTTGTGAAGATCATTAAAAGAATTATTGTCGATAAAAATAAGTTAAAAAATGTTGTAATAAAAGTTTTATGACGAGGAAAAAATTTTATGTGGACTGTATGAGATTATCGGGGGTTGGGGGAAAAATGATGCAGAACGCTACGTCCTCGACTGATGAACATGACGAATTTGATCGAGATGACGATGATGAGGATGCTGGAGGTGATGATGAGGATGAGGACGATGATGGACATAGCCCGCCACCGCCTTGTCCTCGAGATATTTCTCCTTTGCCGCCTCCACCACCCGCCATGTCACCGTTAATGTCCCGCTTTGCGGCCGCCCGGCCGCTCGGGTTCACATCAGCCTTCTCGTTTCGATCACCCCGCACTCCACAAAGCTCCCTCACCGACTTCATTACGATCCCATTCCTGACAACGGCGCTCCCCGTCGCTGCCGTACCAGGGACACTTCGTGAAGATTGGTCTGTGGATAGCAGCTCATCGCGGAAGACATCGGAGTTTTCAATTAGTCCACCACTGGCATCGTCCACATCGACCGGCTTAATTGGAAGTCGTGTCGCGCCAAATTCTCCGCGACTGGGATCGCGATTGAATGACTTTTCGACGAACGCAACATCATCATTATCGGAGGCGGCCGTCGCGGCCGCTGCGTCGACCCGCTCGTGGAAACCATCGACGCGGCCTGTTATAAAAATCGCTCGATGCAGGTTGGTGGAAGTTGAATTAGAACAAAAAAAATAAGGAATCCGTAGAAAATTATTAAACGAATTGGTTAGCTTTGCGGTTTTTCGCCTGACTGAATTTGGCCAAGGGTGAAACTCAAACCCTTTAGGCCCGCTTGAAGAAGGTCATCGAAAAGATCAAATATCTCCTGTTAAATTTACACGTGTAACGACCAAAACGATACTTGAAGCATTAAGAAATTTAATTCTTATGTGCCAAAATACAAATTTGTTACCACATAAAGTATTGGTAAATGTGGCAGCCCAAGGCTGTACTGTTTGCGAATATGTATGAAACCTCGGGATAAAAAAAAATCGAGGACAGTATATGGATTACAGGGAAAATTCCACGTGGTTAAATCCAATTTAAAATTTATTTTTTGACACTTAAAAATTGGTTGTTTGAAAACTTATCTTCGGATGTCTTAAAAATTGTTTCGTATATAAAATGTTTTAAATGACTGAAAATTTAAATGAAGGTTAAAATGGCATTGCTTTAAAGAAGTATAAAGCTGATTGATTTTTTTGCCATAGAAAATTGAACCAAACAATAGTTTGATAAAACTAACCGCATTTTACCGGATGACCACTATGTAACTATTCTAACCTCTATTAGCTGTACAGGTTTTCAAAATACGTATACATACTCGTAGATGTAAGAATTAAGAGGTTATGATACTTCTGATGCTATGAAGTTTAAATATTAAAGTTATTGGAAATATTTTAAATTTACCGATTTTGATGAATGGCTTCCTACTTAAAAATAGAGTGTCATTAATTGGGTACCTTTACTACTTGTTTTTGATTGAAAATTGGCTTCTTAAAGGATTTTCATAAAGAAATTTTTTTCAAAGTTCTAATTTTGAGCAAATCGTTAAAACATTACTGTCTTTTAATCTAAAAGATAGGAGTTACAAACGTTTTTGTCTCATTGTCTCTGTCGCTTTAGTTACTTTCAAGTTTTTTTATTACCAAATTATTACCTTAGGTACACAGAGGTTTTTGTTACAGGCCGCCACTGGATACACCAGAAAATTGCAATAAAAAAAAAAAAAAAATAAAAGGCTCCATCAAAAACTAATTACATTACTTTTTCAAATTTTTAAATTAGGTCTATTTTAGAAAATATGTTTAATAACTTTTAAGTAACGTCCATAGTTATAGAGTAAATCTGAACTGATAAAATTTTTAATGAATATTACAAATGATACCATATTATAAAAATTTAATAAAAGGTATTGTGGGACATTATCTAAATAAATAAAATGACATGTGTTTTCCAATGTTCGCTTTTAACTCAAAAACTACTAATTAGATTTCGATCTTTTTTTATATACTTGGTCCTTATCTAAAAAAAGAATTATCACGATATCTTTATTAAAAACAAAGTCATTAAAGTTTTTTAACTTGCGATTTTTACAAGCAAAACGCGTTAAGCGGGCATTTTTCGTCGCTTTGATAGAGTGGGGCAAATGGTTTAATACGCATGGGCTGCAGAGAGATTGTTGCTCCTTCCACTGCCTATTGATTATTTCATAATTGAGCCGCTCAGAGCACACATCGATTAACTCCGTATTGCAAAAAGTTGAGTAAATTGTTAAAATAGACTTCTGAAATACATTGTTTGTTATGGAAAAGCTAAAAAGCAACTTGTCATTTAGAGCTGTTATTACTTATTATTAGAAAAAGTTATTTCGGATATATAAAGTTAGGAGTCAACCAAGTGTTTTGACATTAAAATTTGTAAAAGTTGAAAAAGTGGAGTTAATCGATGTATTCACTGACCGGCTCATTTGATCGTAGACTTAATAGTTAATGCAGTTCAGCGAGATATTAGATTAGTATAGCCTTTTTTTTAATTCTCTTTTAGCATTTATTATATTTTACTGTCAATCAAATTCAAAATACAGAAATACGCAGACGACGTCGTGGGTATCAGCTAGTTTTTTATAATGTTGGTAACTTTTCTTGTATTGTAGTCAAACGAATACGTCTATAAAGGAAGACATTGAACCAAAATGTTACAATAAAAAGAGTTCAGCGGAAAGAATAACAATACGACTAAATTTCTTCATTAAAAAAATTATGAACCAAAATCCTATTGTAACATCGACTTATGAAATAGTTTCATGAAAAAAGTGGACATTTCAACTCTCAATAAGTTTCTTTTCAACTAAGCAAACGCTTTGTTGTAATATTCCCTTTCTTTTTTTAATTTCGCTAGTGATTTTCCCGAATTTCATCTATCTTCATCAACATGAAATTTTTGTTAGAATACAATCGAGTAAAAATGCGATTTTGAAGGATTCACTCTGAGTTTTTTTTTTTTTTTCACCCCAACTCTTTACAAGTGGTACATTTCACTGCATACACTACGTCTACCGGACTCCCTATGTCGTTACTCTTCTGATTATTCCATCCCGAAAGTGCTGCCCTTTTTTTTTTCTCAATGCAAGCACGGGGATTGCGCCTCGTTTTTCAAAAAGAAAAACCCTTTTATTCCTCCATTTCTTTTTTAATTTGTCAACGTCAGATGACGCGTGCCTGTACTATAATAATAATAAAAAGCAAAAAAAAGACACACAGTCACACATAATAATAAATGGACGGGCAAAATAAAAAAGTTAAATGTATACGACAATGCTAAAACACAAGAAAACAGCGACGAGAAAAAATCGGGGAAAGACACGAGTCTTGTTGTTCAGCATCTGTCTGTTGCGGGGGTGGTTTCATCTCAGTACACTTCTGCAGCCTCATCAAGCCGAAGACAATGATTATGTTTTCATTTACGTGCGACATAAACTTTTATGAAGCGATATTTTATTTTGATCTGGTAAAGAAGAGGAAAAAAAGACGCTGCAAAACGGAGGAATTGAAATTAAATTCGAAGAGATTTCGTCTTGAATAAAAAAGAAAAAAATATGGTTGATTGAATATTTGATTTGGTGAAAAATAAAAAATAAAAGATTTTCTTTAACGCCCGGATATTAAAAACGTGGTGGCTCACTTTAATGTCATTTTAATTCCATCCAGATTCATTTTCTTCTGGTATAATATAAAATGTTATATAATGAAAATATAAGACAGAGGTCCTTTATAAGAAAATATTTGATTGGTTCTAGAATATCACTATATCAAGATGAGAGACAATCATGGGTAAATATTTTGTGTTCAAAGCTGAAAAAAATCGGTTCAATTTTCTCATTTCCGACATGCAAATCAGATAAACGAAATTGAATGTCCACGAAACGGACGACTTTCTCATCACTTTTACGGCCTTTTCATTCCACGTTAAATTTATCATCTTACGATCAAACCGGTCGAGCAGAATTTTTCCCGGATATTTTACGAGTTACTCTAACAAATTGCGAACAGGCTTTTCTTTCAATCCTCTCTTCCCATCATGCACAGCCTTGTTCGTTAAGACTAATAGAAAAGGGGTACTAGCAATTTCGTTGGAAAATTTAATTTACGAGCTTGGCATCAGTTTGAGGAATTTATTTCGCGATCGTTAGCATCGAATTTACCTATTCTACGAATTTATTGACAAGAGATATGGGGAGCCCATATCGCGTTCATATCGTTAAACTTAATGGATCGACATAAAAATATATGTTTGAGTTTTGGATTACGAATATTTTAATATGGGTTGATTTCATTTTGATTAGGGCTATCTCCGCGACGATCGGCCAAATTATTATTTCTAAATCATAAACCCTAGAAAGTAGAAAGATAAAGATAAGTCAATCCCTAGGGCGAGTTGAGATTTTTTATTTTTTCTTGGAGTATGAGGATCGATTTCAATTCAAGTCATGCGTCTGGATTTTCTTGGGAGTCGGTCTTAAATCTTTTGTATCGAAAACGTTTCGAATAGAGACAAACAATGAGCGATTGTTGCTGGCGACAAAATATTACAATTCCAAATCGTAGCACGTAGCATATTGGCTTGTTTTCCTTTATTTTTTTCTCTACGAGGGGAGAGCTTGAATTTTTTACGTTGCTCAAAAAACATAAGGGATGAAATTGGTAATCATCTTTACAACCAAAAAAATTTATTCATCTTAAATTTCCCTCGTTTCATCATATTAAATTTACAATTTGAGGCTGTTGTACAGTTTCTATGATATTTTTGTTTTGATCGCTCCCTTTTGGTCCAGTCGAAAAAAATATTTGAAAAAAAAAATTGATTTATCAGTCTCAAGGGAGTTAATAACATCAATGTGAAAGTGTGGCACAACCGAGACAATAAATTGTAAACGAATCTCACGTCAAAACCTCCCCTTGATGCAAGATACAAATTAAATTACCAACCCCTTATGCCCTTACCTACCCCAGGAATTGCAAGCAGTTGCATCGCTATCTTTGCCATCTCTTTTACTGATACATTTAGTGACCTCACTATAACAGTTTCATCCCTCCGCCATCTATACTAAAATGTAACGCAAGATAAACGAGAGGAAACAGAAAAGATATGAGTTAATGAACAAATTGAGATCTGCAATGTTTTATACAACTTTTAAGATTAAAATAAAGTTTTTTTTTACTTCAAATGCAACCATTTTTATTTCAAAAGCAACCTTTTTCATTCAAATAAGATTTTCTTAATATTGTTTGCCAAAATAAAAAAAAAGGTTGTCTGTAAAGTCGGTTTACGGACGATAGTTCTACGTGATAACGTCATAAAGAAACATTGATGTAAAATTGCATACTTTTATGAATTGAATTGAATTATTATCATTATTTTGTATAGTACAAAGAAGGAGTTAATTGAAAATTAACAATTTTTTCAAAATGAAATCAGACTGAAAACTATGAAGGAAATAAATTAAATCGTATTAAGTAAATTGTAGAAAAAATACACAAAACACGTTATCTAGGATTCAACAATTATTGAATACGAGGCATGGCTTAATGTAGAATCTCTCAAAGAAGCTCGCGTGGTGGTGTTTCAGCTATGGCTTTGCATCGCGTTCTCGCTGGCACGCACAAGCTCAAACGGAACGTGGCACTTTTTCGTGCAGGCTGTCGGTGTTCATCAATTTATAATGCGTCACCACGTCAATAAAACATGCAATGGGATAGATATATTTTTAATATATCGTACGATACATTTATGTATATTTTTTACATACACATTTTAACTATTTCTACGTTTTAGAGTTTTATTTTCTTGTAAAATAGAAGTTTGGTTTATAGAGTTTAAAACTATGTCAAAGTTAATTTAGTTGAAAGCTTAAACTTATAAAAATATTATTGTCAACTTTTTGTCATTTTCAAGTCTTTACTTTCCCTTAAATGCTCGGACCCTCACCTGCCTAAGCGTAATTCCAGTATTGTATATTGGACGTTAACGCAATGTCATATAAAAAAAAAAGGTTTTTGTATCGTACCAAACTTTATGAGATGCTTTTTGCAAAGATCATTTTCAACCAGAAAATCATCAACCTGGACACGGGTAGATCATACTAGTCCGTACGGATTAAGATAATCACTAGTTAATCACTCACAGGTTAATCACTAGTATGATCTAGAACTGATTTTGTTGTTTTTTTAGTGTTTCAATTAATGTTGCCATCTTTTATATAAGTAATCAAAGTTTCAAATTGAATAATTTTAGAACTTAAACTCATTGCTTAAATACCTGAATCTATGTTTAAAAACCTGATTCAATCAATTACCAAAAATTTTCCACAGACATGTCTTAGAACGACCCCAATCTCTAAATTCACTCTCTTATTCCATTAACCCTCGTCAAAACCAAATCGTTTCAATCAGGAAATTTAATTTTAAGCTTAAATCATACGAGATAACTCGTTATTGATATAGGAGCCGACCGAACTGTTCGATCAGAAAGGGTGAGAAAGTGCATACGCGAATATTAAATCAGACGTAAACCACTTTGTAAATAATGTAATTAAATCATCCATTGTTAAAAGTAAACATTGAATTGCGGAGAAATGATCGAGACTGAGTTTACGACCAAATAAAATCTCCAGTGAAAAGAAGGGACGTATAGGTATTGATGGACGTATGGCGTCGGTTGTAAAGCTCATAACGTTGTCTTCTCGATATTTATTTACTCGTCCACGTTCATCCCTGTCTTCGGTTCGAGCCGTTTAGCCTAGGGAAAATGGTGGTAATAACAACCAAGTTTCTCTGACACACGCATAAAATGACGAGCAACCGACAGCTAAAAGCTTCATTGAAAACTTCGGTTCGAACTGTGCTTTATTTATCGCCTCGGAACCCACCGACGAACGCCTCGGTATAAACACTGATTTTTATATATGGGAAACTTGATTTCATCGCCGTTTATTTTTACGACGCTCGATAAATACGTGTATAGTATATATTTCATCGAGAGAGCTTGTTCGTCGCTTAGTTTATATTAGATGTTTAGCCGGATAAAGTATCGGGGTGAATAGAATCGAAAATTCGACACAATACATACGATATGTGATGTAGGCTTGGAGATACGATAAAAGTCTTTGTTTGCTTGAATTCCACGCACGTTTTTCAGAAGTTTTGTACCAAGTTTTTCAAAATAAATTACAGGATTTGTACGTGGATAATAAAGCAAAATGAGAAAAATATTCGGTTTGATATTAGCAATTTTTTTCACTCATGAAACTCATTCTACTAATTACATCCAAAATGGCATCTCATCAGACTAAAAAGATATCCTCGATTAAAATTATTAAACTGTTACTGTCAAGATCTGAAATTTTTTCTCCTTTTTCACTTTTTTTTTTTTGAGACTAGAATTTCCATTGCAATATTAATTAGTGAAATTGTAAAAAAACAGAAGCGAGTCGCCGTAAGTGCAATAATGTTTTTAATTATTCACAGTGCAGCTGTCAAATGTAGCCCTTCTGGCGCAATGATTTTTATTTTAATTTTAATTGAATTGCAATGGAGAAATAAATGCACATTGCATTTTCCGAGCGGCAATAATTACGTGCTCAAGTGCTCTGTCACAGTGGCGCAACGTCCCGAACGCGAAAAATCGTACATAGGTATAATCGTTTTTCACATTGTGTTATTAATTAATTCCACTCCAACTTTCCTCCAATTGCACTATTAATAAAAAAAGCTCAACGAAGAAAATGTTGGTTTTCCAAACAATAAATACTAATTTTTTAATGGACTGAGGGAAATTACTTAATTACACAAAACCACAGTTGGTATTCAATAAATATTCCAGGAATTTTTTTCGAATCTTGAAGACTTTATTTAAATATAAACCAATGAGGAAATCTGAATTTTTTTCGAAAAGTACTTGAAAATCTGTCACGTTTTGCACCCATAAAAGTAACGTGAAAATCGTCGGATTGTCGTACACACCTGTCGTACTATCGTAAGGGAGTTAAACCAGAAGCTCGATCTCTGTTACGGGCTTCGGGGAGCAATTTACCCTTATGTCGCGTGAAGGGACGAACGCCACGAACTTGTTACATTGCGAAACGTTGTCGTATCAACTTTAAATTATTAATAACGTCGCCCGAAACACAATGTCGAAATGCATTATAGCGAACGAACGTGCCAACGTGTTTCGATTGAGAGACACCAACCAGCCACGTCTTCCCGACTGAAGGGGATGAAATTCCACGAGATTCAACGTTCGTAACAGGGGTCGGAATGTATCAAAATTAAACTAATTACACCACCCGTTTCATATATACATAAGGATAAATATGACGATGATGATGAATATAAATTGTATTTCTGAAAAGCTTTAACCTCCACCTACAAAACGTCAACAAGATGAAACCTCATCACATTAAAAAAAAATCAAAAATTTAATTAACTATTAAATTGTCAACCAAGGTTCTCTATATCCTATTGACATGAAACTAATATTTTCATATCAAAACCAGAAAAATTCTCCAACAGGTAAATTCTCACTCGCATACGATTGGCGCAACATGCAGCCAATTTCCGGCAAAATTGTTTGGTAACAAATTAAAAACTTTATTGCTTTGAGATAAAAAAAAAATCGTAATTGCTCTCAGTCATGAAAATTGCATTTTAATTTAGATATTCGCTTGCACATCTTCGTTAATTGGGCAATAAATAATTGGCATAAACATCCAATGACGATTTTTACCTCCACATGAATCGACTCAATTCTGACCATGAAGCTGCAGGATCAAAGATCAAAAGGCATTTAATACGAATAGCACTTGGTGTAAATTCTCACAAAATTTACGAGTCAGAATCGTAATGAGTTTATTTTTTATGAAACTTGTATTAAACAAACTGACGATTAAAAAAAATCTTGAGATTTATAAGTTTGTAGTGATAGTTCATGCTAAGACTCGTTAATATCTTACAGGGAAACTTAACAATGAAGTAATCGCGATAGTTTCATTATAATCCAAGAGCACTGACCCAATTATCATGGAAGTCGTACAGGATTTGCACGAGCTTAATCAGATCCTCATTAGAACGACGGAAATTAAAGAAAGTTGATATAACTTTAGCCATCGAGAAGATCCTTAGATTAACATTACGAAAACCAAGAAGTTTTTAAACGCATGCTTTTTTCCTTTTTTTAATGGAACAAATGCGACTTAAATAATTAAAATAGCTTTCATATTTAAATGTGGAAGTTTGAAATTTATGAGAAAATGAGATATAGACTTGGCTCGTGTCTCCTCGAACTTTATTTACTAATTAATACAAATGAGCGGTTGCGACATTTGTCGCTCAACTCGACATTAATCCGACTGACTCCCGACATTCGTTAATGGGACATTCTTCGCTCGATCCTTCACATACTAATACGACAAACGCTATTATGGCATGTTTGTCTCAGCCTACAACATAATTACATTTTCCCATTAATATTCAAGCAAGACTCATCTATTCTAAATACATCTGGTGAAAAAATTCAATAAACTTAATTTTAATGTTATGATACTAAAATGTTAAATAGAAGAGACGTTGGATGATTAAAAATTTAATTAAATCAAACGCCAGTCTCATCACTGTATTTTTCCTCCCCTTTCTAACAATTTAGTGTTCTCTCAATTTCTTGCAACGCCACGATGAACGAGCGAACGATAAAATTTGGGAGAAATTGACGATAAAAGGCGTTGAAATAATGAAATATAACGGTCTAAATTAATGAAAAATGAAGAGAAAAATAGTAAATGTGATGGATACACTTAAAAATAATTTGCAAGGGTTGCATATTTTGTGGATTTTAGCTAGTTAGATTGTATCAAATGATTTAAATCTTGTATAATATGCTTTTGTGATTTTTCTTCTAAGTAAATGTTTTAATTACATAATAATATAGGATTTCAGCAGGATAGTTGTAAGGAAGTTGGAGAACAAACAGAACTGTGGCTTCATGTTTTATGTTTTTGCGCGTTTGTCTTTCGCTTGCGTTCAGGTGGAGGCATTGAGGCGGATGATTTGCACAGAGAAACTTTTCCTCTTCTCGATTTCACACGTGGAATTGAATTTAATGAGGATAATTTTCAATTATTCAAGTGGATTTAAACTCGAGATTGGATTTGAACTTGTGAATTAATTTCAAAGAAAATTCGATATCGTTGTATAGGAAACTAACTGCTACTTACCTTAACAGATTTGATAATAAAAATATATAATTGATTTTTAATAGTAAACTATTGTTTGAACATAAGTAAAATGCAAAGTATTTTTTCCAAACTAAAAGAATGTATTTAAAAATATTTTTTCATTTACTAAAATGAGGCTTAATATAAGGCTTGTAATAATAATAGAAATTGATATTGACAACTATTTTTTGCCAAATTTTTGCCAATTTTATTAGCTTTAATTGTACTAAGAACATTTTTTCCTTTAAATCTCAACGTTTTTGATACTTAATTGATTAAGCGAAAATCGGAACCTTCTTAGATCCATCACCACCCACCCAGCGGGATCCCAAAGAATGTGGATAGTTAGTATGTTTACTTCCTAAATAGTCTTAACAAGATCCTATAATCAAAAATTATCTTCCTTCCAACACACTCTACAAACTATTCATTAACTGGACCATTTAGTTACATTGTTTATGTGACTTATTATCTCTCTGACACCGTTGACATTTACGTTTTATGTTCTATTTTAAACATATTTAAAACGGCAATTACCGTAAATCAATTAGAGAAGTCCGGATAGTTCTCACTTATGGTAGAGTTGAAATTTGAAAGACACTAACAAAAAATTAGAATTGAGTCTATAGAATTGATTTTGGGATAAAATAAAACAGTTTTATAAGTATAGATATAGATACTCTTTCTGACACCTTATATTTGAACTATATTTTTTGTGTTACTTAAAGCTTCACACAGATTGAATCAACCAATTTATTTCAATTCTCCAAGATGCCAAATTAATTAACATTCCATGCGAGGAACTCAAGTCGTTTTGTAGGCATCGTGCCAAATACACATACTTGAAACTGTTTATATTGAGAGCGTCGAATGTGAATTGAAATGAAAAGGAATTTAAAGTGACGCCCAAATAAAACTGAAAAATCGAATGGAAATGCAACATTCTTGGACTGTTTAAGTTAATGTTTGGTGACTGATGAGTTGACGAGCGCAAATTTGGTATGTTAATGAGGCAATTTTCCAAAGTAGTTTGGTCTAAAACCCAAACACAAGTGGAACGGAGCCATAAAAGAAAATTGGGAGCTATGAAATGTATTCTTGTATCATTTTTAAAAAATCGAACCAAAAAAATAACTTTAAATCCCCTGTTTCTCGTTTATGTCATCCACGATTGGAAATTCTTTGGAAAAAAAAGAAAATCTCTTATTACGCCATCCTGCATGCATAAAAATGAAGTAGCACGTATTTTATTCGTATTTTTTTTTTTTATTCATTTTGTGCATTCGAACCGATAAGTATAATAGTGTATGTGTACGAAGAAAGAAAATTCAATCTATATGTAAATAATATACATTGTTGTACGCGAAAAATACATATGTGAACCACCCCCAGGTTCCCAGTCTCGAGTTTTGTTCCCCATTCTCGTTGTAGTCCCACAACGTTGTGACAAACGCAAATAAAATTGACTCGACCGACCGACTCAAGAAAATAGACTCGAAAAAATTGCGAAAAAATCAAAGGAGGGTGTCTTTCATATAAAATATTTCCCATGGAAAATTTATTGAATTTGAGTCGTAAATTTTCGAATTGAAATTGGAAAATGGTAATAAAACAGATGTGTTATTTTTTTCAGACTAAAATCTTTTCTCTTGTCTTCAAAATATTGAAATTTTGTGCATTTAAACTTACAATCATATTGAGATGAAGCAGAAGCGTTCAGCCTTCAACAGTCACCACAAAATTTAATTTAGTGCTACGTGCTCGCAATACCAACGCTAAAACCTCGCCCTTTCATCACCCCGATCTCGATTTCATCACGTCCAATATACAATGACGGAATTGTCATTATCGACCGAATATGATGGCGGAAAATTCAAAAAGAACACACTAAAAATCTGGTAACATCTCGTCTGAGAATATCTTTCTGGTTTGTGGTCGATAAATTATTTTTTTTCTTCACCTTAAAACCGAGTCGCTCTCACGGCTAGATTTTATTTTGGACGAAACGTGACGATAATTTCAAAGGAAATTTGGTGGTGGCTTCGAAGAGATGATCATCTCTACCTTGACCTCTTGAATTTGTAAGGTCGAAAACACGAATAGAATTCAGATGACGAGGGATTTTTATCGAGAAAAGAATTTCCCTCGACGTGTTTAATTGGAAAAATCAATATTGATTTTCCCTCGATGACCCTTTTTAGGGCTTTGTTGACGCTCTTTTTCGAGGTTACCGAACCATAAAATAAACTCGTCTGAACTGTTTCAATAAAAACAAGACAATCGAATCCGCCTACCCCATGCGCTTGGGTATATGGGGAGAGACTTTCCCCGAGAGCCAGGAGTTGGTGCTCTCCGGGATGTACATAGATGCTTGTTATTCTTCACTTTACCAAATAATCTAAGAAGCTTATTGAGTTTCTTTTTTCTCTTCCGACTCGATTCAGACGAATAAAATCGATACTTTTTATAACAAAGATTTTATAACAAAAAATTGAAATTATAAAAAAAAATTATTGTTGTAGAGGTTTAAATCTTTCACTCAAAGGAGTGAAAGATTTAAAATCATAGTTTCTCAAACATGGTAATATTGTCGTCTTTTGAAGTATCGTTTGTTTTACGCGGTTTGAATTGACTCGATCCTGCGTTAGTTTATTTCCTTGAAAAATACGTGAATAAATCTCCAAGTTATGTGGTTTGATTACCCAAGTGTAAGAAACAGTGCTTCTCAACCTTTTTTTGCGGTACATTCTAAAAAATTTCAAAACTTGGTGACAACCTGACTTAGACTATTGGCTAAGACTGACTAAGATTAGCTTTAGATAATTTAATTTATGTTAACTGTTTACGTAGGTACATCCTGCTCTCTTTATGGTACCTACTTATGAAAATAATTTATTTTATATAAATAATTGTTTTCATCAACTATTTTAAATTGGGTATTAAAGGCTGCGTTTAAGTTCTCACAACACTCGAAATGTTATTTCAACCGTTTCTTTTCCATTGCTGAAAAAAATATTTTGAGCGTTGTGGACGCTTAATGAAAAGCACCCTGTGGCACCCTACAGTGTAATATAAAAACAACTTTCAAAAAATAAATACCTAATCAGTTATAAGAATTATAAAAATAAGTTTTTGTAATTCTATCGATCCAGTCCTCTGGTGGCAACTGTACAAAGTATGACTGACAACATTTTGAATTGCATAGTTAGACGCAACTTTTAACGTGCCATTTCGTTCAGTATAAACAAAATGTACTTAATTACAACTTTATATGTTATTTTTGTTATCTATCTTAAGGGTGAGATCTCTTGATTTATTCAGTTTTAGTTTCTGGAATGATTTTAGGGAACGAAATAACCACGAAATCAAAAGATGACTTGATTAAAAAAGCCAAAACATTGACAATAAAAATATTACTTTAAAAAGTAGATAGTTGACTTTTTATATATATTATAGGTACCTACCAGTGGCGTGCGGTGACTTTTAAAACAGGGCATGTGGTTAGAAGTGGGGGGGTATAAGAACCACATTTTTAAAATTTATTTTTTTATTTGATAAACGTGGTGTTATAAGTATTATTTTTAAAATTAGCCTTATTCGACGCTCCTTCTTACAAAAATCATCAACAACCGCATCATATAATGTATTTAAAAACCACGAAAATAGTTCTTATCCTAAAGAACAGAACATTTGTATGGCCTTTGGGACTTGGGTCAATAATTCAAAATAACTCATGAAAAGTATCAGTAACAATTAAATTCACTGTTTAGATTCAAAACGGAAAACGCATCTGCTGACCGTTAATTGGCTATGTGAAATGCCGAGAGAAATAGTATACTACCGTACTAATGCGCATGCGCGACCAATTCGAAGTAAACAATCGCATGCTACTGTCGCCAACGCATTCATTCGGCTTTTGCCGTTCATTTGATTTGGTAAACTATGCCAATTTTATGAGTGATCCTTTTCATTATTACGTAAATAAAAAAAAATTATAAATGATAAAATTATATCATTTTTAGAATGATTTTACAAATGCAATTACGTAAATTAAAAATTAAATGAATAAATCATAAAAAATAATCAATTTTTAAAATCGTCTTACAACCCAAAGGCATGCGCCGCATCTACAGCATGTATGGACCGCACGCCTCTGGTACCTACATTTATCAGAGAAAATTTTGTATGGAATTTAAGGATTAAAAATGAGTAAAACTAATACAAGAGCCGACTTCCATGACGTTATAAATCGAGTTAATTCGAATTTTAAGACAATCCAATTACAATTAATCAACGATTTACCGCCAAATGTGATTAAAAATATAGTCAACTAATTAAAGCGTTTAATTAAATCTAATAATCACAGTTAAGTAGTTGTCTTATCGATCCTGTCCATTGACCCCCACAAGCCGAGTAACCAGACTCGATTCTTCCACATACCTGGTTGAAGGAAAACAGAAACTCTGATAAAAACCCTTTTTTTGCGTAGTCGATGTGGTTATTTCCTTTGACAAATCCATTTTGGATCTAAGTTCGAATCAAACCCCTGCTTTTAATTTTTTGACTAAAACTCAGAAAATAGATTTTTTTAATTCAATGGTATTAGCAATGACTTAGCATTCCCAGAATGATATACGTTTTATAAGCTTGAGATGAAATTCAATCAACTTGAAATAAAAAAAAATTGTGAAAACTACGTATTAAGTAAATATTTAAGATTTTTTTTTTAAAAATAGTTTTACAATAGTACTAAAGTATAGTTTTAGTTTGTTTTTTTTTTTAATTATAAATATCTAATTTTTCTTTTCTCTTTGTTTCAGGTATGTTTTCCAACTCTTATACCGCAAAGATATTGAATGAATAAACCATTCACCAAATTTTCTTAAATTCGGATAAAAAGTTTAAACTTGATCGTTCAGTACCACGATTTCATTGATTTTTTCATTACAAAAAACCACAACAATGCATCTCCTACACATATATTGCAGTATGTATTCAATGAAATGATTTATTGACGTCTGGCTCGTCTGTCTCGTCCATTTGTTAAGCCGCTACAACAGCTTTGGTGAAATATAGCTTAATTATGAATGTATGCACGAATACCCCAATCCAATTCCCTCACAATCCCTCAAAACATATCCCGTAACAACTCACATTGTTGCGCCCGGCCGCGCCGTTTTCATTTACATATTTAATTTCAATGCGAAAATGAGCCAACAAAAATAACAATTTTGATGATGGGAATTTGGCGAGTTAGCTCTAATATTAAACAAGCGATTTAAATGAAAAAAATGTGAACATTGGGAGCTGGAAATTCCATTCCGGGATGCGAGGAATTAAGGGAGCTGAGTTCTCTTTTTTTGACGAAATATCGATGTTTGTTGTTGCGTTGGTTGGTTGGTCGTCTCGAGAAAAGTAATCTCATTTGTATGCACTTTTCGTGTTGCATTCCCGGGAGATGTGGCGGGACAAAGGCAAGAATGTGAATTTAAAAAGACGATGAAATATCGAGCTTTTTAAGTTGGCGAAAAAATTTTCTCATCTCTTAATAATTTTATCTGGGGAAAAATGGAGAACACCTCAATGCACATTTCCCGTGGGATTTTATTATTTTTTTTTTTTGAATATGCACGACATTGTTGCTGGCTATGATGAATGATATAATTTTCGCGCGGGTTGACGGTAAGAGAGACTGACGATAGAAAAATGGAGCTGGCGGATTTTTCTTCTGGAGAGGAAAAAGTTTCACGAATATAATGGAACGAAACGCGAAAGTTTAAATTATGAAAGTTTTTCTTCTTTGCAACGAGCTGCGAGACGCGTCTTATGTAATGAGAAATTCAATATTTTTATGCAAATAAAATAAAAATAAGTCATCCACAACATTTGTTAAGTAAATAATGTTTATTAAAATAGCTTGGAATGTTATTCCCCTGGCATTTACTTTTTCCCACAAATATAAATAAATCCAGTAGATAACTTTACTGAAAGATCAAAAAATGATTATCTATAAAATTTCAAATTTATTTTGAAAAACTTTTCAGCTAAAAAATTAATTAGAGTTGAGGCTTTTAAAAAAATGTAACTTCTATAGCTACGAAGGAAGTCAAATTTTTGGTTTGCAGAATTTTTAATTGATCTCTTTGATAAATGAAGCATGTACCCGTATTTTTTGGTTTTATATTAAATTTGAGCTGCACTATAAATCGAAGCCTAAAAATATATCAGGAGATGTAACGCTGTGACCAGTAGGTATGTATCGATACATCTCTCTGCCATCGATACATTAAAAATTTGAACATTTGTATATAATTATCAACTATGCACTGAATTTTCAAAGAATTAAAAATCTAATGAGTCAGGAGAAAACATTTTCTTATATTTATATAATAATTTAGAAATTTGTTAGAATCTTTGCATGTACAATGAACATAATTTCCCTGCATATTTTTTTAAAAGCAGTGTAATATTTTTGGTAGAACATTTGAATGATAACCGCTCAAACTTACAAATATACCTTCAATCTTTAATTTAGTAATATTAAGTCAATAAGATTTCATAATTAGTGTTTTTCTCCGACCCCAGTAGTTTTTACGTTAATATAAGGTTCGTTCGCAGATGTGATACTGAATCGATAACGAATCAGTTCAAAACCGATTTAGGATCATCGCCAAGCGCATGCAAGTTTATGAGCCGAGTTACGGTCCGATATTCGCGGTTCACACGAAATGCGTTCGTTACCGATTCATAATTGGTTCTAGAGATCCTCAGATTTTTGTTAAGATGAAAAATTCGATTCTCTTACTCATGCGCAGTTTGCTAAATTGTGGCTAATTCAAAATCTAGTTTTGCTGTCATGCTGCGTTCACACGAATCAACTTTAGTAGCCCGTTTTTAGTTGATCAAAAAAATTTCAATGAAAAACCTCGTGTGAGAACCGTAATCAACTTTTTAGTGGATCAAAAAAAGTGTTAACGAGTCATCACACTAAGTTATTCATTCAACTTTTGATCGATTAACTATGTTTCACAATGGGTCAACCAAAGTAGACTCGTGTGAACGAGGCATCAACGTCTGTCAACGTTCATTTAATTAACAATTTTCGTGAGTTCTCGTTAATCCTCGTCTTACTTCCGAACATTTTCAAACTCGTTCACGGGAAAATAACGCTTAATCAGTTTATATGCGTGTATGCGTTTGGCGATTATCCTAAATCCACTTAGTTTGATTCGTTACCAGTTCGGAATCACCTTCCGCAAACAAACCTATAAGGTATCTTCAATTGTCATGGTTATTAGTGACCAGCTAATCCGAAAAGACCATAAAAATGTTGATCACCCAATCCTAGGATCACCGGAGGTGTATAAGGGGAGAATCTAATGAACTACGCTACGAAGGGACCTGAGTTGAAATTTGACCAAATAAAAAACTACTCTTCATGCCTTAATTTAATTTTTTTTTTCACATAGGTCTCTCTTTTTGCCGTACAATTAAAAAAAAACTATTAGATAATACTAATTAGTTGATCCCGAAAAAAAAAACAAACGAATGAAAATGCAGCTGTTAAAATCGCAAACACCTCTAACAATAAATCTCAAATCTTCAAGATTTTTTGTAAACTCGTGAATAATTAAAAATGATTTAAATTTTAAAGATACCTGTTTTCCAGCTTTAAATCTCTCGATTACTTCTTCAGCATTTGCCAACAAGAAACTCGAACTATTAAAATGGGCTCACATTTAAATCCACATTATCTAACACTCAAAAAGTTTATAAGTTCACAATTGGTAAATTTTTATTTGTTTAAAATATTTAACCAACTTTTTATAATTTAGACACATTTTAACAGATATATTTACCTAAATTTAAATAACATTGGAAAAAATATCATAATTATTTTCATTTAACTTTTATTGAATTGTCAAACTGAACAATGCTAATATATATATTATATTGCTATATATTATATCGCTAACATTTCAAACCTTTCAAACAGTCATTCTGTCGCGGTTGCGTTATCGCGCTCTGTATTATCGATATCAGATGTGATTCAATTCGAATTAAATTTGATTTTTTTCGATTTTTTTTCTTTTTTTCTCTATTATTTGAATTTAAATTCAATCTTTTCTTATTTCAATACATTTTTTTTTAAATTAAGTACATACATAACTAAAAAGCATTTAGCTATTTGTACGAGTAAGACAACATAATAACACCTGACTAATGAAAACAAAAACTTTTGGCGATTTTTTAGAAGTGTTATCTCGAGATTTACTCATTTTACTTTTTAAATTCTGAGTCATATGTAATCAGAAACGTCATTGTTATAGTTAAAAGTGGAATTAAATATAGATTCAATTAAATGAGTAAAAAAATTAGGTAACCCTTAAAAACAAAATTCTTCAAACAAAACCCACAAAATAGTTAAAAATGCTAATTTCAAAGGTTTAGCAGCATTTCTCCAAAGGGGTGAGTGACCGAATTGATTTAATGATATCTTTAATTTCTGATGGCAATTCAATCTTTGACATGATACAGCAGGGGTCGGCAACATGCGGCCCGTTGTAAAATCGCATGCGGCCCGCCAAGCAAGAAAATGTTTCTTTATACTTCTGCGCAATTATTGGCGAAAAATTATAATAAACATAATATTTTTCAATTCTTTTTTTTTGTGCATTTTTTAAATATTTTTTAGTAGCTTACTTTAATTTTTATTTAGCAGCAAAAATTAGAATACGTTACTATTTACAATAGTTACAACCGTTATAATAATCAAATTACAATTCAACGCCCGCCTTTATTATTGTATTTTTTTCAATATACAGAATGGCGACGCCAAAACGTCCTGTTTTGATGTTTTGTTCATTTGATGTTACTAGTATTCAATGTTATGTTTAAAAAAATAAAATAAATTACGTCCTTCTGTACTTTCTGTTGAACTGTATGGTATCTGTATAGTTTTTTTTTTTTTTTAATATCGTTTTTTGTTTTTGTTTATATATTAGCTAATAATTATATTTTATTTTTATTAAAAAAAACTGTTAAAACTATATACTTGTAACATTAAACGAACAAAACATCGAAGCAAGACGTTTTGGCGCCATTGAAGCACTGAAGTTTTAAATGGGAAACTGAAAGTTGATATAAAAAAAAACACCCCCGTATAGACTTAGGACCCGGGTACAATCCTATGTCAAAACGTCACGTACCTACCGACAAAACATATGATGCGGCCCGCTTATAATTTTAATTTTTAAAAATGGCTTGCCGTCCACAAAAGGTTGCCGACCCCTGTGATACAGTATCAAATAAGATTTTTAAAACATTGTTCTTCATTTCTTTTTTGAAGTGGCAAACACTTTCCATATGAGCTTAATTTAAAAAAAAGGTTTCTACAGGACAGCCTTAACGTTTTTTTCCGTTACTTATTTGTCATAAAGTATAATTCACAAGTACCTAGCATCGCATTCAAATTACATGAATTCGGTATTCGAACATTTTTCACCGAAATTCCTTTAGAAAAAAAAAATACTTCTACAAGTTAAAAATCACAAAGACATACAATCCATTTAAATAGTGGTACCTAATATTTTTACCATGACGTACCCTCAAAAGCTTCCAATATCTTTTATGCGTATATAATTATTTTACGGATTATATATCTTATGGACCTCTACAAGAAGTTTTGTATTTACAGAATATAGTGTATAAAGCTATAATACGCTAGTAAACAATCAGAAACATTAAGCTAGAGACCTTAAATTTAGACCTCCCCTGTTATGCAAAGCTTAAAGAGTTCCCAAAAAAAAGAAACTAAAAGAGGCATAATTTTTTAAATTTTTTCTCGTATACTTGCTTTAAGACGTTCAAAGTATGGACCAATCAGTAGGCATCATTTTAATTAAGCAGGTGCTAGTGGAAACATATATCAAACATTGCATAATATTGGCTTGTTAGGTGTCTACTCAGGACAAAGATCAGATTAAAATAAATACTGTTTGTTTGGCAGACCCTGATACTAGGATCCACCGCGTATCCTTTGCAAAAGCCTTGCGGACCTCCAAGAGTCCGAGACCATAAATTGAAAACCTCTGCGTTGAAATATGTTAAAATATTGATTGTTAAAAAGTCAAATATGGTACTACTGCCAAGTTCAAGTGTCTAATTCTCCATGTATTAGTACTATAGGTATCAGCAACGGTTTATAAAATATACGATACGTTTTCTGTTAACAGTGACGGAGACAGTCCCTATTAAAATTCATAAGGCTTACTGAGCTACAAGGGACCACTCGTGTTTGTCCATCAATATTCTTTTTCAACACTATTTCTTTGTTCAGAGGCAATAAACCTATAGAAACCACCACATAAATTATGTCTCTTCCGTAGTCCTATCAATATTATGTATATTGAAAAATAAAACGAAGCAAATTTAAAAGACATCGTAACGCGTGGGTGACAAATGACAAATTCATTCTTCCCTCCGACAAGAACCTTTTCATCCCTCAAACGAAACGCTAGTAGCTGTCGGGTATGGTAATATGAAATACCTCAAACGTTCACCTCAAATTTAATGTGTCCGGTTTGGTAGCAGTGAAATAAGCCTCTTTTTAGTTGAGATAGCCACATCGGAGGAATGAGAAAACGTCATGACGTCGTCATAGCGACGGTGGCGGACGCGAGCTTTGGCGCCGGACATAGTGACGCTTGCACTTAAATGCGCTTTTCCATAAATAAAATTCGTATGAACAATGCACCACAAACGTATTCTTACTTCTAGTTAAAAGTATATTTTTATTCAAGGGTTAATTTGCCCAACACAAACTATAAAAATTTTCATTTAATTAACATAAAATTTCCCACTTTCCCCATTGGAAGACAGCTTTTTCTCGTTATTTAAAAACCTATTGACACTAATGCAAGTTCAGCCGATACGCTCTCCCTAAAAATGTCGTTTTTGTACCAATAAAAATTAATTATACTCGACAAAAAATTTACAAACGATGCATTGCGTATATTCAAAAAGTTATCCCACAACATTTCCCGTTAAATTAATTTCAGTGCGTTCGAATCGATTTACCACAACCCTCAATATGTCCACAGTAATTATTTTCATTAAATCCATTAAAAGTTAAGTGATATAGTTATGGGTTAAAACATGAATTGGGCTATGTATATTATTTTTTGAAAGTTTAAAACATTAATATGAAACTAGATAATGATATTATACGGATCGGTTAGGTTTGGATTCAAACTAGTGCCTGCTATCACATTGGTTTCAATTTGACAAATATTGTTGCCACGATAGATCCGGAAAAAGCCTTTATCGCCCCACTCTATGCCGTTAAAGTAGGTGGCCAACCAAAAGGGAACGGGATCTATACCCCATCCAATTATTTTCACAGCAATAACGTCGATTAAAATTGCATCTGGGGATGGAGCATAGACATCTACAACGTATGTATTAGTTATTTGCTTAAAAAATAGTTTTTAAACCTCTTACTGTTTGTGATGCTATCGAAATCACTATAGCGATCCATCAAAGCCATCACAGGTCCATTTGTTGAAATTTCAACTTGAATATTGGTAACGCCTGGTGCGATCGAATATGCCGACTTTCCAAAATTCAAATCTTTATCATAATCCACGCCATAATTTGAATTGGTGCATTTATTTGAACAACTACTCAAATCGGATGTGCTCTGAAAAGGTTGGCACCCCTAAAATTCACCATGTATTAAGAACAACATATAGACGAAAATTGATTGTTAACACGAACATTGTTTGAGTCATCTCCTGTACAAATTCCTATTTGAATATAATGATTCCAAGCTCGAAAAACACTATTAACGCTCCCACAAACGCCGTTACTACAATCGAGGCAGCAAGCTTGTAGATTGTACGGTGAAAGTACGACTTGTCGATTGTATTCGATGCAAATGCGGTCTGACATCGTTGAAGTTAAGGCAAATGCCTTAAAAAAAAGAACAGGCATCTAGGTAAAATTTTCAAATTTTGACATTTTTTCCTTACCCAATTTGACAAGGGACAATTAGGATCCATCGTCCGAACTTCTGAGATTGTCGTGCAATCGGGCCATTTGGCGCGGCTATCAAATAAACTGGGCACAGAATTGGAGCCAAGGGCTCCATAACCCACAGAAAAATATAGCAAAAATAGAACCGACAACATCGTGCAAAAGAACTACACAAATGCTACTGAAAACTTATTGACGTCCAATTCTAACCAGTTTATCTAATCAGGAGAAATGAATGTAGATAAATGATAAATCGATTAAACCAAAAAAAAAAATGTTTGAAAATAGAGTTTTTTAGAACTCTTATCTCTTCCCATATGCAGACTTGGGAAATTTGAAGTTGGAACGTCGAGCACGCAATTGGAGCGAGAATGGCAATGGAATGCTGTGCCTTTGAAGCGCCAACTTCGTTATCTTGTCCCTTTGCCTTGGAAGCTACGTGCTCTTCGTCGTCGACATTTTCCCTTTTCTTTCGCCGCACTTTCGCTTTGAACCGACATAACACCGACACGTGTACGTGATATTTCAACGAAAAACGATAAATGTGGACCGGAATGGTAGGATGAAATTTCAGACGAGCGACGAGCACAAATTATTGAGTTACGCGATGAGAAAGAAAAGTATCTGCAAGAATTAGGCTGAGTGTGCACCAACGCCATGGAAAATGAGAAATTTTAAGCACTGTCGTAGTTATGATTAAACATACCATTGCCTTTTACAATAATAGATTTTTTAAGTAAAAAATAGTTTAAATTTTGTAAAAATATAGTTCTTGTCATTCTTAGTTTCTACAACTCTGCTCTATGACTATTCCTTGCTATATTTAACAAAAAAAGTTATTTTAGAGGGATTGTCAGAAATTGAATATGTACCAGAAAGTATCAAAAATATAATATACTAGCTGATACCCGCGAAGTCGTCTGCGTAGGTTATTATGTTAAGAACATATTTAGTTTGCAGAGGAAAAACATTTAAAAAATTGAAAGCAAAAATATATTAAAAATAACCGGAAAGATCTTAGCGTAGAACATTTTTAACTATATGCCAAAAAATTGCTCCTGCAGAATCCGCTATTGCTCCAAGTGCATAGTAATTACTTAATTAATAATTAATACTTCAAAAATTTGTAAATTAAAAAATAAAAATGCTATATAATCCAAAATAATCACTTTTTATTATTTTTTTTTTAAAAATTGTTCCTAAAATGCCCTTTCCGGATCCGCAATTGCTCCAGGTGTATAGTTAATTAATAATTCAATTTTTAAACTATTCATGTTTATAAGATCCAACGGCAGTTGATGACGTCTCAATACAACAATACATGTATAAATAGTTACAAATAATTAATTATTGAAAATATTGCTAAAATTTGATCAATTATTTGCATAACGAAAAGAGCAGATAGTAAACTTAAAAAAAATTCAATGAAAAATTATTTTGGATTTTATACCGATTTTAATTCTTTAGTTTAAAAATTTTTAAAAACTTTAATAATAATTAACTATTAACTATACACCTGAAGCAATTGCGAATCCTAAAAGAGCATTTAAGAAGCAATTTAAAAAAAAAAGCTTTAAACTTGCCAACTTAACGCAGTCTGGGTAAAAAATATAATATGCAATAATAAAACGGAGTGTTGAAATGTAATTTGATTATTGTAACGGTTGTAACTTAAAAATGTATTTTGAATTTGTATTGACAGTAAAATATAAGAAATGCTAAGAGAGAAATTAAAAAAAAAAACTACATTAATCTAATCTTCGCTGAACTACATTAACTATTAAGTCTACGCTCAAATGAGCCAGTTAGACATCGATTAACTCCACTTTTTCAACTTTTACAAATTTTCATGTCAAAACAATTGGTTGACTCCTCATTTTATATATCCGAAATACATTTTTCTAATAATAAATAATAACAGCTCTAAATGACAAGTTGCTTCTTAGCTTTTCCATAACAAACAATGTATTTCAGAAGTCTATTTTAACAATTTACTCAACTTTTTGCATTACGGAGTGAATCGATGTGTGCACTGAGCAGCTCAAATATGAAATAATCAGTAGCCAATGGAAGGAGAAACACTATCTTTGTAGCTCATGCGCATTAAACCGTTTGCCCTACTCTATCAAAGCGACAAAAATGCCCGTTTAACGCGTCTTGCTTGTAAAAATCGCATTTTTGAAAACTTTAACTACCTACTTTGTTTTTGTTTTTAATGAAGATATCGTGATAATTCTATATTTAGATAAGGATCAAGTATATAATAAGTAAAACAAAAAGAAAACTGTTCGAAATCTATCCGGTAGTTTTTGAGTTAAATGCAAACATTAGAAAACAGCTATCCTTTTATTTATATAGATTATACTCATTTATTTGATAGTACCTACTCAAAAAATTTACTAGTTAATGTCTCAATTTAAATAAACCCTTATAGCAGCAGTGGCCAACCTTTTTCGAAGCAAGTGCGCAATAAATTTTTTTTTACAGTGCGGTGGGCACATGTTTTTTTTTTATAAGTGCCTACTTTAAAATTGTTAATATTAGTTTATACTTTGAAAATATTTTCATATAGTTTAGAAAAGTTTTGAAAAATGATATTTTAAAATTAGTCTTTTGGAAATATTGCAGCGGGCGCATTACAGATCAACCGTGGGTGCATATGCGACATTATGGGATGTACGAGTAATGGAGCTACATACCATACTTCTTAAAAATTATTATTCATATAATTAGGTGATTATGTATGGTATTGTCAGGGTTTGGTTGAAAGCAGTGCCTGCACTAGCATAAGTTTCAATTCGGCAAGTGTTGTTGCCACGATAAACCCGAAAAAAACCTTTATCGGCCCATTGAGTGCCTTTGAAGTAGGCGACCAACCAAAAGGGAACCGGCTCTATACCCCAACCGATTATTTTCACTGCAATAAGATTATATCTAATCGCATTTGGGGATGGAGCATAGACACCTGCAAAATGAAAATCACTTAATTTCTCGAATATTATTTATAGAACCTCTTACCGTCTGTAATACTATCAAAATCACTATACTCGTCCATGAAAGCTATCACTGGTCCGTTTTTTGCAATTTCTTCTCGAATAAAATAAGTTTCTGTCTCGATTGCATATGCAGATTTCCCAAAATTTAAATCTTTTACCTACTCGATGCCATAATTTGGATTGGTACATTTATTTGAACAAGTCGTTATATTGGTATTGGTCTCATAAGGCTGGCATCCCTAAGATTTGTTGCTTAATTATGTACCATTTAAAAGTAGATTGATTGAAAATCCTAACATTGTTTGAGTCATCTCCTGTACAAATTCCCATTTGAATAAAGTGATCCCATGCGAATAAAATATTCGTGAGATCCACAAGGACTATCAGAGCAGTCAGAGCAGCATGCTCGGAGATTATACGGCGAGAGTACGACTTGTCGATTGAATTGGATACAAATTCGGTCGGACATAGTTGAAGCTAATGCAAATGCCTTTAAGAAAACATTAGTTTGTATAATAAATGAAATTTATAAGAGATACTAGTACAATTTATAAGAGGTTTTGTCTCACCCAATTTGATCGCGAACAGTGGGGATCCAACGTTCGAACTTCTGAGATTGTCTGGCAATCGGGCCATTGTTCACGACTATCGAATGTTACGGGCAAATTTTTCGCCCAACTCTCGATAACCAGAGATATATATAGCAAAAATTGAGTCAACAGCATTGCGAAAAATCACTACATGCTACTGAAACCTAATTATAGATTTCCATGTTTTTAGTACCTACTTACAAAAAGAAGAGAATAGACATACTATGAAACGATGGGAAAAATTTTATGAAGTATTATTTTGAAAAAGTTTCATTAATTTCCATCCTAGTTAGCAAAGTTTTAACACTAAGCATATACCAGCATTTAAAAACGAAATAGTTTTGGGCTTTTAAAGCGAAAATTTAGACAATTATATTAAGTGTATTAAAGGCTATCCATAAATTATGTCACACGAATTTCATCTTTTTTTGGCACTTCCTTCCATTCTTGTCACAGATGGTCACGTTTGTGAGACTCCCTCCCGCCTGATGTGACGTTAGATATTTTGAAGTTTTATTTAAGCCTATACGTTAACCTTAAACATATAGATAGAGCTAGTAATGTTTTAAAGTTTTTCGTTAACATACAAGTTTCGCGTTTTAATACTTTTGATTTCGACATGTGGCTTCACAAAGCTTATGACCCCTCTAGGCCCTTGCCAAACAATGATATACTAAGCTGACCCCCCTCCCTTCTTCCTCTAAACGTGTGACGTAATTTAAAAATGAGAAATACAACGAAGAAAGACAAATGTGGACCAAATGAATGAATAAATTCACAGAATAGTTCGAGGCTCCCACAAAGGGAGTGGTGGTAGGACCATAGCCTGGTGGTTCGGTATAAACTTGTAATTTATTTACTTTTAGTCAAACTTGAGTATGATCCATAAAATTTCCATTTTTATAGTAAATGGGGTGTATAAGGGCCCGACAAAACTTTTGGTCTAACCCCCTCCCTCCCCATCACAGGGTTACGGAGTTCGTGGACTGGCTTAGTGAAAATATTCAACTTTGTGACAAATATCTAAAAAAATAAAACAAAAAATAAATTTAAACATGTAATCTTCATAAAAAGTACCTACCTACCTGTTTGAGCTACTTTATAAATCCTTAACAATGGCTTCGTTTTGTGGAAGTGACAATGAATGCTCTATTGGTAAAATTATTGGAAATGAACTTCCTTTTATATGATTTTTGTGAGCAATAAAAAGTTTTAATTGCTCGAACGAAGCAAATTCGTCAAATTTTCTCATTTTTCATATAATATTTGTTTTTGAGATAAAAAACTCATTACACTTATTTTCATGTTCATTTGATAAAAATGTAGTTATTATCATTAAAAGTTATCAGTAATTGGAGGCTGTTTGTTAAAAATAGTTTCATTAGGCAATTTTTTTTCTAAAAAAAAATCATCCAAATCTTTTTCATTCATTGTAATGGATATGTTATAAGGAATTCCCGGTGTTTCCCATTTTTTTAATAAAGGACTAAAAAAAGCCCAAACTTTTACTTATTAAAAATTTCACGTTCTCCAAATAACAATGTGAAACGCGTAAAACTGGCTCCCTCAGGACGCGACTATTAGCCATTGTTTGAAAAAGGGAAGGCTTAGCGTTGGTTGGTCGGGTTGATTGATCAGTGGCATGCATACTGTAGGTATAATACGTTCGCATATTTGAGCCCGTCATTGGGGATTTAAAATAATATAAACATGAAATTTTATCTAAATACAGGCAATGGGAAACAGGGAACAAAACAGCCAATTAGTCAAATGTAATAGCAACTTTATTTTAAACGCAACACACAATGATATTCCAACATAAAAATTCCACTAAATCCAACTTTTTTTTTGGGAAAAATATCCAATTTAAAATAATAGAAGCGGATGTGGTGTGGGTAAAAAAATGATGCCTGTTGTTCCTGGAACTCTCGGGGTTCGAGAGTGGAGCGATGCGGGAGGTAGAAAATTGGGGATATGAAATATAATTTTTTTCCTATGAGTCGACTAGACTTTTTGAATTAAGTGGTATTATTGCAATTTTATCAATTGAAAATGCACCGATAAATTTATTCGTTCGCTATGTTGCCAACTTTTTTTAAATTAACTGATAAAAAAATTCATTCAACCGACTTTTAATTTAATTAAACTGTGCATCAATAAAATTAAATTTTATTTATTTTCTTTCATAAAGGTCGCTCAATTTTAATTTTTAAATAATAATTAATGAGGTGATGACATTGGACATGATACTGAAATTTGGCGAAAGGAGCGATTTAAATTTATAGTTTTTTTCGCGCGAAATTTATCTTTGAAATTTAGAAAATCGATAAACATATGCAGCAATTTTAATGGGCGATAAAATAAATTTTTTGGTTAACATTTTTGCTTGACCTCGATTCAAATATCATAGAATTTAATTATAAGACATTAGCAAATTTCGTTTCCCGATTGATATTACGAGTATTAATCAAAAGAAATCCTCACATTGGGCTCCAGAATTATCATTTATGATACCTATCTGCTATAACTTCTTGGTATAGCTTTTATATAAGATTAGTAAGTTTTATATCAGTTTTATCTGGAAAATGTTCTCCTATGATTGATCATTTTTGGTGTAAGTAAAATGTTTTCCCCTTTTGTCTTATAGTTGCTATATCTCATTTTATAAGCAAGAGATAAAAAACATTAAATGAAATTAAAATGGTTCATTTTATGATCTACTACTTTTGTTCAAAATTTTTTTCTCTATGATCGATAGTTCTCGATCTACGATCTTAAGGAGTAAAAAGTAAATTAAACTCGAACAAATCAACTTTCCATTTCTTTGTCTTCATTCTTCATCAAAACCATCTTGAAAAATTTCCATTTTTTCCCACCTTCGTAATGTTTTAATTAATTTTACATTTTCTTCATAACGAAAATAATCCAATTTAACACTAATAATCCCAATATGCAAATAAAACACAACGACACGAAGCCACCAGTCGCCTTCTTTTCCTCCATCTGTACTCATCATAAGTCACCATCCACATACCATGTAGAACACTCGAAACGAAACAAGACGATCTTCAGGGGCGGTAGGGTGAAATTTCAAAATTAATTAAACCAACTCTCCAAAACCACCCACACAAAACACACCGACTCGGCTCGTTTGCATCATTTCAAATGAAATGAATACAATTCCTCATTTTTACCCTCATTCATTAAACGATGCAACAAAAAAAATTTTTTTTTTCACTTCAACTCACCCCCAACCTGGCAAATAACTCAATGTCGATGCCATTCCAAAGATAAAAATGTTGAAAAATTTAAAAATTATACCATCAAAGAGCTGAGTCTTATTTTCCTCGTGTTCAAGAGGACCAAGTCTAACATAAGAGCGTTAAGAACGGCATGATTATCGTCAAAATTTCCCTCAAATAATCCAAATAATTTTCAATTCAATGTTTAACGCTTGATTTATAGCATAATATGTATGATAAAGAAATAAGCATCTATATTTAAGTTAAAGGGAGACAAAAATATGGTTGACTCGTAGCAAAGCGTAGCCAAAGCTCGGCTATTGTAAATTGCGTCGTTACATCTCATGCATTGAGATTAAGGGAATGATTTGGTCGTTGCGGCATACAGAGGGAGGTGGTAGAGAGAATGTGACGTGGTAGTGACGTATTGATTCACTCTGCGAACTTCCACTTTTCAACATTCGAAAATGGGTTTGTATTATAGACATACTCGTATATATCGCATCCTCCAGCCAATGTGGTTGATGCTAATGTAAAAGGAAAATCAATTTGAACCATCTTTTCCCTTAATTCACCCACACTTACAGATGCATCAATTTCCCACATTGCACAGTCAAATATTATTCATAGTGAACATCAAAGGTGATTTTGATAGATGAAAACAAGGTACAATACAATTGAAATTTTAACCTAGGTACCTTCCTAGGACTAGTGAAATAGAATTTTAAAAACAAAAAAATAAAAACTATTTAACTAATTTTTTTTTCTTTTCGTTTCAGGTGAGTCTTCAATATTGTTTGTTGTTAAGTAATTGGTAAGGTAAATTTTACATTCGAATTCCGATTTAGGTGTGTACTGTGTAGGTATATAATTTTATAACAAAAATGATTATAAATTAAAAATTATTGAATGATGGATCAAATGAAACGCTCTAGCAATATCAATTTCTCACGTTTCGCTTTATTTTAAAGCTTCTTCAGGCTCTTTGATGAAAAGGTCAGCGTTCTTATTAATAGACAATAGAGACATATAAATCTAATATAATTAAAATACAGATTGTTGTTTAACTATCTATTTTTTAATAATGTCTCTATAGATAAGAATGATGAGAATTTCATCAATAACAGCCTAAAGAAGCTTTAAAATAAAACGAAACGTCGCAAATTGATACTGCTAGAGCACTTTATTTGATCCATCCTTCTCTAGTTTTTAGTTTATATAGTTATAAAATGATCTGACAACATTTAATAAAATAGAATTAATGGTAATTTGGTTTCCAAATTAAAAGTCTAATAAATACAAAGCATATAAAATATGAACTATTTATAGGTGAAATTAAAGTAGGTACTTACCTAATTATTTTTTGGAAAAATCATAATAAAGATTAAAGGCTGTGATTTTTTTATTATAATAGAAAAGATTAGTTTACCTTTGAAATCCAACCAATTAATTTCAAGAATAGGCTACTTGATCAATTTTCAACAAAAAATTGTTTGATCTTCTGATTATTCGTTCTGTTTCTTTAATAATTTCATAAAGGTCATTGTTAAATTAATTATCTCATAATATAAAAAAACCGTAAGTATCTGGAAAAATTTTATAATAGATGGACAAGTATTGATTTCAAATCTACAAGAAATAAATTGAAAAGGCAAGGATTATTTCAACAACAACAACAAAAATAGTTTTTATGAAATTTTCAAGAAGAGTATGGCTCAAAATAAATTTCTAAAATTATTTTTAATAAAAATTCTTAAATTTTATATATTCGTAATTGGTATATGCAAGGCTACAGAATGATAAGAATGCTGAGCATGCATCAGAGAACTTGATGAAGCCATAATATATGGCGAAACGTCACGACCTTATACTCTTGTTGAATTCATTGTAAAATTTCGATCCATTGTCCCACTAACTATATCTATCAATGCAAAACAACAAGGATCTGAAGATATATTAATTACATTTGTATAAGAGTTTTTTTTTCTAAAATCGATTTTTTTGTTTTTTGGTTATAGTAGCGTTTTAAATATCTCAAACGTTATATATCCCCGTACAATTTTTTGCAAGTGATCAAGTTTAAGATGACTTTTGATATAATGCTGAAGACGGTATTCATAGTCATCATTCAAATTTGAGGAAACACTCAAGTGTGGTGATCAGTGTGGTTCATTTATAATGAACTATTTGATTATAAAACAAAGCATATATTCTAATAAACACTTAACTCAAATATTTCGACAGCTTCGTAGACCAAAACCATGAAACGAGTTGAGTATATGCTCAACTTGTAACGGCTTCCAAACAATAACATTTCCTCTTTTTAACACCACATTAGTAAGTACCTGACTCTTCCCCCCAAGATAAAGTAAGGTTGAATTTTTATTTAATTCTCCGAAGTTCTTGTTTATTTATATATTTTACTATTAAAAATAAAAATGTTTAAATAATTTTTACAACCACGCCAATGTACTCGCATACTGGTAACAATATGACGTCCTGCTTAGTATAAGTCCAAGGATTAAAGATCTGGAACGGATTAATGAAATACTAAGGTTTTTCAAAATGTACTAGAAATACAATTTTTTTTAAATATAAAAATACTTATGAATAGAAAAAAATGTAAGTCTGGATCTATCCTTAAGATTACTAGAGATTGTGGTAGGTATTGCTACTTCTGAACTAAAGTTTACTTTAATTATGGTAAAGACGCTGATTTCCGGGCAAATAGACGGAGAACTTAAGATTTTATTTATATAGTGATATGAAGAATCAAGCCACCTCTGCAACCATTGACAAGTAATCATTTTCATTAATAGCCTCCTTGATATGATTTTCAGGTATAAAATATCCAGTATCCCTGTATGTTTTAAGGAATTTCTTGTATTTCGTTTAATTTATTATGTTTTAAATATACTTCTATTTAATTTCTTTATGTATTTGGCTCACGTATTGTGTCGTATTTGTTATGCTCTGCATTTACGGAGTGTGTATGTAAATACGAACAACAGCAAGATGGATGGAAGGTTGAGTTTTTTATGCTTTCATCCTTGCCTTGGTCGCTTCTTCGCCTCCCTTATCCTCCCGTTCCAGTGCATGTCATCACGTAGTAACCAAACAATGTGACTGACAAGCGTGCAATTTGAAAAATGAGACAAACATTGGCGTTTAATATGTGATGTGAACAATGAACATGGCTGTATATTGTAGTATATAAAATATTTACCTAAGTTTGGTGAGTTATTGATTTCTTATAGAAAGAAAAGAAATTAGTATGGAAATAACAGAGAATTTAGTCAGTTTGTTAACGAGAAAATTTAACTATTTGAAAAAGAATTTTCTGTTTTTTTTTAATTTTTTTTTTTTTTTGTAAGGGTGTGAAAGAAAGATAGAGAAATCATTTTACAAGGACTATGCTGAAATTCCATTACTTGGAAAGTGTGTATATACGAGTATACGACTGTGAGCATGCTCTTGAGCAAGGTTTTCCGTTTGTTATCTCACAACCCTTAATTTTAAAAATATTGACGTGCATTTTTCATTACATTCATCCTTGTTGAAGTAAATATAATATTTTTATAATATTTTCAATATTGATTTTAATCAACTAGACAAAATCTGGGGGATTAATAATTTACAAATCAGGCTTTTGTTTGGTAATTTGAACGCCAGTACGAGCCTGAAACCTATCCGAAATGTGTCTGGACGCATAATTGAATATTTAAATGGGGCGAGTTATTGATTTAAATCTCGGCTAATTCAGGCCCGAATTAGCATGATTTATCGTCGTGTAAATGTCCTTCATAATCCATGTATGAACAAATAACTCAACTCGAGGATTCAAACACTTCAAAGGATTTAGAGATTTCAATTTTGTATAGTAAATCAAAATTAAATCTACCAGATTTAAACATGAAAATTTCTCGAATAGAAGAAAACTTGTTTTTTCTTTAAAAAGTCGCCTTTTAAAACCACCATTTTGTTTTACTATTAAATTTTGTATCTTGAAAATCCAATTTCAAGTCTAACTTTTCTCACATTAAATTGTGGCTACGACTTTTATTTACTTTGTAACACCATTATTGTACTAGAAAAATCTCATTTAAACGCATAAAATGCATCTGCAAATGCAACAAATGCAAATCTCACTGGAACGATAGACTTTGTCGTTCATTTAATATACGATAAACGCAAATCTGCAGACCGGTTTTGGCAAACGATGTCTTTTTAATGCATCAAAGAAAAAAATAAGTACAGGATTTAAATAAGTTCATGTTACATATACTGAAATATAAGGAAGAGTGAAAGAATTTCGATCTTCTCATCGATCATCAAAAGACACGCATCATTCGATATGGTTTGCAGAAGACGTGCGGTTTGATGTCGCACCAAGTCGACAATTAATGAAGAAGAAATAAAATCCATTTTTACGGCTCTGCTCACCAACACCAAGTTGTACAAAAGTTGCACGACTCAATAAATATATCGATTATTACAACGATCAATCTTCGATGAAAGTAAATAATTTTAGTGTTTTTTTTTTCTCCAAGGATTGCAACATTAAGTGGTTGCACGTCTGTCAATAAGGGCGTTGAATTGGACCGAGAAGTCCACGATTCTGTCGTTTGATGAGCAAATATTTGTGTTGGAACGCGGACGTTCCGACGTTCGTCCTCTCAGTAACGAGCCAACAAAAAAAAAGGTTGGAAAAAACTGCAAATGTAAATATTGAACGAAGGCTATACAGACACATAGAGAATGTTTCAATGTTAAAACTTTGTGTAAGCACATAAAAATATTTGGCTGGTAATCGCTGAAAAATGCGACTGAAACCGTGATGGAGAGGAATAAAAAAGTTTCATTTTGAAGATGAACAAATAAATTTGAAGATTTTATTTTGAAAGAATAATTTATGCACGAGAGCACCGGGAATTGTTAAGAATTTTAATTATCAACTAGTATAAAGTACGTAGTAAGCTTCTACTTAATACTTTATCATTCTACATATATTAACGTATATAGGTACTTTTACATTTAAAGAGACTTCTATACTTACATCTAAATAGTTACATTATTTTTTTCACTAAATTTTGCTTGGATACCAATTGTACCAATGAGTATTAGAAAGAAAGTTGCAAAAATGATCAAGGTTGATTTATACCTTGTACTAAAAATGTAAGACAAAAACGTAATTTCTGTTAAACTGTACTATACTATTAAGATGTAGTTTGAGAACTCGGTCAGATTATATATCTTGAAACTCCAGGTAGTTATAATATTTTCTCTACAATTCGTTATGAAATTTTGTTTCATAAAAGGGAATAATGTTGCTGCAAACCCTGCCGAAAGCAAAGAATATTTATTAATATTCGGGTGTGTGTTCCATTGTCAATCAATTTTTACTTGCAGACAATTTAAATAAGCATCAGATAATTTTTAAGAAATCGAAGGATAGACTTTAAAAGTAGATTATAATAATTTTATACAGAACCTTTTCGTTTTTTGTTCCTTTTTTATCCAATCGATTCAAATTAACAAATTTATATTTTGATTGAAAGTGACAACTTTGACTAGTCCCCTTTTTTCGCTACCATCATTACCTACTATGCTTTAGTAATGCTTGGTGTTTCAACTTCCTTTATTTATATGGATAAAACAATATCGTGATTGATTTACAGGCAGGCTAAGTGGTTTACACCACCGAAGATTAAAACATGAAATATGATAATGTTATTTCTGAGAGCCCTTGTATACTCTCCACCACAGGAAGGGATTTTCAAATTTCAAAATTCCAATTCTAAGTGGTTCAAAGAGAAGGTTATACGTTTTACAGTTTGTGAGTCTTACTCTTATGTAAATTATCAATTTTCTCCAATTCTAATTTCGTAATTATGAACCTGTTTGCAAATATAAATAACCTCAGTTTTGTTGATTTTAAATTCGTTCATTGCATATTTCTATTATAATAACTTATTTTTGAAGTATCATAACTAAGCAAAAGAACTGTAAGGAAATTAACGTAAGTAAAAAATGATTGTGTGGTTTTACGAAACCACGCTGCAAGTGAAACTTTTTTTCGGATTTTAGGCACTTAAGTAACTGAAAATTTTCGGAAAACTATTCGATTTAGGGTATGAAAATAGAATAGAAAGAAAGGGATGTGACACGAATCACTGTCTGACGTAACGCGCACCGTTGCAACTATTTTTGAATTTCTATTATTGATGTTAATACTCGAATGTTATTTTCATTATTGAATTTGTTGATTATTGTTAAATTGATCATCTGCCTGTTGTTATCTATTTACATCACCGTCGGATATTTTTGCACTATTCTCACTAGCTGTATCTTTGTCTATCATGATCAAGTGAACAATAACATTTATATCAATACACTGATCAAAATACAAATACCAATACAAATATGATTGACAATTAATGATAACTTATAATATATTAAAACTTTGTCATGGAAAGGAAAATAGCTAATTACATTCAGTAATAGCTCGCGCAACAGGCCTGGGAAAACGACATGGTATATAGCTAACAATGTGTATACGAGCTCTGCCGAATACTTGCCGATTCCCTGCCGAGAATGTGTTACATTTAGCGACATGCTAAAGATAGGCCAAAAAATTTGAGACGATGTATAAAAAGTTTCACTTTAAAAATTGATCAACCACTTTGACTTCGAAAATGTTTTCCTAAGATCCTTTTCGATTCACTACCCTTTAAAGAAGGAACATTACTAGTGATATCTTATTTCCATTATACTTGTCACATTGTATATGGGCACCGATGTCGATTTATAATCTTTTATAAAAGCTCAGCTCTCCCGTTTTTAATCCAATGAAATACCATTAATTCATAATGTTGTCAAAATTTGAAAAATTTATTATCTCTGAGCGTACTAACGTTTAAATCCTGATAAAAACGTGGCAAACAAGCGCCCAAAAAGTTTTATTCCTTCAACCACCTGCAATTTAAGCTTGGAATATGTAAAATATAAATTCCCAACGACTTTCTGTTTAGAACATACACATATGAGTAGTGCTAGGAGTGGTTATTGTTTACGACTATTTCTTCCTTGGCCACCCCCTAGCTTGTCTCTCCATTCAATCCCCAATTCCATTACGAAAAGTTCGCACCCGGATGAAAAATGCTCTCTCCAGCTGCTCACGGGGAGACGCGCTGTCCTTAACGGGGCTGCTTTCGACACGAATTATTGACATTGCGTGGCATTTCACCACACGTATCGGCCATCATCATCCATATCAACCATACATATCATTCACTTACCCCTAAGTCACAGTAAATACATCAATTTTTCGAAAAAATACGTTTATTTTTAACACATGCAAGCGACTTGTTTCGACATTTTACGACTATTTTCTACTATAAATATCATGTCTTTGTGTCGGTCTTCTAGAAAAGCTCTGAAAGAAATATACCAAGCCCTTTTTATGGATAAGAAAAATCAATTTATGACTATTGAAGCATTTTAAAAATAAGTTTAAAATTGCTGATTTTTAAATTGTGTTGATCTAATTTAATTCGTCTAAAATTGATGTTTTCAACAACTTAAGTCCAATAAATCACCTTATTACATCGCTCTGGGAAATGTTATCGAAAGCACCTGTGTCTCTGTATCTTTCACCCCGCATACTCTCAAGAAAATCCCATCTATTTTCGGGATACAATTGCAATGATTGGGTGCAAGATGTTGTCGCTTCGTAGGCAAGTTTTCCGAGCACTTCTATACTGAGGGATGAGAATGTGTCGAGAGTGAGTAGAGGGGTGAACAATACGTCATGTGTTTTTCATGAAAAGACGACATACTGAGTGTGGATTGAGATGTGTTGGGAGGCTTTCAGGAAGAACTGCTCTTGGTAGCTAGGGGCGAGTATTTTTGTTGTTATAAGTTTTGGATGATATTAATCTTAAATAGTATAGGCTCGGGAAACCAAGTAAGGTGCGATCCGAGTAACGGTTCGAATGGATAGAAGGTACCTAGATGCAAATGAAAAATGGGACTATGTTATTGTGAAGCTATTAGGAAAATTGGAGAGCGATCTTTTTTTTTGTGAGGGGTCACATTGTGTTGGAAAAATATATTTTTTAATGTACTATAATATATTTTAACAACCAACGATTTTTTATATTTTTTCATATAAAATATGGTACAAACGCAGCTGGTGTTTAGCGATTTTTACCGGAAATTGAAAAACATTTTTTGAAAAACGATTTATTATTTTTTTTCTCTTATAACTGGATATTTTTGATATTTCAGTTAAAATTTTTTTAGATACTTGAGAACTTTATGCCTTTTCACCTAAAACATTTCCCACCTTTGTCTAACATGATTTTCATGAACTCAATTTTCTTCGGTGCAATTTGCTGATTTCTCGTTCCGTTAGACACATATTCGAATGCTTGTATTTATATAGATATAGTTCCGATTGAACTTCATAATATAATTGCATTAACAGCACGATAGTTTTCTCATTATTTTCTTCATACAAAAATTACTCGTATCTTGCTTGATTTTCCCGCGTCTAATCGTCCAATTTTCTCACTCTCTTTCCCGTCTAATAATAGTAATTTCAATAACACGTTTTCTCACTATTGTAAAACAAACGTTCATTAACTATATACAGACTGATTTTAAACTCCTCCACTTACTAAAACATTCGGTTTTTCCTTTTATAAATGCTCAAAATGGAATTTTTATTGTAAGTTTAGTGTTTTTGATACTAAAACTTTTAAGATTACACTTGGGATTAATATTATATTTCGTTTTGAAGTTATAGTAAGATTTAAAGATCGTCATATACAATGTGTTATTTTTGTAGAGCAATTGGTGCAATTGATTTAGATGCAATTGTGTTTAAGTAGAGAGATGGGTTTGTTTGTGTTTGAGTTATCCATGAATGCGTTTGGATTGAAGTTCACAGCGAAATCACACGGAGCTGTGAGTCGATCGATAATTGCATTCGGCTTGCAGAATACCAATAACAGTTATTACAATAATTGTATTACGATAATAATATTTATTTAACTATTTGTGTCTAACGCCTCTCACAGAACCTGTGCAAATAAATCGTTAGACTATCAATTTAAACCTTTGCTAAAGCAAGATAAGAACTGTATACCATCTCTTCTCCTCCCAAAAAAGAAAAAAAAAATGTAAAAAATAGCTTTATATTAAATATTAAAACAACATAAAATTTGAATATATATTTTTTACGGTATCAGGCGTTTTGATCCCCGGACAAAATATCCCCGACAAAATAACCCCGGACAAAATATCCCCATGACAAAATAACCTAATGAAATTTGCAAGTTAAGTGTGATCATCGCGTTGTTTTTTAACCAAATTGGACGTTGTTAGGTACTGTTGTCTGATTATATTTTATCGTGGGAATATTTTGTCAGGGATATTTTGCCCGGGGAACAAAACGCATGGAACCATTTTTTACTTAAAAACGTGGGCAGAGCAACAATAACTAATGCCAAAAAACGAATGTGAGTGCGCCGTGTAAGACGCATATATAGAATTAAAATAGAACAATTTAGAGAGAAGATAGTACTATCCGATTAATTAATCGTTATTATTAATAATTTAAATAATTGAACCTTTATCGTCTAAAGCAATCTGCTTGAAATGTTGAAAAAATTATTTGTTAATTTTGTAGGTGATGCGGGGCTCCTTTAGGTGCGGGGCCCGATTGGGTCCAATTGCTCTAATCGCCTTAAATCCCTGCCTGATCATAATCTTGGAAAACCTAAAAAACAAATTTTATAATTTTAAAACGATTCTATATATTCTACTTAGATAATGCGGGTTCAGTAATTGTCCAATTCATTGATGGGTCTGAAATTTAAAAAAAAATATTCAAAAGAATATATTTTTGGCTACCGTATGAAATAGGATATAGAGAGGTCAAAATTCACAAAACTTTGAAAAATTTGTTTTTCCTAAAATTACGGTTTTTATTTTTTTAAATTAGTTGATGTAATTCTAGTTCATCCCAAAACTACGGTTTAATAGAAGAACACATTAAAAATTCAGCCCAATAACTCGAATATTTTTTGAGTTCTGGGCAGAGGTTGCAAAAATGCGTTAAAGTTTTAAAAAATGACACTTTTCCTTATCTACGCTCCGCGCTTTCAACGGCCATAACTCTGGAAATGTTTACAATTTCGATGTAAAATTTTGTTAATATATTCTTGAAGTTATAGGTTCGAATAAGACACTAAAAAAAATTTTAACAAGAAAAATGAGCAGGTCTGCTTAAAACATATTTAGTCCTAAATTAATATTTTCCATTTTGTATTTGGTTATATCCATAGATATTTCAACTATAAACTTTTTGGTTATTTGGTTTTTAAATTTCAAAAATGGTAAGATTCAAAAGTAGGTAAATATAACTTGTATGAGTCTATATATAGGCAACTATGCATGCTTAAATGTATTTATTTCACATAGGCTCCAATTCAGTTTTCAATGTTACATCCATTAGCAAGAGCTAATGTAATTTTTCTAATTTTTTTACAAATCGTTTTGAAAGTTTTTATTTTGGATATAAGTTTTAATTTAAGCTATGTTTGTATTTCATGTTGTTACAAAGAGAATTTTTCGCGTATGTAAAATTTTTCATCATCAAATTGTCTCATTAAGGCCTTAACATCGTCGCCGTCAGTCGCTGTTGATTCCATTCATCTATTCCGAGTCACGATCGTCCCATTTGAACGTACATATAGTTTTGCCTAAATCTAAATGCGTGTTATACTGATACAATGCTCAACGAGAGATATAGAAAGACAAATAGTTAAGCCCCCAACAATCGTCTGTCCAATAATATAAATAATTGTTGCTCGATCAAGCGATAATGCCTTAGTTGTGTGCCTTATCAGCGTTATCTAATTAAATGGCCACATGATATTTGCATATTGCATGTAGATGCGTTTATATATCTATCTATATATATAAACATAGTATTGAAACACCCCACGGGAACTGTTTAGTCTGTTTAGTTTATACAGTTTGTGCACAATTCTAGGAAAACGGGAACACAGACAGAAACATAAATACACAATGCAAACATGGATTCAATCGGTCAAATTTAGCCTCGGGAAAAAATTTAATTAAATTGAGAAAATCTTAAAGAATTTTTAATTTAAAACTTGTAGATAAATCAGGCAAAATGCACATATTGTCGAGACGAGAAAAATGTATAATAATATTATTATTATGGGGCGGGAGTCGCGAGCTTGCTATCTAAAGTTGTCCCTGTGGAACTGGTGGAAATGTGTGGAAAAAAGTTTGAAGCGCCGCGGGCGCTTCAAATAGAAGATAGAAGCAAACTGGAAAAGTTACAAGGTAGAGACCGGGATCATAGAGAGTTTGCATATTATTACATGTAGCGCCATAAATCTCGAAGGCGCTTGAGGGCGTCGCGACGCGCCACCAACACCAACAGCGCCCTCTGATTACGTGCTCCACGTTGACGTCCTTATTGCATCGCCCAGACAAAAAGATTCAACTCCAGATAAAGCGTAAATCTTGTGATATTTCCTACAAGTTAAAATCTTATGGAGATATTTTTTTTTGCCTTAGACAGATGCTATAAACGTTTTATGACCGCTCAGTGAGTCGTTTCCATCATTTCCTGAGCGTTAAATTTCAAATGTGTGCTTTGTGTGTTTTTAGACGTTAAACGTTAGAGTAATCTTATGATCGTCATTGTCGTTAATGCCGTGCAAGTTGGAAAATTCCCGCCTCGGCCAAATCGGGGTCGTTATCAAATAAAACGTGGCTCTTTTCCACGATATTTTATTCATAACCATGTTTACGTAAATTATGTTAAAAGCATAAGCTTGAAAAAAGTTAACGATTTTGTTTTGAATCTAAGCTTATTGAGATTAGAATTATCTTTTCATATTTTGGCATAATCAAATTAAAATTCGGACTCAGCATTTGGAAAAGTATCATAAAAATACCTACTTATCATGTTTAGTATCATCAGAGACTTATCTCACAATTTGAAAAAAAAAATCTTGAAAACTAAAAGAAATAATTAAAAATGATTTTAATATTCCTTTTAGTTTAAGCTCTACAGCTAATCGACGTGGGGAAAAACTAGATTAGGGGGGTTTTCATATAACAAGATAAAAAAGATAGCAAGATAATTGCAATTTGTGAAAAATATCAAACTAAAAATTGACTGATTGCAAATTGGTGAACTTTTATTTACTCGTACCTCTTCAGATTTCATTGATACAACACAACTGTTGTGCAAATGAAAATTGCATATCGGTGCCTCACTTGATAGTGGCGTAGTAACTAGATTATTGCTCTATAGGCTTCTGATCTTAGAATCGAGTTTTTATAGAAAATTTAGAACTTTTTTTTTGCATTCGGTGGCTATTAATTACCATAGTCGTTTAAAGTAAGACAATTAATATTAATAAAATCAGTTTTTCACTTAGGTATACCTTCCAAATGATTGATTAACAAAAACTAATAAAGAAAATAAAAAATAGATTTTTTTCTTAAAGCATAGATAGATACTTAAACGAAGATATTTGCTCTTGTTATGTACTTTTAGGTGATTTAATTTTTTCTTATTTTGTGCGGCTCTTTTGGATGCCACAAAGTTTTTGAAGTGTGCCGCCAAATTTTAGAAATGAAAATAATAATAATTATTTTCTCCGTAGGTGTTTTTATACAGCTTTTCAATCTGCTGTCGTTGTAGTACATATTATTTTTATTATTTTAATCATTTTTTGGGTGTTTATAGTCGCTTAAACATCTTAGGTTATCACTGTTCTGCCGAATAGTTTTGTTTAATAGTTTTGTTATGTTATCATCGCTTTGGGCAGAAATACTTGGAAACGTATATTAACAATTTATTTTATAAGAATACAGATAATTTATGAGTCTGTAAAAGTATTTATAGTATTAAATTTATTAAAATTCCAACTAAATCTTCATACAGTGTTAACAAGGTTAGATGAATTATTACTTAGATATAATAAGGAAGTAAATAATATTTTTGAATTTTTAAGAACCTCTGTTAAACGAAAACGATCATGTTGACATTTATTAAAGACATATTGCTTTTAATTTAATATTTTAAAATATCATTTTAAGACTCATAAACATTGTTAATGGTAGAATTAATTTTTTGTCCTTTTCCTCTTCCTTTTACTTCTACACTTCTTTAAGACCATGAACATCTATACTACTTTAATGTTTTTTTTAAAATATCTTGAATTAATTAAGCATAATATAAATGCATATAAATTGTCTGGCAATTAATGAACCAATAACTATAATAATTGCTTTCATTGAGGATATAAAACTTAAAGGAAAAGATAATATTTAGAAATCTTTTAAAGTCTCTTGTATCTAACTTGTATGTATAATGTAATTCTGTAAAAGGCACACCACTTAAGTTGAAACTATGGACCTTGAAAATTGTTTGTCTACTCCATTCAATCTGTTGAGGATTTTAAAGAACTACAAAGGATATAACGGAAGGAAAGTTGAAATTCTGAGTTTTTGTGATGTTTACTTACAACTTATTTAAATTTATTCTTAAGTTACTTAAACACTAAAAATTTTGTGGTCATTACGCAAATTTCTTAGGATTGTCAAAATTTTTTTAGCTATGAGGCTCATTAAAAATTTCGAAGCTTTTAATTGATGAAAATAGTTATTTACTTTTAATTTTATTTAAAAACCTTTTACGAAAGCAATTTTAATTTTAAAGTTTTTTTAACAAATTGAAAATAATCGTTTTTAAAATATAACATTGTATTATTATTATATATATTATTATATTATTAAAGTAGTCTCTAAGGAAAACCTAATTTTTTATATGTAGGTATAAGTAAATGTAAATTTCAAGAAACAGTAGTAATTTTACCGGCATTCCGCTTTTAACTCGATTACTCCAAAAAGCCAAGTCAACAAAACAGAACGTTATGCCGAGTATAGGCAAACAGCACAAACAATGTGTATTTAGAAATGCGTATACTCAATACTTTTTTCTCGCTATGTATAGCTACGTCTTCAAGTTTTAAAACGAATTCTTTAAAATATTCTTCAAGAGCTCTTACACCATTTTCTTATTTGAATAAGACACTCGAATTTATTAAAATCGAAAAAAAATTTTATTTAAATATAAAAGTGACAAACATTTGTATTCAAATTGAAGCACTTTGTTAAGTAATTTCGAATGGAAGACTCGTGTTCTGTGTTCTTAAATGGCTTTCTTCGTTTCGCTTACTCATCCCATACATTTTAAAAAATAAAACAGTTTAAAAAGCAAATTATTTTAAATACGCAAGCTATTGAAAACAATCCAAGTTATTTTTTTTAAAGTTTGTTTTACTCTCCAATACGCTCGAAATCTTACAGAACTCTCTTGAACTTTTTGGTCTGATTATGTTCTAATTGTGAAATTGGTGATAGGCGAATTTTTCTGTCTTGATATTTTTTTTCTTTTGATTTCTTGCTTCCATCTTAATCACGTTTCCACGATTGAACACGAAGAAAAATCATTAGTAGGAGCGTTTCGTTAGCTCTAATTATTTCATCGTTCACAATAATTTATTTCCCATTATCGTTAAAATAAGTAATACTATTTCGCTGGCGTTACGATCGAATGGCGGCTCGCCCTTGCATCAGGGGCCATCACATCCAATTATAAAATATTATAAACTGAGAGTGATTTTATTTTAACACGAAACTCGCTAACTTCAATGCCTTATCCTCATAAATTGTCTAATGACTCACTTCATTATTACCTACTTTGAAGTGTAGGTAAAAAAGGGCATAAAGCTCAGTTTTTCTTTTGTCAAAACCATGAATTTTTGTTTAAATTAATTTTAACAATAAATATTTTACGTTTTACGTGGATTTCTAAACTGTTGAAAGGATAAATGTTCCTACGTTAAAAGCTCATAAATTTTCCCAACTTTCGCATGCAAGTTTTGCAAGCAATTAATTACGACTAACCCACACAGATGGCGCATTTAATCAACATCACGTTTTTCTCAGGCAGGTAAACCGAGAATCTCGTTTCATTAGCTTTAAAGGGACCATAAAGAAAATCTGTTGCCTCGTAATTTCCTCATACAGACGCTTTGCGTCGTAGTGTGACCCGTTTGTTATAATTAATTTACAATGGGACCAAACACTTGAATTAAATTCCTTGTTTGGTCGTTAGATTATACAAATGCAAGAAAAAATTTGATTTTCCCAATGAATTTTTATGGGTAACTTCTCGAGTACGTTTAAAGTCAATCAGGCTTACCGTAAAAGGCGGCATCAACTGTGCTAATCTTGCAAGTTCCATGATTGATTTGTGGGCAAAAAGCATCGACATATTTGTCGTCAAGATGTGAGGTATTTTTCTTTAAAGTCAGTTTCGATTTTCTCTGAGACTTAGACGAATGAATTATTTGTACAAAAGAGAAAATTCCATATTATAAATTCCTAATTTTTCTTGCGACAAATACGCT
The DNA here is from genome assembly GCA_958496155.1 of Sisyra nigra. Taxonomy (NCBI): domain Eukaryota; kingdom Metazoa; phylum Arthropoda; class Insecta; order Neuroptera; family Sisyridae; genus Sisyra; species Sisyra nigra. Next base: position 33,234,891 of record OY292316.1, on the reverse strand, counting down.
TTTATCTTTCTCATAAAATAATTATAACATTATTCGATCATTTCTTCAAGTATTAAACGAGTACAAGACAATTGAAAGACATCTAAGGTAATAAAAAAATTTAAAAAATTCAAATTAACTCCGTGTCTCATTTGAAATGGAAGACTCAAATCAAAGACTTTCAAAATATATTATTAATATAAAGGCTCTTTGAAATCTATGACGTTTCTATTATAAATTATTCAAAATCCCAAAGACATACGACTCATTTTGTTCCATCTTGTCTCCGTCTTTGGCTCGTCTCGTCGAGTTTTTAACGCGCGTAATTAATTTTCTCGATGAATAGAGGCTTGAGTGTGTTCAAATATTGATAAGCTTAATATAAACAGACATTATCGTGGGAGCTTTATGCGATAGTTGCGCCTCTGTCGAAGCTAATGAGCTTGCATTGTACGTAATATAATCTAACTAGCGTTGAAGAGGGTTGGAAAATTAAAAGATTATTTTATTCCGTAGAGAAACTATTTCAGTTTTTAACGAGGCAAAAAATAAAATCTTCTCTTCTTAGAGTTTCTTATATAAAAAACTTTTCCTTTAACTAACTCATGTCATTTTTTTCTTTAAACTTTATACAAGACTTTGCCATTCTCTTGACTTTTTCCATGTTACTTAATTTTTTATTAACAGTTTGTACGAATATTTGGAAAACTATAGAAACGGAACAACAAAATCAAAATTGTAATGCGTTCATTTTTAAATGAATATTTTTTTTGTTATAAGGTCCCTTCAACTGCTACGTTCATTGACTACCGCCAAATTCGAAAACTCGACAGTTTTGGGCTTCAATTTGCATTCGACCTTAGGACCCACTACCGTATAGAGCAACAATTTAGTCCCTATGTCACTAAGTGGCCTAAATAATTCTTTTGTTCAGTAAAAATGTACAACCGTTTATTAAAAAACACTTTTTTGGAATTTACTAATCACAGTGTTACAAATATTGATCCCTTATTTTTAATGAGTTATCGGCTTCAGTACTTTTTTTTGGCTCATTGTCGAATATCAAATGAATAAAATGTTCAATAATCCACTCTCTACATATACCCCAGGTCTTTTTTTTTTCTGAACGTATCTTAAACCGTTCATTGTTGAAAACTCTCAAATAGTCTATAAACTCCGATTGTTAAATGTGGAAAATTCGCAAATGTTCAACCCTTTTTTGATATATGATTCGATTTTCGTCCCTATTTTAGTCTTTTTCATTATTAAGTTAAGCAAACAATTTTAGACAAGAAATTTTATTTTTTTAACAAAGACTTTTTTAAATAAAAGTATAGTTTTAGTTTTATACTAGCTTAACAAAAAAAAATTAAAATTTTAAGTCTTACATTTATAAATGTTAAACTAGTTAGTAAAATTTGAAAAGTTTTTGAAAGATTTTACACTGAAATCATTCAAAATTTAAATTTGACCCCATAATTACAAGACAACAGTCAATTTTTTTTAAACATTAACGTAAGTTATTATTTTTAAAAGCATTGGTTCATTTGAGAATCAGTTTTTACAAAAATGTTGTCTTCAAAGTTCATCAATTCTTTAGTTCCTAATATTTCGCAACGAATTTAGCAGTCATCGCAGTGATAATAATATAATAATCGCACATGGTATACAACATAATAATAAAAAGTTAAATGTTATTAGTTTTGGCTTACATTGAAAACAGTTTACCATTACTGATTTTTAGATAATTTAATGTTTATATAAGTAGTGGCTTTTTCGTTTAAATATCTTCCCAAATCGTATTCTAGCGACGTTCGTCGCTTGACATTACAACGCTTATCCTTATAATTATCCGTTTTTACTTTATTTATAAGTCTCTCTAATAGAGGTCTATTGTGATGTGACCCTCTGTGTTTACTAGGGGAGCGTCAGGCATTTAAAGAAAGCCAGCATCTACCTAGGGGCTGCTGTTGCTATCTCAAGTAAATTCAAAATAAAATCAACAATTAGTTTAAAATCATATTTTTTATCAGATTTTATAAGTTTACTTTTTCTGTACGTAGGTACTTACAAATTGATTTTCCGATTAATTTTTACCCACTTGAATTGCTCATGAATTGCATTAAAATTTTCGATGCATATCCGATATTAAAGACAATGAGCAAACACAAAAAAAAATGCTTCTTATAGATTGTATTGTGGAATCTGGTTTATACTTTTTTGAACCTAATTATATTTTTTTTGTGTGTGGTTTTATATTTAACACTTAATGAATAAACCATTTATAGTACAGTAGTTAAAAAGACTTGCTTTATTGATAATATCCTCCAATTCTAATAAGAATATATTTTTCAAGGATAAAAGACACGCATTGAAACATAGTTTTCAAATATTTTCTTTAATATCTATTTGTGGTCTAAAGACGTGGTAGTGCAATACTGCAGTTGATTAAAAATGTAGTGTTAAGTTTTCTATGAAAATTTACATTTTGAGTTCTCCTGAAACAAGGCAGTTTTCCAAAAAAAAAACTACCAAAATACATATTTCAAAATATATCAGTCATATCAAGATAAAAATTGATTTTGATATGATTGAAATAAATAACACGATCTTAAGGGGATGCACAAGTAACTCTCCAAAAATCAGTCTAGTTAAAAATTTAGAAAAAACCATAAACTTGTTATATTGAAATTATTTCAGGATATTGAAAAAGTGATATTTTATATTATTTTAATCTATTCAACAAAAGCCACTTCAACCAGATTTTTGAAACTGAGCAATCAAACAATGGCTCAAATTTCGATTGTTAAACATAAACCCTTTATACTTTAAAGTTTAGGTTATATTAAAATTGAGATTAATTCAAGCGCACGTCGTGTTTTTGTTAGGTTTGCCACGATGTAAATTTCAAGAACGAGACACTGGCATGGGCGATGGTATCGGTTGGAGTTACACGGGAGATTTTCCAAGTAAACGCTAGTAAAATTTTATTGTTTGTCTCAACCCCTTCTTCCAATGTTGTTTTAAGGGATGAATGACGTGACGGAAAGTCGCGACACGTGTCGAGAAAATCAGTTCACCCTTTCAATACATAAATATTTTAAAACTTAAATCAATTTTTTAAATTTCTTTTACAGGTAAGTCTCAATTTTTTTTCTGTTTAAGGTAAGAGGTGAATCTTCAAATTTGAATATCTTCATCTACCATATGTCGTTTTATTCATTGCGCCAATTTTTTTTTTTTTTTTTACTTATTTAGTTCTGCTATCTTTTTCTTAGTCTTTTGTGTCGAAATCAGTACGCTCAAGTCGGTGAACTTTGATTCGTAAAAAAAATCAAATAATTTAAATTAAATCGCTAAAAATTCGAAACCCACACAAAGACTTGAACGATCATTTTTTGATATCGAATGGAATAATCTAATTAGTTGATTGTTGAAATTTTTGCCCTTTGTTACGAAATATAATGAATGAATGTTTGACCAACATCGCCGCGAGCCTTTCGCTGTAGTAGTATTAGCGTTTAATTATGGCTTATTCTTCGATTTGATTACAAAATATATAAAAAATCACTACCAATAGACCGACATACACTACACATCGTTCAGTCTAGATCAGATTTTTCGAGTGAAAATTTCAAATTTTCCTAAAACTGATAGTTGTGAAGTTTTTTGATGTGGAACTTTTCGATTTTGGATATTGTATATGTAAGAGATAATGATTGTGATAAAGTGTTGGTTTTTGGTGAAGAAAAAACGAGCAAGAGAATGATTTTTTACGTGCAAAAAAGGTTGGTCTCTAAAGAAAAGTTTGCTACAAATAAAATTTTTTCCTCTAAACCTCGATCAATTGAGTTTCCTTTAGAAGAAATTCCGTTTCTCAAACATCCACCAGTGTGAGGCTTGCAGCGACAAAAAGCCGGATCGAAAAAAAAAACGATAAAATCGAGCCAGGATCATTACGAGCCGCTACGTCGGTGGTCCTGCGACTTAATTCCGACATAGTTTCCCGTGTAAAGGCCCAAGAACATAACTTGTTCTTTGAATCGCCTCCAATTTTTTTCTCGGGCCCTTAACAACCCCTAAACGTTGCGTTTACGACCAATTAACGAAGACAAAAGGACACCGACGTGGCGTACGACTTATCAGCCACGACCTTCATTCGTTGCATCATAATTTATCTTAGCCTTTGTTAAACGTTTACAAAAATAAAAGATTAAAGAAAAGTTAGGTTAAAGCAAGCTTTGAAAGATAAACTTGTCAAATTTTTTTACTTTAATTTCAGGTGAAATTTACGACGAATTTTGAGTTAATTAGTCGCAAATTTTGTACTTGTAACGTGACATTGATACAAATGTAAAAAAGTCAAAAATGAAGAGAATTAATTGAGGCAATTTCGAAAATATTTCATCCGAGTTAAACACTTAATTAGGCTGAGATTACTCCGGAAAAAACGCCGTATGTGAAAGAATTTCAACAAAAAAATTACTTGAAAACAAAAAGTTTTGAGACTTTTTTTCTCTTCTTGAACTTGAAATTTTTTATTCATAGAGCTATACTTTTGCTCCCACATTCGAATATTTAATCAAGCAATCGAAACATTAAATAAAATAATTATGATTTATCGAATCGAAAACTAGATTCACCTCGTTTAGATAACGGCTCACGTTCAACATTAACGATAACAACGTGATAATGGTGCGAATGGAACAATAATAAATTAATATTTACTATATTAAATACATACTCCCATTTCGAACCAAATGGTCGTTGCGTTCCATCTATTTAATTGCTCTGGCAATCGTAACGTTACGACTCTCCAACTAAATTAAAACAAACAAACCATCGATCGATATCGGATAGTGGTAAATCATCGATCGTTATATACGTTAACTACATACGTTTCGAAATTGAACAACTGTTTAATTATCTATTAACACTTACTGAAGACGTTGGTAAACCAACATGAAAATGATGCAAATCGAATACGAGAGAAAGGTGGAAATCTTAACGAGAGCGTTTTATTTGAGACTAATTTATAAAATTAAAATATTTATTTATACATTAACAGCGGTGTAATTAACGATGATGACATTGACCCCGGAGGCCACCATAATGCGTTTACAGTTAAACATCAAATCGCCTCAATTTCTAACACCGCGTTAGAGAAACTCAAATTTGGCATAAAGAAAAATTCAGACTTGCAGATCAATCGGTTGCCTTATTAGGGGGGAGAAAAAAATCGTGTCTGGAACGTTATAATAATTGTCGTATGAATAGAAAATTTTCCACCTTATCAGTTTTCCGTTAGAACGAATAAGGTACCACCTCTTTCATTAGTCATTTACTTCGTATCCCGATACGTAAATCATTACCGATACTTTCTCGCAAATCGCAGCCTCTTGCAGTAATAATAATCGCTATCGATCGCCAAGTTATACATGCACACGTTTAAATCAAATCCGAGTGACATTAATGATTGAAGCCGTTAGAAAAATCAATTCATTTCAACTACTCAAAATTTTTCCGTTTCTCGACTCGATCTTAGTCTCTCGTGGCTGAATGAAATTCACAAAAAAATTGTTCACCGTTAATATACGTATACATACAGATATCGAGTCATTTCCGCTTTTTGTTTCGGTTATTCGAAAAAATTATGTTTGAGTCGTAAAAATATATTACCTGTGTTAAACTTGTCTCGAAAAGAATTTCATATTAATTAAAACCAAAACGATTTGACTTGAAATGATATTTACATTGAAATTTGGTCAAAATTTGAATTATATTAACGGATAAATAACGTAATTAACATTTTTTTAAAGATTTCAATCGAGAATATTGGGAAGTCAATGCGTTGTAGAGTCTCAAGTATGGGAAGAAAATAGGATCAATTTTATATTTTTAAGTTATAATTTTTGTATTATTTTTCAACTAGTTATATAAAATAATCATTAAATATATTTATGATTAAATTTTTGTGTTATTTCTGAATTTATGAATTTCTCTCCATAATTTAAGAAGAATATCAAACCATAGTCCAATTATCTAACTGCAAAATCTACGTACCATCACTTAGGAATTTAGTATGATAATAAAGTAGGTATATTTTATGCAAATATTGAATATTTAAATTTGCAATGAAATGACTTCTAAAGTCAATGCTTGACTTGACTTGAAACTGAAATAAAGATATTTGACTTGGTTTTAAACCACATTAAAGTCAAATAATTTGAAAATCAAGTACAGTCAAGTACTTATTTGCTTCCAACTAAAAAATGTTTAATTAATTTCAAACTAAAGTAAAAAATATTTTTAGTAAGTCATTTAAGTCAATTGGTTAGGTATAAAATGCAGTTGTCAAACGTTAAACCGTAGTTTAAACGGAAGAATTCTGTCGTTTAATTAAAACGACAGATTGAACTCAGCTCAAGGTTTAAATTAAACTGTGAAACCGAATCGTTTGTTAATCTGGAGTTTTTACTAAAAGTGGGGTTTAAATGTCCCCTGTAAAACTGGGTATTATTGTTTTTCTGAGAAATATATTTGTGCAACGAATTATCAAAAATATCTTAGTGATCTTAATTCAATGACCAGGGACTACAATTAAGGTATCTAGTGAGAATCGGAGTACCTACCGCATTTCATATTAATCGAATTCAGTTTTAAATGTTTTCTTCATAAATGTTTCTTATTATATTTCTATTTAATGTTAGTTTTCTTAAGATTTTTAAATAATATGTTTACTTTTTTGAATGTGGCTTAAAATGATAGAAATTTAAATTTTCCATGTAAATACAAATTTTTAAAGAACATTCGATTGGCTTCAATTTTGACAATATAATTTTTTATTAAAAGCTTCAGGTTTTAAGATATTTTTATAACAAAATGCAGTTCTAGGTCACGTTTAAGGATTTTTTAGAATCTAGATGATGTTACAAGGGATTAACTACTTGACTTGATTTTAAAGAAATTTGACTTAAAAGTGGGTTAAAGTCAAGTCAAACTTAAGTCAAATGTTAATACTTACGTAATAAGTCAAACCAACCATTACATTTGTAAATAATTTGATTTCAAAGCCTTAATATTAAGTTATAAGCCGCTTAATTGATTGCACAAAGTATTCAAATACTTGACTTGATATAGGTAGGTCTTTAATAATTATTACCAGTAGACTCTATCAACAAAGATAAAGTTACTTTGAATATTAAAGGTACCTACATATATTATGTAGCATGCAACAGTCACTTAAATTTAAAAAGAAAAATTTTTTCAAAAAATTACAATGATTTAAAAAAAACATTTTTTTTTTGCTATAAGTCCAATAATATGTTAAATCCAGTGTTGTGTAAGTTTGTAGTAAATGTGATTGTCTTCTAATCATTGTTTTATTGTATTCATTTTTGAGTACCCATATCTTCATCAAGTTATTAATACCTAGATAAATCTCACCTCACCTCAAATTCATCATGGTTCATAAAAGCAAATGCTTAAAATTCTTTTTCCTCGCCTTATATAGTCGAGGATTTGGTCGAGGGCCCATAAATATCAATTAGGCTTTACAAGCGTCTGTTAATTCAACAGTTCTCGTTACTTTAATGGTTTTATGGCGTCATAATTTCCTCTACAAGCCTCATCATCATATTCCATGTTTCCCAAGCCTCTCCCAATGTACAATAAAATCGTTTTAATATTTTCAAAATTTCAATCAAGGATTTTAATTATAAATGATGATTGTTGCCATAAAAATTAGTCTATCTTTTTTAAAAAGATAAAGGTAGATTTATTGTGTAGAGATCATGTGTTTGAAACCCCTGCGGCGTTTAACGCAACACTGAGCAAACTGCAACGCTTCTTGGTGTCGCATCCATCTTGAGATTATTGAAATAATAACAATTTAATAATTTATGAATACAAATAAGCTGGTTTTCGTTCGAGGGTCGTTGAGGCAACCGGAATGTTGTGATCGAGATGCTAACGTTGATTGTCAATGCAACACGCGTAAAACATGGAAACGAAAGTTTCACCAAGACGAGAAGATTTTCAAATGACAACCTAGAATGTTGATTACTAGCTGCCTTTTTTCCTTTCTTTCATCCAAGAAACCAATCAATTTAATCTGCAGTGTTAAATACTTTTTTTCTCGCTTCTTCATTTTTCTAGAAAAAAAAAATTATGTGAGTAAAAAATTGCACACAGAGGCCCAAATTACGAAATAATATCATCATTAGCATTTCCTGCATTTGTGTCTCCTATTCAGAGAAGCAAAAGATATCATCGAGATCCATTGCCGAAGACGAACAACGAAACTTGCCTCAATTTAAATCAAATTATCATTAGAATGATGGGGCCATTTAAGTTATATACAAGAATTCCATGAGACTCCATCAAGTTTTAAAAGGGATAAAAACGATTTTTTTATTGGTTCAGAAACAATGTTATGTTTCATTCCATTTGTTTAGTTGCTAATTGCGGCGAGCCAATGGAACAAATTCCCGCAATTCCCAATGGGAATTTGAGTCCATTACCGCTACCAACCAACGGGACTCACACCTGTCCTGTTTCGTCCCACTCTATCGCTATTAATTATAGTGTAATGACGATGTAATTACCCGATATAGTCGACATAATCGAACATTCGTTATTAATATGAAAGGGGCTATTAAATCGCGTGTAAACCCATTAGAATTGCCATTTATGGTCACAAAATCCATAAACTCATGAAACATAAGGAGCCAAATTTGGCATGCGATAATCAAATAAGTAAGAAATTAAAAAAGTCAATCTTCGAAAGGAAAATGAATATATTTGTTTTTTCCAGATTGTAGGTAATTCTTTTTTGCAGAATTCAACTCCAAAAGATATTGAATAAATCAGTTTTTTTGATAAAAAGTGTTTGTAAGATATTTGCTAGAAAAACTACGAAAACTATAAATATTAGTACGTATACAGTGGTACTGCAATATTCACCCTTTATACGTTCTAGATCTTTGTACCAAACGCATAGGTATCTCACAAAAAAGAGAAAATTATTACAGTTTAAACATTTTAAGCAGACCTAAAAAAGATTTAGCAACTACAAAGAGATCCTTTCAACTCCTCCCTGATCAATGATCAAACCTAAGTGAAAATATTTTTTTTTATAATGTTCCATTAGGCCTTCCATACCATTTTTCGAAGAAAAACAGATGATCCTATTTATTTCAAATCATTTTCTAGGTTCTTACTGACAGGGCGAGTCAAAATTTTTTATGATTCTTCAACGTATGGATACGTATGGTTCGCAAACGTATAAAGCTCATACTTCTTAAGAACTTCTTCAATGCATTGCCTATAAAAACTGTTATAGTTTGTTAATGTGTTACTAGGTTTGTTCTCACAGTACTTCAAATTCATTAATTTGAACACTTCATTCATTCATTCATTTTTACATGGAACAGCGGATTTCAATTTCAAACTCTAAATTCTGCTGTACGGACACTCAACAGTTCAAAAGTAGTTCAAATCCAATCAGGTCACTGTAAGAATGAACCTATTAGTACCTTACAGACCACCAGTTGGGCAATTACGATCTTTATGATTATTTATTTCATCTATCATAACTTTAAATAACAGCGTATTTTTTTATTTTTATGTACACACACCAATTCCCGAGTCGAAATCTTAAAAAACCCTGATTGAGCCTTGTGGAGCCTGATTCTTTTGATCATTGATCATCTTTGATCATTTGCCGCTTTGATTTAAAACCTTCTTCAACCTAACTACGCTGAAAACGAACGTAAGTAGGTGCTACCAGACTGAAACAGGGTTTATTTCCCTACATCTTAAAATTCATTTCAACCTAGATAGTCTGAAGTCAGGGCGTGACAGGTTGAAATGGATTTTAAGATGTAGGGAAATAAACCCTATTTCAACCTGGTAGCACCTAAACTTACGTTCGTTTTCAGCTTAGTTAGGTTGAAGAAGATTTTAAGCGGCAAATGACCACATAAAAAGAATCAGACTCCACAAGGTTCAGTCAGGGTTTTTAAAATTTCGACTCGGGAAAGTTATACATTTTAATATATTCATACCACTAGATGACCAACATTCGGCTTCTAATTATTATGATTTTCATCTCCTCGTAACTCATCAAATATAAATTTTACTAATAAAATGTATTAAAATATTTTGTTTGAAATTGAATTTGCTGTGTTTTTGCACCCACATATTTTTAGTAGAAGTTACCATTATCATGATATTTTAAGAAACAAAAAGAATGGTTATTTAATCCCTCCCCCATTCTACGTTCACATCCAATCGGTAAGTATCTTCGATATGTTGTCCAGGAAGATCTTATTTTATACTTTTTTTGAAAAATTCTAAACGACACCGTTGCTTGTGCAAAATTTTCATTAAATCGATTAATAGATTTTCATGGAAAAACAATTGAGTACCTACACTTCCTTACACTTACCTTACATCAATGAATTGAAACAAATTTATTCTGCTTACAATTAGAATGTACAATGTGGTTGGAATTACGAAAAACAGAAGATTTTACGAGTACAAGAACAAAATAGACTATGGTTAAAATCTGGTTTCATAAGAAGGAATAACCAACTTATGGCATTAGAACTAAGATTATAATTTATTAATCATTGACTGATGATATGATTATAATTATGCTATTATTGATTCATCGACCAGCATCGATTAATTAACTTATAATTAACAGTGCAGAGGTACATATTGATTGTCATTAATCGATCGGGTAGATTTTATAGGAAAATTTAATGAATTTGTTTGGCATCAAGATATTTAATTCGCAGTCGATATTAAAAAAATCTTCAAACTTTCGAATAAAAAAAATAACCAAGTTGTTTTATTAGAAAAATATTAATAAATTACTTCTGAATAGAAAAAAGTGTAGGTAAAACGAACTGATCAACAGGTTGTAATAACGTCAGGTTAATTCATAAAGTTTTTTTTTGCACTTTCACATACATAGGGTCTCAAAAAGTTTGTTATTACCGATTAACATCTTCGAAGATTTTTTAAGAACGAATAATTTTCACAAAACTCCAAATGGTTCATGAAACTATTTTATTTTTGAGTGTTTTAAATCCTCGGTCATATCATGACTGTCTAAGCACAGAAAATGTTTGTAATTTATTAATCAAAAATATCTAAGATTCAACCGCAATCGAGTACCAAGTAACCGAGTAAACCGTGCATGAGAGAAAAAGAGGTTTAACCGCTACGCCACTAAGTGAACTCATTTTTAGTTGTCATTAAAATCTTTCAGAATAGTTAAGGTTTGAATTTTTAAAATTGTTTAGTTATTTTAAATCCAATTCAACGGACTAAATAAATTAATTCTTCAATAATTGTCTTTACCTGTAACAGGGACAGGAATATGCCGAGTATGCGTTTTTTTTAAATCGTAACAGCTAACTGTTTTATAGAGGTAGTGTTAGAGAGAGGCAAATATTTGTTTATGTATGTGAGTTATCGTCGTAATCACGGCAATAAATAGAAATGTAACGATTGCAATTGAAATCGAATCGAATTGTGTGAGAAATCGAAACCGGGCACGGAATGAAATATGGCGATTTGGGTCACACCTACAGATTTATAGACTCGTTGCCACCAGTTGCAGTTGCAATTATGCAAATTTTCGCCTTGTCGTTTTTACTCTTTGTTACTTTTAATTTCCATGTACACATGGAAATTATTATATTGTTGTCATTGAATCAAGGCGCGAATCAAGGCAACATTAGTTGCCCACATGTTTTCACTTTTCTTCGACGAAAGCGAAACCGCAATCGGAAAAGATGCTATTCATTTTGTTTTATGTATCTCTTATCTGGTAAAAAGGATTTTTTTCTTCAGCTTTGAAACTGACTTCCAGTTAAAAATCGACAATAACGATGACCATTCGAAATCAATTTTCTTTGCTTTGTAACGAAATAATCAAAAGAACGACGAGAAAAATTCGAGCACAATACAAGTAAAAAAAAGTTTGGACGAAGAGAATCACACAAAATTATGGTATAGTTAAAGAAACTAAATCATTTTTTTGTTCCTCTAGTGCGAGATTTTATCGTTGTTATTTTCTCAGCAGTCAAAGCCGAATTTCAAAGAACCAACTTCTCTTATTTGAACAAGAGATAAAATTTATCTCAAGCGAAACGCTTCGACCAAGACTAAGAGAAATAAAAAAAAAAACTAATTTAATTTAAACATTAAATTAATTTTTTCCTTTTTCAATTTCTACATTAATGTTACGTTTATCGATTGAATATTTTATTAATTTCGGTGTAATGATGGCGTTTTCAAAGTCCGTGTGTTTCGTTTCCATCAAGATTTTCATAGAGCTAATCTTTTTGTTTCGATTTGATATTTAATCAATCAATTTCTTTCATTTTTGATTTGGACGTTTGGAGGCGAATAAATTACGACGTTTATGTATGCGGCAGAAAGAATCAAATTTATGAGTGATTGAAATGAATGAGGAAATCAAATTGGTCGATCTAAAACGATTGAGGATTTGATTGAAGTTTGATGAACAAAAAAAATATTTTATTGATACATTTCTAAGTCAATTAGTTTTAAGGAAAAAATTTCAAAAGTTCGTTCATTAATTTTAAATGTGAACCAAGTCTCTGGTGGGTTTCTTTGACATTTTTTAATGCCTCAAAAATATCATATCAATTATTGACACGAACCTCACTAAATATCAAAATCTTATAATTTTTTCCCATATTTATTTATCTCCAAGAGGAAGCGTCTAATTTTAATTTTTTTTATCATTACGAAATTTTAATTAGAGAAATAGAAATAAGTCTTAGAAATTTACTTCATTGAATTTTATTGTGTAATCAAAATGAGTTTAGGGACTCAAAATGTTGTCTTTTCTGGTTAGGGGGCTTCATTAAAAAGATATTAGAGAAGATAGAAACCTCGTTAGAAATATAAAATAATTTTGAATGTTTAAGATTGGAAAACTGAGATGAATTTGACTGCTATCTTTTTAAGATTATTTTAAGGATAACTTTAATGGAAGCCATTTGTGTGATTTGTATCGGATTATTATCAATTTCTAATTTTATTTGAACGAAAATAATTTTTTTTTTTTTTTTGTTTCAGGTAGGAGAATTTTACTATTTAAGTTTTCAATGAGACTATACCACTGTCTCGGGGTGAGTTAATTTATGTATTCCTTACTAACTAAAGGTCTTAAAATTTGAGATATGGTGTATAAAAATGTAACTCTTGAGATTAAGACGACAGTTTTTCTGCAATATTAATAGATTTTGATAGGATCGTAAAGTTTTGCTTCTCTTATTTCAGAGTCCTTAATTTAAAGCTACGAAGCTAAGTCTATACTGAAAAACTTATTGATTTTCCCATTAAAAGCGCTATTGAAAACTATGGAATATTTTTGATCTGTTTAAAAATTATAATAATATAGGTAATTCTTTTATAAATTTTGTAAAAATAAGAATATATAAGGGGCTTAGTAGAACTTTGAATTTTTGCTTAAATTTTAAAAGTGAAATTTATTTAATACCGCTCTCCTAATCCACGAATGTATATTTCTTTGGTATTTTACTTTTTTAATTAGCTAATCAATAAAATTAACAATGCAAAGTTGCAAAAGGTTTTTCGATTTTGCATTGTTAAAAACATTAAAAACTTGACCAGGGAAAATATTTATATAGAAAAGTTTACGAAAAGTGTATGTAAAAATGATTTTTTGAAATTATTCGTCTCGCTCTCTCATTCTTTTACTTCATTTTCAAGCGTTGGGATATATAATTGTCTTTCTCCTAAATTCCTACAGTTTTTTTCTCTCATGTAACGAAATAACCAAATGAAGCGTCTTTTAAGTTTCACTCTCAATTCTCGTCAGCGAAAACATTTTCAGAATCGCTTTTAGGAAAAGCAGTGCAAGTTGAAGGAAAATATTTATTTTCGGGTAATATAATTTTATGAGTCGATTTCTCAAAAGTTATCGATTTTTTTATAAGCTACATTTATAAAAATTAAGGGATGGTTTGTTCTTTTAATAATATTTTAAAAAATCTTTAATGATAGTTTCACACATATGTACTCTACGTTGATAGGGTCTTACAAAAACAATCTTAAAAAAATCCCAATATTACTCTCTTAAATCGAAATAGTGACTTCAGTGACTATTCACTATTTTTGCAGTGCAGAGTATACCACTAAATTCAAATAGTGGTATACTTTTCACTACAAAATAGTGAATAGTCACTATTTGATAGTCGAAAGTCACTATTTCGATTTAAGAGAGTACACTACTGTGGGTTTTACACCAAAAACTAGAACTGGAAATCTAAGAAGAGAGACTCGAATACCAAATTTTACAGAACATTTTGCGATTTAATTAAAAAGCCTTTTTTCTAAGTTTTTAGGTCTTTTTAAAGTAGGCCCCGAATGCGTAGCAATCAATGCACCTCTGTTTTGAAGAACCATGGTAAAAACAACTTCTTTTTATAAAGAACAATTTTTTAAACAAAAAGTTTATTCACAGACCTCTAACAGACTTCTAAGGTGAAAGGAAATTTTCTTGTTTTTAAAAATTTTATTATAATGGATAATTGATAAATTATTAATATATGTTCAATCGAAAGTTTTCGTAATTTTGACAAAAAATTACATTTATCATTTTCCAATTTTTTTTTCCAAAACTTAGATTTCGAAAAATCTTTAACTCAAAGATTGAAGTCTAATTCCAAGAAAAAAATAGTTAGACCTAAAAATTGTTGAAAATCACTTTCTTAACAAAATTGTAATGAAAATAAAAAAGAACAACGATTGAAATAATGGCAAATGAAACTTTTCAGGTTCTTTATCACAAAAGCTTGATTTCCGATATTTAAAAAATATATACGGTATATTCAACCTAATTTTTTCAATGGTGTATTTATTAAACTTCCTGAAGACTTTAAACTGATGTTTAAAAATGAAATTTATTGTACTCTTCCTTATTGTGACCCAACTCAATGTTTTTAAAATCTTCGGTCTCATCACCTTGTCGTTCTCTCCACTTGTCCACTGATCGTTTGATTAGGATTTATGATGGCCCCAAACTGCTTTCAAGTTTCCTCCATAGAGAGGGTCGAAAATTCGGCACCATCTCTCCGAGCAATTTGCTTTTTTTATGTCTGCAATACCTCGAAGTTAATATAATTACCAACGGTTCAATATAAAAGTTGATGGTATTTTTAGTGCTTCTTTCATAAAATGCAAATATTTACGCAAATTTATGGCTCGTAACATTGTTTTTTTTTTCGGGCTGTATACTAGAGAACGAAAGAACAAAAATGGGTGTACAGTGAACTCTCGATAAGTAAAGCTCGTATATTAGTTCAAAAGGTATTATACTTAGTTATTTAAGATCGCATTAATTTCTATGGTCATTAGTGATTGTCAACTCTGAAAACCCAAGAAAAATCGAAAAGTTTTTCCTCCCAAATCATTTCTATATCTAATTCTGGATGTTTTTATCTCAGTGAGTTGAACATTTTTTAAGACATAGGTACTTGCCGAGTAAATGAGTCGAGCTTGTGGAATAAGCCTGGGGTAGGTTACCTCCGCTTTTATGAGTCTAATTCTTAACCAGCAGAACCTCTATTAGTCGAATTGTTGGTAAATTGTTTGGTCAGAAAAGGTCGAATTCCCCCCTCCAAGACTTCCACATTTAGTGGGCCGGACTATTGACAAGTCGAACAGGTTTTTTCTGGTCTTTAGAAGTAGAAACCTTACACTATGGAATTCCGCCACAGGCTTATTTGGCATGACAAACCTAAACCTGTCAAAGAAAAGAACTAGGAGACGCATAACTTCTTCTATTATTTTGATATCAGTTGATTTTGAAAACATAATCTGTCTACTGGTTTTAAGACATTCAAAATAAGAACCATTCAGTATCTTTGGTTAAATTATGTTGATAAGCACTAATTACCACTAAAGTTAGAAATAAGACCAGTTCGAGATGAAAATAAAGCCACTACGATACTAGCTCTGCGCAATATACAAAAGCTACCATAGCTAGTATACTGGGTAGAACTTGTATCGTAACTGAACGGTTTTACTTGCATCTCGAACATACTTCTTTTTTTTTGGTGTAAAGTCGCTTTAATAGCTAAGGTCATATCACGACTATCTAAACACAGAAAATTTCTGTTGGTCAATTTCAATCTAAGGTCTAGGAACTTAAGTCTAGGATTCAACGGGAATCGAACCCGAGCCACTTGACGCATGACGTGGAGAGAACTACTGCTCTAGCCACTGCGCCAAAAGGTGGCTCGAACATACTTATTGTATAATGCTAGTAATTTGATTTATTGTTCAAAACAAATAAGAGAATAGGAAACAAATTTAGTCTCAAACTCCTGCTTGGAAGTTCGACTTATCGGGAGTTCACTGTAGTTAATTACATAAACGTTCAATTGCGGGCAAGATATCGGGCCCAGGTATCGAGGGAGTCCGCTCACAGGTGTTGAAGCGAATACGACAGCCACATGCGTGCTCTTCGCGTTGTCTTTCTTCGGGGACTTGGAGTTGGGGCCGACTTCTTGAGTCGCGGTTCTCTAGCCGCAGTAGCCGTTCTCCGGTTAACGTAGACAGTTCAGTGCCGTTCGCAATTCGTCTTTTTGAGTGTCTTCGACGGTGTCTATTCCGTGATAACTCCATTCATTGTCTTCTTGATCTACCATGCTCTCACGTGAACCAACACACCGTGACCGAAAACGCGCACCACTCAACAATTACCGCTCGAACCGTTTCGAACAATAACATTTCACCCCCTAAAAAACTGTCTTTAAGACATATCCCTCAACTTTATTTTTGGATTAACCCCTACCTATAACAAACAAGTGTGTTTTTTTTCAAGTGAGCTCAGTGAATTTTAGTGATTTCAATGCGTGTAAAACACACCATTGATTTTTTTCTTAAAAGAATATAAATAATAAATTAGTGCAATTCACCTTTTAGAATGTGAAAATTCGTTTAAGTGAAGTGGATAAAAAATTGTTCCATCATGTGAATTAAGGATTAAGTCTTAAAAAGTTTAAATTTTATTAGATCAATAGTTTGTTTCTTATTGTTATACTTTGCGGAAGTGAAGCTTACCTACAGGTAGATAGATTTAAAAAAAAACGCAAGTCAAATTTATCATTGAATCGTTAAAACCCAAATTTGGGGCGGTCGGTTCAAAGACGCCAGCCTTACCCCTAGAGGAATTTAACCTAATATTTAGGTAACTTTTTCCTTTTCAAAGTAATTATTGAGGAATTTGTATTTTTGGTCCTTCGAGGCGGATATTGTGATTATTAATTATGATATGAAACTTAAAAAAAATAGTAAAAAAAAAGTTTGTTACGTCTTTACAATTAAATAAAATGTGTTTATGAAAAGATAACAAATACGAAATGTCAGAGGCTACCAAGTAATGAATTACTGAATTAACTTAATTACTTACTAATTGGTGGTTTTATTCAAAAATTAACTGATAAAACTATCGTTTTTATGAAAAAATCTTAAGTTAACACATCAGAGTGATAACGAGGGTTGCTTGGATTTTAACAATCCCTTAAAATTAAAAATATAGCCATGAAAGTGATCGTTTGGGAAAACATGGACTTAATATTACCTATTATATTATTCTAGGTAGTTTTGTCGAATTTTTACAGCGAGTATTCCGAGGAACACTTACAAACCGTTGAAATCCCTTGTAACACGCTATTGAAAAGTGGAAAAACGAATTTTAAAACAAGTGATACTTTTTAATGATATATCACAGCTAAAATTTATGAATTCAATTTTATTAACATTTTAACTGCTATAATCATAAGCGACCAGTAAATCAAAAATTTCAAGGAAAAACTTTGAGCATTTAATGGACTTTGGACCTAAAACCACTAATGATTTAGAGCGACAATCTAATCACTACACCACTACCTAAGTATGATTTAAAATTTACTTGTTTGAAATAAACTTCAACTGATTAATAACCAATTTTTGGTAGCGTAGAATAGTTGAGATATGAAAATAGAGCTTTCTAAGTCGAAAACAGTTTTTTCTCCCAAAAGCCAACATCTTAACGCAACAATAAACGTAATCTCTAATACAGCCGTACATAATCAATGCATATTTGTTAGCCCTTTTTATATAAATACTTTAATAGGCCTGAGAGTGTATTGAGTTACTTTTTAACCCCGAAAAATTTAGAAATCCTGAAAAATACCTACAATCTTATCCAATTTAAATAACTGCACGATATAAAGTGAACGAAATAATATAAATAAACACATTTATTGGTTTGCAAAAATGAGACATTATGTTTTTTTTTTTTAATAAAAAGGGAAGTTTCAATGACACAGTCAATGACTGAACAAATTTTTATGAAATTTTGTTTGATTAGGTCGGAGATCTTAAATGACACTGACTGTTTCATCCCGGAAAATGTACGTTTTTTATAGAATAATTCTAAATGACTAAAACCAAATAATATGGATTTTTGAAATGTAAAAATAGTTTAACAGCTGGAACGCTTTGAATTGAATTGAAAAAATGGAATTTTGATACGCTTAGCGAAGCGGGTGGGCATCAGTTAGTTTGATAATAAAACAATTATTTCGCTCATAATTAATCGATAATTTATGTTTATTCCGTTTTATGGAAATTCTTTAGGAAAATTATATTGAAAAAATTAATTATATTTATGATATTATCATATTCTTAATTATAATATTACAAATAATCGCCGATTTTTGTCACGCCAGTTTTAATACAAGAAGTTAAAAGGCAAAGTTATTATGCATATATGCTAACCATGAATATGTTAACGTTAACCCGAAGCAAATTATTTATATATTTCAAGAGACAAGCCTCAGAGAAAGTTGTATGAAATTAAAACATTTCAAAAAATATATTACTCATAACATATAATAAATATATAATTTAATAAATATGGAGCTGTACTAACTACAATTTCAAAAATTAGTATTTAATTAAAACTTTTTATTTATTGAGTGCATTCAAAGTGTGAGAGTCGCAAATGAATCACAGCTATATAACAAGAAGAAAGTTGAGGTTTCGCTTTTTTGATCGAATAAATGAAATACTTGGCTTCTGTGAAATAAATGTAAAATTCATACTTGAAAATGCTAGTAAATATTTTTAAATACATTTACGTTATCTTTAACATCTCTATTTGCCTTGAGTTTTGAGGCTTTTTTAATCTTGAAAAATCCAAAGTAAATTTAATTTCCATAAATCATAAAGTTATTGAGTCAAGCCTATAAAATTAAACGTCTAAATAGAGAAATGTTTGATTGTATAAATGTCATGCGATGTTAAATAGAATGCCAGCGCGGAAGCCCGCGGATATTTTTTTTAATTATCATCAACATTTATGACAAACGCAAGGCGGTGAGCAATGATTTACGGCCATCATGAAGCTACTAAACAAATTCCCAATGATTTAAATCGGCTCAATATGATTTATTCTGGTCGATAGATCGATCGGAAGCTTTGCTCCCAAAAGAATAAAAAACCGCATCGAGAACTAAGGCCGCCGCCGTCTTCATTTCGTGTGAATTCCAGTTTCAAGGGAAGCGCATAATTTATATATAATATTATATATTATGAATTGCACGAATGAATTTTTATTAAACATTTCCAAGTCAAAGTCCTCACAGATTTTCAAGCTGGAAAGTAGCACTTTTAGCTACAACGAAAGACAATCGTTCTTGAATTTTTTAAGATTTCGAGACTTACTTTCTACGCGTTGAATTGAATCAGAGAATCAGAGAAGATCAAAGGAAAATGCGATTCACCAAAACCATAAATTGCATATGTTGTGTGAATGCGTTTTTTTTTATTGTTGTATTTTGTACCTTTTATGTGCATCCATTACACGAACAAAACATGCGATTCGTATACTTTTTATTGTCTGTTTTTTTTTCTCTTTCTCTCTGGTTTTTTGTATTGAAATCGTATCGCTCATATACTTAGTATTATATTATTTGGTTGAAGGTTCTTGGACTCATTTGAAAATTTATCGATACGATCGATGGCGTGATTCAATTTCAAGAGATGCCAGTAGGCAGCAGTAGTTCGGCCCGAAAAATGAACACCGCCCAATTGAATCACCTGAATAAAGATACCATCAAATTCACTTAAAAAAAGCAATTCAAAAATAAAACTTTAACTTTTATACCAAGAAAATGCTTTGTCAATTGCATCGTATTTTCATTCGAAAAAATAAGGTGCAAAAGAAATTTGCATTTGCAGTATAAATGGAAATATTTTAAACTATTTTTGTTTGATCTTACTTTAACATACTTATTTTTATATAATTTCTTTTTTAAAAAAGAACTTTTCCTCATATTATACCAAAAACATCACAAAGAACTAACGCGATTTGTAATTAAATTGAAACAGGTTGTAAGACTAAAATTTTGTATTGAATATGAAAACAAGTCTTTAGAAGCTTCAACAAGGATAATTTTAAATATAAGTGAAGACATTAAAAAGCTTTACGAGGTTATTCGGAATACAAAGAAAATAATATCATATCTTAAAAATGATCGGTAACGTAGAGTCGTAACGTGATAATACTGCGCCCAATGGGAAAGTATAAAATGCTCCCCTACCTAAAACAGTATCTTTATACATTCGGCGTCTAGTGCCAGAACATCACTCGCACCACTAACGCTACAGATCTGCTGTAGAAAATGTTTGAATTATTAAATTCAGAATTGAAAAGAAATAAAGTAATAACCAAACTCTTGCTATAAAAAACTATAAACGTGAGAAAATTTAATCATTTATGAAAACTATGATTGACTGCATTTTTACTAGCGCATTAATTAAGGCACAAAATTCAAAGTAATAATTTGATTCTGACAAGTTTTTTAGCCATTTTGAAGGTTACTAACCCTAAAACTGGAAATTAAAAAAAATCGAAATTGAAGTACAATCTATTGAAATTATATGCTGTTGGTTAAAAGAAATATAAGCACTATATAACTATAGATATAAACAGAACTATAATAAGCATACAACCTATATAATGTATACATACAAATTCCCAAGCTTCGCCCTAGAACCGTCCTTATTCGAATTTTCCAAGGAAAAAGTTTCAAATAAAAGTTGTAGGCATCAATGAGTCTAAGAACTATAGTAAGTTTAAAGAAAATCATTGGAGCCGTTTTCGAAAAAACTTGAAAAAGCTCAAAAACGCCAAGAATAAAGTAGAGCTTTCGGTTAACCTATTTCAACCAAAAGCTTCGCGGCACAACTAAATATATTATGCAGGGTAAATTCCAAGTTTAGTGAAATTGGGATAAAGCTTTCGATACGATATGGCTGTCATACACACACACAAAGACATTTTTCTAAAAACCACTTTTTTGTACTCAGGGGGCCTCAAAACATATATTTCCGGGGAAAGCTCCAATTCAAAAATTCGACCCGATTACAAAACTTCCTTTACTATAGAGTAGCAGAAGAAAGTAAAAATAGCGAACTAAGATTGATGACAATTGACAATGATTACTTCGAAAGTAAACTTCTTTGCTCTCTTTTACTAAGAAAAACGTTGTGAAATATATTCAAATGACGATAGTTTTAAACTTAATTGAGAAAAATCCATGCCAAATCAAATGCTTGAATTATATTAGACTTTGGAGCTAATTCATTTACAACTAGGGGTCTTAGAAAAAAAATTCTTGAAAAATTTAATGTAAATTTTATTTTCTGCAAGAAAATGTTCTTAATTTATTAACAATTAAATAATTCCAAAGAAAAAGAAAAATAACTTTATTATGAATATACAGTCCTGCTCGATATACGTTACTTGATTTAATTTCAAGCTACTTGATTTAAACTTAACTTGAATGCAGGTCATACTTGAGTCAAATAATATTTAAATTAAATTAAATTAAAACACCAAAAGCAAGTTACGTATTAATTCGGCAGGTAATTTCATTTACAAATCAAAACGTCAAGTAGGTACAATGCATTTCAAAAATTACTTGACTTGATAAATTCCGCTGCTCTTCAATAGTTTAACTTTTACAATTAAAATAAAGATTAAAATTGCTTAAAAATAAGAGGTTTTTTTATAAGATTAATTTTATGAAAGAATAGATATTGAAAGTTTTATTCACTTATTATAGTATTTTTGTGGAATTTAGAACTTTGAAAATCCCTTACTTATCATCAAACATTGCATTCCAGTAATGCTCTTTAGCAAATAAATAGATATATGTACGTTGAAAAAACTTTCTTTAGTTGATCGTTCCTAGGTCATCAATAAATTTGGGATAATCAAATAATAACTATTAATATCTGTGATTTTAGTTTAATAACTGTAAACTTAATTAAAAACTAGCTGAAAAAAAGTTGTCCATCATAAAAACGATGACAAAAATTCGAACTATTGACGGTTTTGATATTAATCTATGTTATTCATCACAATGTAAATCATGTTATATGCTGTTAGCAGTAATCGAAAGTGACAAGAAATCAATCGCTTATACCTCAATAAATATTGAATGGCGCCTTATTATTACCAACTAGAACAAATGAATCGAAAACTGACCAATCAACAGCGGTGTTTCTTCAGAAAAAAATAGATTGATGCAAAAAACAAGCGGCTTTAGATGTTTGAGACGAATAAAATTCCTGCACTGTCAATGTAATGTGGCTAGTTATAAATTCCACGAAAGCAATAAAAGCAATCATAATAATTATAATTATTATTATAATTAACGTCGTACCAGTTTCGCTTGCAAAAATAATATGGCAAGTCGATGGATGGTTCGATTTTTCAGATGAATATATCCAACATGACAAGGACAAGTTTACACGAAGTAAAACTTTTCACCAACTGTGATAATTTTGATTAAAAAAATAGTATAGTTAAATTAGAAAAGATCTTGGAGTGAGATTTAGTTTTTTTTAGTCACTTAAAATATCGTTGAGTCAAAGAAAAATTCCTTATATACTTCATTCATTGGAGTCAAAGCTGTTTTTTTAAAATAAATTTGGCATTTGAACAACAAAATTTCAAGCGGTACAAACTTGTTTTATGCCTTATTAATAAGTAGATCTCTGACAACTACTTATATAAAATTAAGCCAATTTATCGAAGTTGACCTATAGATTTTTTAAAGTAAGTTTAAAAAAATGCTCCAATAATTATGTCCAATAATTTTCTCTGGTTTAAATCATAAATTGCGCATATTTCCTCCCAGTAATTTGTCTTAAACAAATTCATTTCCGCTCATTGCGATCGCTTCATGGTACATCTACGTATACGATGAGAGAATCTTTATGCATTTAAATTCAAATTTTTTCCCATCAAATTATTTTTATTTTACTCATCTCAATCGCACTCATCCAATTACATCTTACACAAACTCATTTCATCTCACTCGACTCATTTAAATCGTCCACAAAAATGATTTATATACTCCCTAAGTGGCCATCAAACCCATAAAAAACGTACATACACAAAACGAAAAATTCCTCAATTTCCCAATATTAAAATTTTAACAGCAGTTATATCAATGAATGATGAAACATACAATAAAAAAATCATCAAATAATATTCGAATATCCCGCTGACTTTCTCATCACTTTTCAATTTCCTTTATTGAAAAATCAATTTTTCACTGAAAACTATACTTAAATGATTCGTGCTTCAAATATGGTTTATGTCTTGTCCCATTCTTCAAAAAAGAAAAAAAAAACGAGACAACCAAGCAAATACCACGTTTAATTTAATAATAATATAAACTACCAGAAAATAAATCACTGACGCGCTGATGGCAAGAACAGAGGAAAGTGAGGACAGAGAAGAAGAGAAGCAAAAGAAGAAGAAGAAGAGAACGGAGAAAAAAACTTGTAGCCATTTAAATTCTAACAAGCCAAACATCGTCTCTCGTCAGCAGCAACTTTGAAAAGTACAAACGATAATATGTAAATAGTAAAAAGCAATGAAATATGATCTGATAATTATCAGAAAGACCACAAATATAGCCACACGACGTACCATACGAATTGTCTATTTGAACGAAACTGACTGACTAAATGTTTCAAGTGCTTTTACATGACTATAGTGAGACGAAATTTGAATATTAATTGCTCTCTGAGAGAAAATTTATTAATGGATCGAGAATGTAGATGGTGATTTAAATATGTTTATCTATTGATCGGTTAATTAAGAAGGCTGGGAAATACAATGAAAATGGATTGAATTTTATTCCATTTGTGTAACCAGAAAATAACGATATGTAAATCCCTATAATTACCATTGTTTACATAATATGGTAACTGCTTTGAGTGCTATTTCATTCAAACTAAAACTCAAATAATTCTTAGTTGCTCTTATATATATTTTTTGATGAATCATTAGACTGTAATCTTCTTTTTCTTTAGGTAAAATATTCACAAAAAGAAATAACTATTTACCCCAACTAACCCAAACATACAGTCGCGATTAGGGAGTGCCACCCAGCATTGTTTTCAATCCCGCGGGATTTTTGCGGCATTGGCTTAAATCCAGCGGGAACCCGCATAAGTTATAGTTGTTTTATGGAATTCAAAACAAAACTCCCGCCTTTACTTTTAATGAAGTAATTATTCATATTAAAAATTTGAAATTTTCATTTTGGAAGTTATAGTTTTTCTTTTTTTTTTAAGTGTTGGCCATTATTAAAATTTTCTTCACCATTCCGGAAAAATATTTCAACTAGACATTTTGAAAATTTATCGCAACAACTACTACGATCATTAGCGACCGTTAAATCCGAAAACCCATGAAAAACATCTCAGGCTATCATTGGGATTCGAACCCAGGACCACTGGCGTATAAGGCAACTATCTAGTCCACCACGCCACTAAGTGCCCTTTTACAGTATTCATAAAAAAAAAATATTTTCAAAAGCTTTAAAATAAAGTGAGTAAAAGGCTGAATGAATTTTCATCATTAGGTACTTGCGGTTCGCATTGTGGATCCGCAAGCTGTTGCGAGATCCCGCAGGGCCTAAAATTATGCGGGATCCCACTTTGCTGGATTGAAATCCCTATAGTCGCGTTATGATCACAAGTTAAGTGTCATCAATTCTTTTCTATAGAAAGAAAATTAAAGAAACTTTAAAGAAAATTTAGAGCAAAATAACTTTTAATGACTTATCTTCGATATTTTGTTCTGTAATGAAAATAGAAAATTACCAAAATCGATATTTATGGTTTTTTAAAATGTTATACTTATAAGTCGCTATACTTAGGATAAATTAAAATACGTTTTTATCATCATCCAATCGTTTCCGATATAAAACCTTTAAAACGTTGTCCTCTTTTCATAGTTTTAGTTTTTTTTTTGAAACGTGCATTTACCATCTAGCATGATGTTCCACGTTAAAAGGAGTTTAAAAAAATCTACAAGTAAAGACTGAATTGATAATAACAAAAATTATAGATCAGACGAAATTTTATTAGGTGAAGGAAACAATTATCTTGTGTTTGTGGTAAAAGCTCTTAAAAATGTTAAAGTTTCAATTTTAAAGGACGACAGAAATAAATTCATCTTGTTGAAAGATCCAGACCATAACTGATCCAATAAAACATTTTCAGGAAATTTCAACCTGTCATCAACCGTTTTCAACTAATAAAAGCCTTGAAATCTTCTACTTTCTATTAGTTTTTGCAATGTTCAAACGAGTCTAAGAAAAAATTTTGAAGGAAAAGTCATTTATTGTGTCTCTTCACTGACTCATTTAATTCTTCCGCATTTAACCATCAAGTCATCTCGTCGCTTTAATTGAAAGTCAATGCCTTTCTTCTTGTAAATCTATTTGTTGTTTAAGTTTTTAAGACTCAAACGATTTTATCTCAATTAACATGGAAGTCATTTCCTGCGTTCTCCTCAACGGACATCGTGTCTTGTTGATCTGCCCAATAATTGTATAGAAGTATAGGTATACGATAAGATAATACAAGTCATTGAAGAATTTTAAATTTTAATTTTTGAAGTCATGGCGAAAACAGGTGGTTGGTTCTAAACTTGTAAAGTTTTCAAAATTGTTTTTAAAGAACTGGACAAATGGGCTTGTTAGAGTCGGTTTGGAGTGACCACAAAAAATATGAGTGAAGACGTCATAATGGGCTTGAGTTTGTCTTGGTTTGAGCGATCGTTTGCTTGGAATTCCTCCTGGTGAGATGAGGCAAGTGGTTGAGGTGCAGGTGGAAGTGCAAGAGAAGAGCAATAATGGTCGAGGTTAAATAATATAAATTTTATATATGATGTATAACTAATCCACTCACATACACATACCTACATACAAACACATGTCTGTTCGTACAACGGGAACGAATTGTTGGATGATTTACGTTCCAAGTCGTTGTTCGTCGAGAGGAGAAAATATCCTCAGAAAAGTGGATGAACCGTGTGCTCTTGGATTTTTCGAATCGTAAACCTCATAGCACCGGTTTACAGTCGCGCTTTTCAAACCCAAGCGAAACTGGATCACGTCTTCTTTGTCTTCAGGAAAAATTTCACACCAACATCACAGTTTTTTTTCTTGCTATTTTACTAGCGACCGAACGATTTCTTGCTTGGTTTCACTCTCACATTATAATTCCGCCATTAATTAACCATTAGACATTAAAGAACAAGTCTAAAAAAATTGAATCGATAAAAATTCATAAGCACGCCACAAGAAAGAAAATCAAATTCTAACCAATAATTTTCTTCGTTTCTTGACTCAAAGACATAAAAAATATAGCTTTTAATGTCGAAACATACCGTAACAAGACGTTGATCTTACAATGACCGTAGAAAAATCTCCCAATTGCACACGAAGAACCCCCGTCGATCAAAAAAGGATTTAATTCAGGTTCTTTAGTTTGAAGACAATTTGTAAATGTCATCATCCCAAAAAATTGTCATAAAAGTGAGATTATTAATCATTTATACGGACACAGAAAAAAACGTATTTGGGTCATTTACCTGATTTTTATCGCAGAGACTTCAATGAGCGGTAAAGCGACAAACTGGGTTTTGACTAAGCACTTTTGTTTAGCCGAATTTTTAAGTTAAAAATTATGATGATAGCGAAAGTAACAGTCGCGTTTAGCTTGATTTAGTTGGTAGAAAAAAAAATCCTACTCGAACTACGAATTAACTTAAATCTGTAAAACAATTTCTCAGAAATCCGCTTGGTAATTGAAATTTTTTCGTAGATAAGGGGCCGTCCATAAACTACGTTCCACATTAAGGGGGCGGGGAGAGTCAATAAAGTGTGACATTGTGTGACAAGGGACTAAAAGGGGTCATAAGCTTCATGACATTCGATAGGTACCTATGTCAAAATCATTAGAATCAAAACCTGAAACTAGTAAGTAGGTAAAACTTACCAACTCTATATGTAAATTGCTAAATATACCACACCATAGAGGAGGGAGTCTTATAAATTTAAGTATCTGCAACAAAGAAAGGGAAGCCAATCATGAAATTCTTGTGACCCTATTGAAGGATGCCCCCTACCTAAATTAAAAAAATTGGAACTTGGTACATGGTTCAATTTTTTGTAGAAAATCAGTACAAAAATTTAATGAAAGATGTAGATAGTGACAAAAAATTATTTCTGGGAATCTGACATTTCATTAACACTAGTTAGTATTAACATTAACCAACATTACAAAGAGACTTCAATACGTTATAAAGCGACAAACCTCATGATCTTAAAATCTTGTAAATCAGAAAAAACATATTTTAAATTTTTTAAGTTGTAAATCTTTTTGTTTGTTTATTTGGGTAATTTATAACATTTTAAAATTGGAATTTCATTATCTATGCATTTCATTAATTTTTTTGTCTTTGTGAATAAAGGTCCATGTGTAAGGACTTGAAAACTTCAAAACCTCAAACTAATTTAAATTAATAAGAAAAATGTAATGTTCTAAAAGAAAGTTCTGTTCTGACTAAAAGAAAAAACAGCGTACAAAAAAATTTAATTGACTTTGAACCCTTTTTTAAAGAGACCTTAACGGTCAGCTAAGCGACGAACCCGATTCATAAAAGTTGAAAAATATGCAGCATTCATAATTTCCCATATTTTGTGTTAACTTTCAATGTTAGGCTTATCAAAAATAAGCTTTGATAATTAATCAAGGTCAGCTGAGATATATCATATTCCCGACTCGAATCATTTTGTATACTATCGAATTTTCGTGGAAACTAACGATTGACTGTTTTTCATTATATATTTTTCACTAACGCGAAATCTTATAAAAAGAGATCTATTAAGAACTGGTAGAATATATATAAGTACCTATGTAACTTTTTATTTTATTTTCTTTTCGTAATATTAATTTATGTAAATCAAAAATGGAGGTAACTAAAAAGAAGTAATGTTTGGGTTTTCAATTATGCTTAAAAATGTGTTTTGTTAGTTAAAAGTGACCAAAACCTATACTCAAATTCTTCTTTATATATTAGTCAGAGTCTTGAAATCTTTGGTATCATTATAAAAAAAATCACTGAAATGATTTTAAACAATGAATACCTAAACATATTTAAAATTATGAATTCTAAGCATCTTTTTACTAAAAAGTCTGTTAAAAGATCAAAACCAAAGTGTTTCCTTAGTTCCGCGTTGTGTGAGTTGAAAAATTTAATCTTCATCCAAAGAACCAAACGGACGCCAAAGACAATTTAAAATCCATCTCAAAACGAAAGAAAATATTTATATTTAAAATTTCCATGTTGTAGATGTGTTTTTTCTCTCATTTACTTTCAGTACTTATTGGTACTTACCTTCGTTCACTGCTTATTGAATTTAAGAAGAGAACACAAGTCGTAAACCTAAAGAATTTCAATTACACAATCGACCAATTAGTCGCGAGCATTCAAAACTTATTTTCATATATTTAATTTTTCTTGCTTTCAAAGACAAAATGCTGAGCTAATCATTTCATTTGATTTAAAAACTTTCGAATTTCAATTAGTCGATACAGTATCTCGAAATGGGATCTCGAAATTAACTGTGGTGAGTTTTTTTAAAACCCAACTTGCTGCGTGGTCTCTAATTAAAATGATAGTTAAATGTTTAATTAAACAAAAACTATATATATATATATATATATATATATATATATTTCAACACGTGAATTATAGAAAATAAGGTAAATGTGACGGAAATGTGTATCCTTTTCGAGATATTTAGTTCCTTCTGGCTAGTTTGACGTTTGACTATATCCCCTTTCCGGCGTATTGCAAAATTGATTACTTATATCCAAAGAAAATTTTCAATGAATCAATTTCATCATAATGATAATCTTTCCTCAAAATTAATAATAGTCATTAAAAATCGGTGTTAATAAAAAGCCTTTAAAATATCCTTAACGATTCAAATTCGTTTTTTGCATTATTTCAATCAGTAGTACCTAATTTGGCGGCTAAAAATTAGTTTTACCTCCACTTACCTTATTTGCACAATCAATAGTCTTTTTATGCTGATTTATTCAAAATCTGTAACATTTATGAAAAATATAACAACACTTGAAGTTTATTAAATTCTCACTTAGTCACCAACGAACTTTTTTATTTACTAAACCAGCAGTACAAAATTTTAGTAATTTTGAAGTTAAACTACCTTCACTAACCTTATTTGTATTAATATAATAATTTATTAATAATCGCATCAAAATAGTAGAACAGCGTCAATTTTTCAAACTTAAATTGAAAAAATTGCCACAACCATCTTTGATCTTTTCATAAAAAGTCAAATCAAATTAAAAACCAAAACCATTTTCGAATTACCTATAATTATTTCGAAAAAACACTTTCAAAAACTAGCAGCTATCATTTTAAGAAAATAATTATGAAGTCCACAAAAAATCGATTAAAAAATTTCCCTCAAGATAAATCGGGATTAGATTATAAGATTAATTTGTTGATATATTGAGTGAAACCGACACAACACGAAGATGAATCTTCTCTCCATTCACTAATTAAACATTTAGTGTCAAAATTTTGATTTTATCATCCAAAATCAAAACGAGACGGGCTCGGAAAAAAATTTACGTTTTTTTTTTATTTTGTCGTGCTGAGTTTCTCGCATTTATCAATCAAACACGACAGATTTCATGATTAATAATCGTAAAAATTTTTCGCTTAATATCTCTTGATAGAACAAAAAACAGGTCGAGGCTTTTTTCAGCTATTAAAGAGGTTTCGAAAAATATTTTATTGAATTTTTCAGATATTTCTCAGTTATTCAAATCGAATATGGTAATTTACTCAAGAAATAATAGTAGTTGAAATAAATTTTTGATGATGATGGAATGAGAATGTTTATCTAAATTTTATTTGGAAAGGTTAGAGCGAGATGAGCCACGCCTTAACAAAATGATATGGCTTGTAATTTAATTGAATTCCTCCAATTTGAGACTTGAAAAATTATTGCCTTCAAGGAAGGAATTTTTGAGGGGGAACTCTACTGAAAACTGTTATTACATCAATCGATCGAATACTGTGATAAATTTGACTTGTGTTTTGACCCTACGAATTTCCTCAATTTTCATTTGACATTTTCCCGAAGGATTTATCCAAAATGTCGCAACTCGTTAAACCAATGAGTCCCCAAACTCAAAGCGCCAACCAAAGCAGTGCTGCCAATGTGTTAATGTGTCGCCAATGGTGGAAAGTTTGTTGGATGTATGGCGACCAAGAAAAGTACTATCGACAACTTTACGCAAAAAGTCGTCGAGACCTTTTGAAAAAACCGACATCGAACTCTTCGTCAAAAAATACAAATTCACAACTTTCTCGCGATTCTATTATCTCTTCAGCGACATCTACGAAGACGAAGAACCACTGGGAATTTGACATATCCGGTATTCCGACTAATGGTGTTCAAAAGGACAGTAATAGGATGCCGTATTATCCGAAAATGTATCATCAACCTTCATATTTTCACGAAAGTGGTGGTACCGCTCTTTTCATGTATGGCGCGGCAGGAAATCCGCCAAATAATTCAAACGGGTATTATGCAAATAGTCCAGCAGGACCTCATCAGGATGTTTTGACCATGGTTACTATGCTCAGCTCGGCGATGACTCAAAAACAAGGCCTTTACTACGATCATACACTGACCAACTCGGATGAGTAAGTTGAAACTATCCATTTTTATTCTTCAATTGTTGAAATAATCGAAACTATTTTTGTAACTGAATCTTATTGAGGGCCGTACTTAAAATACTTTACTACCTTACTATTAAGCTTTTAGTAGTTTAAATTTTTTACTAAAATAAAAATTATAATCATGACATTTTTTTTTTGCTTCTTATCAATTTACATGATTCAGTTTTCCTATTTTGCTTTGCATACAGTGGATTACTCTTCACGTGGTTTCTAAAGTGGAATTGAGTCCACATCTGTCGTCGATCCACGTTCCACATAATTCAGTGAGTGTTTTTTCGGATTATTACCGTCATGCATAAAAGGAATTGAATGTAGTACCTAATAATAACTGGTCAAAAGAAAAAGAAAAATATAGGTACGAGTACATGGAGTCGATACAAAACGTTTAAAGATTTGAAAGTTTGAACACGCCGTTTATCGTAACAAGGCTTGTAATACATGGGTGATAAAAGCAAAAAAAAAAACGAAATTGTTGCATTACCTCTCTCTTGGGGACCTCGGAAAATCGAATTCAAACACATAGTTAACATTTCCAGTTAACACACACAGTTAACATTTATTTTCCATTCGAAAATTGAAACAGAAAATAAATTTTCCCTTTTTCGTTTATAGCTTTAGTAAATTACGGTGTTTCGATATTTAAATTAACAAATACTTGATTATGATCGAAACAAAAATAAGGTATAACATTAGAATTGTTATCAAGACAGTTCTCTACTAGCTTCAACTAAATAAGCAGCTAAATAATTTTTTTTTTTTTTGGGTGTTTTAAGTCGCTTTAACAGCTAAGGTCATATCACGACTGTCTAAACACAGAAACTTTCTGTTGGTCGTGTATATCTTAGGTCTAGAATCTTAGGTCTAGGATTCAATGGGTATCGAACCCAGAACCACTTGACGCATGAAGTGGAGAGAACTAGTGCTCTTGTCACTGCGCCAATAGGTGGCGCTAAATAATTTTTTTTTGGTTATTTATAGTCGCTTGGAACGTCCAAGGTCATCAGCGACTTATCTAGTTCTATAAATTCCCACTTTTCACTCACTCATTCATGTTGAAGCACAGTTGCATTCACCCTTGATCACATTTATACACTCACAAGTCACATTTCACTCACAAAGTTTATAGTTCGGTGAGGAGGTTGGCCTCTCTGAGGAAGTTCAGGCATGATGAAATCCCTTTCTCGGTGTTCCAGCAGTCGCTCAAGCTTTGTGGCACTGACCACATCCGTCTGAGGTTATCCGTTTCCTGACATTCCAGCAGGAGGTGCTTTACGGATATATCGTACCCACACCTGCTGCACCGCGGGGCAGTCCTGCTGAAAAGGTGACTATGGGTCAGTCTTGTGTGCCCCACCCTCAGTCTGCAAAGGCTTACCTCAAGGTTTCGTTGCAACTCTTGCACGGGTAGTTTTTCTGAGGTGGATCCTCTAATTTCAATGAGTTTTTGTGGTTGGGTCCGCCAAAAACCGTCCCATAGTCCCCTCGTTGTTTCCCTACACTGTCCTATAGCATCTTCGACTGACAATGTCGTTTCCGGCCCTAGTTCGCCATTTGTGGCTTCTTTTGCTGCTAAGTCTGCTGCGACGTTGCCAGCGATATCCTTGTGCCCCGGAATCCATATTAATTCGACCTCTCTGTCATGGAGCACTCTTAACTTGCGTTAAACTTGTGCCACTGTCGTATTTTTGTTTTCTCTACTCTTTATGGCTTTTACGCATGATAAAGAGTCAGAAAAAATGGCTATCTGTTCTTCCGCAGGGTCATTCTCAACTAGTTCTAGGTATTTTAAAATCGTTTTGGCCTCACAAGTGAATATAGAGGACCCATCTGGCATTCGTACTCTGATGGTATCACTGGAGGAAAATATTGCGTAACATGTCTTCCCATTACACACTGAGCCATCTGTGTAAAATTTTTTGTGGTATCGGTACAGGGTGTTTTCCATTTCTAGATGAAGCTTTTGAAATATCTGAGAGCTGGTGTTTTCTATTGAATGTTTGGAAAGGGATAGGTTAACTTTTGGATTCCATCTTTCCCATGGAGGGGCATCAGGCAGTTTTTCGGTAGCTGGTAGAGGTGGGAAAATCTGGAGCTCCCTCATATATTCTTTAGCTTTTTCTCGAATTGGTGGTCTACGTCTTGGGTGGCCTCTATTGTCTTCATGGATTATCCTGACGCAGTCACTAACTGGGTTTGTGATGTTTTGCTGCGCTCTTATGGTGTACTTTGTTACGAGCTCTTTGCGTCTGTATGAGAGTGGCCATTCGCCAGCTTCCGCCAGTATACTGACCGTCGGACTTGTCCTAAAAGCTCCTGTGCAAAGTCGCATCGCTGTGTTGAGTACAGCTTCTAGGGTTTTTGTCAGGTTTTTGGACGCTGAATCGTACAAAATAGCACCATAGTCGATTTTTGACTGTATAAGGGCTTTGTAGGTGGTTTTTAGGGTACGCGAATCGGCTCCCCATTCCTTAGATGCGATTGCCTTGATTAGATTTAGGCGCTTGTAGCAGTCTATTTTTAGACTCTTGATGTGACTCTTCCAGGTCATTTTATGATCAAAGGTCACTCCCAAGATTTTCGTAGATACCACTCTTTTGATTGGGAACCCGTCCCAGGTAAGAAGTATGTCATTTTGAGGACGTTTGGACGAGAAGACAATAAATTCAGCTTTTTTAAATAATTTGTTCATTCAATACTTAATAGTATCTACTTACTTTTCTATTAAATAATAATCACTGGTAATTTTGTTAGTAACGTTAAAATTTTGTTTAGATAATTATTTTCTTTGGTTCAGTTTATAATAACTACCCTTATTTTAGTTAATTAGAGTAACTTATCAAGATTTATTCTATTAAATATATAGACCAACTATAAAAGTTGCTTCATACTTTGGTCTTTATTAAATACAAAACATTTTGTTCTTTCATCGGAATTCGTACTATTTTTAACTGGTGTTTAAGGTTGCTTTATTATCTAAGATTAAATAATAACTTTCTAAGAAACAAAAAGTTTTGTTATCTAGTAAATCTGGGAATATCAAAGATTTAGCAAAAATTGAACCGAGCCTCACTAATGCATGAAGTGGAGGTCTAAATATATATAACTGCTACGCCTAGGGGTTCATAAAGTCAAGTAATTGAACATTTTGTGCAATGAATTGAGTTTAACATTTTAAATGGTATAATTTGCAAATGCAATGCTTGGCTTGACCTTATATTTAAATACTAACATTTGACTTTGTTTTGACTACATTCTAAGTCAAATAACTTGTATACTCAAGTATCTCAAGTATCCAGCACGGTTATTTCCAAACATGTTCACGCATAAGCGCGACGAACGCTTAACACTCGTTCAACACTGTTTTGGCGATGCTAATGCACTGATTTAAGCAGGTGAGTTTGTAACTCAAGCAAAATTGTCACTTTATGATGGTCGGATCTAAACACATGCTAACTGATTCTAGTTTTTGATGCGGTATCGTTTAGATCGACCCTCAGCCTAAGCTGAAACAGTTCTTCACTCACTTTTTTCTGGTCTTGTCAATGTTGATCAATTTTTGTGCATCACCATAGCAGAATGATTGGAACGAACCTATTGAGTCGAGTCGTATTCATTAAACAAGAAGTGCTTGTACTTGCACAATAAAAAGGCAATTCTTCAGTATTGCAATGAAATTAGTCTCAAATCTGTATTAAGTTACCCTTTTAGAGTATTTTAGGTTCCTTAAAATCAATTTTGTTAATAAAAACTACACATAATTTTATAAACACAAATATCACACTTTAAATCACAACAACAGTCACAATAACAATAACAGTATACAATAGTATTTATAGTAAGGGTTAATAATAAGCATTTTAGGAGACTATTTATGCTTTTCAAATGCAAGCATTTCTTTTGGTTTCAATGTTTTCAATAAAATTGGAGTTTTTGCATCATAACCTTCAATTTATACAAGTATTACCATTTCTATGAATACAACCCATTGTATCACTTTTTAAATATGATTTTTTTTTTTTTTTTGGTATCTTTGCAGCTATTTTGTGTTTATAAAATCAAGGAAATAATTCCATTTTTCATATTTTTGCTGCAAAAACAATTTTAACGACATTCCTTCAGAGTGCATGTTACACGCATCTGTGCCACTGGCTGAACAAAGGGCCTTTATTTTTTTTTTCAAATAAATATGTAAGAAAACTGTATCTTAGCAGAAAAGAAGTTTTTAGTCTGTTGTGAAAACTGTGTACAAACAAATGGAAGATTGTTTTGTCAGTTCATACTGTTATAGGTATAGTTTTAAAAACTAAAAATTTTGATTTTATAAGACTAATTGTAAGACA
This sequence comes from Sisyra nigra, assembly GCA_958496155.1. Classification (NCBI taxonomy): domain Eukaryota; kingdom Metazoa; phylum Arthropoda; class Insecta; order Neuroptera; family Sisyridae; genus Sisyra; species Sisyra nigra. The sequence continues at coordinate 33,199,344 of OY292316.1, read as the reverse complement.
ATATTCATTTCGAATATGCAGGAATCTTGAAAGCAGATGTTTTTTCAATTATTTTGTATTTCTTTCTTTTAAATTTTATTGTTACAATTTCAAAAGAAAAAATACGAACAATATTCTTTCATCTGTATGAAAAATGCATTTTTTTCTTTTTATAAGAATCAAATCATCATAGAGGAATTTTTGTCGGGTGAAAGAGATAAGATATGAAGAAATATAAAACGGAATTCGTTCGTTCTTGCAAATTACATATTTTCTCCGATTTGCAATTATGGTTTTGTCTTTTGTAATACAATGTGAAATTACATGTCTTCGCCTGTTTGCCTCTGTTCTCCGTCGCCCCGAAACCTCTACCACCGTCCTATAGCTCGCGAAATGCTCTATATGGGCTAGCTGTAGATTAATATTTTGCATTTTTCGAAAAGTTGCATTCACTGCATCTGTTCACACCATAAGGAAATTATTTTGCAATACTACAGAGATTGTAGAGAAGGAAATAATTTCAGTGGCGAAGTCGTAATGGAGTTTTGATTCAAAACAAAGAAATTCCTAATAGAATAGAAACTTTTTTTTAAATTTTAACACAAATAGATCATTTTCGACAGTCGACAAGTCAGCATTTTATTAGTTTAGAGCTGCTACTTCAATAAAATCTACTTCCATATTTAAATAAATAAGCCATAAATTATGTTTATATTACGAGCGAATTGCTCAATTCGAGTCAATTCATTGGTAGGTAGATAGAAATAATTAATATTGAATTTCGACACGAAATTAATTGCCCTTTTTCTCTGAGACCCAGCTTCTCGTAACAATCAGAAGTTGAATGAGTTAAAATTTATGAGCTGCACGACTTGATTTTTCTTCTTTCAAATTTTAACAAAGTCTCAACCAAAAAAATTAAAGTTATTTTTTTACTCAGCCTTATCGTTTCTAATAGAGCTAAAAGTGAATGGAACTTTAATATTTGAATAAAATTGGCGCCAATTTCGAGCGTTAATGCGCCCCACTTTCGTGCAAAACTCTATAATTATCACGTTGACTTCTATATTAATTGCCTCAATCAATTAATCGAGTGAAAAAAAGCCAAGCCTACGCTAGCTGGTGTTTGTGACACAAATCCAAATTGATTTCCGTAAATAACGGCGTGTTCAAATGGCCGACTTTGCCTTAGCCTTAGAGACTTTGTCCTTAGTGCTCTCCATATCTCGATTTTATGCCGTGTGAAAAACCGAACCTCCGTTCGATCGCGTCGAGTGTGAAGTAATTTAAATAAAAATCCGATTAAAATATCAAATTTCAAAAAATTGGCAACTTTTAAAAGTTTTTTGAAAAATCGACATGGCTTTTGAGGTGAGGCTCGATTTGGATTTAAATCATATATACATTTAGGAAAGTTGTCATAAAATTTTTAAAAATTGAAATATTAACATGGTGGTTCTTAACTTGAACTTATTTAAAAAATAATTAAAAAAAGTTGCAAAAGTTAAAATTTCAAGATAAATTTTGGAACTTAATTAAGTTTAGTAAAAGCTTAAGTGGTTCAAAATCATATTCTTATTACGGATCGATAATAAAATATATAAGCATCATATTTCGTTTGGACTTAAAGTATTTAGAAAATAAAATATTTTCAAAAGCAATATCAATATTTTTTTTGTTGCTATTGAAGCCTAACAACTATGGTTATAAGCGATCAGCAAATCTGAAAGCACGAGAAAATTTGGGGTTTCCATTGATATTCGACCCTTTGACTACTGGTGTATATGGTATAATCCAATCACTACCCCTTAAAGCATTCAGAATGACAAATCTGTAGTTTTCTTTTTAAAACAATTTTGGGGCTTACATCTGTGACATGTTGATGGTGGCCGTCGAAGAGTATTCGACAATAGCGCGCCTTCCCCAATGACGGCCGTCGACGATCCTTCGACAACTGGAAACAACTTTAAACTTTCTCCTCGTCTTTTCAATCAATCCTTCTTTATACCTGTGCAATCTGTGTTATTTGTAATGGAACATTACAGATTTATACAAAAGCAGGTTTAAAAAACAAAAATTCTGCCACGGGGAATTATATTGCCTCATACGCCTTACCCGCTAACGTGTTAGGTTTTTCCTTCATCAGCTGTTGGCATTTACGCTCATTCATGTCTTACTTTTGTTAATTGTTACCAGATCAGAGGTCTTCCTTCTTCTGCTTGTTTTCTCTTCTCTCGTCATATGTGAGCTTTATAGTATTTAAAGAATATTTTATTTACTAAACATAATTAGGTATATACCATAAAATGCTTAGGCAGGAAAAAGTTTATCATAGGTATTCTTTAATGATTTTATCTTTTTCTTACACAACTCCATCAAAGTAAACTTTTTTTCACAGTAAATTTTCTGTTGCACATTTCCATAAGAAATCATGTTAGATTTTACCATCTGGGGAATAATTTCTTTTGATTGTGTCTCAGTTCAGAATCATCCTGAACCCTCAAAAATTCAGGATTTTGTTTTTAACAAGACCACAATTTTGCTTTTAATTTTCACTAAAATTGTAAGTTAATAGGTTAATTTATATTTGGAATTTTGAAACAACCGTAAATCTGTCCTAGTTTTTTCAACTTAACACATTTGGTTCTAAAGAAGTCTTTAAGGCTATGATTCTTCGTTTAAAGTCCTCATTTAAAAGCAATAAAATTAGTCGAAAAAGATTTTTACTATCACGTTTTTTTTTTACATCGATACTTCGTTCGATTCCAATCAATTAAAATTTGCAACCAATTACAAGTTCTCCGTGTCTCGTCGATTCAAGAGCACGAACTTGCCTCATGAACTCCTCCAATTACGTAACAATGGCAGCCACAGCCAAACCGCCTCCCATTCACGCAACACAACAACACAGTTTACCACACGATGAAAAAATCATCCAGAGCGATTCAGCAAAGGGATTTTCCCAGGAAAAAAAAATCGAACAAAAACTTCAACATTGTTTATACAAATTAAAACGAACAAATAACACCATTTTTTCCCCGCTCACTCTTCTTTTCTCTCAAGCTAATGAGTGGTGCATCGCGTCAAGAACTATGAGAACCATCCACATACGAACCGACCACAACTGTCTTGGCAATTATTTAAAATAATATGAATTTAACAATAATAAACATAACATTGACGATAATAATAATAGCGGCGGAGCTACCGAGAACAACGATATGAAGAATAGCTATAAGTTTTCCGATGTCCGACCTGTTATTAAGTGTAATATTTCCGGCTTTTCAATCGCTTTTACATTCAAATCAATTAAGATTATTATTAAAACATAAATTCTTATTACAAATAGAGTAGTCGTCGAGAGTAGTCAAACTCGAAAAAAACTAATAAGTTGAAGAAGTGAAAAAAAAAGTCTAATGAATCATTAGAAACGAATTATTTTGTTTGTCTTACTCTAATGATCGTCCGAGTCTGAGACCACACAAGATTTGTTCGTGGAGAACGGGGAAAATTATTATTTCTTATTCTAATTAACGATGATGATTTTATCATATTCCTAACAGGGATGAGATTTTGGTAGATTTTAAGTGAATGGTGTGGCTTTGGCGATGAAAATATTATTTCTGGGTTATTTTTAGTTAGATACTATTAACCCTTTCAGGCTTCAACCCTGATATTTTAAATTTAAAAATATTTTCTTTATTAATTAATTATTATTGATGGGAATCTGAGAGATCAAGAACTCCAAAATCAAATTGGAACTGATTTGCTTTATAGACGTATAAGATTTAATGATTTGTTACAAATGCCACCACCAGGTCTTAGAGCTAAAAATATTTAAAATATAAATATTCTGGTAGCAAACCGACCGGGCCAAATAAGTTAAAAAAAATCGATACTGTAACTGAAAAAACGAGAAAAATTGAAGCTATTTTTTAGTTTTTTTGGCAGAAAGTTAAATTTGAGTCATTTCACTGAAAGTAAGGCGTTTTAAAGTATGATCAAAGCAATTTTTTCCAAATTTTGGGTAGATTATTACATGTTTTACAAATAAAATTGGACACTACTCATTAGGTGTTTGTTATAGGTAAATAGTAATTAAAGACTATCGATGGAAGTCATAGTGGAACAAAAATATTTTAAACATGTAAATGCAATTTTTAAATATTCGTTAGTAGCAGCTACTTCATTATTCATTAAATGAAGACTGGACATATTATACAATAACGGGCTAAGCCAAAAAAAAAATTGAGTTAGACCCGAAAAAGCAAATTAAGTGCCATTGCCAACAACCTAATACATACATACATTAATAGTTACTATTAAGGATTATGACATTTACCCTGCTCTTTAGGTTTTTGGCAATGGCACTTTTAGCTTGCTTTTTCGGGTCTAAATTAATTTTTAGGTCACTTATTTGGCGTGGTTGAGATATAGTTGCCCTACTAAGTGGTCCTGAATTCGAATCCCAATGAAAGCCCAAGATTTTCTTCTGGGATTTCAGATTCGACGTTCGCTAATGACCTAGTAGTTGATGTGACCTTAAATAAATAAAAAATAAATAACTTTTTGTTTTTGGCACTTAGCCCGTTATTGATGTCCAGTCTGCAAATATTTATAACAATAATTAGTAGAAGTAACGGTGGCAATAGACTGTCAATAAATAGCTTTAACAATATAAGATGCAAGCAGATGTTCACACTGACGAAACTAAATGAATCTATTTTTTACAGTTCTCACTTTTTAATAAGATACTATTAGTCTAGCAGACTAGCAGAATCTAGCAGAAGATTAATAACAAATGTTGAGTATAGTTACGTAATTCGTTGATTTTCATAAAATGTCTCCTTTTTTAAAGTAATAATAAAAAATAGTACATATGTTAGTAACGAAATTGACCGTAATATTTTCCTTAGAGTTTACTTTGAAAACTTTTAGTTTACAAGATGTGATCTTATAAAAAGCGTCTAAAAAATGTATCAATTTCACTAAATCAAAATTAATCAATATTCTATTGAAATTATCTCAAAATTAGTTCAAGAAATCAATCCATTTGCTTTAACAAAAAAATTAAAAAAAAACTGTGGGAATATCTAATTTTCAATTCGCGGTTGGTATCAATTTTGCGGAACCAACATTTAAAAAACGTTCGATATCCACATCAAATTACCATCTCTTATGACGCAACTCTCCGACCACAAACTCAATGAATAAATTACACTCCTAATTTACATTCTTTTTTTTTTCTTTTTAATTTTTCCCAACTAAAAATCTTTCGATCGAGGAGGAATCTAAGAATTTAGTGGCTACTTTTCTTTGTGTATGGCTGTCGTTCGGCCTCTGCATCTCTATAAGTTAACGGCAACATAAATCGTGATATTGCATTTTATCAGCAACATGAATCATTTGTACTGCGTTTAAAAGAAAGAAAAAACAACACTGTACCCGGTTGACATCTCTGATTTTTAAAAGATTGCTATCCATGTTTTTCGCTTAATTTTTCTCTTTTTATTTAAGCCTGAACATGGGCTTTGGCCACATTAACATATAATAATTGTTATTACAAGACCAGATTAAAACGAAGGTTGCTAAGTCGAGCTAAGTTCTCAACGATAAAACCCAAGTACGTGTTAAGTAGATCGTTTATCTCAACTCTTCTGCTTTCAAAAAAAAAAAGTTAAAAATGCATTTATTAAGCCGAAGAATTTGTCGTGTAATTTTTTCTCGGACAGACGAGCTTAGAATCCCAAGTCCTTTTAGAAGCTCAAAAAAACTTGTCTTCTTCACCGCAATGCGAAACATCGAGCTTGAATTTGAAACATGGCAACTTTTTTGAAAGATGCGTGATAGTGCAAGTGTGAAGTTATTTCTTCCATAAACCAACCGTATATTGATCGAAGAAATTTTTCACATTTTTATTCGAAAGAAAAAATCAAATCAAACCAATGACACGTAGCCGATTATCAGCTTAATGTCCTTGTTTTTTCCTAAAGTCGTAAACGTTAAAAATCGCTTTAGTAAAAAGACCAATTAATCAAACAAAAATTTATTTCTTGTTGAAAGTTTTTGATTTGTTAATCCGCTATATGAAGACAAAGGTTACATCGTATATCTTGTTTTCTTCTCTGATTGCAACGTCGCTATTATTATTTCAATCGAAAATACAATGTTTACCGTTCGACGTCAATTTCTTCTCGTTGTTAGGTCGGAAATGATTCAGGAAACGTCTTCAAATCTTTCCTTAAGTCACCCAGATGATTGATGATAATTTCCAAAGTCAAATTAATTTCAACACTTAACCGCAACTGTCGCGTTCAATTAATCGAAAATGCCCCATCCGAACCAGTCTATGTCTTCTGGAATTCACTACCAGTAATTTACATCTTTTTCACTGTTATAAATATTGAAATCGTGTCTTCAAGATTTCGATATTTCGATCGAATTGTTTTCCTTGTGGTAACTCGCAACAGAACGTATGATTTATTTGTTGTAGCGAAATAATTGAAGGAAACAAAATCGATGACTTCCTCGTTGTTCTTACTATGATTTACGAGTGGCCTCATTGTTCGTCTTAAAAAGAAAACGATGAGGAAAAAGAGGTATTGTTCAATCAACTAATTAAACGGTAGCCAAAAAAAGGTGAACTTTTTGTTCTCATCTAGTTCAAATTAATTAATTAGTCAAATAATTAGCGAGAATTTCGAGCATCGCCGAAACTTTCTATTGCTTTTGAGAAAGTTGTTGAGTTGTCTTTGAGGTTTTTTGAGGTCTTTCGAGGTATGAGAGAATTTCTCTAAGTACATTTTGATGTTTTTGAACTTAGTGGTCGTCATACTCTGAGTTGATCAGTCCTCGGTATCATAATAGTACCGGTGCGGTGGTTCGCGATTGTAAAAGGTTGCGATATTGATTTGAATTTACATGGTTTTGAGGGCGCCGAGGTGACGACTTCTCGGTTATCGAAAGAATTCTCACGACACAGCTCACACACACACACATAGATCGTATCGTTTCGTGATCATTCCTATCATTTATGCAATTTTTTAGTTGGTATAGCCAAAAATAAAAAAGTCAATTTTTAATGCTAAGTTGAATATTGAAAATTAAACGAGGAAAAAACTCGCTGATATTCATACTCAATGCATTTCGAATGCAATTATTGATCTTTTAGATCTAGATCTCTTTTCCTGATTATCAACAAATCAACAATATCTCGATCGACTTGATGATATCTATCACCGTCTATTTTTTTATCTTTTGCAATCTCTCTATATTTCATTTCATCACTTTGTCAACTCAAGTCGACCACTCCTTAAGGAAGATGCTACTTGCTGTTGTGACATGTTTTTAAAAATCTTATTGTTTTTTCTTAGTTCAACTACAGGCTGCTTTAATTTATAATGTATAACTGTGAAAATCACAAAATCTCCAATTTTCCTAAAATCACTATTATAATTATAATTATTCAGGTCTCATATATACCTATATATGTCCAATGTCCATATATTTCGTTGGTTTTATTCCAACTTCGTAAGTTTTAAAAACATAATGTACAATTTAAAAAAAAAATTGATTGCATTCGTCGCCTTGACTTTTCGCATATGTGTGACTGTCACTTAAATCACTGAGCCACAAATTTAACATTGAAAATCTTACAAAACCTTTGATGCCTTTTGAAGTTGGAATAAAACCAACAAAATGTTTCGTTCCAAATAAATTATTTTATACGCAACTTATTACTATATATTCTTATAATTCTCGGACAAATCACTAGCAAGTTTGCAGAACAACCAAATACAGTCCAAAAAAAAAGACTGCTAAGGATAAGTCTTAAAATATCATTTAAAAATAAACTACTTTTTACATTAAAATATGATTTTTAGTTGCTATCTTATTCTAAAGTCCCTATATTTGTAGTAAAAATTTATTGAACTTTGACAAGTTTTGTGGTAAATTTTTCATTTAAATATGAAGAAAATTTTTAAGCAAAAATGTTTTAAGATTTCAATGATAATGCCTATTTTTATGATAAGTATAAGAAAAATATACTTATCAAAACTTAGAACTTTAGAAACTTAAATTTCAGAAAAATATTAAAAACTATGTCGTGTTGTTTCTGAAAAAAGGCATAGGTATATTAGGTACGGACGAATGTTCAAAAATTGGTTTCTTTTTTCTAGATAAAGCCCTTTAAATAATATTATAATTTAAATCATTTTATAATATTCAATTTTTTTATTTTGTTGCCTTTTAAAGCTTTAATCTAATTTAAATTTTATTTTCAAAGGCTTAGGTTATTTTAAAGCGCTTTAATAAATGAAAACCCAATTTTTGTAAAAAATGAGAAACTTCGATGCTATTTGGTCATTGTGGCTCATTTGGGTTTGAATTAAAAAAAAAAACCTTTTATCTCAACAACAGCCGTAAAAATGTTTCTGTTTCAAAATTAGAATGAAATATTTAGCTCAGATCTTCCAGAAAAAGTTACAGTTGAAATACATTTTGGCATTTTACATTTCTTCCACCACAGAAAGTTTTTCCTAGGGTGTTGGAGGTTTGTAGGAAAATTTGTTGAACTTTAATCCCTTTAATGTGTAGAGCTTTAAAAAATAAAATTTGTTCCTTTATCTTATTTGAGATGAACAATTTTTTTCGGTATTGTTATACTACTGAATTAAAAAGGAAACATTTAATAAAAATAATCAATCTTTTTTCCACAGTAATTGATTTAACAGATTAATATTTATGAAATGAAGAATGCAAAAACTAAATAAAAAGTTTTATATAACCATCTATAATTGATAATGTTTCAAAATCAATCGATTATTAAACGATGAAAATAATTTATGGGACCTTTGTACGACTTTTTATTCTTGCTTTCCAGCATTCATTTCTAATTTTCTATTTTTTTTTTCAATTATTCAATTTGAAAGAAGAGAAATTTTCCGAAATTATAAGTCTCATTGTCAGCTGTAGAAAACAAACATAGTTCAAATTTTAGACCAAAAATAGGTCAATTTTGAGACATCTTCGTAGAATATCTCAGTTTTAATTTTTTATGAAATTGATTTGAAAATATGTAAGATATATTTAGTCTTTTTGCAAGGAGTTATGATTTAAAAGATGCTATTTTAGAACACTATAATTTAATTTCAAGTTTAAAAAAGATACTTTGGGGTTATAACACTAATATCTAATTATTTTTCCAAAAGAAGAGATTAAATAATATTTTTCCGTACTTTATATAGTACTATGTTTTGTAAATAGATTTTGATCTAAATAAATAATTATATTAATTATAATTGCCTTAGAATCAGCTTCTTAAACCGATTTTAAATTTATTCGTTCGTTATCAGATTTCGTATATATAGAAGACTATGAAAAGCTTTAACTCGTAAGATATTGATTTTAAAAGAAAAATTTCTAGTAAGGGTTGTAAAAAAAATTTATTTCAATATTTTTAATTTCTTCAATTTTTTTACTTCTAAATACTGAATTTGATTGAGATTGTTAGTGTTGTCGAAGAAAAGTTGCAGTGAATATTGCTTCATCTCAAACTATTTGCAAAATAATTTTTTTCATTATTTCAGAAACACGATAAACGGTTTATTTGAAATTTGGTTCAATGATACATAAGACTTCAGTCAATGTAATGTTAGTTTTTGATAAAATAGTCATTGATTTTAAATAAAATTAGAGATTCATAAAGCCAAGTACTCTTATTAAGACACTTTATGAAATAAATTGAGCTTAACTTTTTATCCATAACTAAAGGCAAGATTATGTTCAAACTTCATTTTAATGTTCTTCATTATTCAAATAATTTGCATTCTAAAATTTCTCATTAAGTTGATTTTCTTTCTTAGCAACCTTGACCATGAAAATAAGCTTTGACACACCGTAAAATATGCAGTTATCATGTTTTTTGGTTTTCGTTATCAATTATTTAAAATTTAAATTATCGTACAAAATATTTATGATATTTACATTGCGAAAAAATGCATTTATTTTGAGAACGCATCGCGAAAGCATTGTCGTGTTAGCACGGCACCAATGGGTAGCAAATGGGCGATTTATCGCGATTACTCTCTGAGAACTTAAAAGCTCGCTCTGAGAAACTATGTTTTCGAGCGAGACCAAGCACATTGGCGCGATGATAAGGCAAGCTAATTATTCGTCTCGAGTATTTATGGAACGAACGAGAGGAGTCAGAGCCGAAGATAACGATTACGCGAATGTGCTAATGACAATAAATACGAGCGCCTTTTTTACGAATCGAGCATACGACGAAAAAAACAACATCAATATTTTAACACTTGTATAGTAGAAGAAACTAAGGCCAACAAGACAACATTAATCTTAAGTCGTCTCGAACGAACGAATAATGCGAAGATATTAAATGCATGTTATTGTTCGGGGATTTGAACCGCGAAATGTTGATTTATCTTATTGTCGCTACAACTTTAATGTGGCAATTCGAGCGGTTTTTGCATGTTCGATCAGATTAGAGATAGATTCGAGAGCCGTGTGACAACGTGAAGAAATGACGATTTCATTTAAGATTTTTTTTTAGTAGTTGGGAGAGATTCTTTGATAGGTCAAATCGACCAGCTCGTAAAGCTGTGAGTTTTATTAGTGTGATTTGGTGTTGCCCGAAAATCGATTCGGGTCTCTCGAGATAAGATAACATTCCATTAAAAAACGATTCGCTTACCGTGAACATTCCATACGTTGTGTTGCGGCTTTGGTGTGTGTGTGTGTATTAAATGATTTCATCTGGAAGTTGGGGCGCTCGAGTTAATCGGTTTGTTGTTATGAGTCGTGATCATGGGATTGTCTATGTGTGCTTAGGAAATGGGAGAGAATAGCGGTTTTTTATTCATTTTCCTCCCACACAACGTAGTGTTAGGTTAGTTGGTTGAGGCGCGTGGAGCTTCGAGAGAAATTCCGAGAGAAAAAATGATGCTGGGCCCGGCGAAAGGAGGAATAATTTTATCGAGAAATTGGAAATGTAGGCAGATGATCACGAGCGGACATTTCCAATAAATCCCGCATAAGTTACAGATTTTAGATTTTTTTAAGCGGAAAAATCAAGTTCCGGGAACTTATAAAAATCACCCACTACGACTATTTTCTATATAATTTGTTTCCAAGTCATATTTAGAAAAAATTTATAGAATAAAAAAAATTTGGACAGAAAATTTTCCCACTGATTTTGTAATTTTTTTTAAGTGTACCATATTTGAGATACACCACCTTAACGTTACAATTTCTTGTAAACTATTTTCACGTTTTCAATGCGCTTAAATAAGACTTGTTTCATTGAAGATATGAACAGTTTTTGACTTTATTGGAATGATTGGCCACGCGCGACTCTCACGATTTATTCGTACAAATAATTACAGCTTTGAGGTATCGCATTATCGGGCAATTTGTGTGTGATTCACGTTGCCATTAAAACATACACTTACACGGACGATAAAATAGAAATGAACTCGTTTTTCATGGATATTGCACTTCCATATTTATACAGATGTTTGTCGAAGATCTCAAATCTCTTCTTTTTCGTTTTCTTCGTCTTGTTGCCTATGTTGTGTTCTGTGTTTTCTGTTAATGCCAGCATCGACAAGAACGACCAGCCAATATACAACAAATCGACGATTGAAGAACTCAACGAGAGAAATAACTCTGAGTACAAGAACAGAACACGATGCAAAAGAAATAAAAAACGAAGAGGAAGAATCCGAAGAAGTTAAAATTTATTTATTTATGTACGCATTTTACCTTCCCTTTTTCTTATCGAATTATGCGGAGACTTGATAATTTTACTACGGTCTGGTCTCTTTTTGCAAAAAAAAACTTTTATGGTCAAAATTTGATTTTTGTTTAGTTAACTTCAGGTAGAGCAACGCGATTTGGGTGGCAATTTTCGGAAATTGCAGGTTAAAATTTTAATTGCCAAGATCTGATTTGGTAGATTTAAGTAGTTAAAAATTCCGTTAAAATACTAACGGTTTGAATTTTAACGAGTTTAGCCTAAATTTGAAAGAAAGAACGAAGATAAAAATGAAAATTTGTTTCTCAGTTTGAATGCAGATATTTGAAAATTGGTGGTTTTAACAAAAGTTTTCTCATATTTTAAAGCATTTTTTAAAAATATTTTAAACTTTGTAAATTTCATGAAAACATTTTCAAGAAAATATCATAGCACTTCCAATAAGGTCTTTACGTTGAATTTGAAACTATGCTAAAAGATTTCATAAAGCAGTTTTGAATTAGTTCAGGACTTAGTCTGTGCTGATTCATTCGGTTTGAAGCAATCCATAATTGTCGCTAACACAAAATTTACAGCATGAACATTGAACAATTTAAGAGCTAATGTCTAGGAAAACGTGGGTCGCAAAAGTATGTAAAACAAATATAGTAGGAAATGTAATTAACTTGAAAATTGTTCTATTATTTCCAACTATCACAGGTCCGAGTTTCACTCGAAATCTATTTACTTTTTTCCGGATCAATCCCCGAGATCAAATCTCAAATCGTGGCCATCTCAAATCTAAACGTCGGTCGTTAGACTAACAAAAACCTCTGTCTGATTTCCATTCCATAAAATGCCCGGCAGCTATAAATAGCATCCCAACGAGCCAAAGAATACAAAATAAAAAATTAACATCGCATTCTCACAAATCATGGACCCCCAAAATTTCAATAGTAATTATCTAACATACTACGTATAGAGCCCCATCAGACATTATAAATATAATTTTTCGAAATTATATTTCATAACTCCGATGTCTTCTTCTACTTCTTCTTCATTTGTTGTTCGATCTAATGAATATATAAAAGATGTGTTACAACGTCATCGTTTTATAAAAATCTTGACTGACCTCAAGTGAGATTAAAAAGGAAGTTTTGATTGATTTCTATCTAGGTTTTTCTTCTTGTTTTGGAAGGAAAAAATTGCTTAAATCGCGTGTGTAGTTTTGTCTTTTACAAAGAAAAATTTATGAATATTAAATGAGTTGCAAGCGGCGAGACGCGACGATCGTTCCTCGGGAAATCAAACCCGTAATTATGTAAAAATGTTGCTACGTAAAGTAATTTGAACATTTTTCCGACATCCAGCTCGTCTTGAACGACAAAGATAGCCCGATGAAATTATGTAAAAGCCCCAGAACAAAACCTCTAATATACATAAAACAGAAGGAACGCAACACCGTGTGTTTATAATCTAAATATTTATTACCCTATCTGCATCGTTAGCTCAAGGAATTAACAGCGATTAAATCACGCAAAAAGACACACTGCCAATTACCGAGCCATACTCGTCAAAATTTATGTCCTTCCCAGTCTCGCGACACAAAATGAAGAAATAAAACTAATTGGTGTGCAAATGTTGGAAAGTTGGGAAAAATTCAATTCGAGTATACAGCGTCGTTTGTTTTTAACATTATGCAAATTATAGGCGTATGGATGAGTGATGGACACTTAACCGGCGGCTGGGGGCCGAACTTGAACGTTTTCCAGCCTCTCTATAATCACCGTGGATGGAAGAAAAGCGGAGAGCATAAAAATTAAAATTAATTTTATTCGACGAGAGCCGCTCAAGAAGAGTCACGTGAAAAAAATAGGAGATATAGACAAAGTAAAATTGACCATCATAAAATTATAAGATCATCAAATCAATTATGCTAATATTTGACTTGGATAGTAGGTAATCGATGGATCAAATCTAAATTTAACAACGTACCTACTGTAAATTTTATAGTCAACCAAAGTAATTGTTTTGTTTTTGTCTCTTTTGAAAGATATGTAACTTGTCTGGTCGTTTTTCATAGTTAAATAATTGAGAATTTATTAATTATTTTATGTGAAATTTAAAGTAGAAAATAGAAATAATATTTGGTTGAGCTTCTGATGGACACTTATTAGATTTACTAATGTGATTGAATTTTAATAAAAAAAAATTCTCATAGGTTTTATAATGATAAAACAGAACAGCACCTTAGTTAGTTAAGTTGAAAAAACATCCCATATATCTTTATGTAATTCCCTTAATCTTATTTTATAAGGAAAATACCTTATATACCTGCAAATTTTGTACCACAAATTTTTCAAAATAGCTGAAGCTTATTCAATTTATTTTAAACTTAATTCACGTTTTTCTTATTTAACATGCTTTAAAGGCTAGGGGTAATTAGCACTTGTGGGCTTTTATTTTGTGTCATATTGCTGAGGAGATTTGTTCTTTGGAGAAAGGTGATAGGGTTGTTCCACGGTTTTGGATCTTTTAACGCCCCTTGATGGAGTGAGGCGTTCCTGAACTTATTTTTTTTTGTCAAAATGAAAGTTTTTAAAGGCTCTAAAGCTATATGTGCCTACATCTTAAGAGTTTCAGAAAAAATATCATAAATATGCATTCTTTGAATGTTTTCATTAAGCACTTTTAAATTAGTAGTACGAAGAAAAATAATGTCACTTTATCTCGATTCATTGGAGGAGGAAAATGGTCATGTTATCTATTTAAGGATAATTGAAAAACTCAAAAAAGGTAATTCCCCTTACTGTAATGAGTAATGAAATAATAAGCGTAGATCGTTCTTTATTTTATAAAGAAAAAGGCATCTTTGAAAAGAAAAAAAATTATTTAGTAATCGAAAATAATATTTTTCCATGATTCTGGGTGAATTTTTTTCCTGAAATCTTAGTTATGTAATTCCCCTGTCTATAGTTACGATAGAACTATTTTGCGGTTTAATTATGCATATTAAATCAAATGCTTTCAAATTTTTTGATTTTTAATGTCTTTTGTGTAGTTAAGATTTGAAAAATCCAAGTTACATTTTCTTGCAGTAGGGATCAGAATATGTCATCGGGGTCAGTGCTATTATTTATCATCAAATCTCTTCGATTTGACTTTAATTAATTTTATGCCAGCAATTTCTCATGAAAATTTAATTTGTGTAATTCCCCTGTCAATTTTTAATCACTAATGTATTATGAATTATTTTATATTTTTCCAAATACACTGAAACAGTAAATGCTTGTTTTATTTATACAACTTCTTCTTCCCGTCTCATTACATAGGGTTTTTTATTTGTATAATATTTACCAAACCAAGTGTGTAACTCTCCTGGTAGTAAAGCACACCGATTTAAAATATGTTGAAAAATTTGTTTTTTATTCAAAGAAGTTAAATTTTATTTTAATTTATATCATCTATCTACCTATCTTGGTAACTTGAACGTTGATTTTTAGTGAAGGATACACATTGATTGTTATTACTATCATATTGATGTATTTTTTGACAAAATCTTGAGAGGCTAGTTTTTTAAGGGAAGATTTAAAATAAAATCTGTTGTATGAAAGACGTTCAGAAGTAGTTGAGATAATATTGACCAATTATATTACCATAGTAAAGTGGTTGAGGCTGTGTTTGATGCTCTTGTGCACGTCACAGCTACTGCTGGTGGCTCTGAACGCTTTCTCGCTTCATTTATCTACGTCTTGCTCCCTTTGTTTTTCTTTTTTCGCCTCGCATTTTATTGGAAACGTGAACAAATAGTCACAAGTGCTACCACAACCAGCGACCAGCATAATATCGTCCTCATCCAACGTATACAAAACGAAAAAAAAAATAAATAAATACCGAAAAACCAATAAACTCGCCATGTTTTCAACTTGTGGTGTTGTGTGTCTCTTCAGGTGACCACGTCTCATTATCTCCTCGGATATTCATACAAGTGGCATTTTTCATCTTGCGTGTAAAATTGTTAAGCTTATTACAACAATAACACGACTCAAGTCTTCATCGATAAGATACAAATCTTTTCTTGTCCACCTGCAAAAACCTGCAAAAGAAACCATCTTTTCAGAAGCAGCTAATCATTCAAATTCTATATTCCAAAAAAATGGCATCCTTAAAAAAAATGTTTTTTAAACAGAGGCAAAATCTTTCAGATCGAACAAACTCATGCAAACGCCCAATTATTTAAACTCCAAAACCCCAAATTCTTTCAACTCTCTATAATCAACAACAAAAAAAAAATAAGAACGACCCAAATCGTGGAGATTTGATTGTGCCCTCCAGCTTCAGTCGAGTAAAAAGAAAAACAAGGAGACCCCAATCTATTTTGGTATAGGAATATAACAAATAGTTAAGAGGAAGACAAAAATATTATTTGTCTGTTTATAATTTATATTAATAAATTCAATTCGGAAAGGAAAGCCTCTCGTAAATGCTTTCGTGTGCCTCCATTTTTCGATCGATCAAGGCCTACTCGATCCTTTCGATCATTTTTCAAGCATATGATTCATAAATCGTAATTACATATTAAACATAGAAAATATTTTGATTTATATGGTGGATGATGGATAAGATCAATGGAAAAGAAACAACGTAGGTTGGTAAACTTAAAAAAAAAGACAAATTTTAAAAAAATCATAACTTTTTTAAAGCATAGTTTTATTTGAAAAGAAGTCTTCATATCAAAAGTTAAGCTTAAACGAATATTTAAGTAGTCAATGAAATCAAATATCTTCATATTTGATCTCAAAAAAAAATTATTAAAACTGATTTTTTATTTTAAAAAACTTACTGGGTCTTTTTTTATGTTTTTAGGTTCAAATCATAGCCAACTATTCTATAAAAATTTGTTATAATCTTGTAACAGTTAAATTCTAGTAGATAATTAATATGTGCAGTGTCATCTCTAAAAGCGCGTACCTATTTATTTTAAATTTATTTTTTGACGTGATAACGTCTTATAAATTGATGAACACTGTGTAGCCTGCATGAAAAAGTGTCACGTTCCGTTTGAGCCTGTGCGTGCAAGCGAGAACGCGATACAACTGATAGAGAGGCACGATATTATTGTTGCATCTTAGACAACGTGTTTTGTGTTTTTTTTCTGCAATTTAATAAGATTTAATTGATTTCCTTCATAAGTTTCAGTCTGATTTCATTTTAAAAAAATTGTAATTTTCAATTAACTTCTTCTTTGTATTATACAAAATAATGATAATTAAGTGATAAATATATGGTGATAATAATTCAATTCAATTCATTAAAGTATGCAATTTTTCATCAAAGTTTCTTCATAACGTTATCACGTAAAACTATCATCCGTCAACCGACTTTACAGACATCCAATTCACTTATCACTTGTGTTTGGTAATTGTTCACTTACAATCCCGCACCAGAAATTATTTAATTATATCAATAATTGTATTTAAAAACTATGCCCTACCACTATTTAATTTTTAAAGCAATCCTGTAGTCTTTTCCTTTTGAGTCGTCTGTTTTGCGGTACTATTCTGGATGCTTCCTCTCTTAATAGCTCGTTTTTACGTTTTCGTTTACTACTTATTCCCATTTCCAAATTATTGTGTAAAACTGTACCTTATACATACCATGGCGCATCAGTTATTATTAGTAAGAACTAGGTAGAACCCGGTTCTGTGTAATATCAATCGAGTATTTTAAGCAAATTTTGTTCCTTACAAATTTATTTTTGTATTTTTTCAAAAACTTTATGTTTCTTGAAGTATACTTTAAAAAAGGACAATATTTTAACTTTGAGAATTACTAATTCATTTTTAAAGAAAGCTTCAATTTTAAAATTAAAGATGTAAGTTTGAAGTAATTTGAGTTATAAGTAGGGGTTCATCGTCAAGTAGTTGAATATTTTCTTGATTCAATTGAACTTGAAAATAAGATAGCTTGCAAAGCCAATTGCTTAACTTAACTTCATCTGCTAATTTTCGACTTGAGTTTGATTTTAATCCAACTTAAATTTAAATCAAATAGCTTGGAAATTAAGTCGAGTAGTTTAAAAATCAAGTGAAACAATTAATTCCTAGTTATATATAAGTACAATTAATAATAGTTGTAACTAATAATACAACTAAAAAAAGTTATAAGTAGGGGTTCATCAAGTCAAGTATTGGTGTAAAAATTGTAAGTAAGAATTGACTGAGCTTGAAATATTGAGTGAAAAATTGAGATTCTCTCAAACCCAACTTGATATTTTAATAGTAATTTTTAATTTGAATTCGACTGGCTGTGTAAAAAAGTTGACATAGTTTGTTGGAAAATACTTAACTTACATTTGTTTTGAAAGTTTTTTTTTTAATGATTCAAGTCGAAACTTTTGACGAAAAACTTATTCAAGTATGAGATAAACCTTTTATCTTTAAGAGTTCTATTGAAACTAGGCGTTTCAACTTAAACTTGTTCTCTTCAGGGAACGAAGAGAAAACGAAGAAAAATCTCTGATGTGGTAATTATTTAAAAACGATTTAATAACGAGGCCATTTCACTGTGGGATATTTGTAATTATAATAAAACATTCCTCCAGATTGAACAAAGAAGTCAACTAAATAAAAAAAGTAAAAGATATATCCTTTAGGGCTACATCGAGGGTATTTAAATTTTTTCTTTTCGTTCTAATGTCAGTCTTTGAAAATTTTTGATGTTTTCTAGTGAGATTGAAATGCTTAGTTGGTGTGGTTTCACTGTAGGCCAAATGGCGTTTGAGGCTCGAGGCCATCATTCAAACGGCATGGGGTCGCATGGAATCCTCCAGTTGGCTCCCACGTCTTCTTCTTCATCTTTTTCATTTTCCCCCCATTGAAAACTCCCTGGTCATGTCAAACCCGAAAAATTAGCAATCGATCGATCGATCGATGATTAATTTTCCAACACGGTTATTAACGTTATTGACAATGATGAACCGAATGGACTCCAATCACTGAGACAAAACGGGCAATTAATAACGCTGTCTTTGCGACGCTCGTGCATAAATCAAGCCTCGTTTGTTGGCCTGTTTCGATGAAGGTGGGTTTGCTTTGTGAGTAGATGATGGATTGTGTGAAGATTCGAATTGGAGGGTTGCAGGGCTGAAGAGACTGATTAGGCTTCCGTTTATCATCGTATCGTTCGGGAGAATGTGGGGTCGCCTCATCTTGATGGTGTTAACGACATCTAATTCGATCGGAGGTGACTAATGATCGTATCGAATGCCTACGAGATAGATTTAATCGTCTACGTTGTAATATTGTCGTTTGTTATCAACAGTAATTTGCGTCTAAACGAGAATTATTACAAGGCTGATAAACGAAAATCGATTATCTACGAAACCCCACGTTATCGCTATGATCCTCAAAAAAAATTTCTTTAACCTAAACAACATCTCTTTAAGTAGAAAATTCTTTTACGGCTCTATAAAAACCTGAAAGTGTTTACATAACTTCTTAACACAAATCGATTTTTTTGGGTGAAGCAACACGCTTCCAAAATCTTAAACAAATATGTTAATGTTTGATTTGGTGTTAATGTGACCTGAAAAAAAGTTCTTGGCCATTAACTGTATCGAATTTGACCATCTATGACCAGTTTTACAAAAAAAAAAAAAAAATTGAAATAATTTTAAAGTGTGTAAGGCAATTTTTTTCTTCTATAAATTGGCCCACTCGACTCAAAATCTTCATCTAATTTGATCGAAGCAAGTGTAATGGGTTTTAATTGGTCCGATTTCGTTGAGTCAAACTCAAGAAATCCGTCCAATTAAATGGCTTTTATGTGCCATGGATGGGCTGCAAGTGGACGACAGGTAGAGAGAACCAAGCAAAAATGTGTTGAGTCACGGCAATTTTTCTGAGTTCAACCGACATAATCAATTATTATTATTCTCTTGCAAGAGATATAGACAATCAAATGGAAACGATAAATGTTGTTCATTTCTCATTCGTTTTCTTTCGATTTCATTCTGTCTCTAAATGTAATAATCGGAATAGATCTAGGCTCTGTGTAACGTGCATTCAAAGCGCGATTGAAAACTCGGGCTTTGTGTTATTTAATAATAAACTGTATATGAATTACAAGATTACAAGCTTCCCAATCGAAAAATCGGCAAGTCATTCAATCGCCTGTGAGAATCAAATTTCTTGTCTTTGAAAGTTTCATTTAAATATATTCAAACGTTTTGACGCAGAATTTTATATTTCATCTCGTTTTAGAGCTCAATTTTCTTAAATTCTCTTTCATTTTTAATCAAGTTACAATTATTTAGTGTTTCTATTCAATAACAATAAATAAACTCAAGCAAAAGACAGATTTAAACAGTGATTTATCAAGTCAAGTATTAAGACACTATATGTAACTTTCTCCACTATATGCTTTCAATTAAGGAAAAATGGTCAACCCTCTAGCACAGCGGTTGCCAAAGTGGTGGTCCGCGGACCACTAGTGGTCCGCGAGAAAATTTCGCTGGTCCGCAGAAAAATGTGGAATATACTTACTCATCATGTTAAGCTATGTTTTAAGATGCATTAAAACATGATTCAATTCATAACAATACGTGGCAAGTTATAAAAACTTCTGTCGTATACTGTACACGCGGCCATTGGACGAGCGGTCTTCCATCTCTGTCGCGCAGAATCTTACTCTTTCTGTGCGTAGAATAACGCCGCGGGAAATAAGTCGTACTGTCGCACTCAATTCTCGAATATTTGAGGCATTTTGCGAAGAAATGGGTTCCGAGTATACTCATCTTCTTCGTCATGCTGAGGTGAGATGGCTGTCGAGGGGCAAAATATTGACCCGACTATTCGCCTTGCGGGAAGAAGTCAAATTATTTTTCCAGCAGCAAAATAATCCGAAATTGCAAAAATGCTTGTCCGACAATGAATGGCTAGCAAAACCTTGCATACCCGACAGATATTTTTTCCCTGTTAAATGAACTAAACATATCTTTGCAAGGACAACTTAAGGACGTGTTCACACTACGAAGTAAAATGGATGCGTTTCAAAAGAAAATATTACTGTGGCAAACGCGGTTGGTTGAAGACGATCTGCAAATGTTTTCTAATTTTGATGAATACATGAAGGAGAATGATGTTAACCAGCAAGTGGTAACCCTAGTAAAAAAGCACTTGGAATCACTTACAGAATCTTTTGCTCGTTATTACCCAAAGAATGATGATCCCAGACATGGTAATATGTGGATAATAGATCCGTTTGCAGCGAACATTCAGGATAGTAAGTTAAGCATGCATCTAAAAGAAAGCCTCATCGACCTATCGTCCGACGAAACTCTCAAATTTAAATTTCATTCATCCTTATCAAGACCTCAGTTTTGGCTTTCCATAAAAAGTGAATACCCTTTGCTTAGTGAACAGGCGATGAAAATTCTGATTCAATTCTCCACAACTTAACAACATTGGATCCAAATATCCATAATCTTATTTCAAGTAAGCAGGAACATCCATCACACTAGGAATGTATAACGCTAAAAGTTTGATATATTTAAACCATCTTTTAATTGTTTTGTTTGTACAATTTTTGTTTATTTTGTTTATTTTATTATGGTTTATTAATAAAGCTTTCATAACTTGGTTACTATTAATAGTTTCATTTTATTAACTAGGTACATTTTATGTGTTCTTTGATCACAATTTTTTTTATAAATATATTTAACACTTAAAAAATCCTATTAGTGGTCCGCGGGATTTAAATTATGAATTAACTGGTTCGTGAGGTCAAAAAGTTTGGCGACCGCTGCTCTAGCACCTCAACCTTTCTTTAGCTCCTTCCTATTCCTATTGTAATAGCAACGAGATCTGTTTAACCCCAACAAATTGAAAAGACTATAAAAATTTACAAGATCTTCCCAAAGTCTCAAAAAGTAGCTAATGTATTTCAAATCTTCTTTAAATAGCAACACTTATTATGATCAAATTTTTATTTTGATCTCTTAAGAAAATCTGTGTGACAAAAATTGAAAATTTACTTTTTTTTTAAATAAAAATACTCCATTTTTGGCCATTTCGAAATTTTTCAAAAATTTTAAATAAGAAAAATAAATCCCTAATGTCAAATCCTTTTTTTTAAAAACATTAATTTTTAAATTCTTCTTAAAAAGTTTACTCCACTTTTGAATAATATATCCACAATGCATGTGTACTATTTTAAACCTCTGCCTCTTTAAAAATTCGTTAAGGCTATTAAATAGAGTTAATAATGTATTCCATATTTGAAGAAAAATGAAAAATGCATCACTTGAAGTTATTAAAATTACGACAAAATTATCTTAGCTTTGTGGCAAGCTTATCTTAAACTTGACATTGAAGCTTTTTGAAAATATCTTTTTTCATGCTTATTGTTTTAAAAATATAAGGGAATAGTTATTACATTTTTGACCGAAACTGCTCCTTTATTCGATTTTTGTCTGTGAACTTTACTCATTTGAGGTTTTATAAGTTTTATTTTATCCCTATTTAAAAGTAAAAAGAAAAATTTGCTTGAGTACAAATTAAAACAAATACTTAATTGATTTTTCAAATAAAAATTTTTCAGCAGTCTCATTTATTGTTTAAAAAGAAATGTTTCCCTATTTTTGCACCTGATTAAAATTGGGAAACTACATTCTGAATTAAATACTTAAATTTACAAAAATTTAATCGATTGTTGAAAAACTAATCCAAAAATTTTCAAAAGTATTTTATTAACTTTTCATTCCTTGGTAGAAATATTTGAAGAAAGGCTAATAACATTTAACTTTTTATTAATAGCTTGTTTTCTGTTTATTTTTTTGGAAAAGTTCTTGAGATAATACTTCCAAAATAACATTTTCTATAAAATTTGTTTAAAAAATTTTCTTCTTAATTGTTTCACTAATGATATAAGCTAACTCAAAGTAATAAAAAATTTTACTTTCATAATTTTTGAAACCCTATTCCAGTATAAAAACCTAAATTTCATTTTGTTTTAAAGAAAAACTTGGAGTTAATCAAACTTTGATTTAATTTTGAGTTTAAGACATTAGAAAAAAAATAGAATAATCTTACCAAAAACCCCTAAAAATAGCAAACCTATTTATTAATTTATTTTTCTAGTGGTAAATTAAGCTTTTTCAAACCTAAAATAAACTTTTAGAATAACTTAAATTCCTTGGTTAAGACAAACACGTAAAAATCCCTCATCCAGTTTCTCTCATTTTAATTTGCATAATTTAAATGTTTTACGAGCATTTCGGTCATTACAATGATCACAACACACACACGTAGAAGGAAGGTATTCGTTGCACAGAGCCTTTAATTTGAGAGCCTGCTAGGAGCCAAGGACTTACCACATTCATTCACGCACACACAATATAATATCATAACTTCGTATTACCTATGTACGATACACAATACATATATAATATGTCTGCATATATAATTTGAATAATCATCGTTTCACAAAACATAAATGTGAACAAATTGGTTTTGTATATGAGTGGAAAAAAAATGGCATGAAATTAATTCTTTCATATCAGGCTTCAGGGGTTCTTTGATTTAAAAAAAAAAAAAAAAAAAAAAAAAAAACACCTCGTCAGTTTGTATAATATTAATATTAAAAGCGAATGATAATAAAATTTATTCGAATCTCCCGCTGCCTAATTTATTTTTATCGAGGCGAAATCTTTAAATTTTCCAATTTTATCTCAATAAATTCGCTGGAGAAAAATCCCTCCGACTGAGAAAATTTTCTCTATATATTAACTTAAGATATTTATTATGATTTCTTTGTCCTCAAGCTACCAATTTTTTCTGTTTCGTTCTTAAATCCAGATTGTTATCAACGCAAATCCAGTCTCGCGAGCCATTGGCTGAGAGACCAAGTGATAGAGAGTTCAAGACAAAGATCTTAAGAATGTTTTAATTGACGGCCATTAAATATTTATAGGCGCTAATAACTCTTTAATTTTATATTTATTTTACTCAATAATTTTTCTCTACCAACCAACCAACCCAAAAAAAAAGCGCAACCGAAGAAATTTGATCTTTTTCTCAGATTTCCTCGATAAGAGGCGGTAATTAAAATGTTTCTTCGTTTGAGTGAATTGAATTTGTGTGTAATTCTTCGTGTTTTACATGTAAATGAGCCACACAAAGATGAAAAGACGGACTCCTTGGCACGGTTTATGATTTAGTGCCGAAACGTGTGTAACAAACGGAGCCATGGAGTAACGAGGACAACTTTTTTTTGGCTGTGGAACACAAAAAGCTATCGTGTTTCTTCAAGTTCTTTACGCTCTTTGAACACACATGTAACTCAATCGAGTGAATGAGGCCGGTTTTTTCTTCCTTTTCTCGAAAAAGGAGCTCAACAAATCGAATTCCGGAAGGATAACATTTTTAGTCATTCATATTAGTAGGGTAAGGTTGCTCAAGTCGTACTTCTATATAACATCTCAGCTGACAAACATAAAAATTGATATTTTATAATGTAATTTTGAACTATTTAGTTACAACAACTAGTGGGGACCGTTTTTGAGAGACAAAAATATTAACAAATAAAGTTTTTCCACGCTATTATTAAAAATGTTCACTCATTCGTAAGCTTTTCTTAGGGAAATGTGGTCACTTAGTTATTTTCTTGCTGTTGTCGATTTCTATGGTATGTTAGCTATTATTTAGGAGCATTGAAACAGTAAAAATTTTAAGGGTTTTTCAAGATTTTGTATTAAAACTTGAAAGATCTCGTTGTTTCAGTCGTACATGTGGAAAATTATTTATTGGTATCGTAGGATATACTATATTTGTGAAATTATTTGTGATGTTAGCGTCCTGTTTCACCAATGGTTATAACGTTTTCGATATATAAATGTCCATAAATGTTCTTTCTTCAAAACTTATAATTTTACTTTCTATATGTAGTTAACTTGGTGATTAGATGCATTTACTTACGACTGATGACTCAAAAAATAATCAGAACCTACGTAGATTCACACTGAATTTTTTGTAGTTTTTATTTTTAATGTGATCTCGTTTTATCAAGTTTTATTTTGTAGATATTATTCTATGTACGTATGTACAACTTAGGCTTAGGTAGTACGAGTTAAGCGACAAAGCGTCTAAATCATATCAAAGTAGATTTTCGAAAAACTCTTTAAATTTTTTAAAATTTTTCTGTTTTTAGGCATAATAAAGAAAACTTAATTAAATAAAGATCCAAACGCTAATATCTTTGTGTTATTTTAATTACACTAAATATTAAATAATTATTACCTAATAATTGGTGGTGGGTACAACATAGATAACTTTACCCTATATATATATAGCATTACTTCCCGGTTTCACCAGCCTGTATTAATACTATTAGTGAGCGATGCTCTGTTAGTTGGTAACTAAAGAGGTAAATAGTTAATGAATTTTCATCTCAATATCTTATTAGCTCTTTAGATATGCATACATGTGGATGGTTAGAAATAGTTTTTGTAGAGCTACAAATTTTAATAACCGAAATTTGTGCGTTTATTTAAAATTTTTCAACTTAATAAAGTAGTATAGATTAAAAATAAAATTTTACCGTTTCTTTTTGTATTTTTCTTTTAAGAATTTGTTACTTTTCATTTTAAGAGCCAATAGAAATCCTTGGTAGCCTTGAATCTAAGATCTTTAAATTAATCGTTAAGATTTGCATTTCCTTAAGACAAGTCAGTGATGTATGTAAACTATGTATTGTAGCTATTGTTTTTTTTATCTTTATCTCAGAAAGTATTGCTTTTTCTGAAAAAAAAAATTCTTCACGAAACTGAAAATAGCTTATATAAGTTTTGAAGAAAGAACATTTATGAACATTTATATATCGAAAACGTTATAAACATTTGTGAAACAGGACGCTAACATCACAAAAATATATTGATCCTAAGATTTGTTCAGTAAAATTTTTGTTAGTCTCAATAACTAATTTGTTTTTGGTCCATTTTTAAAAGAGGCAAAAGAAACTATTTAACCTTTCTAGATTCTTAAGTGTACTTCTAAGTATGATCCAAAAACTGACACGGAACTAGGCTTGAAACCATGATCACGATTTACTTAATCTTTTTGATTGATATTTCTTGTAATAACATCAGGAATATGTCTGAGTTTTGGACTGTATCACAAAAAATGTACATTATTTTTGTAACAAGAAGTTCTCTATAAATGTTAAAAATTGAAAAATTGCTTTTGAATTTATAAGCGTGATAGTTTTAGCAAGTCTCAATTTATCCTCTGTTTGAGAGATTTATTTTCAAAGCTATTTTTTACAAAACTATTAAATTCCAAACTAAAAATGCTTTCAATAAGCATTAATTCAATAAGAGTAGATTATTAACACAAAATATTTTTTATGAAAATTTTGAGATACGTTATACTTATACCCTGAAAGGAATAAACCAAGATTTCGTAATATATGGAGAAGTAAAAAAAAATTAAAACTGTAAAACTGTATTCTTTCGGTGGGTCTAATTTACGGGTTAATATTAAAAAATCAGACAAAATTTATTTTTTTAATGGTTTCGAGGACTAGAAAACCTCAAACAAATATTTTATGTGTTGCATCTAACTTAAAGTTATAACTATATTAAATTTCACGAAAATATATTGATTAGTATTTAAGAAATTAATTTCTTTTTCCACCCGTTTTTGTCTTGTCTATAGAGTTATATGTAAATTATGTTTGTCGGTTTTATTACTAATCGGTCTAATGTGTATGTGTAACTACTTTTAATTGGTTGTCACGGCCTACGCGAATGTAGCTTCAAGAAGCTAATGTGTGGGGTTTCGTGTCGCTCATTTGAATAAGAAGCAAACGCAACAACTTGCCACATTGATAACGATAATAACATTATTAAACACTCAAGCAATCACAGATAGAGAACGCAACAAGAAGAAAAAAATCAATTTTCATAACCAATGATTTATATTTAATGCACGTCGATAGTGATCTGTTTCAAATCTCCACAACCTACGCAAGTATTTTCAAATGAAATAGTTTTGAAAGTTTCAAAGCGAACGTCATTTAAAAAAAAATGAACGCTTCAAGTTAATTGGCAACAATAACATTTTTAAAAATTTCCCGCCATTTTAAAAATAATTATAAACATTCAACTCATTAATCGTGGTCGTAATTTATCTCGGTATTAAAACGTAGATGTTTCGTGCATGAAATACATTTCCTTGAAGACGCAGAAAAAGTGTAATCGTAAAATAAACTCCATAATAACAAATTATAATCGTTCGTTTGTACCTAACCTAATTTTTTTTTCATTTTTTTGTTTTAATAAAAGATTTGTTTTGCACGCAATAAAAATTAATTGTAAATGGCATATGTTATTAAAACCGTTACAACAACTAATCGCTAAGTTGATTTTCATTTATCTAAATGATTTCTTCTTGAGTTTCTCTCAATATTAAAACGGAATCAGTTCAAACGATCAAATCAAATATGGCATTTATTGCGTCCGCCACTGGCAAATATTTCCTTTGGGGCAAAACGATAAAACATGTTGACTATGACGGACAAAAATGCACATCAAAGTTCATTATTTTTATGACGCATTTGATCTGTTT
Organism: Sisyra nigra; assembly: GCA_958496155.1. NCBI lineage: Eukaryota > Metazoa > Arthropoda > Insecta > Neuroptera > Sisyridae > Sisyra > Sisyra nigra. The sequence goes on along the minus strand of OY292316.1, from coordinate 33,171,984 downwards.
TACGAGCAATTTCTATGATTGGATGTGGACTCTGAAATATTAATTCAGTGTAAACGCAACTTTATCTGTTTACCATCGGTAAGACCGATCCAATTTTTCCTCGTCCTTCGCCACCAGTGCCAAAGACGAGCCGTCAATCATAAATCAAATAATACAATTACCATTTTTTGTGAGACCAAATCGTCTCATTGAGACGAGTTTCGTCAAGGTTTCACTTTCCAAATGTAAATCAGCTCACAGCTTCCTTCTAAACTTGCTAAGTCTTTGACTTATAAATTAGTAAAAAAATTAATTAGAATCAAAAAACATTTTTAATTAATGAAAAGGGAGAGTCTTGAAAAAATTGAGTTTTCTTTTAATTGTACCTGGAAACCAGAGATGGAATCCAACTGGGAAATATGTCATAGAAAAATATTCAACATTAATTAAGCCATCGGAATATCAATTGATTTTTTAAATATGGAAGTCGTTTTTGAGCGAGTTTGTCATAAAATCCCTAATTGGATGATGATAGGAAGTGAAGGTGCGTTACTGGTTTAGATCTCACTTGATTTACTTTAATCATTTAGTCAATTATGAGAGAAAAAAATAATCGTTCAAGTCACGTTCTTGATGAAACGATGGCGTTTTCTCTTATCGTAATGAGACTTATTGTTAGATAAGAGATCTTGGATAACGGTATGTGTATATTGATTGATTTTTTTTTGTTTTAGGCCTGTTTGTCGCAACTGTGATTGGGTCACGTCGCCGTCGGCAGCGCCGTTGTCTGGAGGTGTGACGTCTGCAGGGCCGCATTTAGAGGAGCTGGTCGCATCATCGTCGTCCTCATCGGCGCTTTCCGCCCTTGGGCCCGCTTCAATGATGATGAACGCCGAAAGCATCGCATCGCCCCAAGCTCTCTCTTCGCCACCGAACAGCTTACACAATATCAATAACATGGGCAAACATCCACCATTGCCTTTGCCGCCTTTGCCCTCAGGTGGTAGCACGGGCGGCTTGCCAGACTCAGTTTGTGCCGACCGGCTCCTCGGGAAGAAAAGCTCTCCGTTTGTACACCACACCGATCCACATCGACACTCGCAATCGGACGACGATTCAGGTTGTGCCCTCGAAGAATACACGTGGGTGCCACCGGGTCTCCGACCCGATCAAGTAAGTTTCTCAAAATCTTACATCCATCAAACTCCAAAATGTAATGTAATAAAAAGTCATATTTGAAATATTAACTGATGATCAGTCCGAAATTCATACAGTTGATATGATCTCATTATCAATTTCTCTTGATTTTAGTTCATTCAAAAATCTTTTGAAATTATAGATAAGTACTTTAGGTTTTTCCCTCATCAGCTCTTAATATTTACGCTCATGTACATCTTATTTTCGACGTCGTTTATGTAAATTGTTATTAAATCAGAATCCGCTCCTCTCTCACTCTCATTCGTTTTCTCTCATCTCTCCTCCCTCGTTATATGTGAAATTTACAATATTTGAAGAATATTTTATTTCGGGTAGAAGAAAGTTATTATTACTTACATTCCTTAATTATTTTATCATTATCTTATACAGTTTCGTAAATTTCTGTAAAGTTTTTTCAAAGTGATTTTTTTTCTATCAGAAATTAGCATTTTTCCATAAGAATCCATATTAAAACTCTACTTCTTGGGAATTATTTCTACTAGTTATATTTCAGTTCACAATTATCCTCAACTTTCAAAAATTCAGAATTATTTTTAAACGGTATCATTGATTTAAAACCTTAAATTAGCTAAAGAAATGATATCAAGCTAAGAATTCATTCAATCAAGTAACTGAACATTTTGTTCAATGAATCGAACTTAACATGTTGACTTTGAAATAGAATAGAATGCTTGACTTGCTTTGATATTTAAAAAATATTTATATTTGACTTTCTTTTAAGCCAAATTTAAGTCAAGTAACTTGAAAATCAAGTCAAGTAGTGAATCTTTAGATCTAGCTTAAAAATTGGTACATTATGTCAATCGTTTACTGTTTAATATCAAAAAATATATCTTTAATTTTTTGTCAGTCAAAAATTAAAAAAGTTAACTAAATGACGCAGTGATTAGATCAGTTCACCTCCTGTTCATGCGTCAATAGTATCTACTGGGTTTGATTCCCGTTGAATCCTATATATAAGACTTAAGACCTTAAATGTATGACCGATAGAAATTTTTCTTCATATTTTTGAAGTTCGTTTCTTTCTTATCTTAAGATAAGCTTTTGTAATAAAATTTTCAAAAAATTGAATTTTTTTGCTATTTGTAAATTTTCGGATGTAAGTTTGTAAAATAAATGTATATTTTAATGCAATTAAATTCCTTTAAAAAAATCACCGTAAATCTTAAAAAGGAATCTAAATCTTAAAGGAATTTTCATTAAATGACAGCCTTATTTCACCACAAAATAGTTATTTCTTTTTGTCAAAAATTACACAAATCTGACATCAATTTTAGCACTACGAAAATTATGAACCCCTTAGAGATCTAAGAATATCAAATCTCCCACTCAGAAAAAAATTCAGTTGAATTTAAAAATCGATATAGAACGTCATGCATTCAACTCTTCGAAATGTTAAAATTCAAATTTATTAAAATGGCAAACTGTGAATGGGAAATCCAATCGAATTGTATTTCAAAAGTCGGACAGCTTCAGATGGATGGCGAGGTGTGGTTTTTATTATGTGTCATGTCAGAATCTTTTTTTATTCGTTTCTTTTCGAAAAACTCGTTATCACAACAATGTTGTTATCGTATTGAATCAGTGTACCTTTACGTTTCGATCAACGTTAATAATAGCAATGATAAGAAGGAATTTATTGTTGTAAACTCGAAAGACTTGCATTTGATTAGCATAAAATTAGTGTCTGTCATAAGTTATTTAAAAAGCTCGACATAAAAGTATAAAATATTGAAATCTACTTGTAAATTTTCTTAAAGGTCGTGAGGTTCACTTTAACATTATAACATTGAATTTCGCCGTCATTAACAATCAATTAAACACCTACTGTCATTTTCGTGAATCGTTTGTTGTGTTAACGACCTCAACCAGACCATTTATTGCTCTGAAATCCATCAAACGAGCGCCCATCGGGGCGAAAAAACGGCAAAACCATAAATCGTTGCCATGTATTTTAAAAAAAATCCATATTTAAATGTATGCAAATTTTCGTAGTACCTCTCTCGAATTTGCCTGTTGCCAAAAGATTTTTAGTTTGTCGTCTGAGACAACACGCGAACACCAAAGTGACAAAACAAACATGGGATTTTCAAGCCGGATTTTCGGTGGCCAAATAGTGCTTGATGGTAGGTCCAATTAACATGATTTCGAGAGAAAAAAAAATAAATTTTCAAGTGGAACCTGTTGAAACAAGTGATTTAACTTCGTTAAGTTGAAATGAAAAGTTGTGAACTTTTTAATCTATTTAACTGTACCTGTAATACTTCCACTAACGGCTTTGGCAACTACAAATTACCCTATTGAAGTCGTCTTCTTGGCATCTCTACGACTTTCACGACTCCACTCATATCATTCGTCGTTTCTTATCTATAACGACTCGACTCTGGTGAGGAAGACGATCAGAAAACTCGATCTTCATCTCGCCATAAAACATGCCGTAGTCCTGTTATGACTAGAAAACCAGCACACAGATTTAAGAAAAAAACATCTCTAGTACCCATAATAATTATGGTCTCGGCAAATCTTGATTATCGCTAATTAGAATTTCCAGATCGATCGAATTGGCTCGATTGCGAACGGCCAATATGGTAATCGGAATCTCGCGAATAATTACTTTTTAATATATTGCCATTAATATGAGACTCTGCCAGTGACTCGCCAATGACAATCTTCCAATGAGGTGACTTGAGCGAGCATGTAATCGTGACGTGTCAATTTACTTTAAAACTTACAACTCGATTTTCAATCCATTCAAAAATAAAAATTGTCAAGAGATTATCGTTTTCCTTGGTCAATTCGTTCAATGTGCAATCGTGATGTCTTTTAGGCTTAATTTTTTTTTGTCCATACATATTAATTAACATCGAATGTGTGCACGTTTGATTATGCAAATGGGACGGAAAAAATTTCTCTCTGATATTGACATGATTCGATGTTATTATTATTTATGTGGAAGAAAAAAGAATTGGATTGGGATGAGGGGTGCATTGGCGATTGTGGAGACAGCATTCCATTATATGACGTGTACGTGTTAATTAAAATAACTGCACCACAACTTGACCCTCAATCTAGTTTTTTTTTCCTGTGACGAGCTTTAGGTTTCTTGTCTTTTTTGGTAAGACGTGGGTTGAACTTTAAATAATTTCGCCATTGGCACTTGTCTCTTTTTTTACATAAGTGGCCAAGAAAAATTAATTTTAAAATTAAAAAAAAAAAATAAAAATGGCTTGGTCTGAGGCAATTTGCAAATATAACAAATGCAAAATTAGTCATTTCGGGAACGCCTCTTTAGAATAAAGCATTTTATTGAAATATTTTTGTAGTTTCTAATTAGGTAACTGATACAAACGTTGCAATGAGATTTCGGTTTTAAAGTTATTGGACAACTAATTTTTAAAAGGCAATCTCCTTGAATATTGGTGCTACGGACAGTTTAACCGCGACAGTTTAACCTACTACGGTTCAACTGAACGACAGTTCTACCGAACTACATTTCAACCGGACGACAGTTCTACCACAAAATTCAACCAATGACATATTAATCGGATTTTTCCTGATTATCTTAGAAGAACAGCTCGGGAGTGCAGTCAGGGATAAAAAGAATCGATCCCAATTTATTATTCAAAAAAAAATAGGAAGCCAGGTGTGACCATCGAACATTTTTAAATAAAATTTGACGTCTTCGATCGCATCAGTTGAATTATCTTGCGGTTGAACTGTCGCAGTTGAGATGTTCCAGAACCAAAATATTTATTAATATGTGTACGTGTTTTTTTTTTTTTTTTTCATTTCTAAGGTACATTTGTAGCGACTATTTTATTAAAAATTTTTTAGCCACTGATTTATTATTTAGGATACCTATTGGTATAAATCTGGATAAAAGGCATGGTATAAACACAGAAAATATCAGAAATTCTAACCGGGAATCAAACCTAATATCACTGACGTATAGAACGGAGATCTAACAGATCTAACCGCTGCGCCACTAACAGTATTGCAATTGGACTATTGATTTTTTTTTTGTAATGATGTTATATCTTAGTTATTTGGTATTTATTTTCCTGAAAACTTTTTGGGTTACTTTCTAATTAATTGATATTCATATGTGGAGAGCTAGCTGAAAATTTCATGGAGAGTTAAATGGATTATTAACATATATACTTACCGTTATACTATTGTTCGTAACCTCTGTCTTTCTTAGGTAATCAATGATATGTTTACCTCTCTACTACTGATTGGTTTTTTTTCTTTTATTAATTTGTAGTTGTAAAGTGCATGTCGATACTTGGATAAAGTTCTAAGCCAAAGGTTGCTTCTTACTCTACTTTTCACATTAGATAATTAATACATCAGACTTTATTCTACTCATAAGCTGTTTATTATAAGTTGTATATTATCAGTTTGAAGTTATAGAGTGCGTCAATTTAATACATACAATATCGAATTATTAGTATTTTGGTGATTAATTATTATATAACACAAGAATATAATGATAAGCGTTAATACTTCTAGCTATTTGCAGTGAAATATTAATACCATAAACTATAATTAGTACAAAATAAAATCGTGGTTATCAAACATAGTTGTGATGGACCTCTGATTTGAAAAACTTAACCTTACTCTCTTATACTTACTTTTAAAATACCCTTATCTTTGTACCTTTATACCTTATAAACTGGCTTAATATTGACTGGCTAGGTGTAAACTAGCTTAAATTGTTTTTAAGGATTAATGGGAATATTCAACTCATAAAACCTACTGCTAAGTTAATTTTTTGAAAATTATTTTTAACGCTTAGTCTTTATCATTACTAATCGAACAAATAAACACCAACGTTACTATTTAAAGCATATCTCTGAATAGGTATCTACTGTTTACTATTACAATTTTTCTAACATAGACTTTATTTTATTCATACATTTTCAAGTGTTATCATTTTAAATATCGCCCTTTTATGTTTTTTAATACTTTTCCTTTTCCTTCTATTTTTGCTTATAAATTCATAGTTTAAAATCGTCAAAAATATTAAATTTGAAACCAACTTTTCACTTTATCTATACTTATTGATTCCATTTAAAATATTTCAGTCCTTTATTTTTTATAAACTTTCAATTTTAAATCACTTTTCAAATTTTGATACGATATAAAGAAAAACTTGGTAAATTCAATTTTTTCTAGTTCTCTTTTTATTTTACTTTACTTCAACTATAATTCAACTAAAACTAGCCTTCATCCCCAGGAGCAAATAAAAAATATGAAAAAGGGTGTGCGAAAACGATTTTCTACCAGGAAAAGAGCGAAAGCTCCCTTCAACTCTAAGCTTTTAAAATGTGTTTTATTTCCTTCAGGTCAGTCGTTACATTTTTTATTGACAGCCAATACTGTTGATAGTTTGTCATATAATATATAAGGGTGCAAACTGCCCATTCACATCAGAACGTTTCAAATATAGTAAATCGAATTTCTCAGCGCTTGAGTTTTTATCGAAGCCAATTGAAATGGATGAATGAGGTGGGACTGAAAAGTGGCGCTTGATTAATAATAATGATAATAATTATAATATTCTGATTTATAAACTAATAGATAGTGTTTTGCCTGTAGCGTAAACAGCAGGAGCTGTACATAAAATGAATCAAGTGCATCCTATCGTTATTGCATTTTATCGCGAGTTAACACAAAGCGAATGTGACGAAGACGCCAAGACACGATCATCTAAATTGTGATGTTATCTATCACAAAGTCCCGGTTCGGTAAAATCGATCTGATTTTTTTCTCTCCTTATAAAGTTAATAGAGCCTTCGAGGTTGCGACATTCCATTGAAGTGGAGGCGAGTTTTATAAGCGTTTTTCGCGGTTGAGGAAATCGGCTTTGGCGTGGCAATTATTTGCAGACCTTTTTTCTTCGTTTAATGTTCGGATTTCAGGAATAAATGTAGGGTTTGTTAGGTGGTGGGACTGTGAAAGTCGTTTGCATTTAGTCATTGAGTTTTTTTTTCCTTCGTGGCTTGAAAAACATAGGAATCTCGTTAAATTCTTTAACGCTTCATGGAACGTTAAAGCAACGAAAAGGGAACGTGTGGAGATGAAATGAAAAAGTTGAAGTTTTGGGAGTTCAAGTGGAAGACGCGACGCTTTTCCAGTGCTAGATTCTTTTATTTTTTATAAAAAAAAATATTTGTTGCCTAACCATTTTCCAAATAAAAACCTGATATATGTATAAGAAATTTGTGTATCTTGAAAAAAAAATTATTAAAACTTGTTCAACATGAATCTAACCGGAAAATATTATACTTAGAATCTTCATCTTTGAATTACAGCTTTAATGTATAGCAAAATGATATTTATTTTAGGGAAATAAACTCAAAAGGTCCATAATTATTTATCACTTGCAATATTCGTGCTATCCAAATTATATTATGGTTCCAGTCACGTTTATTTTATGGCCGTAAATAAATGGATAATTCATGTGCCAATAAATTGTCTGTCCATTTTCCCAATGTGCATTGTATCTATGGCATAACTTCCGACCACAAGAGCGAATGTTTTGAGGGTTGAGGTCACCCCCAATGTTGTTATTACGGCGAACAGTGAGACCAATTTCTCAGAGTTAGAGCGTCGCTAAGCGAGTGCATTCGGTGCATTGTATTTACGACCCTCCTAGCTCATTATTATTACATGAATGTATCGGTCGTAAATAGATTTATTTCGGTCTGAGAAAAGTAATTTTCCCCACCCTCATAATGAGTTATAAACAAGTTATGAATTTAGCCAGGAAATTTTCTCTGTATCAAGAATCCAATGTTGGTTTTGTCTCTGATTAAATTTTTATTACATTTCATTAAGACATGAGGCTTTCATCCCTCATACGTATAAATTAATGGGCCAGCTTTTGCACAGGATTTTGTTCCTCACTAAGTGGTCATTACAGTGCTGGACACGTATTTTTCCTCGTCTTTCCCACACCATTTCGCCTCAACCGTCTCAAATAATTCACAATTCCTTTCTCCACTCTCTCATCTCTGCGAAAAGCCCAGGCTTGTCATTTTATCACTTACATCACGGTATTTTATTTGCTCTTTCATATAATGTACGATTTTTCGCCTAGTGTAGAATTGTTATAAGGCTATGTTTTTCTTGAGCCAAAGTGAAACTAGAGCCGGTTTTATTTATGGGGTATTAAAAGGGATGCTGCGAGGGGGTCGAGACATTAAGAGATTATATTATGATGAAACATAGCGTGCGTTTCAGAGCGAGGAAAATGAAAGGAAAAATGCTTAGGAAGTAATAAATGTTGGGATATATTTTTAGAGGATTTGTGTGGAGATTATTGAGTTGTGTCGAATATGATTTAAGGAAAAATACCCTTCGAGTGGGTGGTGAGATGGAAGTAAAACTATGTATTAATGAAAGGATGGTAGAAAAATCGAATTAAACCACGGCTAATTGATCAAAATGCATTAAATGAGCAAAAGATTTTTACATGACCATTTTTTATATAATAATAATTATTTTTCTTATAAATTGATTTCCAAGATCTTTTTGAAATGAATAAAATAGATTTTCAATGTTAAATCAACAGTTTTAGAAAAGTTTCTTAGATAAAATGACGATTACTCTATACGTATAGGCAATATTCTCTTTAGTTATCATAAAGAAGTGCCTATACGTTTACATAAATACAATTATTCGAAATTATTAAATGGCTCCAAATTAGCATTGGTTTTTTAGTTTTTAGCATTAAAATTGGATAAATTAAATGTATTAATATTTGTTTGTTTTTGCTTAAACATTTTAGTAATTCAATGATTTTCTTCATAATTCTTTAGGGTAGTGTTTATTTCCTTGATGTTTGAAATTTTTCGTGTACATTTTCAACTCAAAATATTTGTTGTGGTTTCGTTCGGATTAAATCTCCAATTTCCATTTTCCTTTTTGATCTTCGTCTGTAACCAAATACTTTAATGTATCCCTCATTTACTTCCGCCTCTCCATGCCTCCATTCGTTTTATTTCCCCGGTTTCGTTCCGTCGAGGCTCTCTGTGGTTCTAATGGACTCGCTATCAGTTTCCGACTCACTTTAAAAGCGCTTCCATGTTCAGGTGTAATTTTAACTTTCGAGTGAAATTCGTTGGAAATCTCAGACATTTTCGTGATAAATAACCAAAACAATCTCAAAAAGTAAAGCTCTTTATTCTTTTCGCCAATCACCATAAAACGTGCATCACTTAATCGTTCACTTCGACATACATAGAGACGACGTGTTTGCGTTGCCTCGCACGTTTTCCCGATTCTACGTACGTATGAATCGGTGTGTGTGTGAAATGTGAAGTCCCCGAGGTCGTAACTTTCGACCCAAACGATAACACAAACATTCAACCAACGTCACCATAAACACAAACTCTAAATATCTACATTATCCTCGCAATTGCAATTCAAATACTCCGACTCTCTCACACCTCCACAATGTCGCCAATTTCCGTCTCTGCTCCACAAAACTTTTTATCTCTCCTCGTACAGCCGCTTAGAGAGATTGAGGCATTTATTATTCAGTCTTTTTCACCTGTTGCATGCTTTTCGAAATAGCTGCAACGGAATCGCGCTCGTTTCTATTTCTTCTTCTTCTTCACTTCCATATTACAGGTAACACATGCACGATTTCAATGAATAAATTATTTGGGTGACGCCAAAGAAGACGATGAAGACTTAGCGACTCTTACACCTGTTGCATAGAATCTCACTTTTTATCAATATAATTATAAAAAAAAAAGTCTATTTGATAAGCTAATAGTAGTTTTACTTTTTTTAAATTCGTTTATTAATTCATAACTTTTTACAGGTTCACTTGTACTTTTCGGCGTTACCTGAAGATAAGGTGCCGTATGTGAATAGCGTTGGAGAGCGGTATCGAGTTCGGCAGCTTTTGCAGCAATTGCCACCACATGATAACGAGGTTCGATATTGCCATGCACTTACGGATGAAGAACGTAAAGAATTGAGGCTGTTTTCGGCGCAACGTAAACGAGAAGCTTTGGGACGTGGTTCGGTACGGCAGCTTCCAGCTCCAATGACTTGCGACAATGTAAGTAACCATTCGAATTATTAAAAAAAAAAACTAGAAGCTTTTCAATGGTATCTAAAAATATTTGCAAAGGCTTTTGAAAGTTACTAATTATTATTATTGAGTATTTTTGGCTTTAAAAGAAAAATAAATAGTTTTAAAAATATGAAGGAAAATACGTAGGTTTTGCAATAGGTATAAAAAAGGACTATGAGATATTAAAAAGGCTATTGTATCATATTTTTGTATAAGGTTTCAAACGTGAAAAATCATTTTTGTAGTGTAAATTCGGTTAAGTTTCCTTTTTTCGCCATAGCTGTATTAACTACATTAGTTTGTTATTTGGGTTGAATCTGGAAAATGATATTTTACATTACACTTCCCAATATCCAATCAAGCTTATATCTTGTATACACTTGTTATCTTAATGGCAGTATATTGATCAATTGTCAGATTTAATAATTTACGAACTAATCTACATTAAATAATTAAATTTCTATTAAGGAAATTACTTAATGCACTCCTCAAAGGAGATGCCACAAGTTTGATAATGAAGTTATTTTACATATACATAATATGTAAATACAAATCATATATATGCTTCACAAATTCATATAGACCCGTTAAAATTAAAAATTAAGAAACAATTTCGTGTTGTATTAAAAAAAATTATCACGGTTGATGTTCTGAAATGGAAAAAAAAAATCCCGACTAAAAAATGCTTCACTTGGAAAATAGTTTATCTAATTATAGATTCACTACGTGACTTGATATTCAAGCTACTTGATTTGGTGTTTAGACTACGTGACCTAAACTTGTCATGTCATTTTTTTTTTGTTTTACGGGTCCTAGGATATTCCTTTTATTTATCATCGTGACCAAGGAGGTCTATTGTGATGTCACCCTCTGTGTTTACTAAAAGTTTAATTAAAAGTCAATATTTGAAGCTATAATTATTTTTTAAAAATCTTCAACTACTTGACTTGATGAATACTAAGTAAAACCCTAGCGTTTAAAATTTACTTATTTAACTCGTTTTAATCAATTAAAGTCGTGATTAAATTTAATTATTATATCATTCTAACATTATTATATGGTTTTCTTTAAAAAATCCTTTGGTTTTACTTTATTCATTTACGAGTAGATTACCGAACTCTATTTATTATGTAGAGAAGGCATCCACTCTTTATTTTCCGAATGAGACAGTGGCGTACACATTTGCCAAGTGTCCCAATTTTTAGGTGTTGAGTGACACGTCCTGATCCACTCTTGATCGGGATTCTTAATCCATGCTTTAATTGATTCGTTTGACAATAATATATATAAAAGTATATATGTAAGTATATAAAAATATATTTTTTACCCTATGTGAGCTCAAGCTCATTTATTCATGTTATGAATATGGTTCAACTTTTTTTTTTCAAAATTGCTTACTGTCCAGGGGCATGTGGCAAAAAGCAATAAACATTAAAAATTACTATCAAGAAATATTTTTGCTTTCGTATTTTCTCAACAAACTTTCAACTTACTTTTAAAGTATTGTGGGAGTCTTAAAACAATTTAATTTTTGTTTTTTAGTTTTAATATCTATGATAGCTTAAAAGCTTAATAAGTAAATAATTTCTTGTAAAATCGTTTCGACTTGAAACTAGCGTTATCTTTTAGTGAGCCTTAAAATATTTTTATGTAAGCACGGATTAAAAAAAATATTTTTCCATGTTATAATATTCATCATTGTAGACCAGGAGATTTAAAAAGTGTGAGTTATGAATTTTTGAGGGTTGAAATTGAAACGAGACAGACTTATCCGACCTCACGTGGAGTCAATGAAGACGAACGAGTCCCGTTCAAATAGAAATTAAAAAGAAAGAAAATGTTTGAAAATAATAATTATAAAAAGTTGATAGTTTTTGGGTGTGTGAGGCACGGGGATTCTTTGATTTTTCGAAACTGTTGATCCACCACCAAAATCAGGAATATTGAAGGACTTACCTTGGTGGTCGCCTCGCTCGTAACTCGCTTGAAAAATTTTTTTTAAATAAACAAAACACTAATTAATAATAACAAAACAAAAATGATTTATTCGTATAAATTAAAGAAAATCAAACTTAACACAAAAATATTAAATATGTAATAAAATTATTGAAAAAAAACGTTTCAATTATTAAACGGCGAGGCTCGCTCTTCGGCTGGCGGAATCAGAATCTCCTTTGAGTTTTTCCATTTGCCTCGAAATCCAGCTCACTTCGTCTCTACCCGATGCCCCCCAAAGTCGACGACAAAACAACCAATTTCGACTTGTTTTTCCTCGACGACCCGAGGACACCGGTTCTCCAACTGGACCTGAAACAAATGAAAAAACTCTGTCCGCAGAGAATTAGCTCGCTTACAAAAATATAATAAAAAAAACTTAACGCCTCGTTACAAAATCGGTTATAATATTAACAGTTTATAATGTGTTGTTTTTTTATACTAAGAGCTTAATATCTTGACTGTTCTAATTGAAGAAAAAATTTTTGCATTTTTGTATCTCCGTTCATCTTCTTTAAATATTATATGGATGGTTTTTAATGAATTTCTTCGTTAACTTTTTTCCCCTCTTCCTCGTTTTGTGTTTAGTGGAACTTGAGAGTTTAAATTCGTATTGTTCTTCCGCCTTTCCTCCCATCTTGAACTATACAATAGCGATTGCCTGACGGGAAGATGATTCCCGGGAGGGAAATTAATGGAGTACAAACACATTGTGTATGCATTCGGTGGCGAGATGATGTTTTAAGAGAATTTCTCGTTGTTCGTGGGGAAGGCCACCTCTTCTCGTGGGATGACCAGATCAGTTTCATTAGGCTAAAATTTACGTAAAAATTTCCACATGAAAATTGCAACAATTATAAATTTTCAAAAAAGTTAGTGTAATTCAAACCTCTCTTAATTGTTCCCGGAGGGACGCTTAAAAGAATTCTTAGTATGAGATAAAATATGTGAGAGACTGTCATCATAAATCATTAGGTTACCACCTACATTTATTTAAACTGAAAATTGCTAAGTTTTGTGTCGATTGAATTGAATGTATTGAAATGAAAAACTGGGGGAAATTAATGCTTTCATATCCGGGAAAGAAAACTTTATAAGCAATTGCCAAGTTTGCAACTCCCAATTGGGTTCCCCTTTTGATTTTACCTTCACTTATTTTATTTTTTCCCTTTAATAAATTATATTAAAACCATCGAGTTTTGCGTTTGTTTTTATGAAAAATTCGATTTGAAAGAGCCAATAATTCACAGACTATATATTTTTTTCGTTTTTGCTTATCGTTACATGACAATGCGGATGATGCTCCTTCAATTTTATAAAAGGAGAAGAAAGGATAAGGTGGCTGTGTCAAGTTTAAATTGGTTTTTCCGGCTTAAGGCTTTGAATAGAATTTTCTTTACACTAAAGAAATTATTTAGCGCTTATTTTTTATGATAAGTTTAAAAAATGAATATCGATGCAATATCGTTTATATAGAAATGAACTTTCTTGTCCTGATGGAGTAATAAAAGTCCTTTTTTTATCATTTGATTTTATCAATATACTTAAGACACTGCTGAAGAATTTTAAAAGGAAATAAAAACAGATTTAGAAAAGTATCGATAGGGGAATTACATATAGAAATTCGAGCTATTCAAAGAAACATTTTCAATAGTTTAATTTTCATAATCTATATAAATAAAATGATAGCTGTTTTCCAATGTTTGCTTTTAACTCAAAAACTACTGGATAGATTTAAATCAATTTTTTTTTTGTTATACTTTTTATACACTTGGTTCTTATCTAAAAAAAGAATTATCACGATATCTTCATTAAAAGCAAAGTACTTAAAGTTTTAAAAATTCGGATATTTAGAAGCAAAACACGATAGGCGGTGGATTTTTCGTCGCTTTGATAGAGTAGGTAATAAAAACTGCTGTAAAATACAAAAAAAAACTTTTTTTTTAAATTGCTCCTTAAATGCTTTTCCGGATCCGCCATTGCTCCAGGTGTATAGTTAATAGTAAATTAATAATTAAATTTTCTTATAATTTTCAAACTCAAGAATTAAAATCGCTATAAAGCCCAAAATAATATTTAACTGAAATTTTTTTTAAGTTCTCTATCTGCTCTTTTCATTTCGCAAATAATTTACCAAGTTTTTGCAATATTTTAAACAGTTAATTATTATTTGTAACTATTTATACATGTATTGTTGTACTATGACGTCATCAACTGCCGTTGGATCTTATAAACATGAATAGTTTAGAAATTTAATTACTAATACCTGTATTGGAGCAATTGCGGATTCGGAAAAAGTATTTAAGGAACGATTTTAAAAAAAATTAAAAACAGTGATTGTTTTAAATTATTGTTGAGGTTACAAATTTTTGAAAAATTAATTATTGATTAACTAATATACACTTGGAGCAATAGCGGATTCTGAATGAGCAATTTAGGAGCAATTTTTTGGCATATAGTTAAAAATGTTCTACGTTAAGTTCTCTCAGGTTATTTTTAATATATTTTTGCTTTCAATTTTTTAAATGTTTTTTCTCTGTAAATTAAATATGTTCTTAACATAATAACCTACGCAGACGACATTGCGGGTATCAGCTAGTCATAATATAAAGAAATACTAACAGTTGTAGTTAACTATGAGTAGGTTCCAATTCGATATAATTAATGATGGAAATATAGCCAGAAAAATGACATTGCTTTAAATACTTTTGGTAACAAATTCACAAATTTGCAAGCTAGTAGATTGATGTTAGCGTACTCATGTGAATTGATTTATTTATTAAGATATCAATAAAAACACGGTTAAATTTGAACCAGGGGAATTACATTGTTTTATAAACAAGTCTCTACTTATAGCTTTAAATTTTAAATAAATTTTTGGTTGAAACACCAATAAAAACTGCACTGAAAGTGGTAAAAAGCAATATCGCAGTAAAATATGTGAACAAATTTGTTTTTCCAGCAAACGTTGATTGTATGAAAATTGGCACTACTAAAAACTATATGCACTTTATGAAATAACTGTTTAAAAGTGAGCCATCAAATAAATTGAATTCGCCGCTTAAATTATCTCTGAGTTTCTTTTAACTCATCCACCCACCTCCTCTACACCTCTCACTAAGTTTAAAATCTTACCCTCGCTTTTTTTCTTGTTCCACACTCAGCTTGCCACAAGTGAAGTCAACGTAAAACGCAAACACAACCCCAACACAATGTCAAACTAATTAACTACCCCTTTTATGACGTTTATTTGTCCCCGGTAATGAAAAACTCGTCCAACTGGAAATTAACGTCCGAATTTCTCCGATTTTTCCACCCCTCGACAAACTCAACCATCAAATAAAAGAAGTTTCAACCACACTAATTACTCGTCGAATGGAAGGGGTGGTGCATCACAACTCCGATTTCCGCCAAAGCAGACAAAAAAATTCGACTCTGAAATTTCCTTCAAGTCAAGTAAAACTTTTTGTGTTTCAATATCCCTAAAGAGCATTGCAATTAAGCCTCATCACCTTCTTCATTACTGTCTCAACCCTTCTTAAATCGTTGCTTATTCTCAACCCCATGAAATTCAACTCTTTTCCAACTAAATGAAGAAAATTAAGATTTCTCTTCCATTTCACGAATGATACCTCTAGATTTACAGTCGCTCTTATGAACTCGTTTTTATTACCTATAATAATTACAATAACAATAAAAAGACGTACATAAATGAGTCATCCAACTGCACAGCTTCAAGGAACGCGGCTTTGAAGTCATTCGATTTGATGCGAGAAGAAATTCCACGAAAGGACATGCGGCAACTTTTGAATTCGCGCGCCTTTATCGCCCATAATTAAAACAAAAACGAATCGTTAAGTTCAAAATAATTATTATTACAACCATCACTATTCCTTCATTACCCAAAACTAGAATATATTCAAAGGGAATGGGCAACTCTTTTTGTCTTGAAAAACCTCAGTGAAACTTTCAAGTTTAAATTCAGGAAAATTTGGAATAAATCGGCCATTTTCATCCGTCTTTTGTTTGGGATAACTTTGTTAAATAATTCATAAACCATTCAGAAATAACATATTTTAGTTGCATGGGGGTGAGTCATTCCCTCGACTCACCCTTTGAAAGTGATGCGATGGAATGAATGGAAAATTTTCATTTTCTCTTCGTTGTGGAATCTCACGAAGAATATATACGTCGAGTTAATTAACGTTCATTTACGTTAAACGATCGGCTATCATTGCCGTTCCCGTATTATATCCCCCGGGACGCTCATTCCGGTGCGTGCCGGCAAACGTATAGCTCGCTACATTGAACTAAATCGCAGGGGAACAATGGTGCACTAAAGATGAAGAAAAACTTGAATACAATTTAAAAGCTTAGAGGCTTCCTTAAGAAAAATCACGGCGTTCTAAAGATAATTTTAAATAGATTTTGAGTTAATATTTTTATTCATTGCAAATATCTAACGGTTTTTGCCATAAATATTAAATCGTGAAATTCTTTTAGCATTTTTTTTTTTTTTTTTAATTAAAAGCAGTGGTTCTCAACTTTTTTGACATAACTCAAAAACTCCAAACATTTCGTGTGGAGTACTTAACGGAGATAAAAGCTAACAACCTAACATAAAAAAAAAAAATTTTATTGTAAAGAATGTTGTATAGGGGTATGGGTTGTATATACAATCGGAAACATTGGAGCAATCTGACACTTTCGGCTGTTCCCATAGGATCTTTTGACATTGGGAGCTTTAAGAGCTGCCAACAAAAATAAACTAAAATAAACATTATTTCATTCATTTTTCTGTCGTGTAGGTACTAAATTGACGACATTGTGTAAGATTTTGTATGGCATTAAGCATGACATTTGTATGACGTGGTAGCTTGCTTTTCTCTTTAGTACAAAGAAGAGGGCAGGATTAATACGTTCAGCGACAGCCCCTTACTCTGGAATTTACCTTTATCTAATTTAAATAAATCTTCTTGTACACTCTTGCACTGCATAGTTCTATTAAATGCTAAAGTTAATACCATAGACAAAATATCTGCTCATCAGGCGTCACAGTACTTTCTTTTAATTTCATTTATGAAACTCGCTGTTAGTTAAAACAAATATAGGCACTTTATAACTTATATTTCACAAATACTATTCACTAAAATTCACAACACAAATTATAAATTAAAGTAAAAATAAATGTAAAAACCACAAATCGAAAAATCCAAATTGTTAATTTTGTATCTCCAGATACGTATTTCAAACTCCATGCGTTCGTCATCAGCGGATCAAATTGAAGTATCTTCGAGGATAATGTCGTGCTGATTCACCCATGAAATTTAATTTTTTATCACTTTATAACTATAAATACACAGAACTAGTGAACTATTTCTATAAACAGATCTATATGCATACAACCTATATGTATATACGACATCCCAACCTTCATCCCAGAACCGCCCTTATTTGAATTTTCCCAGGAAAAGGTTTCAAATAAAAATTGTAGGCACCAATAAGTCTAGAAACTTTTTTTTTTTTTTTTAACCATTTTGGTACATTTAATCAGTTCAGCGAACCACCTGTCGCTATATCATGATTTTGTTAGCATTATTTTTAGCTATATTATCTTTCGAGGCTTGTCGTTACATCCTCTAACTTTACTAATACATTTAGATGATTACTAAAACATTTCTACCACCTCCTGTGGGAGCCTCCTTTTTAGCCGTGTAGATGGTCTACGCTGGCCCAGGTTAAGTTCAGTAGCACTTTGGCATGAACCAAGTTGACCAAAAAAATTTTGAGCCAGCATCCTAATTACACCGTCTATGCTTGGCAAATTTGTCTCGTTAAGGATTTGGCTGTTTCGAACAAACCATGGTGCTTTCAGAATTACCCGCAGAACCTTGCTTTGAAAACTTTGCAGCTTCTTGATATTCCCTGTGGAGGTATTTATCCAAATTGGGCAAGCGTATGTCAGGATGGGTCTAATAATAGTTCTGTAAAACATAAGGGAGCATTCCGTGCGCAATTTTGATTTTTTATTTATAAGCGGATATAGTTGAATAAGTCTGGCGTTTGCTTCCCTTAGTTTTACAGATACGTGTTTTGACCAGGATAATCTGTGATCCATATGAACCCCTAGATACTTGACTGCTTCATTTTTTGAATTCCAGGGTATATCAATCCCTAAAAACTATAAAAAGCTTAAAGAAAATTGTTGTAGTCTTTTCAAAAAAAATTGATAAAGCTCAAATCTTCTAGAATAAAGTGGAGCTTTCGGTTAACCGATTTTAACCAAAAACTTTGCAATACAACTAGATACAATATGGAGGCCGAATTCCAAGTTTGGTGAAATTCGTATAAAGCTTTCGATCCGATATGGCAGTCACACACACACAGACCCACTCACACACCCACACACATACAGACATGTTTCTAAAAACCACTTTTTTGGACTCAGGGGACCTCAAAACATGTATTTCCGGTGAAAGCTCGAATTCGAAAATTCGACCCAATTACAATACTTCCTTTACTATCTATATAATAGTAAAAGAAAGTAAAAACGACTTGTGTTAAGATATATCTAACAACATTAAATGTTTGTTGACCGACCTGAGAAAAAAAAATATAACGTATAATATATTATATATATATTGTATATATATATATTCGTCTCTAAATCTTGACCTTTCTAGCTACCTTTGGTTTACAGAAGGCTGTTAATTTTCTGCTATGTTAGAGATAATTTTATTGCCCTTTGGGATTTGCTAGCTATTTCTTATATCTCTATTTCATAAAGCCATAAAAGTCTTAATATTACAAAATAAAAACTTAAAGCTTTTAGTTTTAGAGAAATGGGACGTTCCAGGAAATGCAGCTACAGTTTGTACGAACCCCTTCGAGTTGCTACTGTAACTTTGGCAATTATTAAATCTATTTTTAGCAGTTCAAATTTTCGAAATTTTAATTTAAATGTAAATTTTGGTTAAAAATTTATTTCACCTTTCTATTTTCAATATTAATATCATCTAGTTTATTGAGGTTAATCAATATTGTGTCAGGAACAAAGAGGGCTATAGTGACAAAAAATGGCTACAGTAAATTTTCCTAATCTTTTGAGCAAAATTAGGAGATGATAAATGAAAATTTGTTGTTAATGAGAAAATTCCGTACAAGAGACTTTGTACATTCAAACTTGTGTAAAAAACTTAATATGTATATTGTATATCTTTTGAATCCTTAATAGAAATCAGGGAAGGACCATTTTAACAACGGATGTACAGAAACCGTCTAGTTATACAAAAAATATTTTTTTAAGTAACCTGTGTACCTTTTATTTTAATTGTACATTCGGTATTTTAAACTTACGGTCGTTTTGAGTACATCAAAAATTTGACTTATTTATATGAACAATAATCTAAATGAATCAACAAAAAACATGGGACGACGATAGGTGCGGTTTTTTCAAAATATTTGAATAGTATAGAAACTAGAATATTTATTTCACAATTTCAGCTACCATAAGCCACTTATAGATAACGTATTTTGATGATACAAATATCAATTAATAAATAAAAAAAATTAATATTCAAATAATACTTGTTATAAGATTATATTCTTATTAATAAATTCATTTATCTAGAGAAAAAATTTCACTTCTATTGTGACCTTATGTGTATGTAAGGCTCGCAAGCTTTTTTTTAAATGTAATTATTGTAGAAGGAATCGAAAATTTCGAACCCGAATGTTAACTGAAGTTTTTGTCAAAGTTTTAAACGGGTGCTTAAATTAGAATCTTGTAGACTTTATAATTTAAGGTGCATTTATTTATTTTTTAATTTTTACGTTAATATTTCATCATCGCTATGACATCAGTAAGTCGTACTAAAAACAGAGAGACATTTTTTATCTCGTTATTGCATCTCAAGAATACGCTTCTCAAGCCTTAATTGAAAACATTTGGTAAGCGAAAATAGTCATCTCTCACCGAAAACGTTTTGCATATTTTCCATCATCGCTGAATATCTACAACACACGGTGTGGATGTTATGAGGGTGCCAAAGACGTAGGGGGTTGTAACCGCCCCTTGTTCAACACGGCTCATTTGCATGTAAAACAGCATCACAATATTTTCAAGTGGCCATCATCCAACAAACAAACGGCTTTGTTAAGTGAAATTTATACTTAAACATGGCACATTCACGCGAAACTGGTTTGCGAGCCCAGCACCAACCCATTCCTTTTCGGTAGCTTCATTATGCAAATGTAACGAGCTTTCCAAACGGCCCGAAACGGCCTAAACGCACTTGATTATGCGAGTTTATCGTTGAAAGAGAGCGATTTTTCACCGTGTTTTTTTTCTTTTTTGTTCCAGTGTGAGGAAGCTTTGTCTGCTGGCGATATCTGCGTGTTTGCATCCCGCGCGGGGCCCAATACCTGTTGGCATCCAGCATGCTTCGCCTGCTCCGTATGCAAAGAACTGCTGGTTGATTTGATCTATTTCCATCGGGAAGGACGACTTTACTGTGGTCGACATCATGCCGAAACGCTCAAACCACGATGCTCTGCTTGCGACGAAGTAAGAATCACTCACAAAAAACACTTATTCCCACATATGTTTGAAAATATCACTTCAAGAAAAAAATCACACTTTAGATTTTGATAAAAAATTTACTTCTCCATATCTTTCATACAAATCATTTTTCAATAAAATTAATGTTTGTGACATTAAATTCAAAAATCATAATATAAAGATTTTTTATAAATTTTTGGCTGTATGTATTTATAAATCTTTTTTGTAGATTATTCTTGCGGATGAGTGTACTGAAGCGGAAGGTCGAGCTTGGCACATGAAACATTTTGCTTGTACCGAATGCGATCGGCAACTTGGAGGTCAACGGTATATAATGCGGGATTCGCGGCCATACTGTCTGCATTGTTTCGACGCCATGTTTGCCGAATATTGTGACTCGTGCGGTGATCCCATTGGAGTCGATCAGGGTCAAATGAGCCACGAAGGACAACACTGGCATGCCACTGAACAATGCTTCTGCTGTCACACGTGTCGTAATTCCTTGTTGGGACGACCATTTTTGCCGCGTCGCGGCGCTATATACTGCTCGATCGCTTGCAGTAAAGGAGAACCTCCAACACCATCGGATAGTAGCGGTCCAGCGCCTCGTATTCCTCGTCAAACACGTAATAAACGTGCACCCTCACCAACTGGGAGCAGCACGCCACCGCCATCCCCAAATCGACGTCCTCCTCTTCCACCACCCTCACCGACCAGTCCTCAAAGTCCCGGATCACCAACCGGACCTTTGAATCAATATACTAGGTATCATAGCCTTCCACGGTCTTCTCCTCCGTTGAGATCTCCAAAAATGGGTCGGCGAGCTTTACAGAGATCACCTCGTCCACCACCTCTTCCTACAACACCTCCTCCAAACGAGCCAGAACCAACGGAAGATCTGGCACTTCGTGGTCTCTTACCTCCCACTGGAAAAGGTTTAGACCGAGTTCTTCTGGAAAGAAACCTCGAACGTTTACTAAATGAAAGAACTGGAACGCCATCTCCGACAGGATCAACCCAAGCGACAAGTCCTGATCTAGAACGACTTTTACAGGCTCGAGACCGAAGTCGAGAACCCTTACATTTGGCCGACTTGAATCTAAGTCTGGATGGTTGGGAGCCACATCCTCCGTCGCCTCCGTTACCGTTAAACGTTAACCAGGAATGCAGTGAAAATAATAATGGAGGTGGAAGTATATCAGATGAACCGGAACAGGGGCATGCAGCATCAATGCCGGAACTTCCGGTCCAATCATCGGGGAATCTAACACCAATGTCTCCCAACTCACCACAGAGACGAGCAAAGCTCAGTGTTAGATTCCAGGGTGATCATAATGAAGCGTTTGAAGCCGACGAACCGGATGTTGCAGATCGAGGGTTTCCACGAAGTCGAAGCTATTCGGGAAGATCAAAGCATCAAGGTGAACAAAGGCGGAAAGGACCACGAAAAACAACTTCTGACGGTCAAATGGCTAGTAGTAGTCGAGATCATGACGATGATGCCGAGAGTTACTGTTCTACGTGTTCGTCGAGTTCCAGTAGTGACGATTTGGCTTACGAACTGCCTCCTCGGAGAGCTTATGGTGGTGTTCGAATTTCTTACGTACCAAATGATGCACTTGCCTGTGCCAGAAGGCGACAACAAGCCGCCACTGGTTCACCCAGTAAGAAAGCGACGCAAAACACAGCCGACGACAAAGACAAAAACTGCATCATTTCTTGATTCTTATGCGGCTTTTGTCAACTCCAAAAATCAAGCCGAATTTGTTAAGTGAAGAAGTCACCAGGGTCTTAAACCAATAGATAGAGTCAATCCAATGCTGCCTTGTACTATAAAAATAAAGACGAAGAGAAAAAACAAAGTTATTGGTGTGTGTCAGTTGTATAGTTGCACTATCTCACGTCACCAAAGTAACTAATGCACTGGTGAAAACTATTATTATTACTATAGTTGCAATCAACGCAATATTTCAATTAAAATATTAGATAAGTGGATGCATTTTATATGATTTTTATAACATTAATTGTATTTGAAAACACTCATTTACAACCAACTCCTTTCCTCCAGTTATCGAAAAATTTTAATTCAAAATAATTTTAAAAGGATAAGAGTTCTAATAGTAACTTGAAGACTTTAACATTTTTTAATTCCCCTTTAAATTTGACTTGTGGAAGTAATCAGTAATTTAGTCAAATATCTTTTAAATTATCACATGTTCACCATTTAATTAGTGCCATTTATTTACTGTAGATAGGGTTTATGCAACTGACACCAATTATGTATAAATTCATCATTTCAAGAACGAGTTTTGAAAAGAAATTTTAGCTTTTCCTCTCTTGTTATTTCCGTTAAATGATAGCATTGTCAAAAATGTACGTTTTGTGTAACTTCAGAAATATTACAATTTTTCTCTGTTAGGCTTTCGTAAAAAAAATTACACAGATACTTTAATTTTTTTCTTTAAAAATTAACAAAGATCAAAAAACATTGCTTGATTTATCTAATCAATTAATTTTACATTGAAATAATGTAAATAATTCGTGGCCAAACTTTTAGCTTTAACTCATTAAACACCTGTAAATATTTTAATCATTCACATCGAACTACCCAACATCGAAACAAAGCTTTTCCAAGACTTTTTATCTTTCGATTTTTGTCTTCCTCCACTGAACAAAGTCTTGAAAGAACGCTCTGATTTTAGTTCCGTTCTTTTAATACTTAAAAAGCAAGTTATTTGAAACGAATTTCTTTTTAGTTTCTCTTAACTTGAATTAGTTTAAATCTCACAAGGAATTAAAAATAAAACCAGGTACAAATTGCAGTCATGTAATCCAAAAATGTAATATTTACTTTTAAATTAATTAAATAAATTTACAAATATTAGGTATATGTATGAAACCGAATCAATGGAAAATTGATCATACGTTCATATATTTTTAATTTATGTTGTATTTATATCAACTTAACTAAAACAAATTTGTGTATCAAACTATCAAATTTTAATTAAATCAAATTATCAATTCTAATATATTATTATTATTACTATAAATATAATGAATTTACAAAACATTTTATATTTTGATGAGATTGAGAGGGTAGCATTTTTATATATACATATAAATATATTAATGTAGATATTTTATAAATATATTTTTTACGTTTGCTACAAGGAGAAAATCGGGAGGAGATTTTATGGATTTAGTATTTGAAAATTAAACGAGATTATGTTTATGTAAATGTTATTTTATGTAAATTATTAATATTATATCATCGTATTTATTAAAGAATTTTAGTTTGATTTTTTTCGCAATGTTTATATTGTAAATATTTAATAATAAATTTAATAAAACATATGCAGCGAATTTTTTTCTAAGTTTTCTTTTCTTTTCAGAACATTTAATAATAATTTCTTCTTGTGACTCATAATAATTTGAATACCTATTTTCATTTAAAAAAATTCAACTTAAAGACACCAAAGCTATTAGGCAATGTAAAAAGTAACAAGATTAATAAGCATGAGCCATGGACCACATTACCACTGCCTCCATGTCCCCAATGAAATCCTTTAAAGAATCCTTATTTCCTAATAATAAACAACTTAATCTTTTCTAGGAAACAAAAAATCCTTCAGTTCCTTTTGTGTCAGATCCAACTGTGAAATGCCTTCTGAGATCAATGTCGACACGCCTTTTAGTTATTAGTAGAATAATCTTTTCGAGACATTCATTTCAAAAACTCCTTTAACCTCCCAATACCAATTTCCTTCCCTAAAAATTTAGCACATAAAAAAAGCCTTCAAGAAAATGTATATAGCTTTTAAGTACCTATCAAGGCAAGGTGAAAGGTAAAGACAAGGTTTACATTTTATAAATATTTAGCTTTTAACCATCATTTCGTTATATCTTAAACCGTTTTGCATAAATACTTAAACTCAGTCCACAAAGTGCCAAACTTAATCAGAGTTAAACACTTGCGCCGCTCAGTGCACACATCGATTAACTCCGTAATGTAAAAAGTTTAGTAAATTGATACCTAAAATAGACTTCTGAAATACATTGTCTCTTATGGAAAAGCTAAAAAGCAAATTGTCATTTAGAGCTGTTATTACCTATTGTTATTAGAAAAATTTATTTCGGATATATAAAGTTAGAAGTCAACCAAGTGTTTTGACATGAAAATTTGTAAAAGTTGAAAAAGTGGAGTTAATCGATGATGTACACTGACCGGCTGATTTAACTCATACATATGTATCTACTCAAAAATTTACTTAACCCTAAAGAGAGAGTTTGCATAAAAATGACGCATAAGAAAATGAAATATAGGGTTTTCTTTCTCACAAGGTTTCAGCTGTTTCAGCTTTAAAAAAATATCTTCTGCGACGCGTCACAGAATTATCTTTTGCATGAAACCCGTTGATTAAAAAACAAATACAACGATTAGTTAAAATAAAAATTTAAGTAAAATTGTCTTTAACACTGGTCAACACTGATTTTGGTGCCCTTGATATAAGATTGATTTCTGGTATATTTATGCTCACAATTCATGAAACTATCTACCAATGATTTTGGAAGATTTGCTCTATTTATTAAAATTTTTATTTTAATTTTACACTACAAGAATCGAAAAATATATATTTTTTCTTTTCTTTTTTAAATTAGTATGCATCGAAGTAAAAAGACAGGAAAATGTTAAAAACCCATGTTAAACTTCAGTGAAACGCCTTTTACAAGATTTTCTTCTATAATATTTTAGGGGACAATCTCTTTTTAAAGGCCAGCAGTAATCTGCGATTATGTGGCGGTCTCATCTACCCTGATACCTCTCTTCTATTACTCTAAGATCCTAGTGGAAGCGCTGTCCCTGTTCCTCACTATAATATCCCAAATTATCATCAGAAAATCTATCTAGATGACTGTGGAGAAAGTGCAACTTTATACTTATACTAGCTGATATCCGCGACCGCGACGTCGTCTGCGTAGGTTATTATGTTAAGAACATATTTAATTTACAGAGGAAAAACATTTAAGAAATTGAAAGCAAAACTATATTAAAAATAACCGGAAAGAACTTAGCGTAGAACAGTTTTATCTATATGCCAAAAAATTGCTCTTTCAGAATCCGCAATTGCTCCAAGTTTATAGTTATTAGTTAATCAATAATTAATTTTCCAAATATGTGTAAATTCAAAAATAAAAATTGCTATTCCCTATAATCTAAAATAATCACTGTTTTTAATTTTTTTTTCCAATAAATTGTCACTTTAATGCTCTTTCCGGATCCGCAAATGCTTCAGTTGTATAGTTAATTAGTAATTCAATTTTTAAACTATTCATGTTTATAAGATCCAACGGCAGTTGATGACGTCATAGTACAACAATACATGTATAAATAGTAAAAAATAATTCATTATTAAAAGTAATGCAAAAATATGATTAATTATATTTGAGTAATGAAAAGAGCAGATAGACACCTTAAAAAAAAGAAAAAGAAAAATTTTAATTAATATTATTTTGGGTTTGAAAGCAATTCTAATTCTTAAATTTGAAAATTAAAAAAAAAATTAATTATTAATTAACCATTAATTATATAACTGGAGCAATTTCGGATCCAGAAAGAGCATTTAAGGAGCAATCAAAAAAACAAACTTAAATCTCGCCAACTTAACTCTTTTAAGTTAAAAAATATATGTAATAATAAAAGAGAGTGTTCAAATGTAATTAAAAATGTTTTTTGAATCTTTATTTACAGTAAAATGAGTAAAAATAAAAAATGCTAAAGGAGAACTTAATAAAAGCTACAAAATATATTTTAAAAACTACTAAACAAATAGAAAATAGAATTCAAAAATCTTTGTTAATCTAATATCTCGCTGAGCTGCATTAAGTCTACACTGAAATATGAAATAATCACTTGGCAAGGAGAAAGATCCGCTCTCCAGCTTCTGCGCATTAAACCGTTTGCCCTACTCTATCAAAGCGACGAAAAATTCACCGCTTCACGCGTTTTACCTGTAAAAATCACATTTCTTAAAACTTTAATTACTTTGTTTTTAATTAAGATATCGTGATAGTTCTGTTTTTAGATAAGGACCAAGTATATAAGAAGTAAAACAAAAAAAAAATTATTGAAATCTATCCAGTAGTGTTTGGGTTAAAAGCGAACACAGGAAAAAAGCTATCATTTTATTTTATTTATATAGGTTAAAGTACTTGAAAAAGTCCTGAAAAGGACGAAACGTCCTACGAAGATTAATAAAATTAAGATTTTTATTCACAATAACCATGAACATTGATTTACTTAATTAATAATAATGGATATGAACAAAATAAATTTATTTAAATGCTTATAAAATATATATATATATATATAGTAATTAGTGCATCCAATTCAATTTCAACTTTGGACTTACTCGTAGCTCACTATATAAAATCGACATATATTATTTATTATATATATATATATATATATATATATATATATATATCAAATAAACTACGAAAGAGCTACGTTTTATTTTTTATGAGAAACCGCTGCGAGTTTTTCGATTTTCACCAACATTGGCTCACCGGCTTTCAACTGGAAGCTAGTCATTTCCTTGCGGATCGCTAATTTTGTGTTGGGCGTCGCCACGAATTTGAAGTCTTTTAGGAGCCAGGCCATCGCAAGTTTGGTGCTTATCAATGCGAAACGTTTACCTTTAACAATATAGAATGCTATAGTGAGAATTGACACTGAAATATAAATATTGAGCCTCGAACTGCCTCACAACTTCTGCCTCAAATTGAGCCATACCAAAATATATTTAGGTCCGAACCACTACAAGAGACTTATGAAAAGTAGATGCCATGGTAACTCTAATGTAATTTAATAATTTAGTAAGTACTCAATTTTATCAAATTACCAATACAGTTTCGTGGACCAATTCCAAACGGATAAAACCCAGTTGGTGTTCGATCGTTACGGAAGCGTTCCGGTTGAAAGCTGTGCGGATCAGGGAAATATTTTGGATCGTAATGAAGTCCAATGATCGGAATAATGATTCTCATTCCAGCCTCGATACAAACATCGGTTCCCCGAATCTGGTAATTTTTGGTGCAAGTGCGATGAAGTCGAGCTAATGGTGAATGCAATCTAAGAGTTTCTATCAACAATAAAAATATAATAATTATGTTGTTATCACTTAAAATGTTAATACCGTTAATACCTAAGAGAAGCATTTCAATATAGTCTAGATCTTGTAAGATATCATAAGACCAAATATTTGCATGTTTTTCCAAAGCTCGTTGCACTACAGCCCGAGCTTTGGCTTGCACTTCCGGATTTAACGCTAATTGGTAAGTGGCAAATGTCAACAAAGTGCTCGAAGTGTCATTACCGGCCAACATAAAGACGCTCAATTGGGCTATTATGATTTCCTTGGTTATAACTAAAAGAAAAAGGAATGACAACGCTTTACCGGCTTTACCATTGTAATAAAAATCATAACCTTACATGTTTCCTCTGGTGTTTCCTTTTGTTGAAGGTCGATCATCGATTGGAGAAAATCTGTTCGTCTAAAAAACAAAAACATAGAAACAGTTTGAATACGAATCTAAATTTTCAATCTACTTTTCTTCGGGATGGCGTTGTCGATATTCGATCGTGTTATGCACGACGTGTTCCACAAACAATAACGTTTCGGAATTAAACATGTTAAGTTTGGCGAGCTTTTGCCAGCCTTTCGGACAGAAAATGAGGAGGGCAAACGTGCGAATTCGGGTCCACAGCGACATGTAGTTAAAGCGACGCATCTTCATCGAAAACTCTGACTCGTGTCCATTGAATTGCAGTTAATGCCGAAGGCACATGACCCAAATACATCCATTATAAATCGATCAAAAAACTCATTCAGTTCAATCTCTTTTTTTGAGTCTATAATAAAAAATCAACACTCATGTGAAACTCCTAAATATTGATAAGTTCACCATTTCGATCGTTCAAAAATTTGGAGATTTGTTCGGCACATTTAATAATCAGTTGATCCATCGCCTTAAGTTTGCTTGTCGTAAACGTTGGCGTGAGAAATGCTCGAATCTACGAAGAAAAAACAATAAACGGCTAAGTGAAAATCTTTTGTTTTATCGCACTTAGAAGAAAATTTGGAAAATTAATTCAGCTGTAACATGGCCCCCTTGGGGATATAACATTTTCTATTTTCAGCTCGGAAATTTTTTTTTATTGCTCACATTTGAAGTTTCAAATAGTTTCAAAGCTCTTTATATTACTAGCACACTTGATACAGCAACGAGAGTAGTTTTTAAATGTGTCGTTAAAGTTCAAACATGGCCATCTCCATTTTTTGATTTTTTTGAGTTTTTACTTTTAATACAAAGATTGAAGCACAATAAATAGATTTGTAAAATCAAACTTGACCAAAACCCCTTTTAAATGGGAAAAAAACATAATTAAATTTTTGATTTTGCTTCAAACTTGGCCATCTCCATACATCACTACAGAACAAAACGCGCCATCTCCATTTCAACCAATAAAAAGGCATTTTCGGTCATTTCAAAACTCAAAGTCTCACTGTTGTAAGAAGTCAACTTTAGTGTTTTTATCCATTTTAAGAGGAAAAATGGACAGTAAAATAGTGATATTGCCACCTAATAAAACTTAAAAAATAACAGTATCGATAAAAAATATTAAACATTTAGAAAAGACAACAAAATTGTATTTTAATCGTTCAATTCTTGCTACTACTAGGTATAGTTTTCTACCAGGGTTTGTTGTTTGTTGTGTTGTTTGTTATTATTGCCTACAAGCGAAGATAAAATCGTAATTCTTACCTCTGAAAAGAACAACAATAAAAACGGCTTGTTCAATTGAAAAAAAAAACGGTTAAACACAGAGAAATAAAGCCCGCTAAATTAAATGATATTAACGGCTATTGTATAAACATTATGGACAAGACTGGGAATATAAATTTGAAAATTAAAATTTTTATAAATCTGTATTAAACGTAAATGAAATTGTACCAAGTTATGAAAATAATGAAGAGATATATATAGATATTAATACAAACGTTTTAGGTTTTGTGTAATTTTTTCGGTTATAATACCTTTACAAAGTAATTATCTTTAACGGAATTCACTTGCTTGATCACTGGCTTAAATTTTTTTTTTTTTTTTGCTTTATTTATTCAACAATTTTGCATACTTATAACGCTATCTGTTATATTAAACTAGTAACTCCTGTATAAAATTAATAATTTGTTTTCAAATCTAATTTAAGGCATAGATGTTTCAATATGACGTCATATAAACTTAATTTTGGTTGCCAATAAAACTTATGATCACTATGCGTAATTTTATTTGTGTCATCCCTGATTGTGATTTGACTAAAATGGCATATCAAATTCAGTCAACTCCATCTAATGTTAAATCAAACATGGCCAAGTTTTGTCCGTTCAAATCAAACGGAGCCATCTCCAAAATTAAAATCATTTTTCTAGAAAAAATAAAGAATGTATAGCTATTTAGAGTGAT
This sequence comes from Sisyra nigra, assembly GCA_958496155.1. Lineage (NCBI taxonomy): Eukaryota > Metazoa > Arthropoda > Insecta > Neuroptera > Sisyridae > Sisyra > Sisyra nigra. Next base: position 33,141,613 of record OY292316.1, on the reverse strand, counting down.
GAGTTACTTCTCAGACATTAAAACATATTTAAAAACATTTACGAATCTGAAACTATATTTCAAACCCGTCTTAAAATAAAAATCTTCTTTTTCTGCGTTTTGCGTTATCATGGAGATGGCCATGTTTGAACTTTAACGACACAAATAGTGTAATAGTTTGTAAATTGTAAACGTGCATAGTTTGTCCGAACACGTACAACTTTTAATTGGATCATTGTATTTGAAATATTTTACGATGATTTTGTGTATATTTGTTAGATAATGTTAATGCTTTGACAATAAGTCAATTATATGGCAATTATATTTCTAGTCTCGTTCTTCGAGATTACAAGGTTGTTCCACTTTTTGCCACTAGATATTTACCGCAATTTTCAGGGTAAAATTAAAACTTCTCGCGCTCCCGATCAGATATTCCCCCACCTACCGATGAATCTTCTAACGTTTTTTGGGCTAGTTTAACAACACAAATATTATTTTATTTATTTATTTTTTAATTTAAGGTCGCATCAACTACTAAGGTCATTAGCGACCGTCGAATCCAAAAACCCAGAAAAACATCTTAGGCTTTCAATGGGATTTGAACCCAGGACCACTGGCGTATAAGACAACTGTCTAGTCCACCACGCCACTAAGTGACCTTACAACACAAATAGTTAACGTAGTTAACAGCTGTTTTTCAATTAGCTACCAGCGCCACCCAAAGGTACTAAGATTTGCGTAAAAATCGGTCACCTTTTTTAGCCTTTCTCGTATTTAAGTGATAGGGGGCTGGTCAAAACCGTCAAAACCACATGACAGATTTCAGAGGAGTATTTTATGTAAAAAGTTAAATAAGGATGTATTTTAAATATCAAAATCAACTAAATATCGATTAAAGATTAATTTTTAGTCAGAAAAGAAAGCAGATCTTGCAATGAAGATATTGACAGAAAAGAGATTATGTAACCTAGGAAAAATTATGAAATCCGTTTTCGTCTCAAAAAAAATAATACTATTAAAGTGAAACTCTTTATACATGTATATCATGTCGCGTGTTACATACAAGACAATTTGGGGGCACACATTTCTACAATATATTTTCAAACTTATAATGTATACACATGGTTACCTATATACCATGTCGTTTTACCAGGCTTGTTGCGCGAGTTATGGCTGAATAGCTATTTTCCTCCATCACAATGTTTTAGTATATTATAAGTTATCATTAAGTTTTAATCATATTTGTATTGGTATTTGTGTGTTTTGATCAGTGTATTGATATAAATGTTGTTCACTTGATCATTATAGACAAAGATACAGCTAGTGAGAATAGTGCGAAAATATCCGACGGTGAATTAATTTTACGCCGTAAGAGGTAGACTGCCGACAGAGTTCGTGCTTATAGAGGCAGGAAAAAGGCTCTTGGTGAGTTTATTTAATTTTTATAGTGAATTTATTAAAATTATTAGAACTTTCTGTTAGTGCATATGTTTATGTATGTCGGAGCGATAGGTTGTTTAGTGTGATGTTTGTGTTACTGTGTAGCCCTCATCAAAAATAATACAAAATTGCAGGAATAAAACACAGAAAATACCATAAAACTAATGAAATTCTATTGATTGCGATTCGAGTTTGAACTCAAATAATATAGAAAATATAATTGACAAAATAAATAATCCTTAGATACCACGTATTTTAAAGATAACTACATTTTAAAATTATTCTATAAATTTAAAATGCTCTAATAATGCAGGAACTGTATTCGTAAAGATTTTCAACGAATACTGAAAACTCATATATTTTACAGTAATAACTACAAATCGTATTTGCAGAGAATTGGGTAAACAAACAGTGACTACAATTTCTTTTGATGGGGGCTCCCCAAACCTCCGCCAGGGGGACCCCCTGGACCCCCTTCACATTTGTAGTAGGAAATTGTTGGATGAATTCTTATAGCTACATCTTAATTAACAGATTTATAAAAATCATTTCCCATAAGAAAAATGCGTCTTGAAATCCGGTTTTTATCGAAAACGAAACAAAAACTCGCAAATTACCATTCTTCATATTCGTTTTCTTTTGACTTGTTTTATCAGGAACCGTCGTCAATTCTTGGCACCACGTTATTTATATTACGTTATATATAACGTTATTTATAAACTTCATTAATAATGCTAATTAATTTTATTAAATACCAATTACTATGACCTTTCTTTCGCGGCGTCATGTTCCTGCTATGAATGAGACATTGACGTGCGATCAGGGCTAGTAAATTTTGCACATCGGAGGCAATAACCACCAGCGCCATTAACGTTCATCTCGATTTTGAGATGACGATCAGAAATAAAGGAAGTGTTCTACAGTAGATTATTTTAGAGGAAGCAATAGAAATTTAGTCAACCACTTTGGCCAATACAACGTTTATTGACGACTTAGTGATATTTCCATCAATATCTAACCTATTATTAACTCCCTGCAGTTTCGAAATACATTTGTTGGCAGAAAAGCTTACTTTTGTTGCAAGGAAACTCGCGAGATAACACACCAAAGGAGAATATTGCTGGAAAAAGCCTTGAACATATTGATATCTTTAACCTTCTGAAATTCAATTCGTTATTAAAGAATTGGTTTAAACATACGGAGCAGCATTATACCTCGAGTACTGGATTTGGTTGAAGACCCTCTAATAAACTGGGTTTAAGGGTGTAGTTAAGATGAATTCATCTAAACCAAAATATAATGTTATAAGAGCACAAGTGGTCAGAGGTATTGGAGGCTCTAGAGTCGCTAGACTTGAAGTTGTTAACTCTCAACCAAGTCTCTTTACTGACGTTGGTAACGGCTCAGAGAGATCAAATACTATCGTTAATAAGGAACATACATATTCTCTCTGACAGTCTGGCAGCGCTAAAAGCGATCGCCAATACAATGATCGGCTCAAAGCCGGTGCTGGAGTGTCGGCAACTCCTGGAGGACCTGGCAAAGCACAATCGAGTCAAACTTGGTTGGATGCCGGGGCATGAGGGAGTTGAGGGAAATGAAGAAGCTGATGCTTGCAAAAGGGCTGGTTCGATGACCCCACTCGAGGGCCCGGAGCCTGGAGTAGGGATCACCAAATCTGCTGTCAAAAGGACGATGAATAGTCGGCTGAGACGGCAGCAAAACAAATGGAAAAATATTCTTGTACATTTTGGAATTTTTTCAGTTCACCATTTTGTCATATTTTATGTTTAGAAAATTTATAATAACATGGATATTTTTTTCAAAAACATGCTTTCACCCTAGGTATATTATTTCAGCAGAAAATATTGAAAGTACTTATAATATGGATATCAATGAGAGAAATACAGACATCGACGAAGAATATCAGGTTGAAACAAATTTCATTGATGGTTTTGATGACAACCCCACAAAAATATTATCTGATCGAGAAAAATTTAAGTAATACGACACTATAAAGAACAACAAATATTGCAGATAATTTATCTAATTATGGGACTACAACTTTTAACAAACATATGAGGTTCGTTCACGGATGTGATAATGATTCGGTAACGGATCAATTCAAGACCGATTTATGATCATCGCCAAGCGCATGCAAGTTTATGAGCCGAGTTACGGTCCGATATTCGCGGTTCACACGAAATGCGTTCGTTACCGATTCATAATTGGTTCTAGCGATCCTCCTGTTAGGATGAAAAATTAGATTCTCTTACTCATGCGCAGTTTGCTAAATTGTGGCTAATTCATAATACAGTTTCGCTGTTATGCTGCGTTCACACGAATCAATTTTAGTAGGCCATATTTAGTTGATCAAAAAAATTTGAATGAAAAACCTCGTGTGAGAACCGTAATCAACTTTTTAGTAGATCAAAAAAAGTTTGAACAAGTCATCACACTAGGTTTTTCATTCCACTTTTGACCGATTAACTAAAATTGGTTAACTGAAATTGACTCGTGTGAACTAGGCATCAACTTCAATTCATATAACAATTTTTGTGGGTTCTCGTTGATCCTCGTCTTACTTCCGAACATTTTCAAACTCGTTCACGGGAAAATAACCCTTAATCAGTCATAAGCGTGTATGCGTTTGGCGATTATCCTATTTAATGATTCTTTACCAGTTCTGGATCAGTACCATCAGTACCACGAACGAACCTATGAACGAGCTAAAAAGAATTGAAAAAAATGCAAATAACGGAATTTCTCTGTTTGAACATGAAATTAATGGGCCTACTTCAATTCTATCAAACAATAGCACTCTTAGTCTAACTGAACCTGAAAAAAGCCAGATAAGGTTAATTGAAACTGAACTTTGTTAAGAATTAAGTTAATTTAACTGGGTTTGAATACATGATAATGTGTGTGTTTAGGCATTTAGGTATGATATTAATATAAATACTTATATTTTGTCAGTACTTAAAGTCTAAAGTCAAATTTTTTATGTACATTCAGTATGTATTAATAGCCAATTATGTATACATACAATATGTATAAATAGAATTTATTAATAGCCAATTGCATATACATACAGTATGTAATATGTATGAATAGCCACATCCAAGTTTGCATGGAATTATGATGATAAACAAAAATTAAGAAATACGGGGTTAATTTACTGCAAGTTAAGTAGCTCTAAAAATCTACCTTGGAATCATCTCGAACAAGACTATCATATAATTACAATCGAACTTCACTTAAGATAAGTTTGATTGATTTTTAAATATAGACAAGCATATGCATAACTAGTTTAGTGCCTATACACAAATTTATTATTAGTTTGTTCTATTTGACATGGATAAATTTTAACGTGCTTGTTTTTAATTTCTGTCGTGGCGACCCTCAGGTCGATCGTTGGTCATTCTTAAACGATACCTGCCTAAAATCAAGTACCGATTAGTACGCATTTAGATACGCACATCGTAAAGTGTCAAGTTCGCTTAAGTTACGAAATCACCGATACAATGGAATATCATATTGCGTATACGGAAATTAATGGAAACGTGCATGGAACGAACCTTATACATATCAGTGAAATCACCATAATCAGTTAAAATCTATATTAATTTAAGTTTCTTCGTTTTCATGACCTTTCAATTAGTGTAATGACGTTTGAATGATTAATGTGAATGTTTAGGCAATTAGTGTATCACATATGTATTTTTAATTGCCCATACACACAATGTGTTATAATATCAGTTAAAACCTTTTTCCATTGTGCTCCGAGCGTGAAAAACACTGACTTGTCCAAATAACCATCGTTGTTTTGAAAAACAACTTCCGAACGATTCACAAAATGTTCGAAATCACGTATGAAAATATCCTTAATTAACTCTGGATCCATGACCAAAAGTTGCGGTTCACGACCCTCGAAAAATCCTGTAAAATGCATGCATATTAAACTTGTCAAATGTCATCGTTCTATTCTTAGCACATATTATACCTGCATAAGGATATTGTTTCAGTTCCTCGTACAGTTGCAACGTGAAATCGTGATTCGACATTTTCATCAGGACCCGATCGCGAAGGTTTCCGAAAAACAGTTTTGGCTCTAGATGCGGAACGTTGCGCCGCTTCCAAAAGTCAAATGTGCTCGTCAACCACTTGTATAAACATGTTAGTAGGACAACAATTAAAGCGAACGCAACAATCATTATTGCGGTTGTGTGTGGGAGGTACTGAATCAACTTGCACTGAACTTGAGAGGCATGCAAGACATCAATTTGTAGCAGGTGGTAGTTCTACACACGAAATTCCCTCTTCACAACGGAAATAGATGGGTTCAAGTAGTTAGTCAAAAAAATAGCCAGGTCGATAGGCCAGTGTAACAAAAACTACAAATTAAGTAAAACGTAAAAGTAAAATTATTCATCAAATAAATTATTTATTTTGAAAATTAATTGTTATTACTTATGTTTGTTGACGGATTTAAAAGTAATAAAGGAGTAAATAAATTATCGGTGATATTTAAATGGTATGGTTTTCACGTGTTATTCTAAATATGCCATAATCTACAGTTGATGGCCTCGACAATTCCAAAACAATTGTGAGCGTAAAAAGACGTACTCGTTTAAAAAAATGTCGAGGGCATCTTGCCATGAGGACGGCGAGGGCGGCGTATTCTCCAAAACCCAGTTCTTCACTACAATCCATAGAAGACTTATTAGAGAGTTATGATTTGTACGCCCTTTTGGAATTAGCTAAATTTGGCTAAAAAGTAAAAGCTTTGAGCGTATAAAAAAAGAAACATATTTTGATAATTTTATTCTTTATTTTAAACATAACTTTGAGGCATAGTATAGCTAAAGATTAAACATATATAAAGCTTTACTAATTAAAAGTCAAACAATAAGCCGCAAATAAAAGTTATTTTTGCCGTTGTGGTTGTTTGAAGTCGAGGTCAAATAGTTCTCTAATATACACTTTCGATAAAGGGTCGACATAAGTAGATAAGATTAATATATGAGTAATATATTAATTTTATATATTAATATATTAATTAATATAATAAGATTAGCGTGGCGCTTCAAGTATTTGAAATTGCCTTACTTCATGCTTTTGTATAACCATAAATTAAGGCTAATAGAAACTAAATTCTGTGTCAATTTTCCAAAAATCTGCAATCGAAATTTTTAACAGAAAGCGCTAAATTTTGACGTCAACTGAGGCCTAAGCAAGCTGTTTGCAAAATTTACAGTATGAGTAACTATGTTAACTTACATGATCCATTTTGAACAACTCAATTTTTACTTTCTTTTACTTCTACCTAAGGGTCGACATAAGTAGATAAGATTAATATATATTATATATTAATATATAAAGGCTCTAGCCCAATAGCCATAAGGAAAGTGCCCCAGGCGGTTTTTGAAAAATGCTTCCGTGTGCTGATTCCTCTTTATGAAAAACTTATTGTCGCATAATTTTAACCCGCTACCCCCACTTGTATTGGAGTTACGGGGAAAACTACCCCAGACGTTAAATTTTTTTTTTTGAAAACTATTGAAGATTTTTTTATGAAATTAAAACTATACGTAGATATTAATAAAATGCAAAATATATATTTTTTTCAGAATTTTTGTAAATCTATAAATGATGAAAAATATTATTTTTATTTTTTGATGGTGGTTTTTTACATCAACTCTTAAAGTGACACCTTTTTTTAAAAATGCGATTAGTGCATTAATTATCCATCTCTCATTTAAAAAAAGTCGTTTTAAGAAATTAGTTGTCGCTCACCATCAAAATGAGGTCATCCAGGAACAGGTTTGTAATAAACAGCTACAAGTCTATGCATTTCGTAAATGCATTTATTGTACTAAAAATTGTAAAAAGTCCTGACAAAGAAATTAATTTTTGAAATTTTTTAATAGGCCTATTAACAAGATAGTTTAGAGATCTTTTACCCATTTTTTATACTAATAATATATTCAAAGAAAGTTTCATAAATAATACCTATACTCGTAATTATTTTGTATCTTAGATTACCTGCATACATACTCAAATATTGTTAGTATTATTATTGGAATCAAGTAATATTTTTATTTGTTACACCTAACTAAAAATAATTAGAATCATAATTTATTTAGAATTTGTTTACGGTGGAAGCAAAAACATCTCGATTTGTAACAAATGCATTGGGTTGTCGAATCTGTAGCTGAGACAAAAATCGCCACAGAAAGAAAAATAAACGCTTTATTGAAATTCTTTTACAAAAGAAATTAAACGTATAGACTTATCTACTATAATTATACCTTCTAACGTCTAAAATCACATAATTGTTTTGACAAATAGAATTTTAATAAAAGTTGTCAAATTCCCGTCTTGCCCCACGGGCGGGGTAAAATGGGAAACGCTGCGGGGCAAAACGAGGACATATTCATATTAAATTTCATATAACATATTATATTCAATCCGTCAGACATTGTTCACAAGTGTACCCTTCTTCATCTTCTCCAACAACTCCAGCACAAGAATTATGTGCCCATACACGGCATACGTTGTAGATAACCCAACCTTCGATTGACTCTGAGTATAGGTACCTGCAATAGATGCAAGCACAGTCATCATTTTCTTCTTTGGATGAACTACTTTCCGTTTCAGTTTCTGTTTTGTGTCTTTTATTCAAATGCTTTTTTTCGTTTCTTTTTATTTTTCTTACTTTTTTATTATTTGTTGCAGTCCCATTATGCCCCGACCTTTTTGCCCCATTAGACATACTCGTATTTTGTAAAAGTAACAACAGTTCCAACATACAAACATTATTCTGCAAAAATCCAATCTAAATTCATTAGTCTTACACCATTACTAAAAGTACGTCTTAAAATTTTACAATAGCACTGATATCTACCTCTGTGCACATCTTCTTAGAAACCAAATAGTTGATAAAAATTCTCCAAAAAGCTGTTTTTTCTCGCCACGCAGCCAAAACAAGTAGTGACAAAGACGATCAGACTCGTGTGACGTAACCGAACATCGCCCGAATGACACTTTGTTAGGCTCTGTTGTGTTCACCATTCACGCACAAAAACACTTTTCCCATCCTGCCCCGAGCTTCGTCTTGCCCCGGTCTCCCCTACATGGTACGATTGGTCAATAAAACAGTATTTGGCATAAAGATTTAAGGAACAAATTGTTGTTTTTGGTTTAACCACTGTGCAAGGTGGCTAGATTTTTGCACTATAGGTTTGGGAAAAGATTTAGGTAACTCAGAAGTTGTCATGGCGGATAAAATAATTTCGAAGGAACGTCAATTAGAATTTTAACCGATGAAAAAAAAAAACGTTATCAAAGAAAAATTCTACGAGCTTAGTAGACATTTCCAGAACTACTGAAGAAGATCTTAAAATAATATTCAACGGTACTTATCAATTGGCGCAAGCAGTTTGTTATCCTTCCAAAATAATAACTAATGCAGGCTTAAGCCTTCAATAATTAAAACATTTTAGAACAATTATAAGAGGGAGAAATGCAATAGAAGGCATTTCAATAGAAAAATCAAATTGCTTTCTTGAATAATGAACCTTATGATAATATGAAACTAAAAAAATTATGAAGGGTTTAAAAAATACGTACTTATGTGATTGTGGTAATGGAAATAGAATAGGTGGCTGTTTTGTACCCATGCAGCAGCAGTTATATATCCTATTTATCACATGGTCTTTATCAATCAAAACGTAAAAACGTAAGCCGGCAGAAAAATTAATTTTCTATATGTAGTCGAATTCCAAAAATAAAGCGACAATTAGGTATAGAAGAAGAATCCTATAGCGACTAAGCAAAGGTTATATTCAAATTCTAAATGACTATGATTTCCAATAAATTATGATTCTAATTATTTTTAGTTAGGTGTAACAAATAAAAATATTACTTGATTCCAATAATAATACTAACAATATTTGAGTATGTATGCAGGTAATCTAAGATACAAAATAATTACGAGTATAGGTATTATTTATGAAACTTTCTTTGAATATATTATTAGTATAAAAAATGGGTAAAAGATCTCTAAACTATCTTGTTAATAGGCCTATTAAAAAATTTCAAAAATTAATTTCTTTGTCAGGACTTTTTACAATTTTTAGTACAATAAATGCATTTACGAAATGCATAGACTTGTAGCTGTTTATTACAAACCTGTTCCTGGATGACCTCATTTTGATGGTGAGCGACAACTAATTTCTTAAAACGATTTTTTTTAAATGAAAGATGGATAATTAATGCACTAATCGCATTTTTAAAAAAAAGGTGTCACTTTAAGAGTTGATGTAAAAAACCACCATCAAAAAATAAAAATAATATTTTTCATCATTTATAGATTTACAAAAATTCTGAAAAAAATATATATTTTGCATTTTATTAATATCTACGTATAGTTTTAATTTCATAAAAAAATCTTCAATAGTTTTCCAAAAAAAAAATTTAACGTCTGGGGTAGTTTTCCCCGTAACTCCAATACAAGTGGGGGTAGCGGGTTAAAATTATGCGACAATAAGTTTTTCATGAAGAGGAATCAGCACACGGAAGCATTTTTCAAAAACCGCCTGGGGCACTTTCCTTATGGCTATTGGGCTAGAGCCTTAATATAATAAGATTAGCGTGGCGCTTCAAGTATTTGAAATTGCCTTACTTTATGCTTTTGAATAACCATAAAGTAAGGCTAATAGAAACTAAATTCTGTGTCAATTTTCCAAAAATCTGCAATCGAAATTTTTAGCAGAAAGCGCTAAATTTTGACGTCAACTGAGGCCTAAGCAAGCTGTTTGCAAAATTTACAGTATGAGTAACTATGTTAACTTACATGATCCATTTTGAACAACTCAATTTTTACTTTCTTTTACTTCTACCTAATACCAATATAGTAAAGGAAAATATGGTAAGCAGGTCGAATTTTCGAATTCGAGCTTTCACCGGAAGTACATGTTTTTAGGGTGCCTTAACAGAATATCCGAAGACAAAATAACGGCGACAAAATAACCGCGGACAAAATAACCGAACGACAAAATAACCGCGGACAAACAAACCGGACGACAAAATAACCGAGAACAAAATAACCGAGGACAAAATAACCATGGACAAAATAATTGCACAACAGAATGAATATAATATTAATTCACTTTGAAGACATAAATAAATCCAAATATATCATGAAAATAAATAATTTATTAATTTTTAGACAATATACGCGTATTTAATTAATATTAACATATTATATCTCTTTATCCTTAAAAAACTGCGCGGCTGTTATGAGTGTGAAAATATGTTGTATATTGTATAATATACTCTCGGTGCATATTTTTCAGGGTGTTGTATGTATATAAATATATAAATATCTGGTGCGAGGCGTCAAACTACTTTCTTTTACTTTCATTTATGAAAATACTCGCTGTTAGTTAAAACAAATATAAGCACTTTGTAACAATACATATAAATAGAACTATATGCATACAACCTATCGGGCTATATGTATATACGAATTCCCAACCTTCACCCCAGAACCACCCTTATTCGAATTTTCCCAGGAAAAGTTTCAAATAAAAGTTGTAGCCACTAATGAGTCTAAGAACTATAGAAAGTTTCAAGAAAATCGTTGGAGCCGTTTTCGAAAAAAATTAAAAAAGCTCAAAAACGCCAAGAGTAAAGTAAAGCTTTCGGTAAACCAATTTCAACCAAAAGCTTTGCGGCACAACTAGGTATAATATGGAGACCAGATTCCAAGTTTGGTGAAATTCGGATGAAGCTCTTGATACGATATGGCTGTCACAAACAGACATGCTTCTAAAAACCCCTTTTTTGGACTCAGTGGACCGCAAAACATGTATTTCCGGTGAAAGCCCGAATTCGAAAATTCGATCCGATTACAATACTACCTTTAGTAGTAAGTAGCAAAAGAAAGTAATATTTATACACTATATAGCTTTTATGTACATATGTATAAGTATACGGATTTCCAACCTTAACCCCAGAACCGTCCTTATTCGAATTTTCCCAGGAAAAAGTTTCAATTAAAAGTTGTAGCCACTAATGAGTCTAAAAACTGTAGAAAGTTTAAAGAAAATCGTTGGAGCCATTTTTGAAAAAACTTGAAAAAGCTCAAAAACGCCAAGAGTAAAGTGGAGCTTTCGGTTAACCGATTACAACCAAAAGCTTCGCGGCACAACTAGACATAATATAAAGGCAAATTTCCAAGTTTGGTGAAATTCGGGTAAAGCTTTCGATACGATATGGCTGTCACACACAGACACACACACACACAGACATGATTCTAAAAACCACTTTTTTGGACTAAGGGGACCTCAAAACATGTATTTCCGGTGAAAGCTCGAATTCGAAAATTCGACCCGATTACAATACTTCCTTTACTATCTATATAGTAGTAAAAGAAAGTAAAAATGTATATAGCATATGTATATGAAGCAATATTTAGTAAAAATAAAAAACAAATATTTGGTTATTTTGTCGTCCAGTTATTTCGTCGCCCGGTTATTTTGTCACGGTTATTTTGTCATCGGATATTTGGTCGCGACACCGGTTTTTAGAAACATGTCTGTGTGTGTGTGACAACCATATCGTATCGAAAGCTTTATCCGAAATACACCAAACTTGGAATTTGACCTCCATATTATACCTAGTTGTGCCGCGAACTTATTGGTTGAAATCTGTTAAGCGAAAGCTCCACTTTATTCTAGAAGTTTTTGAGCCTTCTCAATTTTTTTCGAAAACGGCTCCAACGATTTCGTATAAACTTACTATAGTTCTTAGACTCATTAGTGACTACAACTTTTATTTGAAACTTTTTCCTGGAAAAATTCGTATAAGGACGGTTCTGGGGTCACGGTTGGGAATTCGTATATACATATAGCCCGAAAGGTTGTATGCATATAGTTCTGTTTATATGTATACTTATAAAGTGCTTTATATTTCATTTTATACCAACAGCGAGTTTCATAAATGAAAGTAAAAGAAAGTACTGTGACGCCTCGCAGCAGATATTTTTTTCATTTGTGAACACGTTTTCTATATTCCATTTCCAAAATGTAAAGAATAAAATACAGAAAAAGGGAGGGACTTTCAGTTAGTGGCACAGTGGTTAGAGCAGTTTGCTCTCTCTCTCCACTACATGCATCAGTGGTACTGAGTTTGATCCTCGTACTCCCGTAATCCATAGATTTACAATTTACATGACCTACAGAAATTTTCAGTGTTTAGACAGCCGTGATATGACCTAAGATATTAAAGCGACATAAAACACACACAAAAAAAAAAAAATAAAAAAAAAAAACAAAAAAAAAGACATTTGATTTTGTGTTAAACTTTGCGGTCTTAGTCAAATAGGTAATGAAAATCAGGTAAACGAACAGTGACTATGATTTTTTAAGATAAACTTAGCAACGAGCTTTTATATCAAAATAGCTGTAAGGTGCAACGTTTTTGATGGGTTTGATTTAAATCAAAGCTTATAGTGTTTAAAAAAAATTTTAACTTAGATTTATTTTGAATTTTTTAGTTTTCGTTGAACTAGTTTCTAATTTTGTTACCAAATAATTTTAAATCATGCAAAAATTTAGCTCTGAAGAATCAGAAAAAGTGGTTCTTGTTTAATTTCAAAGATTCTAAACAAACAAACAGTGCAAGGTAAATCAAAGCTTGTAAAAATTAATGTCCAAATTTGCAATTTTTAACCAAAAGTTCCGCTAAACATATAAAATTCAAAGCAAAAAGTAAACTTTTATGCCATAATGACTTCGTATTGAAATGTCAAGAGGGCGTTGGATAAGAAGAAGAATTTGTATTGTTCCTCCGAGGCTTTCCAAAAATTAAACTCAAGTGTTAAAAAGTTATATATATTAATTATACTTAAATATTAACTACTATGAAATAGGCAACTTAAAATAAACATAACATTTTGTAAAAATTACACTAGAATTGTCTATATGAAATTATATACCTACAAACATCTTTTATCCTTTAAATTCATTGTCTAATGAGTTTTTAGTTAAAATCAAAATATATGGAAATCTTATTCTTAGCGAACAATATTCACGCTAATAGCTTTGTTCGTGGGTCTCATTCTGAACTGATTACGAATCAGTTTAAGACAGATTTAGGATTACTGTCAAGCGCATGCACGCTTATGAACCGATTAAGGATTTTTTTTCCCGCGCACAACTTTAGAATTGCTTTGAACTAGACGGGGATTAACGAAAACGCACAAAATTTGTTCATTGAATTGAACGTTGACAGTGGTTGACAGTGAAACTGGACTTTAAACTAGCCACGATTTATCAAACTGCGCATGAGTAAGAAAATCAAATTTTTTGTCCAAACAAAAATCCGAGAATCGCTAGAATCAGTTCTGAATCGGTAACGAACGCATTTCGTGTGAACCGCGACCATCGGACCGTTACTCGGTTCAGAAGCGTGCATGAGCTTGGCGATAATCCTAATCAACTGATTCGTTATCGGTTTAGAATGAGACCCGCGAACAAAGCTATTATTAAATGTTGTGGATCTTCATATCTTTTTTATTATTGTTTATTTGTACATATTTGACGAGCATCTTTGTAAAACTTAAACTTTCTGGTACAGTGAAGTGCCCTATCTTGTGACGATGGTCTAACTTTGGGTACTTAAGAATGCTCTTAGGAGAAACCCTCTTAGTCATAGGGGTCTTCCATAAACCACGTAACGCACTGTTGGTACTTTTTAAACCCCTCCCCCTACTATGTAACGCCACATAGACTGCCTAATATAATATCCTTTAACCGTACATCATTTTAGAGCCTACCCCTTCCTCCCTGTTATTGGATTTCAATTAAAGTTGATTTCAGAGTGAATGAATGTGTTTGGAGCTGGTGGAAGAGGTTTTTTAAAAATTCAGAAAAATATATCATTTCACTATGTTGCTCATTTGATGAATTTTTCTATCATCCTTTTTCACTACTTTATGCTTGGAATTGAATAAACGTTTTATTGCCCTTCAGACGTTGTGAAACGGTCAAAAACTAAATCATAATAAAATATTTGGACTTTTTAAAAAAAATATTTTTCAGATTTTTTTTTCTTTTGGTTGGCAATTTATTTATAACTTTTATTAAATCCAGTCCACTGTCTCAAGATAGAAACAGGAGCATTAAATATTAAAATATTAGAAAAAACAAGACTGTCCCAATTTAGGTTCTATGGCCTTAACTTGGGACAAACACTGTTTTATTTTTAAAGTGGAACTTTTTATACGTAGTTTCAAATTTTTTCGTTCATCTTTTGCATGTCGTGCGTTACCTTTTCGGCAACTCGGCAAGTCAATACGACGGTGCCCGAAAACGCATATAAGCTGACGTTTTATCTCTATAGTTTTAGCATATTATACATTGTTGTCACTCATAGTTGTATTGGTATTTGTGTGTTTTGATCTAGGCCAGTCAAAATCAACAATAAATTCGCAAAACATGTTCTATCTCTGATTTTTTAGTATGTTGTTTGGTCCCATTAGGGCTATGTATGCTCAAGTTTGCAACTCTCAAAAAGTTGTGGAAAAATTTTTATAGAGGAAAAACCGTGAAAAATTTGATACTACTACTACTACTCCTACTACAACTGAGAAAACAATTCCTGTGGACGATCAAGCGACAGTATCATACAACCATCATCATGAACTTCAAACCAATTTAACCATACACACTTTTGATCCTTCATTAACTCCTGTGCTCTTTTCTGACATAGCCAATGTACCTATCTTGCCTATAATAGAAACTTCACAACGAAGAAAAAGAAAACATTTTTAAATTTATCCAGCACTCAAAAAAGACAAACTGTAAAGAAAAATAAAAATATTCAATTATAACAACAAAGAAGTACAACGAGACCACCATCAGTCAACAATACAGCGGTCTAAATTTTTGTTATTATTATGTTAATTTAAAAAAGTTTTGAGTTCAAATTATTAAAGTAGATAAGTCATGTTTATGTTATAATGTTTACTAAAATTGTTATTTTGTTTTATTAATTAAGATAATTTAAAGAGTTAACTGTTCTCAAATACCCCACTTTCCACCAAACGGTTATATAAATTGTTCAAATTATGGGAATGTAGAAGCCCAAATACCCTTCAGAATGTGGGTATTTTTTTAATTAAAAAGAGGTAGTTATTTTAGGTTGATGTACAAAACTGTCCCATTCAATTTATAAAATCAACCTAGGCAAAATTTTATATTTCCAAAATATGTTTCCTTTTGTCCGTATAAAAGTAAAATAATACAATTCAAATTAAATACTGAAAATAAAACGTTAATATGCCCAAATAAACCATTTTAAAATAAAATTCAGAAAATCTTATAAAACTTGAAAATATTTAAAGCGAATTTCTTCATTCCATTGCCCAAAGGTATCTAAGATAATTTAACTTATAGAAATTAAAAATATTTAGAGCAAATTTCTTCATTCCATTGTCCAAAGGTATCTAAGATAATTTAACTTATAGAAATTGAAAATATTTAGAGCAAATTTCTTGATACGTAGGTACCATTGAAAGATAATTTAATTTATAGAAATTGAAAAAACTTAAAGTAAATTTTTGTACAATTGTTTAAAGTTACCAAAGACATTATAACATATATGTAGGTACTCGTCAGTGGCGGACTGGGCCGGCGGGACACCGGGACATTTCCCGGTGGGCCGGTCGAATTAGAGGCCGCGAGGCCGGCGATATGTAAACTATTAAATTATTTTTTCTGATTAAAAAAAATAAATAAATGAAACAATATACAATACACCCATACCTCGCTTTACGGCTTAGATACGTTCTACGAAACTTGGCAATCAAATCAAGAAGACCATGGTAATTTTTTAGAAATAATATTGCTAATCTCTAAATATGACGCTGTTTTAAAATTACATTTATCAAGAGTTATCAAAGAAAAGAAGAAAAATAATGAAACATCTGCGGGAACTAAAGGTAGAGGCAGTTTCATTTCATTAATTTCAAAATCTACTATTAACCAGGTAATTTTGGCCAGTGGAAAATTAATTCAAGATATCATTTTGTTAGATATACAAGAAGCAGGTATTTTTTCTTTGCAAATTGACACCACACAGGACATAACACAAAAGGATCAGTGCTCAATTGTTGTCCGATATGTAAAGGGAAATATTTATGAACGTGTAGTAGCTGTTTTAAATTGCAAATCGTCTACAGGGAAAGACATGTGCAATTTAATTAGTACCTTTATTAAAAACAGTGGATTAAATATTAAAAATTGTATCGGTAATTCGACAGACGGAGCAGCAAACATGCGTGGACAGTATAATGGCTTCACCAGTTGGTTAAGTAAAGAATCGCCTGGTCAAATTCACGTTTGGTGTTATGTCCACGTATTGAATTTAGTTGTCACAGATGCTACTAGTTCGGTAATTGAAGGTACTTCTCTCTTTCAATTACTCAACTCGTGTGCCGTACTTCTAAGAGAATCTTATCAACGTATGGATGTTTGGGAAAACACCAGTGTAAAAATACGGTATCAGAGATTTAACGTTATAGGTGAAACAAGATGGTCAGCAAAAGAAACAGCACTTAAAAAAATTTTTGGGCATTATGATAACAAAGAAACCTCATTATATGTAGACTTATTGATAACTTTAAATTATTTTGTGTCTAATGTATCTTTCAATGCTCAAATTAGACACACTGCATCAACACTAATGGAGTCTTTATTGAAATTTAAAGTCATACTTACAGCGCATATTTATTTAAAAATTTTTCAATATATTGGACCGTTATCTAAATATTTACAAACCAGCAATTTAAATTATTTAACAGCTTATAACATGGTAACTTCCACATTAAATTCTTTAAAAAAATTTTCACATGATTTTAGTAATGTAAAAGAAAAGTCAAATTCATTTGCTAAACGTGCGAATACACTACTTGAAGAGGAAAATTGTGAAATAATTGTCGAAGAAGATATACCAGAAGAGAGATTTAGACGACAAAAGAGAATGCCCGACGTAATAACCGAAGATCATAAATTTCAAAACCCAATCGAAAAATATAAAATAACCACGTTTAACGTAATTATGGATACCACAATAAATACTATAGAAAACCGTTTTAAAAATCATGAAAAATTATAAGCAGACATGGCAATATTAGACCCTAACAATTTTACCGACAATAAATTTTCAGAAAACAGTTTAGAAGAGCTCAGTAAATTACTAGTAAAATATCATAAAACAGCTACAGCGTCAAATTTAAGGGAGGAATTAACTGATTTAATGACAAAATGGGACGACTTTAAAATATCTATGCAAGATATATATAACACCGATGAATTAACTGATTCAGATTCAGAAATTATAAGTGAAGTATGCATCAAAAACAAAAAGAGTTGCAAAAATTGTATTTATTGCTGTTTTAATTTCTTGGCTAAATATAATTTATATAGCAAAGTATACAGCAATGTTTATTTTGCATATAAATTTATTTTAACATTAACTTCGACGCAAGTAGTTTGTGAACGTAGTTTTTCCAAATTAAAAATTATAAAAAATAGACTCAGATCTTCCTTGTCACAAGATAGTTTGCAGTTTTTGATGCTTATAGCGATAGAGAAGGATATTTTGGTTAATTTAAATAATTATACAATAATAGATAAAATAAGAGAAAATGCTCCTGGTATTAGTAAATATTTAAATGGTTAAGAATCTTTTGTTTATTTATTTTTATTAAGTATGTATTTATATGTAATATTATATTAAAATGTTATTTTATTTTATTTTATTTTATATTGTTTTTTTTTTTTGAGGCCGGTCCACTTGGGGTGTTCCGGGCCGCTCAAATTGACAGTCCGCTACTGGTACTCGTAGTATATTAAAATAGAGATGATTCTATTCCAAATGTTAAGTCTTTGCAGGCATTCAGTGAGGTAATCGTGTTGGATCGAGCCACACAAAGTTACATAGGGATAAATTGGAACAAAACAAAAAAACAAATACCTATTCAGGGGTGTAATTTATAGGGAGTTTAAAGTATATCAAACGTAAATTACCGGTAATCCACTGAAAGATGGCTTAGCTGCAAGTAGTAAGATTTCTAGACAGGTAATAATACGAAGATAATTATAACTCCGGAAAATTAACGCTTCCTTTGAAATAACTATTATCTTTTAATGCCAACATAGCTAAAATAACATTTTTGTATTTTGCTATGACAGTTTCTATTAATCAATCAGTTTAATGTAGCTATGTCCAGCGAAGCGGGCGGATATCAGCTATTAGGTATTGTCACAAATCCAAGACACCCATTTGTGTCTGGCGCCTGAAAGTCGAGGATTAACCAATAACCAACAATAAGAATTGCACAAAAGGATGGACCACCTTAAGTTCTTTTATGACCACGGATTAACAGCACAAAGGATTAGACGAGGAGCGAGTATTCTAGAATTCTCTCCATTGGTAAATCAATGGAGGAGAGAAAGACAAGCGCTAAGATTACCAATCGAAAAATCTAGAAACGGGTGATCGCTACTATAAATGGCCCGAAAGGTGAGCCAACAGTTCAGTATTCAAATAAACGTCGTTCAGTATTAAAATAAACCTCCGACGAGTATTAACATAAATCATCGAGTGTTCATCGACAGTATTCAAATAAATTCCTCGAAGTGCTTAGTGTTAAAATGATCAGTGAATTGTTAAATAAAGTGAATAGTGAATCGCGAGTATAAATAAATTGTGATTATTGTAAACATTGTAAATAGAGTTAACAGTGCAATAGTGAAATATAAACAGTACTGTGACTATTGTTGACAGTGAACATTGTTGTAGTGTATAAGTCTTAGATAAATAAACAAACAATTATTTAAAAATAAATTCGTAGTCATTATACACAAACCAACGAACCCGTAAAAACGTTACATTGGTGTCAGGTGTGGGGTTTGTGTGACATAAAATAAATTAAGTGATAAAGTGATAAAAAAAATAAATAAATTCAACATGTCGACGTTGGACAAATTGAAAGTTTCGGAATTAAAAGAACAATTGGAAGACCGGGAGCTGAGCACCGAAGGAAAGAAAACGGTACTCAAGGAACGACTCGCCGAGGCCCTCAGATCGGAAGGACATGATCCGGAAACGTTCCTATTCAAGTCGTCGGAAACAATGTTGGAGGACTTACAACGGAAAATCGAGGCCAACAATGAAGACCTGCAACGGAAGATCGATGCCAACAATGAAGATCTGCGAGCCGAACTTAAAAACAACAACGAGGATCTACAACTGAAGATTGAGGCCAATATTGACGACCTACGAACGGACTTAAAGGGGACCATGGAAGAAAAATTAACCGACATCGAAAGGAAACTCGACGAGGAGGTCGGTAACATCCGCGAAGAAGTCAACGGCATGAAAGAAAAATTCCGCGAAGAAGTCGACGCCATGAAAGGAAAATTCAGCGAAGAAGTCAACGGAATAAGGGAAAAATTTGACGAGAAGGTCGACATCATCAAGGAAAAGTTAGACGATCGAATGCAGTCCCTCGAGGAGAAATTTAAGGAATTTGAGGTGAACCCAATCGTTGGTGAAAATAAAAATATCGCAAGGGCACCTTTGGCGACGAATTCAGGTGGTCACAATCTGGTAAAGCTGCTAACATTCGATGGGAAAGTTCCTTGGGCAAACTTTTTCGCCCAGTTTGAAACTGTGGCCAAGCATAACAATTGGACACAAGCAGAAAAGGCGACTAATCTTGTGCTTTCCTTATCCGGGGATGCACTAAATATCCTCCAGGTCGTGGCCCCGGATGACATGAACAATTACGAACAGCTGGTCCAGCGATTGGAAATGCGATATGGGCAGACTCACCTCGAGCATGTGTTCCATACACAGCTAAAGAACCGGGTCCAGAAGGCGGGAGAGTCATTACAAGAGTTCGAAGCCGATGTGGCTCGAATGGCTCGCCTTGCTTACCCAGGAATACCGGAGAATATCGTGGAAAGATTGGCCGTTCAAGCTTTCGTCGACGGGGTACGGGACGGGGAAACCCGCCAGGCATTGGTTCTCGCTCGGCCAACCCGCCTAACGGAGGCCCTCACCCGTGCTCTCGAAATCGAAGCAGCAAAGATGATCGTCTATGGAACAAGTCAGATTCGCGTGATGGAAAGCCGGAAACCAGCCAAACAAAAAGCCAAGGAAGTGAGATGTGGCTGTGGCAACTTGGTGCAATCATCGACCCGAATCAAACAGACCTCAACAAAGACTAAGGAAGCGACTGTTGCCGCACTACGACACGAGTCCAGCAGTATTTTTGTCGACGGAAGTATTGATGGGGAACAACGAAATCTCCTGCTGGATACAGGAGCAACAAGGACAGTAGTAAGAAGAGACGTGGTAGCGAAAAAGCGCCTTTCACCATCACGATGGCGACTGCGAACGGCAAATGGACAAGCCACCACCGTCCACGGAGAAGTCGACGTCCTTCTTACTATCGGTACTACCAGCTTTGAACATCGAGTGCTCGTGGCGGACATCGACGAAGAATTCATCGTTGGAATGGACATCATCGGAAGTCGGGGTTTCACACTGGATTTCAAGCGCGGTGTGTTGAAAATAAATTCGGAAGAACTCGTACTTCACCGTCGGGATGAGAACAAATTGTGCATCGTCTTGGCCGAGGGTGTGTCATTACCAGAACGAAGCGAGACAATCCTAAGAGGAACTGTGGAGAATGGAGTCGCCAATGGAAACATCATGATGTTCGAGCCGAAAACTCATGATACTGAAGTCGGGAAAGGGATGCTACTTGGAAAATCCCTGGTCCGTGTGCTGCAAACAATTCCGGTACGGGTAATGAACACCAACTATTGCCCGATGACGATAAAGGCGGGCACCGTTTTGGGCTACTGCACACCGGTTTCATCTGTAGTCCGACAGGTCAAGACGGAAGAAAATACGGATACCAAGTTCCCAAGTGAATTGACAACGTTATTGGCAGAATCCACCCAACAAATGACGCCGGATCGGAAGACAAAAGTGCGGGAACTCCTCGGTAAATATCGGAACGTCTACGACATCGGAAATGGACAAGGAGGAAGAACCAACATCGTCAAACACAAGATCAACACGGGAAATGCCAATCCAATTCGACAACCAGCGCGAAGACTACCATTAGCAAAACGTGAAGAGGCTGAAAACATCATAGCCGAAATGGAAAGCGATGGTGTAATCGAACCATCAAATGGACCTTGGGCTTCACCGGTAGTCTTGGTCAAGAAGAAAGATGGATCGACACGTTTCTGTGTAGACTACCGTCAACTGAACAACGTGACGAAAAAGGACAGCTACCCACTTCCTCGGATAGATGACACCCTCGATACTTTGGCCGGATCAAAATTCTTTTCGACCCTTGACTTGAAGAGTGGATATTGGCAAGTAGAATTGGCACCCGAGGACCGAGAGAAGACTGCGTTTACCATTGGTTCGGGATTATGGCAGTTCACAGTTATGCCATTTGGACTTTGTAATGCTCCTGCGACATTCGAACGATTGATGGAGACTGTCTTGAGAGGATTGTCGTGGAAGACTTGCCTGGTGTATCTTGACGACATCATCGTTGTGGGACGAACATTTGAGGAGCATTTGAAGAACCTGGAGGAAGTATTTCGACGATTACAAGAAGCTGGACTGAAGTTGAGCCCGAAGAAGTGCCATTTATTCCAACGCAAGGTCCAATATCTAGGCCATATCGTATCCGATAAGGGAGTAGCAGTCGATCCAGAGAAAGTCCAAAGCGTGAAGGAGTGGCCAGTACCGAAGGACAAGCACGAAATCCGAAGCTTTTTGGGACTTTGCACATATTATCGACGTTTCGTACCTGGATTTGCCAACATCGCCAAGCCGTTGACCAAATTAACCGAAAATGGACATCAGTACGAATGGACGGACATCTGCCAGGATGCTTTTGAAAAGCTGAAGCACGCTCTGACTACGGCTCCTGTTTTGAGTTACCCACTACCATCGGGGAAATTCATCTTGGATACCGACGCCAGCAACGTGGGAGTTGGAGCAGTCCTATCTCAAATTCAGGATGGAGAAGAGAGAGTCATCGGATACTTCAGCAAAACACTATCCAAGCCGGAAAGAAACTACTGCGTAACGAGGCGGGAACTACTGGCAGTAATCAAAGCAGTCGAGCATTTCTACAAGTATCTCTACGGAAAGAACTTTCTGCTACGGACCGACCACGCAGCTCTGAAATGGCTCCTGCAATTCAAGAATCCCGAAGGACAAGTAGCCAGATGGATCGAACGACTTCAAGAATTCGACTTCAACACCGAACATCGAGCTGGAACATCGCATCGAAATGCTGATGCATTGTCAAGACGACCATGCCCTGACAATTGCAAGCATTGTACCAGAACGGAAGAACGCGATGCCGAAATCTACAGAACCACCGTAGTAGCGGACGACTGGCAAGCAACCGATGTACAAAAGGATCAAGAAGAGGACCCGGATATGAAACCAATTCTCGAATGGAAGAAAGAGGACCGTAAACCTACATGGGAAGAGGTGGCAAAATATTCCCCAAATGTAAAGGCGTATTGGGCTCAGTGGGAATCCCTGGTTGTCAACGGCGGACTCCTGAAGAGGGTGCTGGTGAATGCGGATGGAAAAGAAGAGCGGAGACAGACTCTTGTTCCACGTTGTAGGATACCAGAGGTGGTGAGGGAAATCCACTCTGGTACTTCTGGAGGGCACCTTGGAGTGACAAAGACGTTAATGAAAGTGAGGGACAGATTTTACTGGGTCAATAGCCGACGGGATGTGGAGGAATATTGTAGGAAGTGTACCACCTGTGCAGCGAGTAATGGGCCACAGAGACGGCAGAAGGCCGCCATGCGACAGTATAATGTAGGAAGTCCATTCGAGAGGATCGCTATCGACGTAGCTGGACCATTCCCGGAAACCGACAAAGGGAACAAGTACATCGTGGTAGTAATGGATTACTTTAGCAAATGGGCTGAAGCTTACGCTCTACCGGACCAAACAGCGACTACAGTTGCTGATGTACTGGTCAAGGAATGGATTTGCCGATTTGGAGTGCCTTTGGAGTTACATTCGGATCAGGGCCGAAATTTCGAATCTACTCTGTTCCAAGAAGTATGCCGAATCCTGAACATCAAGAAGACTCGGACCACTGCATTACACCCGCAGTCAGATGGATTAGTGGAACGGATGAATCGAACCATCAACCGATACCTATCAAAAGTCGTCTCTGACCATCAACGAGACTGGGACCAGTACCTCAGCCTATTTCTTCTGGCGTATCGATCATCAGTCCAGGAAACAACTGGAGAAACACCGGCCAGGATCATCATGGGTCGAGAACTTCGTTTGCCATGTGACCTACAATTTGGATGCCCACCTGGAAGAGAAATTGCTGGAGAAGATTTCGTGACGCAACTGCGGAACCGAATGGACGACATACATCAGCGTGTTCGTGTGAACATCCAGAATGCAAGCGATCGGATGAAGGACCGTTACGACTCCGGTGTCAACGGAAAGATCTACCAGCCTGGCAGTAAAGTGTGGCTATTTAACCCGAAACGACGACGTGGATTATCGCCGAAACTCCAAGTTTATTGGGAAGGTCCTTACGTGGTAATCGAACGGATCAACGACACCATCTACCGAATAAAGAAGGAGCCGAAGGGAAAACCTCGAGTGATTCACTTCAATCGCTTAAGTCCGTACAACGGAGACGACAATCAGCCGACACAGGAGGCCCGCTTACGAACTATGGGAGCGTCAAGGGAATTGACTTTCGAGGAGTTCATGGCTGAATTCTCCGGGACTCGAACAATCCGATATGGTGTGACAGAAGAACGGAATCAAGACCTATTCCGAGTGCCTGCGGAGTATTCTCTTGCTCACTGCGTCTCTACTGATTTGGTTATGTCCCATGGAGTAGCTGCCGTGTTCCGGACGAAATATGGAGGCATCGATGAACTTCGAAACCAACATCCTCTATTGGGTCGAACACTCCAGATCCCAGTTGGAAACACCAGGAAGGCTTTTTATCTCGTGACACGGACCAAGGAGGGCAAGAAACAGGGATATCAAGTTCTATGGAACGCGTTACATGAATTGAAGGAAGAATTACTGCGACAACACATCAGGAAGGTGGCGATCCCAAAGCTGACCAGTGCTTTCGACGGCGCCGATTGGAGGATAGTACGTACCATGATAGAAGTGATTTTCCGGTCTACTGGTATTCACGTCCTGGTATGCTGCTACGGCCGTTCGTCATTATCAAAAGAAAAGACTGTGGACTGTTTCTTTTACCAAACATCGGGCTGCCGTTATGGTTCGGGTTGCCGCTATCGCCATGGATACCTTTCGGGGCGAAAGGATTTTAAAGAGGGGGCAGTGTCACAAATCCAAGACACCCATTTGTGTCTGGCGCCTGAAAGTCGAGGATTAACCAATAACCAACAATAAGAATTGCACAAAAGGATGGACCACCTTAAGTTCTTTTATGACCACGGATTAACAGCACAAAGGATTAGACGAGGAGCGAGTATTCTAGAATTCTCTCCATTGGTAAATCAATGGAGGAGAGAAAGACAAGCGCTAAGATTACCAATCGAAAAATCTAGAAACGGGTGATCGCTACTATAAATGGCCCGAAAGGTGAGCCAACAGTTCAGTATTCAAATAAACGTCGTTCAGTATTAAAATAAACCTCCGACGAGTATTAACATAAATCATCGAGTGTTCATCGACAGTATTCAAATAAATTCCTCGAAGTGCTTAGTGTTAAAATGATCAGTGAATTGTTAAATAAAGTGAATAGTGAATCGCGAGTATAAATAAATTGTGATTATTGTAAACATTGTAAATAGAGTTAACAGTGCAATAGTGAAATATAAACAGTACTGTGACTATTGTTGACAGTGAACATTGTTGTAGTGTATAAGTCTTAGATAAATAAACAAACAATTATTTAAAAATAAATTCGTAGTCATTATACACAAACCAACGAACCCGTAAAAACGTTACAGTATCTATATACATATATATTTATAAGTAAAATATCTTTACTAATTAGATAGAGGTTGGTAGTAGAAAGGTGAAAATTTAGGGTTGTTTGTAGTTTTTAATTACTAATCAAAAAAAAAAATAAAATAACAAATTTTGCCCAAAAAATAAAAAAAAAAACAAATTTGGGGTGGACCATCCTTATCACTTAGGGGTATGAAAAATAATTAACGCCCTATTCTCAGAGCTACTGAATTTACACACAAAATTTCATAAGATCGATTAAACCGTTTCGGAGAAGTTTTGTTACAAACACTGTGACAGGATAATTTTATATATTGTATTAGGTTTGTTCCATACGACTAGCTAAAGTGATGCTCAAACACTGACAGACAGACAAAGAGCAAGACACATTGACCAAGAGACAAGAGTGAGTGCAGAAATGTTTCAGCTTACAACCGCTGGGTTGCATTAGACCGAGAGTCGAGCTACGTACATTTTCGTGACAATCGCTTATATCGACACTAATTTGGATATGTTTAAGAACTGGTTAACCGGTTTGTAAATCAAGCCAACTTGTCATTTTATGTTTTTCACTCACTCTTGTCTCTTGGCTATGTTGTCTTGCTCTTTGTCTGTTTGTCAGTTTTTGAACATCACCAGAAAGACGATTGGAACAAACCTATTAGATCATTGATCGGCAACCAGCGGCCCGCGAGGTGTCTTGGTGCCAATATTCACCAATTTGAATTTGCGAGTACATTTCTCTATGCTCTCTGAATTGCGGGATTCCGAATTTAAAATAGCGGGGATTGTACAACATGAGATTTATTTTTGGGATAGTAACAACAGTGAATTTGGTGGTTAACTTTCATTGGCAGTTCGTACCACGATTTTTTAATT
The DNA here is from genome assembly GCA_958496155.1 of Sisyra nigra. NCBI lineage: Eukaryota > Metazoa > Arthropoda > Insecta > Neuroptera > Sisyridae > Sisyra > Sisyra nigra. Next base: position 33,115,207 of record OY292316.1, on the reverse strand, counting down.
TTCACAAATCACGACCCACAAAGGGATCCCAGTGGGCGCGTTGGGGGTGAGCGGTGTTTCTAGTCAGAATTGGCTGAAATGCTTACCATTAGATCCGCCACTGCCCAAGTGCGGCCCCACGTAAAATATCTGCCACTTTTACAACCAAAAGTTATCAAACCCTGTTTTAGATAATAAACAACGTTCTGTAAGTCCTTAATTTCTTCAGATGCTAAAGAATATAAAATTATTATTTTATCGTAAAAGCTGTATTTTTGTTTTTCAAAACAATAATATTAAAAAAAATTTGGTTGTCTGTAAATTCGGTTTACGGATTCCGGATCCACAGGATTCAACAATTACTGAATTTACTGAGTTACGTGTGGCGGCGTTCCAATAGCAGAACTCTATTGTGCCTCTCTATCGCTTGTATCGCGTTCTTGCTTGCACGCACAAGCTCAAACGGAACGTGACACTTTTTCACAATTTATAAGACGTTATCACGTCAAAATCAAAACAATTGGTCCAGTACTTACCTCAAACAATTGTGAATTTTCATTGAATAAAATAATCCAGAACTTGAATTCAATCCTATTACAATTTATTATGTAAAATATTTTGATTAACATACAATATTTAGGTGTAGGATGAAATAATGAGAAAATTTTTTCAATATTGTGCTGTAATACATTTCTTTTATTTTATAAGAATTAGATTTTCAAGCACAGTGTATTAGGAAATTATAGAATTCAATTGAAATATTAGGGGAAAGTTGGGTATTTGAGAACAGCGGCTAATTAAAAACAATTTTTTTTTCCATATAAATTGCACAATCTGCATATGGTTGCAATAAGTGCATTCAATCTATAAGCAATCACATGTAAGCACTAGTCCCAGTAGATTAGTGCTGTATAAGTATAAAATAGATTTTTAACAATCAATAATAACTATAACAATAACAGCAATCATAAAAAACAATCAATCAATATTAACATAATAATAACAATAAACCTATAATAACAATAACAATGCTAAAAATAATGTAGACATTAATATATAAGTACATAATATATAAAAATAGAGCTATAGTATAATAATAAATAATAATTTGACAATAAATAGTTGATTGGAATAGTTGTTAGTTACAAAATCTATCAGGCAAATCTGTTACATTCCATTTTTGTAACCTTCTTATCATCTCACTGTTGTCCAATAAGTTTATTGCGAGATGGTTGGGATGTTCGTCTAGTTTTGTCAGGTATTTTTTACTAAACCTTTGAATTTCCTCCTTTACAGATGGCATTTCTGTATCTTCATGTATTTATTTTTTCATTTTATTTTTTTATTGTTTACATACCATGGAGCACCGATTATTTGTCGTAGAGTCCTTGATTGAAATCTTTGTAGGATTTCAATGTTGGAGTTGGATGCAGTACCACACAACTGGATTCCATACGTCCATATGGGCTTGAGGATGACCTTGTACAGAAGGAGTTTGTTTTCTGTTGATAATGGTGTATTAGATGCCATTAGCCAGTACATGTTTTTGTATTTTTTATTTAAATGTTCTCGAGTTTTTTTGATTTGCACAGCCTATGTAAGTTTTTGATCTAAGTGCATTCCAAGATATTTTACCGTGTTCTTTTGCGGTAGTTGTGTGCCTTCCATTGTAACCGATGGACATATATTTCTGCGCAGTGTAAACGTTATGTGTGTAGATTTTGCGTTGTTTATTTTTATTTTCCACTTTTTTGCCCATTTTTCTACTTTGTCCAGGTTATTTTGGAGCTTTAACGAAGCATCGTTGGGTTCATCTGCTGCGGTTACGATGGCTGTGTCATCAGCAAATGTTGCCACTAATGCATCTGTTGTATTTGGCATATCGGCTGTGTAAAGGGAACACAACAGAGGTCCCAGTACGCTACCTTGGGGAACCCCGGCTGTTATTTTCCTGGGAGTCGTTACTTCCGATTTGTATTTCACTTGAAAGATACGGTTTTCCAAGTAGGACGAGATTATGTTAAAATACTCAGGAAGTTTTTTCTTGATTTTGTACAACAGTCCGGGATGCCACATCTTATCGAATGCCTGTGCCACATCCAGAAAAGCTGCAGAACAGTATTGTTTTTTTTCCTGGGCATACCGAATAGTTTCAACTATTCTGTGAATTTGCTCTAGTGTTGAGTGACCATTTCTAAAGCCAAATTGGTGATCTGGTAGGATTTTTTTGTCCTGTATTATTGGGTGTATTCTTTTAAGAAGTAATTTTTCATAAACTTTGCTTAAGATTGGGAGCAGACTTATTGGTCGGTATGAACCAACCTCTTGGGGAGGTTTTCCAGGTTTCAGTATCATAATAACCAACGCTATCTTCCATTGTCCTGGGACCTGGGCTGTTCTATTAACGGCATTGAAAATGTGGGTATTAAAAACAATTGAATTTTAATTATTTCTTTATTTAAAAAAATTTTTATTAGTGTTTGAATTGACAAGTGTGTGCTTTATCGTTCCTGACAGAAAAAAATATTTAAATTGGCGTTCGCATACTGTCACGGTAAGTAAAAAATTAAAATTTGATCTTTTGTTACAATTTTTGCCGTATGTAAAAATCTTTGAAAAAATTATTTCTTGACCTTTAGTGCGTATTTTTTTGTTATTATCTTTCATTTACAATTCACTTATTAGTTTTATGTGGCTATTTAAGTTAAATGAAGAAAATATTTTAAGTATCGAGCATTTTAATATAAATTGCCTAAATCGGGTAATTTGGAACGATTTTCGCGGGGTAAATGTGGACGTTTCTTATTAATATGTAAGAAATTAATTATTTTACAATTTTTTCGAAGAATTTTCTTATTTTAAACTCTGATGCAACGTTTCGTTTTGTTGACTTGTTGTTGTTGTTGTTGTTGTTGTTTTGTTTGATCAATTTGTTTGGATCAATTTTATTTTGTGCCGTTGTTTCCAATAATTATGATTGTTGTACGGATAAAAATTTCTCTCTTTAGATGCCCAGAAATTACACAAGAAAAACAACACCGCGGTACACAATTGAAAATCTCCAACGCGCGAGACATGATGTGAGATGTCGACGACTTTCTTTAAGCAAAGCAGCAACAAAATACGGAGTTCCAAAATTTACATTATTTCGACAAGTGCATCAAGAAAAATACATCCTCGATTGTTGCTAGTCGTTTTACGGCATAACACCTAGATCACTACGAAAGATTGCCTTTACATTTGCTGAAGCCAACAAATTGAAACATAAATTTAACCAAGAATCTCAGATGGCTGGTAAACCTGGTACTATTCATTAATGTCTCGGCATCCCTCTACCAGTCTACGAACTCCAGAAGCAACGTCACTTAACCGAATTCAAGCGTTCAATGCCACCAAAGTTAAACTGTTTTGCGATCAACTAGAAGCCCTCCAACGCAAATACAATTTTCCTAGTCATTGTATATTCAACATTGATGAAACCGGTATTAATACAAACTAATGAAATTCCATAATTACTTTAATAACTTTAATACAAAAATAAAATATTGGCTCCAAAAGGTTTGAAGCAAGTTGGAAAAGCGACAAGCGTTGAGCGCGGTATCACCACTACCGTTGTTTGTGCGATAAGTGCAAGTGGTATATATGTACCTCAAAAGTTTATCTTCAAAAGAAAGCGTATGTGTGACCTGTTGCTGAATGACGCTAATAACGATATGATTGGCACGGTTTCTGATTCTGGTTGGATACATGAGTCCATATTCGTTGATTATCTACAGCACTTCATTACTTTTGTTAAACCTACCGAGGACGAGCCAGTCTTGATAATACTGTAATGGTGGGCGTGGTTACCCACCTTTTATTTACATAAATATATATACAATAACATATGCCAGCGCTGGCCAAGAGCAGATCACATCATAAAGGTATATCATATATTTTTCCCAAGTCAACTGCGAGAGATAAACACTGCATTTTCCAATTTCCAGCCGCCACATCACTCCCCTCCTAGTGACGATAGTCACGATTGTCGTCGGGCCGTGAGACTCTAGGCTGCTGGGGCCGTCGTGGAGCAGAGGCCGCTTGAACGAGCTGCTGGGCTCGAGTCCGTAAGACGACGCGGGACGAGTATGGAGTAGCTCAACCGAAGATCAGGATGCAGCTACTCCACCGTTGAATTCCCTGGTGAGAGAGCCGGATGTATGTGGCGACTGGCGGCGTCCATGGTGAGGCGAACTGGCAGGTCCACGCAGAATGACTGGTCCTCGCTGTTGTTGCGTGTTTAGATCACGTCGGGGTCACCAGAATGTAATGGTGGGCGTGGTTACCCACCTTTTATTTACATAAATATATATACAATAACATATGCCAGCGCTGGCCAAGAGCAGATCACATCATAAAGGTATATCATATATTTTTCCCAAGTCAGCTGCGAGAGATAAACACTGCATTTTCCAATTTCCAGCCGCCACAATACTAAATACTCACGAAAGTCACATTAGCTTGGGGGCATACACGCTTTTTCAAGAACACAATCTTCATGTTCTTTCCTTACCGCCTCATGTATCATATAAAATGCAACCGCTGGACTTAACTTTTTTCAGTGCACTGAAATGTGCATACAATCGACAGTGTGAGCTCTACATGGTTAACAATCTTGGCAAACGGATCACCCAATACAAAGTGGCCGAGCTGTTTACTAATGCGTACAACAAGACAGCCAACATAAGCAAAGCGATCAATGGTTTTAGAGTGGCTGGAATTCATCCCATCGATACGGACAAGTTTAACGAATGCTTCGCAAATATGCCTTTTATTGATAAATTCAACACTGCTAACAGTCATGACAGTCCACATACTACTTCCGTTCGTGGTACTACTCTTACACTGTACTACTACTACTACAGCTGAGAAAACAATTCCTGTGGACGATCAACCTACAACATCACACAACCATAATCATGAACATCAAATCCATTTAACCATACGCACGTTTTTTGATCCATTAACTCCTGTGCTCCTCTCTGACATAGCCAATATACCGATCATTCCTAAAATAGAATCCTCACAACGAAGAAAAAGAAAACATTCTAAAATTTTATTCAGCACTCCCATAAAACATCAATTAGAGGAAAAACAAAAAAAACAAACTGCAAAGAAAAATAAAAATATTTAATTACAACAACGAAGAAGTACAACGAACCCACCATCAGTCAACAATACAGCGGTCGTTAGAAACTTGAAAACGGTGTTCGAGGAAAGTGACGGCGTGGACTATTATTGCATATTCTACACGGAAAAATATGAATCACCCCCTAAAGAAGACTGGATTATGTGCACCAAATGTAAGAAATGGGCCCATGACGCATGCACGAACGGTCAATACATGTGTAATAATAACGTCTGTGATTTGTGTGAATCATTAAAATTTATATTATATATATTATCATTACCCAATGTAGTTTCTATTTCCCCCGTGGATTGATTTCAATTACCCCACACACTACCGGGGAAATAGGAATGGCAATAGTTTTTATATTCTAAATTTTTGTTATTCTAATGTTAATTTAAAAAAGTTTTGTGATGAAATTATTAAAGTAGATAAGTTAAAGTTTATGTTATAGCAAAAGTTTACTAAAATTGTTATTTTAATTTATTAATTAGGGTTATTTAAAGTTTTTGTTCTCAAATACCCTGCTTTTCCTTACTTTTTGTAATTTAAAAAAAAATATAATCAAGCTAAATTTTGATATTATAAATATTATAAATATTCCTTTTTAGTATTCTAATTTGACGACAAATTCTTGAGACTTAATTTCATCTTTAAATCTTATCGACCTTCCATATCTTCCATTTCCACTTTTTCTACACACAAAATGTTATTGTTAAATTTTCATGTTTAAACTCCTGAATTCCATTGGCACACACTCGCACGTCATCATCCTTAAGTTCATATGCTTTCTTTAATTTTTCAAATTCAGCCTGTCCGCTTCCTTCTCCGAAATACTGAAACCTTTCGCTGCCGAGCTTCAGAATCGTATCAAACCGTATTGAAATCAACAGATTGGCCAATAGATCCTTAAAGTTTTTGATTATGTTCCACTCATCATTACAAGGTTGTCGTCCACCCAGTCGAATCTCAAACGGTGCTATTTGAGCCACTCTATCACGCATCCTATACGTCATAATTGCTTTTCGGGAATCTTTTTTGATTGCCTCAATCATTTTTGCTTTCAAGCCACTGCTATTCATCAACTTACGTTGCATGGTTAAATCGAGGTGAGCATATATAGTATCTATCAGACAGTTGTTAGCACCACTTATTTTCTACACTAATGGTCTTATCATGTGGCTCCCAATATCCCAAAAGAATGATAGTTTTACCATTTAAATGGGCCTCATTTTTTGGACGGTATTGGACACCGACAAGTTTCTTAGTTTTTTTGTTGATAACATAAAGTGAAGCGTTGGTAATAGCAGCAAATATTTCATAATCATTGTTATCCAAAGGTTTATCCTTTTCCAGTCTTTCAATTTCTGCCCTAATATGGTCATTAAATGTCGTCTCACCTTTAGAACCCTTTATACCTTGCTCTGTTTCTTATTCTTCCTTTTTACATTTCATTGGCACTTGATAGCTGAAGTTACGCTTTTTGTCCATGTTTCTTATTTTATTACGAAATCTTTCATTTCTTTTACAGATTATACGAAACAAAGTTTTCACAGAATAATTGGCAGACTCAGGAGTGGCATTACTTTTCTCGAGAACATTGATCATGTTGCCGGTAATCTGATTCCTTAACGTATCAATAATATATTTCATACTTGATGGTGAATCTAGAAAACGTTGGCCTGAAAAAATAGTAATGGGTTCCGCAGGATCGGTACTGTAAATTGTGTTTTCATTATCAGAAGCAAACGAAATATCAGAATCCTTCAAATCTGTTTTTGGAGGAGATTCCTGTAAGCTTTTAGTGGTGTGAGTTGGTGTCCCTTGATTACCCGATTTTAATCTCTGATTGAGATTTATTGATCTTAGAAACAAACCTTTTAACAAAATTGTCTAGGCAGTTGTTCAATTCTTGTTGCAGTTTAACATTTTTGTTAATTTGTGGCGAAGTCAAATCCAGGGATTTAACATTCGTCACATATTCCATCTGCTTGCCCTCGACGTTCATCGGGTCGTCTATACGCAGCACTTAGTTCAACTCAGCCACGACGGCGACGCGCCGAATCCACGCCGACGCAATAACGATGTTCGACGAAGTGTTGGATCTAGGTGGGTAACGCCGGTGATTGAGAAAAAAAACTTTCTCGTTCAAGAGCCACGATTGAAGGAGCATCGTGCCCGGCGGTGGTGATGGCCACGAGGCCATCACCGTATGTTTGTTGGTTAGGTTCTCGCCATGTGCGAGCCTAGTTTAAATTTCTTTTTCTTGTTAATTTGCCCTCGCGCATTTAATATAAGTAGTACGCGGTTTGTGTATTTCCCTCAGACGAACTCAGGTATGAATTTTAATTATCCTTTGTTGAATTTTGCCATGTGGTTAACTACCCATGTGTTCGCATTTTAATTTGTAGGGCGACTCTTCAATAGTCGTTGCTAAATATTAATCTCAGGGTTCGGGAAGAATACACACCCGGATAAATTAATATTAATATGTTAAATTAGTCGTGATTCGAATTTACAGGCGATTTTATGCCGTCCTTTAGATAATGCTCATTGTAAATAGTAGTACCTTTCCATGTGGTCGGGGTCGTTCAAAGCTTAGGTTTTATCCTATCACTATAAATATAACATTAGTTAACATTAGAAGTCCTAGATTTATAACCAGTGTTAAAATTATTGTTAATTTAAGTATTAAATTTATATTGCGTTATTTTTCTCCTTTTGAAAACTGTTCGGCGTCTAAAGCCAAGGCCCTCTCGGACACATTTCTGACCTTCAGTCATTTATTATTGTAAATGTTAATGTATTCTTACTTATAAGGGTTGATTAGTCACATTCGAATAAAGATGATTCGAACTTATGGTGAATCTTATTTTTAACCCTTAATTTTATTTGGTGAGTGCTGAGGTAGGTTTTGCAAGGCGGCCGTATGTCGAAAGCTGCGTGTAAAGGTCTCTGCGACTTTTTTATTTTCTGGCTTATATCTTTTGATAGTTGTACTATCATTTCTGTCCATGTGACATATTCCTTTTATTAATTATTAAATTTAAATTGGTGACTGCGGGCTCCAACATTGGCCAACAATTGACCGATGTAAAATACCCCCAGTGGTAGCAGAGCAATCTAGTGCCAGAGTTTCTTTGATTGATTTTTTTTAGCTCTCTACCAACGTGGCCAACCTCCCTGTAGTTTCACCGAACGTACTGGGTGACGGGAGGCTGTAGCGTGTAGTTTTTAAAGAAGTATAATTAGACTTCTACTACACTAAATGTGTGTAGTAGTAAAGGGAAAATCTACACCGGCTCAAATTTCAGTGCAGTTTTCTTTGTCTGGCAAATTTTTTTGAGTAATTTCCAAACCAATTTCTTGAAGAATCTTTAAACATCCATGCTTGTTCGGTTTCTTCATTATAGATAGCCCTGATTGTAAAAAAATGATGTTGCCAATTATCATTCTCTTCTTGTTATCCAATTTCAATCCCTCAACTACTGTTTGGTTATTAGATAAAGCTTCCGTGATAGATTCTTCGGTTTTTTCCAAAAATAAATTTTCAAGATCATTAAGACCCTGAGTTTTATTCTTCCGTTTGCTTACATTTTTTAAAAACTTTTTAATTTCCCGGTTCTTGAGGTTTTCAATTACTTCCTTAGCTAAGTTTATTTTCTGGGAAATCTCAGTAGAGTTTGCTCTTTTAATTGATTTTTTCATCGAAACGGAAACCGTTTGATATCTTTTTTTAATTGACTGAATCCCGGAGTACATCAAAGTAACTGCTAGACTGATGGCATGGTGTACAACACTAGATGGGTCAAATTCTAATGCCTTGAGCATATCGCGACCTTTCTCTATCAGGTATATATAAAATATAAGAAATAAGTTATATGGTTTCTTCTAATTCAAATATGAGCATAATAAAAATAATTAGAAGAAGGATTTAAAAAAGCAAAAGAAAACTGAATTGAATAAAATCCTCAAAAGGGAAAATCTTATTATATTAACCGTGAAAAAATGCGTCAACCCATTGACTGCAGCTTCTTGGAATGCTTCACTGTTTCCATTGCCTTTAAATGCTTCCGGTAAAAGTTGCATAGATACACTAACATTATTTTCCTCAGATTGAGCCTCTTTGATAACCCGAAAAGCGTTATCGATATAAGATTCTTGCTGACCCAATATATTCAACTGATGCTCTGTACATGTTCAGAAGTCTGCATCTTGTTATACTGGCCCACAAAAATGTTTAGTGCCATTAGGTTTCGTCTCAAAATAACCTCGATTGTCATTCTAGCCTTTTCCAACTCAATTTTAGCATCTTCCTGTCGTTGTCCTTTGTTTTCTCCATACGACAAAAGGGCCCGTGCCTTATTATATCGAGAATTTACACTGAAATCGGGATCCATGGCAATAGCTTTATCATAGCAGGAAATGTCTTTGTCTAGTTTGCATCTTGTCAAATATTCATTTCCTTTCAAGACATAATAATATGGATTCTGAATCAGTTTATCCTCCTGGGCAAAGTGATGAATATCTGACGCAAATGTAGAATGAAACCAATTTGTTGCTTCATCCGATGTTAAATCCATCTCATCTAAATGTTCGTTTTTCAACCAAAATCCCCACAATTCTTCCAAACCTTTACGTTCGTATAAACCCCAATCATGCTTTTTAGCCAAATCTGTGAGATTAGCTGTGAATGTTTTTTCATCTATCGTAAGTGTGATCAAATCATTTGTTTTCGAAGATGGGTACATTTTATACAAAAACTAGCTGATAACCGCTTGCTTCGCTGAGTGTATCTAAATTTAACTGATTGATCAAAAGATTCCCTACGTTCATAGCGAAATATAAAAATTAATCTTTTTTGACAGAAAAAAAAATGATAGATACTTTCAACCTTTAAATCCAAGGAAAGTTTATCAAAATTCAGAACTACTTTTCAAAAAAGAGATGTTAGCAAAGATCTTTAGCAAAATTTCACTAAAATTTGTTCCGTTAAGTTATTGTTAAATTTTGAAATTTTTAGTTTATTATTTTAATATGTTTATTTCTAACTAATATCTTCGACAATGAACAATGAAAAAATTCAAATATTTTAAACAATTTCATTATTAATTTTATCGGTTGTTAAATTGAAATTCATGTTTATTTTACAGTAAAAATTGTCAATTTTTTAATTCCAACTTTGTAGAGATTTCTTTCGTTATTGTGTAAAATTGGAAATTGGAAAATTTAAAAAAAAAATAATTATTAATTAACTATTATCTATTAACTAGAAAACTGGAGCAATTTCGGATCCAGAAAGAGCATTTAAGGAGCAATCAAAAAAACAAACTTTAATCTCGCCAATTTAACTTTTTCTGGTTAAAAAAAGATATGCATTAATAAAAGAGAGTGTTCAAATGTAATTTGATTCTTGTAACGGTTGTAACTTAAAAATGTTTTTTGAATCTTTATTTACAGTAAAATGAGTAAAATATAAAAAATGCTAAGAGAGAACTTAAAAAAGCTACAAAAAATATTTTAAAAACTGCTAAACAAATAAAAAATAGAATTCAAAAAATCTTTGTTAATCTAATATCTCGCTGAGCTGCATTAAGTCTACCCTGAAATATGAAATAATCACTTGGCAGTGGAAGGAGAAAGAATCTCTCTCTCCAGCTCCTGCGCATTAAACCGTTTGCCCTACTCTATCAAAGCGACGAAACATTCATCGCTTCACACGTTTTGCTTGTAAAAATCTAAAATTTTTTAAAACTTTAATTACTTTGTTTTTAATTAAGATATCGTGATAGTTCTTTTTTTAGATAAGGACCAAGTATATAAGAAGTAGGGGAAAGTTGGATAATACCGCGCCCCTAATTACTTAGACCTATATTTAAGACAGAGTTTGATGCACATATTAAAAAATGCAGTTAAGTGGCAGAGAATTTGTTTAGCTACACATACAGCATGACAAAATATTTAAAAATTAAACAGAAAGTAGTTATTTCGATAATTAAAAAAAATGGAAGAGCGTGGTATTATCGGACAGATTTGATAATATCGTGCGTATGTTTGATAAAACCGTGCCCGTAATATTAGTAACCTTAGAATTAATTTAAAAAAATTAAGTTTAACCAAATCCAGATAATCCTTCTATAACTTAATAACATGTTATTTTAGAACAAGATACATCAACTCTAAAACATATAACAAAATAATGATAGAAACTTATATTTGTTAATGCAATAAAAGTTATGTCCTACATTTATTATTTTATTTATGTCTAGGTATTAAAATTAGAAAATCTCTAAATGAAGTTAAAACTGGTACGTCTCAGTTATATCTATAACCAACCTTATTATGAGACTAGTTGCAATAATCAATGCAAAATCAAATAGGAAATTTTGTGCGCGGAATTGACAAACTCGATCATTTGATTTTATAACCTCAAAATAATACAGTAAATTTAATTGTATATTTAAATCCATTTGGGCATTAATTCTACAATATGTACGCATTAAAATAGAAGGAAACAATATGTTACAATATAAATACAGAATAACTTTGCTCTTGTCAAAAATACCCGTTAAATTATAAGAAACGACAGTAAAAACTTAAACGATGTGATATTATTCTGTCGCTGCTTGGAGCATACTGGTCGTGCGCGCGGGGAGGGGTTAGCGCTTTGGGCTTTGATTTATAAGCGCTGGAGCATTTAGTTTTTACAATACGTTGATGCGCGGAATTATCAGACGCGCGGTATTATCCGACTCTCCCCTAAAACAAAAAAAAATGATCGAAATCGATCCAGTAGTGTTTGAGTTAAAAGCGAACACAGCAAAACAGCTATCATTTTATTTATATAGATTACAGTACTTGAAATAGTCTTGAAAAGGACGAAACGTCCTACAAAGATTAATAAAATTAATTTTTTTATTCACAATACCCATGAACATTGATTTACTTTATTAATAATAATGGATATGAATAAAATAAATTTATTTAAATGCTTATAATATATTTAAAGTGGTTTTAAAACAAAGATTTATTTAAATCTAAAAGAAATAATATCAATTATAAAGGTATCTAAAGTATAAAATTACAATAAAATTACAAAATTACCACTACGTTAAAGTAAATGTCAATACATAATACATTAGGAGTATAAAACAAATATACCACTAACAATATACACTAGGTTGCACTACATATATATATATGTAGGATTTAAAATTACTTAAAATTACAATAATGACAGTGGAGAGAGGAGCGGGGAAGGACTGTTTTGGCGGTTTGGTTAGATGAAAGCAGCCCCCTGTCACTTAGATACGAGAAATGCTAAAAAAACGTGGCCGATTTCTACAGAAATCTGTGTTGTTATAAGAGTCATACGTCTCAAACAGCCCCCTACCACTTAAACTTATCAGAGTTATTATAATTATTATATAAAAATACTTATCATAATTATTCTCATATAATAACAATAATAATGAAAACATTTAAAAAAGTTTCATTTTAATAACTTGCCTGACGTTTAAAAAAAATTATTTCTAATCTCCGACTTTCATAAATTTTACGGTCTTTGTCAGTCTTTGTGGTCTTCTTCGTTCAACTCGTTGGCAACTAAATGGCAACTAGTGACTGCAAATCGAGTAAAAATGGTCACATTTTTGTAACATGGAGTTGTAGGGGGCTGGATGAAAGGGTCAGTCGTTTTTGAGACATATATATATATATATATTATAATTTTTGCAATATTCAAATTAATGTACAAGGTTGTTACCAAAGAAATTATCATTTTTATTTTATATTTTTTTCATGTGTAGTTAATAATAAAACATAAACATTAAAATTTTCATTTCTAGACATAACCTAACATTTTGAACATTTGACAGCTCTAATTCTCTAACCTTTAAATGTATGGTAGGGTTCGTTTCATCCAGCCCCCCACGGAGTATATATATCAGGAGTCCGAACGATATCGGCTATTTCACGATATTTATGTACGCAAATATGAAATTTAACTATAGTACACTTTTCTATCACTCGTGGCGCTCAGATCCAGAGGCACCGAAACCGAAGGCACCAAAGCACCGTTATTATGATTGTTATTACTACATTATTGCATAGAAATATACATTTAAATATAGGCCGTCTGTATAGTAAATTATTTGAAGAAAGGAAAGGTAATACAATTAAATTATTGTTTTAAAGCTGTTAAGTAATAATTATTTTAAAATATGGGTAAGTGTTGTACAATTTCTGGCTGCTTAAGTGGCCGAAAGGGAAGTGCAAAAAAAACATTATTGAAACTACGAGGTATATTCAAAGCACCGAAAGTAAGTTACCTCAAAAATATTATTTTTAAAAATGTATTGAATAATGAATTATACGAGAAATACTTGACAATTATTAAAACATAAATATCGAAAGGGTACATTTTTTTTGACAACATGAATTTTTTTAATTGTGATTAGTGAAAATAAAATCTTAAATTATTTCCCTCGTTAAAGAAGTATTTATTTTAATTGCTCCTTAAATGCCCTTTCCAGATTCGCAGTTGCTCCACGCGTTATTATTATTATTAGTTAATTAAATATAAATTTTTAAAAAATTGGTTTTAGGTTTTCAAAAATTAAAATTGGCATAAAATAAAAAATAAATAACCATTTTTATTGTTTTTTTCTTTTTTTTTTAAATTGCTCTTTTGCTTGCACAAATAAATTATCGGATCCTAGGAATATTTAAAATAATTTACTATTATAAACTATTTGTACATGTATTGTTGCACTATGACGTCATCAATTGTCGTTGGATCTTATGAAAACTAATAAGTTTTCGTTTCCATGAGTTGTCATTGTGACAATTTGAAGTTCACCATAATATTTATGTCTTATATCAGGGCTTCTTAAACTGTGGGTCGCGACCCCCAGGGGGGTCGCAAGACTACTGAAAGGGGGTCGCAAAGATCTGATACTTTTCAATCATTATAAATAAAATTTTAAAATTAGTATACACACTACGTACAAATATAAATACAAATAAAAATCATACAAAATACTATTGTAGTTTTATTATAACTATTTTTTGAAAAAAGTGGCAATGCAAAACTGTTATGTAGGGCCTATAAATGAAAATATGGAAGTAGCATTTAAAATAATAAATACAACGCGCTCCTCGATTTTCAACTGAACGTTCGACATTGATGTCTGTCCAATTATATATATGTGAAATGAATGGGTACGTATTCTTTAATCCTTATTTTATTTACATTGTAAAATAGTGCGATATTACATCTACATCTACGGTTAATATATATTTCATTATATGGAGGAGGGGGTCGTTTAAAATTTCCTAAGCTTGAAGGGGGTCGCTATATAAAAAAGTTTAAGAAGCCCTGTCTTATATTATAACGATTGTCATATACCTAGTTTGTTAATGTAAAAAAATATTCCGATCTAACGATAATTGATGGCGCCTTAGAGCAACAATACATACAGATAGTTTATAAAAATTAATTATTATGTATATTGCAAAAATTTGATAATATATTTGTCTAAAGCAATAGAATAATAAAACAACTTTGAAAAAAGTAGTTAATTATTTTGGATTTAATAGCAATTTTATCGGATACGGGTTGCAGACTCAACGTTTTTTTCTCACTCAAAGTTTTCAACAGGTTTGTTGATGCCTCAGATGTGGTAAACAGCTTCGAATTTTTCCGGGTATATCAACGGTCCTAAGAATAGGATAGCCAACACGGTGAATTATCTTCACAATACGATCAACTTTTCGGTGGATATTTTTGTGCATTTCATATCGCAGTTAAGAGAAAACTATTAACATGCTAGTCTTTATTTTGTGATGCTAGATATTCTAATTATTAAAAATAATTATAGGCTAAACCTATTTTTAATTTCAATTAATATTTATCTCATATGAACCTTTGATGTATATTGCTGATTGGCGTGTTACAATAAATAAATAAAAATTTTACTTATAAATTGCAGTTTTAATATTTAATAATAGTTTTATAATTATAAATTTTATATACAGTAATACTTTGTATTTATTTTTTTTACAAATTTTCCTGTACAATTGTGGAGTAACAATTAATAAGTAAATAAATGTATTTCTTTATCGCCACTGATCGCCACTAAACAGAGATAATACTTCCCGCGCTGCTATTTAAACACTAGTATCTTCTGAGTCGTAGCGCGCTCTGGTGATCAAAGGCTCAGAATGGGACCATTATTTTAACATTGCGTTCGGTCTCCTGTATTTATACTCCGTGCAGCCCCCTGTCACTTAGATACGAGAAAGGCTAAAAAAACATGACCGATTTCTACGGAAATCGGTGTTGTTATAAGAGTCATACGTCTCAAACAGCCCCCTACCACTTAAACTTATCAGAGTTATTATAATTATTATATAAAAATACTTATCATAACTATTCTCATATAATAACAATATTAATGAAAACTTTAAAAAAAGTTTCATTTTAATAACTTGCCTGACGTTTAAAAAAAATTATTTCTAACCTCCGACTTCCATAAATTCTTCGGTCTTCGTTAGTCTTTGTGGTCTTCTTCGTTCAACTCGTTAGCAACTAAATCGCAACTAGTGACTGCAAATCCAGTAAAAATGGTCACATTTTTGTAACATGGAGTTGAAGGGGGCTGGTTTCATCTACCGTCTTATGACGTATTATGGTCACTACGTGACGTAATCAAAGACTTTACCGTTCAAACTCCTCTTTTTAAAAGTGAAACAGTCTTTTTGTAATGTGTAATGTATTATTGAACCGTGAAATTTCATTTTTAACAGGGTTATATATAATTCAACCGTTGTTAGGGTTTTAATTAAAAGTGCAAAATCTTTTTTTAATGTGAAAAGTATTTTTTTTAAGTGGGAGATATTTTACAACAGTGCATTTCTTTCCCAAGTGCATTATATTTTTTTACAGTTAGAATCTCCTATTTTTATGTAAAAATGACCTAATTTAAAGGGCTGAAAAATCGTACCCATTAAAAACTATATCCCATTCTTGGATGTTCGAGTAGTTCGCATGGAGGATGGGATTCGGACAACAGACTGGTACATGAAACCAGCACACTCAGGTAAGATCCTCAATTATCGATCTAACCATCCATTGGAACAAAAAATAGGGGTGATAAAAGGAATGTTACATAAAATATTTAGCATCAGTCACCTTGATTTCCATGATGAAAATATTTTAAACTTAAAAATTTTCTGCGTCATAATAACTATCCATCAAAATTCGAAAATAAATGTGTAGATAATTTAATGGAAAATCATAAAAATAAAATAAATAGTGGCCATCATAATAACTACAACTTAGCTGAAAACCATCCTCAAAAAAAGTTCATGAAATTTCCATTCATTCAACGCATATCTCATCAAGTGAACAATTTTTTTTGTGTGTGTTTTAAGTCGCTTTAACATATATGGTCATATCACGACTGTCTAAACACAGAGAATTTCTGTTGGTCAATTATATCTTAGGTTTATAATCTTAAGTCTAGGATTCGACGGGGATCGAACGCAGAACCACTTGACGCATGAAGCGGAGAGAGCAAGTGCTCTAAACACAGCGCCAATAGGTGGTAGTGAACAATTTTTTTAGAGATTTAAATATTCGACTAGCATAATATTATAATTTAAAACAAGTAAAATCTTAAAATACAAAACTTAAAGATAAGACTCCAGATGAAAATCAATTCTGCGTATTGTACAAAATCCCACAAAATGAGTGTGGAAAGTCCTATATATAGGACAAACTAAACAAAATTTGCAAAAAGAATAGTAAGTAGTTAAGTAAGTAGTATTTCATTTAAATAACTTACCCAAACTTGACTGACGTTTAAAAAAAAATATTTCTAACCTCCAACTTCCATAAATTCTTCGGTCTTCGTCAGGCTTTGTGGTCTTCGTTCAACTCGTGGGCAACTAATTGGCAACTAGTGAATACAATCCAGTAAAAATGGTCACATTTTTGTAACATGGAGTTGTAGGGGGCTGGTTATAACACTTAAATTGACTTAAATATTATTTAATTTGTTCAAAAAAACTCGCTCTGAACCCTTCTCCGTGTGGAATTTATCAAGAAAAGAGCGATGTGCGTAATATTTACATAAGACTAAACTAAACGGCTCTAAGTTACGGTGTTGAGAAGGGATGATTTTAGGTTTTTGATTGGTTTTAGATTTTATGAATATAAAAAAGGATGTTGTCACTGCAATGTAAATAAAGATGACAAAGAGACATGCTTTTGCACGTGTCCAAACTCGTCCAAGCTATCGAGGGAATAAGGTTGAAAATGGAAAAATAAAGAATATTTTGAACTAGACACTCCATAGTTTCAACGAAAGACAGATTTCTTTCTTTCAATTACATGACTTTTTGACGGCAATATTTCTGTGCTAAGCTGAATATCGTACTAGCCTTAACTCAACGTTTTCAATGTAGTTGTGTCAAATACTGGGTTTTTAAGGGGGTATTCTAGTCTAGAGGCCCGAATTTCAAGCGTTTTTTGGCAATTGATAAAAAAAAGCATTTGATATTTTTACTATCCATTTTTTTGTCATTTGCTTATTCATATTCAGAGAGTACACAAAATTAATTTCAAAACAAAAAAAAAATTTTCATTGAGTTATACGTCTTTGAAGTAGAGGGGAAAAAAAAAGACCGTGTCCTCGTCGCCATGATTTCTGCCCTTATGGTCATTTGAAAAATTAAACAATGATGGATTCTTAATAAGTACAAATGTCGCTATCGCATGAACCTCCAAAACTGAAAAAAAAATTGTTTTCATAAAAAATAAAGGTCGATTTTTTCACTCATTTTTTAACATTGTCGAATTTTTAAAAAATATTACAAATTTCAAATTTTCATTTTTTGTTGGTTTATGCGATAGAGAGATATTTAAATAATATTCATGACAAATTTCAAGTAAATCGGCTGATTAGAACTTGAGATATTATGGCGACCGCATTGAAAAAAGTAGTTTCGAGAAAAACGCGTTTAAAGTTTTACGTTAAGTCGCAACCGGTTGAGTTGCCACGACACAAAAACGGCTATAACTTCGGAAATAATTTAAAAAATCCTTTTGAGGAGATATTTTTGAATATACAAACTATCGGATTATGAAAAAATCATTTTTTCGATTTTTTCAAAATCCTAGACTAGAATACCCCCTTAACACAATCAAATTTAATTTGGCTCAAACGCGTATTGCCCAAATACATAGCGTATTTGGTAAAAAATCATTATTTTTATCAGTGCACACTATAAATGATCCAAAAATCGCTTTTAAAATTAATGTATTTTTTAAATGTTGGATCAAGCTTTATCCTCCGTAGACGAAAGATTTAATTTATTGAATAATCACAATGACGTGTTTAACTTTTTATTTAAACTAAGTGATGACCAAGAACAAAGTCAATTAAGAATACGCTGTCATCGATTGCAGGAAAAACTTACAGCAAATGATTTATTTGACATTAACGTTAAATAAGTTGAAACATTAAGATTCGTGAAAAAAGAGGCGCTTCATAGGTTTCGCACACAGGCGCTGTGGAGGGTCGGCGCGGCCCTGGATATATAACATAATAAAAACAAACGACACTGTAAATTTGAGATTGAACACAAATAATTTAAACAATATTTATTATCTAATTTTGAATAGGTAGAAGGCAGCATAATTGAAATACAACAATTGAACAATATAGCGCACTATTGGGGATATTTATTATTATGAAGAAATGAAGGTTTTAAAAAATTTATAATATAATTTTCATGTTTAAAGTTTTCTTATTACTTATCTACTAATAATCATACATTTTTAATAAATCGAAGTAAATCATTTCATAAATAACTACTTGAAAATAGTTAAGTTTCACGATGTTATCCTTTTTGTAATTTAATAATGCATGTAGGGGAAGTCCGGGCAAGATGCATAATGTGGGTAAGACGAATACTCAATTTTATTAAAAATCTACAGTAAATAGCTGTAGAGCTGAGTTCGCTAAAACAGCGACTCAGCAGCGCTATAACAGTTCAATCAAAACAATAATAGCTGTCATCTATATAAATAAAATGATAGTTGTTTTCCAATGTTCTCTTTTAACTCAAAAACTACTGGGTAGATTTCGATCATTTTTTTAATTATTTTACTTCTTATATACTTAGTCCTTATCTAAAAAAAGAATTATCACGATATCTTCATTAAAAGCAAGGTAATTAAAGTTTAAAAAATTCGATTTTTACAAGCAAAACGCGTTAAGCGGTGGCTTTTTCGTCGCTTTGATAGAGTGGGAAAACGATCTAATGCGCATGGGCTGGAAAGAATATGTTTCTCCTTCCGCTGCCTAATGATTGTTTCATATTTGAGCGTAGACTTAATGCAGCTCAGCGAGATATTATATTAATAAAGATTTATTTGGTTTCGATTTTCTATTTTTTTAGCAGTTTTGAAAAAAAATTTGTAGTTTTTTTTTTTAAATTCTGTTTAAACATTTTTTATATTTTACTGTCAATACAAATTCAAAATACATTTTTAAGTTACAACCGTTACAGTAATCAAATTACAACTCAACACTCGCTTTTATTATTGCATACATATATTTTTTTCCTAAGTTACCTAAGTTAGCCAGAAACATTTTTTAAAAATTAAATAGTTTATTAATAATTAAATTTTTTTAAAAAATTCAAATCAAGAATAAAATTACTATAAAACACAAAATAATTGTTACTTGAATTTTTTTAAAGCTCTCTATCAGCTCTTTTCATTACGCAAATGATTAATCAAATTTTTGCAATTTTTTTAATAATTAATTATTTTTAACTATTTTTACATGTATTGTTGTACTATGACGTCATCAACTGCCGTTGGATCTTATTACATGAATTGTTTAAAAATTGAATTACCTTGAATTATTTTGAAAAAAAAAATAAAAACAGTGATTATTTTCGATTATATAGCAATATTTATGTTTGAATTTACAAATTTTTGAAAAATTAATTATTTATTAACTAATAACTATTCATGTAAGTTATATAACTATTCAAGTATACATTTGGAGCAATAGCGGATTCTGAAGGAGCAATTTTTTGGCATATAGTTAAAAACCTTTTACGCTAAGTTCTTTCCGGTTATTTTTAATCGATTGCGTGTTTTTTGAAGTTTAATTTGTGTTTGTAACTTTTCATTCGTTGGTATAAATTTTACAGTAGGCAACAACTTTTAAATGCTTTAGTGCTTTGGACAAAACGGCTATCTATAAAAATACAAAAATAGCTGAGTTAGCAGGCCTCAGTAAAGCTGCTCATATAAAAAAAGGCTTATCTATCCAATTTGGGTGGTTCTGTTAAACATAAAATAATAAAGAGGTCTAGCAATAAAAAACGGAAAGATAAAACAAGTTGTTTATGCTTTGTGTGCTCAGAATTACATACTGAACCGCCTATCGAAGATTGGATAGAGTGCCACCAATGCAAGATGTGGGTACATTAGAACTCTACCTCTAATTCAGAGGTAGGAAGCTACTACTGAGATGATTGCGAAGATTAAAACACCAATTGCCTTACTTATCCGTTTTACCCGGGGGTCGGGCAAAACGGATAATAGGCACTTTCTTTTGCTATCAAAAATTTATTTAGAAGTTGTTTAAGTTTCAAAATTTTTACTGATATTTTTCAATGATGATTAACCAAAATACAAATTGATAATAAAAAGACTGCTGTTGATTAGAAATTTCTGTGTTTTTTTTTTACTCTTTCCCTAAACATATTCGTCTTGCCCAAGCTTCCCCTACATATAATTTTTTATATTGTATTTTATATTTCAGTACTTGAACAAGTCCTGAAAAGGACGAAACATCGTACAAAGATTAATAATATTAAAAATTTTATCCACAATACCCATGAGCATTGATTTACTTAAGTAATAATAATGGATATGAACAAAATAAATTTATTTAAATGTTTATAATATACATTATACATCTGTTTATTAAACTTAATGGTAAGAAATATGATTTATCAATTTACAACGAATATATGTGGTAATTAGTGCATCCAATTCAATTTCAACTTTGGACTTACTCGTAGCTCACTATACACAATCGACATATATTATTTATTATATTGTCACAGATCTAAGAAGAGTCGCCATTTTGATGATTTGGGAGTTTTTGTACCCGTTGTCAACTTGGGTTGGATTAACCAATCACCAGCGAAAGGAGCGGCATTGTTTGTTAATTCCTAGAACTTTTCTAGAACGTTCTCTCTCTAAGAATATCGTCTTTTAGACCACCCAGTGATAAGAATTGCACAAAAGAACGGGACGCCGTGGTGCCATTTTTATGTCTGAGGGTTGGTCAGAACTCCTGCTGCGTGGATTAATATAACAATAGAGGGGCAGGATAGCATGTTGTTTCTAGGAATTTCTCCATTGATTTATCAAAAGATGAGAAAAAGACAGATACCAAAACAATGAAACGAACATTCTACTAAATGGGGAATTTATCGTTTGGAAAATTTGAGAACGGTGATTGGTTTGGTATAAAAAACCCAGAAGACGGGCCAGCCAGGACAGTTGTAAATGAACCGACATTACGTGTGATATAAATATTCGACCAGTGTTAAAGTGTAAACAGTGAAAAGTGATCAGTGCTTAAATCTATACTAATATATAAAATTGAAGAGTTTGTTTGTTTGTTTGATTGTTTGGTTAAACGCGCTAATCTCAGGAACTACTGGTTCGAATTGAAAAATTCGTTTTGTGTTGGATAGCTTAATTATCGATGAAGGCGTTAGGCTATACGACATCACTCTACGACTAATAGCAGCAGAGCATCAATGGAAAATATTGCAAAAACCAGGAAAATTTTTTCCTTTTGAGAGCGTTTGTAACCTGCCCTGCGTAAATGGTTAAAGTTACCCAAAAATCATGTGTAGCAAAATTGTTCCTCTTAAAAAGTTCTAAAAAAAATCCCCGACGACATTTGTCTATCTTTTAAGGTTGGCCTGCTATAACCCTTTTAATGGTTATTAAAGTTGTTACAAAAATAAATCATTATTTGCGAAATTGTATTTAGAAACATATTATTAATTCTTACCCAAATAAATACGGTTTTTAATGAAATTTGGTATGATAATAAATGACAATCTGAGTCATTAAAAAGAATAATTTTTATTACGGGAAAATGTCTCATTTATCCGGGAAATTGAAAAACGGGTTGGAACAAAAATTATGCATTAACTATACATTTTTATTCGAAAATGAATATTGGTGATATTTAAGTATGATGATAGCTAAATATGTAAATTATTATCCACATAACGTTTTATTTCGGAAAAATTTCTCATTTCAACGGGAAAATAGAAAAACTGATTTAAAGAAAAATCATGCTGAAATTAAACGTTTTTAGCTGATAATAATAGAGTATATTAATAGTTATAACTCATAATGTCCTCAAGGCAAAAAATAATTTTCTTATCCTACAGTCTTATTTTTATGCAGGAAAAATGTGCGGTTCCCGTAGAATAGATATGTTTTTATTTTTCACAGAGCAAAAGATTACCATAGTTTCTTACAATAAGGTGTTTATTTGAGAGTCAGATAATAAATAAAGGCTACCTTTTATGTCAGAATATAGCACGGTTCCCGTAGGATAGGATAAGAATGGTATCCTTCAGGAACTGAGTATTTAAAAGGAGTTTCGTAAAAGTTCATGGATAAGCCTTTTAAGGAATTTTCCTCAAGGAAGATTGGTCTACCTTTTATCCAGGAAAAATGTATAGGCCCGTGGGCTAGATACGTTTTTATTTTTCATAGAGCAGAAAATCGACATAATTGTACTCTTCCCGTGGAATAACAAGACAATTGTATCTTACAGGAAACTTGTATTTAATAGAAGTTTCGATAAAGTACGTGAAATAGAATTCTAGCGCATTATCCTCAAAAAGGCCTGATCTCTTTTATATCCAGGAAAAATGTACTACTCCCGTGGGATAGATATGTTTTTGTTTGTCATAGAGCAAAATATTGACCTGATTTTTTGTAATAGGGCAGTTGAAAGGTTAGAGAAAAATATAGATTATTAATTCGTATGTTAGAATAATGCACGATTCTCAAAAGATAGCGTAACAATTGTACTTATTCTGCAGGAATCGTGTGTTTAAAAAAGCTTTTCCTAAAGTTCGTGAAATAACGTTTTAACACAATTATTCCAAAAAAGTTTAAATAAAAATTACAATTTCTACAGCAAAATATGATTTTTAATTTAAAATCCGATAACATCGATAAATTAATAATGAAAATTTTTGAAACATTGAAACTTCTTTCATTGTTAATTTTTGAATGTCTATAATGTTTAGAAATAAACGTGTTAAATTACTATTGAAAAATTTGAACTTGGTGAAAAACTCAGTTTAATATATTATTTATATTATTTAATATATTAATACATTCAACATTTTCGAATTGTATTGCTATTTAAAAAAGTATAAGTATTTTATAATATTCATAAAAACGCATAGAACCAATAAGATAGCTCTTCTAGATAGCTATATAGAATATCTTCCTGGAAAAGTAGTTTATCTGATTTTCATGAACTTTCTATGAATCAAAGATCTAGAAATATCTATCTGTCTTTTTTTGTTGATGGGATGCAAGTTTCCATTATTCAATCAGTACAATTTAGATACGCTCAGCAAAGCGGGCAGGGACCAGCTAGTTCTTTATATAATAACAATAATAATGAAAACATTAAAAAAAGTTTAATTTTAATAACTTGCCTGACGTTTAAAAAAAATTATTTCTAACCTCCGACTTCCGTAAAAGTCTTTGGTCTTCGTCAGTCTTTGTGGTCTTCGTTCAACTCGTTTGCAACTAAATTGCAACTAATTGACTGCAAATCCAGTAAAAATGGTCATTCATTGTTAATTTTTGAATGTCTATAATGTTTAGAAATAAACGTGTTAAATTACTATTGAAAAATTTGAACTTATAGAACGTATAGAACCAATAAGATAGCTCTTCTAGATAGCTATATAGAATAACTTCTTGGAAAAATAGTTTATCTGATTTTCATAAACTTTCTATGAATCAAAGATCTAAAAATATCTATCTGTCTTTTTTTGTCGATGGAATGAAAGTTTCCATTATTCAATCAGTATAATTTAGATACGCTCAGCGAAGCGGGCGGGGACAAGCTAGTAAGTAAATAAAGTGAACAGTGTTATATAAATTTTGAACATTGTGACAGTGAACATTGTAAATAAATAAACAGTGTAATAGTGAATAAGTGACTGTGAAAACTAACTAATTGTTAACGTGTAGTGTATAAGCAACAATAGTGTAAGATAAATAAATAGGCGATAGTTAAAAATAAATTCGTAGTCATTAAACAAAAATCCTCAAACCCGTAAAAACGTTACAATATCTACAATATCGAATAAACTACGAAAGGACTACGTTTTATTTTTTATGAGAAGCCGCTGCGAGTTTTTCGAATTTCACCAACATTGGCTCGCCGGCTTTCAACTGGAAGCTAGTAATTTCCTTGCGGATCTGTAATTTTGTGTTGGGTGTCGCCACGAATTTGAAGTCTTTTAGAAGCCAGGCGATCGCAAGTTTGGAGCTCATCAATACGAAACGTTTACCTTTAACAATATAGAATGCTGAATGATTTGAATTGACACTGAAAAATAAATATTGAGCCTCGAACTGCCTCACAACTTCTGCCTCAAATTGAGGCATACCAAAATATATTTAGGTCCGAACCACTACAATAGACGTATGAAAAGTAGATGCCATGGTAACTTTTATATACTTTAATAATTTAGTAAGTACTCAATTTTATCAAATTACCGATACAGTTTCGTGGACCAGTTCCGAATGGATAAAACCCAGTTGGTGATCGATCGTTGTGGAAGCGTTCCGGTTGAAAACTGTGCGGATCAGGGAAATATTTTGGATCGAAATGAAGTCCAATGATCGGACACATGATTTTCATTCCAGCCTCGATACAAACATCGGTTCCCCGAATCTGGTAATTTTTGATGCAAGTGCGATTAAGTCGACCTAATGGTGGATGCAATCTAAGAGTTTCTATCAACAACAAAAACATAATAAGTAATTATGTTGGTCGGTATCACTTAAATGTTAATACCTAAGAGAAGCATTTCAATATAGTCGAGATCTTGTAAGATATCGTAAGACCAAATATTTTCATGTTTTTCCACAGCTCGTTGCACTACAGCCCGAGCTTTGGATTGCACTTCCGGATTTAACGCTAATCGGAGTGTGGCAAACGCCAACAAAGTCCTCGATGTGTCATAACCGGCCAACATAATGACGCTCGATTGGGCGAGTATGATTTCCTCGGTCATTACTAAAAAAAAGGAATGAAAACTCTTTGCCGGCTTTACCATTGATAAAAAATCATAAACTTACATGTTTTTTCTGGTGTTTCATTTTGTTGTAGGTCGATCATCGATTGGAGAAAATCTGTTCGTCTAAAAAACAAAAACATAGAAACATTTTGAATACGAATCGGAATTTTTGATCTACTTTTCTTCGGGATGGCTTTGTCGATATTCGATCGTGTTATGCACGACTTGTTTCACAAACATTAACGTTTCGGAATTAAACAAGGGATATTTGGTAAACTTTGGCCAGCTTTTCGGCCAGAAAATGAGGAGGGCAAACATGCTAATTCGGGTCCACAGCGACATGTAGTTAAAGCGAGACATCTTCATCGAAAACTCTGACTCGGTGTCCATTGAATTGCAGTTAATGCCGAAAGCACATGACCCAATTATGTCCAGCATAAATCGATCAAAAAACACATTCAGTTCAATCTCTTTTTCTGAGTCTATAACAAAAAAATCAACACTCATGTGAAACTTCTAAATGTTGATAAGTTCACCGTTTTGATCGTTCAAAAAGTTGGACATTTGTTCGGCACATTTAATCATCAGTTGATCCATCGCCTTAAGTTTACTCGCTGTAAACATTGGCGTGAGCAATGCTCGAATCTACGAAGAAAAAACATTAAACGACTAAGTGTCACCAACAATAAGTGAAAAACTTTTTTTTTATTGCACTTAGAAGAAAATTAATTCAGCTTTAACATGGCCCCCTTGGGGATATAACATTTTCTATTTTCAGCTCGGAAAATTTTTTTACTGCCCACATTTGAAGTCTCAAAAAGTTTCAAAGCTTTTGATATTATTACTGATACAGCGACGAGAGTAGTTTTTAAATTGCAAACGTGCATAGTTTGTCTGAACACATAAAAAAATTAAATTTCGCTGACTTTGGACTTATAAGTATTATATTTCACAAATACAATTCACAAAAATTTACAAGAAAATTATAAATTTAAGAAAAAATAAATGTAAAAAATCACAAACCGAAAAATCCAAATTGTTAATTTTGTATCTCCAGATACGTATTTCAAACGCCATGCGTTCGTCATCAGTGGATCAAATTGAAGTGTCTTCGAGGACAATTTCGTGCTGATTCACAAAGTAGTCCCGAATTGACCGCAATTTATAGGTTCTTTCGATCCCTTTCTCTTTTTCAATCGCTGCAGCTGTGGGTGCAATCCTTTCGTCCATCCTCTTCTTACCCTTTCCCAAAACGCCGAATCCTGAATCGGTCCTTTCTCCCAGTTTAAAACTTTCCTTTTTCTTTTATTAATTTCAATGCTTTCGATGGTATCCAATCTCTTGTTCTGTTGAATATTTTTCAGAAGTCTTACTTCGGCTAACTTGTGGCCTGGTTCAACAGTATGTTCTGCTACACAAGATTTTTCCGTTCTGGAATATTTTATATTTGCCAGGTGCTCCTTGTATCTAGTTCCTATTTTTCTTCTGGTTTGTCCGATATAGCTTTTCTCGCATTCCATACACGCAATTTGATAAATACCTGATCTTTGAAGATTAGGTATTTTATCCTTGCAACTCAGGAAAATATCCTTTAGTTTAGCTGTCGTGTATCCTGTCATTATATCGTATTGTTTCAAAATGTTTGAAATTTTATTAGATACCCCAGGGAAAAATGTCAGCCTCGCCCATTTGTTTTGTTTCTCCTCCTCAGATCCTAAGGTTGTGACGTCCATCAGTTTTTTCCTCCAAACAGCCTTCTTCAGAATAAACTCCACAATGTTGGTTGAAAATCCATTAAAGGCTGCCACTCCTTTTATGTAATTCAACTCTTTCGTGTAGAGTTCATCCGTCATTGGCACGTTCAAAAGTCTATTCACCAGCGCGTGGAAAACCGCATGTTTTTGAGTCCCATGACAAGCTGACTCGGAAGTAATGTATCGGTCCGTGTGTGTGGGTTTTCTATATGTAAGTTTGAACGTCCCCGCCAAACTTAGTCGGCTGACTCCGACACTACACGTTTCTCTGGACAACAAGACTTGTCAACAAAAATAATAATAATTATAATATAATAATATTTTAATATTTTAATATAAATATCGACAATAATATTGAATCAGGTTAATTAAATATTGTTAATAATATTAATCGCTTTGTACATAATATGCTTTACCAATTACAGATCTATTTTACCGCTTCAATATTTTGTCTTATCATTTTAAGTTTCTGAATTCAAAACTTACAATTCAATATTATGGAGATAATAAAAGCCAAATTTCTGTTCACATCAGAAGTCGGCCCCGATTCCAGGAGCACCATAGTGAAGGTTAAAATAATTCAATTGGTGGGTCAATCCGAAATTTTTGCTTTTCCAAAAGAAAAACAAACAAATATCCAACACGTCCAACTCTTCAACACGATTGTAGTTAAAAATGTAGTGAAGAGTTTGAAAACTAGAAATAAATTCCGTAATGTGGTTGTTACATTAAAAGATGAACTTCAGTCAGTTTATTTGGACGAAGAAGGAAATGTGGTATTTCATGACGAGTACCTAGAGGAAGTTCCACCAACACCTATGTTAAATAACATACATGTAGGTAACTCGACGAAATCGTCCCGTTCATTGGCAAAAGATATAATTTTAGAGAAATTTAATGGGGAAAACTTTAGAGCTCATACCTGGTTAAAATTATTTGTAAGAAAATGTAACCGAGTAGGAATCGTCCAGGATAACTATGCTGAGACTTTAAGATTATTCCTAGATAAATCGGCTCTAGATTGGTTCACAGTTTTCATGAAAGAAAACTCCTTAACTGGTAATTGGGAATTATGGAATAATTCATTTATAGAAACTTTCTCGGCGCAATCTTGGAAAGAAATAGCATATGCTTATAATTTCAAATACCTAAACGGGTCGTTATTAGAATTTGCACTGAAAAAGAGAAACCTATTAATGGAGGTTGATGAAGATATCTCGTTAACAACTCAAATTAATTTAATTGTTATTTCTTTACCGGAATTCGTACAGAACAAATTAGAAAAGAAAAACTTAATTAATATTGAAGATTTAATGTCAAAATTGAAACAATTTGGACATCTCAATGAAAAGAAAATGGACAACCAGAGAGATTCAAATTTTAAAAAAGCTTGTTCTTATTGTGAGAAGTTGGGGTATCCAAATAGGTTCCACCAAGAAAGTAAATGTCGATTGAAAGAAAATAAATCACTAAATAAAAAAAATGATAACATTAAAATTGTTAACAATGCCGAATTTCAAGAGATTGTAGCTAACTCTGAAGAGGCAAAAAACGAATAATTACCCCACTTATTAAAGTAAAAGTATTAGTAAACGAAAATCCGGCAATTGGTCTTTATGATTCCGGATCTAATATATCCTTAATAAATTATGAATTTTGGGATAAAAATAATTTGAAAAAAATAATAAGTGGGGGTGAAAATATAAAAGGAGTAGCAGAAGTGGCTAGGCCAGAAGGGATGGTCACAGCTCGGGTTAAAATTTGTAACTTGGAAAAAGATTTTCCATTTTTTATAATCAAGAGTGATAACTTCAAGGAGGACCTACTGCTGGGTCTAGACCTGATCCGAGAATTTAAGTTGTGTCAAGATGAAAACATGAAAATCACACAAAAATGTAAAATAGAAAAAGAAGAGTTATAAATTAATTTGAATGTGAAGAACAAGAACGAAATACAAAATATATCTAGAGAAAATAATAAAATGTTTGCAAAATCAAAATTTGATATTGGTATTTTAAATAATTACGAAGCAACAATAAAGTTGATGGAAAATAAGTACATTTCAAGAAAACCGTATAAATGCTCCTTTCAAGATAAAATGGAAATTGAAAAACAAATTAATGAACTGTTAAAAGCAGGATTAATTGAAGAATCATACAGTCCGTATGCAGCCCCAGTCACTCTAGTATTTAAAAAAGAGGAAAATAAAAAGTCTAGGTTATGCATAGATTACAGAGAACTTAATAAACTAATAGTTCCAGAAAGCCAACCATTTCCGAGAATTGAAGACCTAACTGTGCGCGCTAGAAACTGTAAATATTTTACTAAATTAGATGTAAACTCGGCGTTTTGGTCGATACCAGTGCGTGAAAAAGACAGGTACAAAACGGCTTTTGTGACACACCATGGTCATTGGCAGTGGAACTGTTTGCCATTTGGTTTAAAATCTTCACCAGCTATATTCCAAAGAGTATTATCGAGTGTTATAAGAAAAATGGACTAAATAGTTTTGCAGTAAACTATATTGATGATATTTTGGTTTATTCTAAGAGTTATTCTGATCATGTAAAACATGTTAAGTTTACATTGAAAGCGTTAGAAAATCAAGGATTTAAATTAAATTTCTCAAAATGTAAATTTGCAAAAAACAAAATAATTTATCTTGGTCATGAGATAGGTGATAATTGTATTAGGCCAATCAATGATAACTTAATAGCGATTAGAAAGTTTCCTGTGCCACAAACAAAAAAAACAAATTAGACAATTTCTGAGAAAAGTGAATTTTTATTTGGAATTTATTCCTAAACACACTATATTACTAGACCCATTACACAATTTATTGAGGAAAAACGTAGAATATGACTGGTCAGAAAAATGCAATCAGAGCTTTAAAAAAGTGAAGGAATACTTATGCTCAACTCCAGCTTTAGCAATTTTTGATCCAGAAGCCCCGACGTATATATTTACAGATGCGAGTATAGAAGGAGTTGGAGCAACTTTAAAACAACCTCAAAAAAATAAATTAGTAAAACCTGTGTTCTTTTTTTCCAGAAAGTTAACAAAAGCTCAGAAGACAAAAAGAGCAATTTATATTGAATGTTTGGCAATAAAGGAAGCCATCCTATATTGGCAGTACTATTTAGTAGGTAAGAAATTTGTAATATTCACGGACCACAAACCTTTGGAAAATTTTAATATAAAGAAATGTAACGATTCGGAGTTATTACAAATTTTAAATTATATATCACAATTTGATTTTGACATTATCTATAACCCAGGAAAAGATAACGTGGAAGCAGATTGTCTGTCTAGAAATCCGGTGTTAGAGCCAGTCCAAGAAAATGATGAATCCTCAGTTATAAAAATAACGAATTTCTTAAATATGGATGAAATCGAAAAGAACCAAAAACTTATAAAATTGGATGATAAGTGTGAGGTAGAAAATAATATTATCTACAAAACACTCAATAAAAGAAGAAAAATTTGGATAACCGAAGATTTTGGCATCTCACTTATAAAAAAATACACCAGAACCAGGGACACGTTGGACCTAAACAATTGGCATTAACAATTGGACACAAGTTCTATTTTAAAAATATGTACAAACATATGAGAATAATCTGTCAGTCCTGTGAAACTTGCATTAAAAATAAAACCAGGATCGGTTGTTATAAAGCTCCTCTGTCACAACTAGGTCCAGCAACGAAACCATTTGAGATCGTATCTTTGGACACAATAGGTGGCTTCAAGGGAAAGAAAAGTACCAAGAAGTACATACACCTAATCACCGACCACTTTACTAGATTTGCATATATAAACACATCAAAAACACAAACGGCTAGAGACTTTATCAAATTAGTGGCAAAAGCTGAAAAAAATAGGAAAATCGAAACATTATTGACGGACCAGTACTCCGGCATTAACTCTGGTCAATTTAAAAAATATTTAAAAACAAATAAAATTACATTAATCTTTACAGCAGTTGATTGTGCTTTTTCTAATGGACAGAACGAGAGAACCAACCAAACATTAGTTAACAGGTTAAGATGCAAGATTTATGAAAATCCTGATAAATCATGGCCAACAGTAGCGGATGAATGTGTCAAAGAGTACAATAACACGATACACAGTGCCACAGGTTTCACTCCAAATTATCTACTTACAGGTATAGATAATTCTTTCGTGCCTGAACAGTTGAACAAAAATAACACTACAAATTTTGAAAACAACAGGAAAATAGCTTTGGACAATTCAAAAAAAAATCATGAACAGAACAAAAATTACTATGACAAAAATTCAAGAAAAATTCAGTATAATGTTGGAGATTTAGTTTATATTCAAAACAGCAATAAATTAAACAGAGAAAAATTGGATGTGATTGGAACAGGACCATTCCGAATAAAGAAAAAAATTTCAGATTTAATATACGTCATCAACAGCGGTTCTAAAAAAAATGAGTCTAACATATTCCATTCAAGTAAAATGGTTCCATACTCAGAGGAATTTAACCCTCTGGCAAAAAGGGGGGGATGTAAGTTTGAACGTCCCCGCCAAACTTAGTCGGCTGACTCCGACACTACACGTTTCTCTGGACAACAAGACTTGTCAACAAAAATAATAATAATTATAATATAATAATATTTTAATATAAATATCGACAATAATATTGAATCAGGTTAATTAAATATTGTTAATAATATTAATCGCTTTGTACATAATATGCTTTACCAATTACAGATCTATTTTACCGCTTCAATATTTTGTCTTATCATTTTAAGTTTCTGAATTCGAAACTTACATATATATATCAAATGAGACCTTTTTCCCCGTTCTACCGATCCTTAGGTCCAAAAAGGGTAGACTTCCACCGTCCTCTTTTTCCACCGTGAAATTTATACCTGTTGATCGCGCATTAAGGAATCCCAAAAACCAATCTGGATCCAACTCCTCACTGTCATAAATCGCAAAAATGTCATCAACATATCTGAACCACACCCTCGGAAATTGTGGACAACTTCTTTTTGCCTCCATCTCAAAATTGTTCAACAATTTTGAAAAAGAAGTTGTCCACAATTTATAGTTAATAACGTGTATATTTATATTTATATTTATAAAGTGTTTGAACACCCTCAAATGGACAAGTGGATCAAACCTATTGATATTTTCATCAATCTCTAACCTATTATTATGCAGGTTTAAAATACATTTATTGGCAGAAAAGTTTACTTTTGTTGCAGGAAAGCTCACGAGATAACATACCAAAGGAGAATATTGCTACAAAAGCCTTGAACATATTGATATCTTTATCCTTCTAACAATTCAATTCAGTGTTAAAGAATTGGTTTAGACATACGGTCAGCATTTTACCTCGAGTACTGAATTTGGGTGAAGATCCTCTAATAAACTTGTTTTAAGGGTGTAGTTAAGATGAATTCATTTAAGTCAACATATAATGTTATGTAAGCTCAGACGATGGATAAAGTCAGGGTTGATATAAACAGGCAGAGACAAGTATATCATCGTCAACAATATTAGGTGCGCCACCAAGCGCTACATTGGCGGTAAAAATCATGGGCATAGACGTCAACATCTTCAAAAGCACGCAAGAAATTTTTCAAATTTTATAAAAGTCTAATTGAACTTGACCAGGGTATCTTCGTAACTTCATTATTTTTAATGAAGGAAAAGAAAATTAAACAAACAAGTTCATACAAAAGTTTGTATGGAATTATGATGATAAACAAAAATTAAGAAATACAGGATTAATTTACTGCAAGTTAAGTAGCTCTAAACATCTATCTTGTTCACTTAAGGTAAGTTTGATTGATTTCTGTAGACAATTAGACACTGAAATGCATAACTATTTGCCTATACACATATTTATTATAGGTTTGTTCTATTTGACATAGATAAAACTTAACGCGCTTGTTTTTACTTTGTGTCGTGACGACCCTCAGGTCGATCGTTGTTTATCCTTAAATGATATCTGCCTAAAATCAAAAACCGATTTAAGTTGGCATTTAGATATGCAAATCGTGAGGTGACAAGTTCGCTTAAGATACGAAGTCACCCGTCCAAAACACGTCACCGCACCGGTTCAATGGAATATCATATTGCCGTCCATATACGGAAATTAATGGAAACGGGCATGGAACGAACCTTATACATATTAGTTTAAATCTATATTAATTTAATAGTAGAAGATCCAAACCTACATCGACCTTCACCAAGTTGATAGTAGAATGAAACATATTTTATCATGAATTTAGTAAATTAGAAAATATATTAAAAATGGGTTGCCTAAAAAAATCTTGGACAAACTATTTTTAATTATTGAAACCAAAAATAATTTTTAATAAATTATTGCAACAAATAGAAAAAATTTAACACATTATAGGCGACTGCGATGTTGTGTCCTTTATTATTACACAGTACACTTACCTCGGATCTCTCTTTCACACATTTCCACGCGCATTAAAATTTAAATCTTTAAAATTCGCTAACCCCTAATAGGACCGAACTTTTTGCAGACAACCCTATATCAACGTGTTCGCATTAAAACAGCCCTTATAATGATATAAATTTTTTCTATTATCTTGATGGTGATATATTTTAATAAAAATAATTTTTTTTAATAGTTAAAAATAGTCTGTCTAGGATTTTTTAGGCAACCCATTCTTAATATATTTTCTAATATACTAAATACATGATAACATATGTTTCATTCTATTATCAACTCGGTGAAGGTCGATGTAGGTTCGGATCTCAGACTATAAGTTTCTTTGTTTTCATGGCGATTAAATTTTTGTAATGACTACTGTGAATGCTTAGGCAATTAGTGTATCACATACGTATTTCTAGGTTTGTTCCATGCGTTGATGCCAACCACTGCCACGAAAGACAAAAAGCAAGAAACATTGACCAAGAGACACGAGTGAGTTAAGAAATGTTTCGGCTTACAGCCGCTCGGCCGCATTAGGCCGAGAGTCGAGCTCAGCCCCCTAAAACTCCATGTTATAAAAATGCGACCATTTTAATTGCATTTGCAGCAATTTAGTTGAAAACGAGTTGAACGAAAACCACAAAGAATTCAACTTGTATTTAAGTGACAGGGGGTTGGTCAAGCTATGTACATTGTAAATTGTATGTACGTTTTCGTGACAATCGCGTATTTCGACACTGATTTGGGGGTGTTTAAACACCGCGAAACCGGTTTAAAATTAGAGAGAACTTCTTTCTTTATGTTCTTCCCTCACTCCTGTCTCTTGGTCAATGTGCATTGCTCGTTGTCTTTCGTGACAGTTTTTGAACATCATCAGATTGACAAAAGGAACAAACCTAGATCTAATGACCCATACACACATTGTGTTATCATATCATATCATAACCTTTTTCCATTGTGCTCCGCACGCAAAAACCAATGAGTCGTTCAAATAACATTCGTTTTTATGAAAACGAACTTCCGAACGATTCACAAAATGTTCGAAATCACGTATGAAAATATCCTTAATCAACTCTGGATCCATGACCAAAAGTTGCGGTTCACGACCCTCGAAATATCCTGTAAAATGCATGCATATGAAACGTGTTAAATGCTATCGTTTTATTCTTAGCACTTATTATACCTGCAAAGGGATATTGTTTCAGTTCCTCGTACAGTTTCAACGTGAAATCGTGATGTGACATTTTCATCAGGACCCGATCGCGAAGGTTTCCGAAAATCAGTTTTGGCTGTAGATGCGGAACGTTGCGCCGCTTCCAAAAGTCAAATGTGCTCGTCAACCATTTGTATAAACATGTTAGTAGGACAACAATTAAAGCGAACGCAACAATCATTATTGCGTTTGTGTGTGGGAAGTACTGAATCAACTTGCACTGAACTTGAGAGGCATGCAAGACATCAATTTGTAGCAGGTGGTAGTTCTACACACGAAATTCCCTCTTCGCAACGGAAATAGATGGGTTCAAGTAGTTAGTCAAAAAAATAGCCAGGTCGATAGGCCAGTGTAACAAAAACTACAAATTAAGTAAAACGTAAAAGTAAAATTATTCATCAAATAAATTATTTATTTTGAAAATTAATTGTTATTATTTATGTTTGTTGACGGATTTAAAAGTAATAAAGGAGTAAGTAAATTATTGGGAAATTTAAATGGTATGGTTTTCACGTGTTATTCTAAATATGCCATAATCTACAACTGGTGGCCTCGATAATTCCAAAACAATTGTGAGCGTAAAACGACGTACCCGTGTAAAAGAATTTCGAGGGCATCTTGCCATAAGGACGGCGGGGGCGGCGTATTCTCCAAAACCCAGTTCTTAAGTACAATACATGGAAGTCTTATTAGAGAGTTATGATTTGAAGGCCCTTTTGGAATTAGCTAATTTTGGCTAAAAAGTAAAAGCTTTGGGGTGTATAAAAAAAGAAACATCTTTTGATGATTTTATTCTTTATTTTAAACATAACTTTGAGGCATAGTATAGCTAAAGATTAAACATATATAAAGCTTTATTAATTAAAAGTCAAACAATAAGTCGCAAATAGAAGTTATTTTTGCCGTTGTGGTTGTTTGAAGTCGAGGTCAAATAGTTCTGTAATATCCACTTTCGATAAAGGGTCGACATAAGTAGATAAGATTAGCGTGGCGCTTCAAGTATTTGAAATTGCCTTACTTTATGCTTTTTTATAACCATAAAGTAAGGCTAAGAAAAGCTAAATTCTGTATCAATTTTCCAAAAATCTGCAATCGAAATTTTTAACAGATAGCGCTAAATTTTGACGTCAGCTGAGGCCTAAGCAAGCCGTTTGCAAAATTTACAGTATGAGTAACTATGTTAACTTACATGATCCATTTTGAACAACTCAATTTTTACTTTCTTTTACTTCTAACTAATACCTATATAGTAAAGGAAATATTGTAATCAGGTCGAATTTTCGAATTCGAGCTTTCACCGGAAGTACATGTTTTTAGGGTGCCCTAACAGAATATCCGAAGACAAAATAACCGCGGACAAAATAACCGAACGTCAAAATAATTGCACAACAGAATGAATATAATATCAATTCACTTTGAAGACATAAATAAATCTAAATATATCATGAAAATAAATAATTTATTAATTTTAGACAATATACACGTATTTTAATTAATATTAACATATTATATCTCTTTATCCTTAAAAAACTTCGCGGCTGTTATGTGTGTGAAAATATGTTGTATATTGTATAATATACTCTCGGTGCATATTTTTCATGGTGTATGTGTGTGTATATATATATATATATATATATATATATATATATATATAAAAATATACATATTATATGTATATGAAGCAATATTTTGTAAAAAAAAACAAATATTCGCTTATTTTGTCGTCCAGTTATTTCGTCGCCCGGTTATTTTGTCACAGTTATTTTGTCATCGGATATTTGGTCGCGACATCGGTTTTTAGAAACGTGTCTGTGTGTGTGTGACAGCCATATCGTGTCGAAAGCTTTATCCGAATTACACCAAACTTGGAATTTGGCCTCCATATTATACCTAGTTGTGCCGCGAAGCTATTGGTTGAAATCTGTTAAGCGAAAGCTCCACTTTATTTTAGAAGTTTTTGAGCCTATTCAATTTTTTTTGAAAACGGCACAACGATTTCGTATAAACTTACTATATTACTATATTACTATAGTTCTTAGACTCATTAGTGGCTACAACTTTTATTTGAAACTTTTTCCTGGGAAAATTCGAATAAGGACGGTTCTGGGGTGACGGTTGGGAATTCGTATATTTAATATGTACAATGTACGTCTAGGTTGTATGCATATAGTTCTGTTTATATGTATACTTATAAAGTGCTTTATATTTCATTTTATACCAACAGCGAGTTTCATAAATGAAAGTAAAAGAAAGTACTGTAACGCCTCGCAGCAGATATTATTTTCATTTGTGAACACGTTTTCTATATTCCATTTCCAAAATTTAAAAGACATTTGATTTTGTGTTAAACTTTGCGGTCTTAGTCAAATAGGTAATGAAAATCAGGTAAACGAACAGTGACTATGATTTTTTAAGATAAACTTAGCAACGAGCTTTTATATCAAAATAGCTGTAAGGTGCAACGTTTTTGATGGGTTTGATTTAAATCAAAGCTTATAGTGTTTAAAAAAAATTTTAACTTAGATTTATTTTGAATTTTTTAGATTTTGTTGAACTAGTTTCTAATTTTGTTACCAAATAATTTTAAATCATGCAAAAATTTAGCTCTGAAGAATCAGAAAAAGTGGTTCTTGTTTAATTTCAAAGATTTGATCTTGTAATGGTGGGAGTGGTTACCCACCTTTTATTTACATTAATATATTTACAATTACATAGGCCAGCGCTGGCCAAGAGCAAATCCCATCATATATGTTTTATCATATATTTCTCCCAAGTCAGCTGCGAGAGATAAACACTGCATTTTCCAATTTCCAGCCGCCACATCACTCCCCTCCTAGTGACGATGGTCACGATTGTCGTCGGGCCGTGAGACTCTAGGCTGCTGGGGCCGTCGTGGAGCAGAGGCCGCTGGAACGAGCTGCTGGGCTCGAGTCCGTAGAACGACGCGGGACGAGTATGGAGTAGCTCAACCGAAGATCAGGATGCAGCTACTCCACCGTTGAATTCCCTGGTGAGGGGGCCTGATGTATGTGGCGACTGGCGGCGTCCATAATGAGGCGAACTGACAGGTCCACGCAGAATGACTGGTCCTCGCTGTTGTTGCGTGTTTAGATCACGTCGGGGTCACCAGAATGTAATGGTGGGAGTGGTTACCCACGTTTATTTACATTAATATATTTACAATTACATAGGCCAGCGCTGGCCAAGAGCAAATCACATCATATAGGTTTTATCATATATTTCTCCCAAGTCAGCTGCGAGAGAAAACACTGCATTTTCCAATTTCCAGCCGCCACAATCTAAACAAACAAACATTTCAAGGTAAATCAAAGCTTGTAAAAATTAATGTCCAAATTTGCAATGTTTAACCAAAAGTTCCGCTAAACATATAAAATTCAAAGCAAAAAGTAAACTTTTATGCCATAATGACTTCGTATTGAAATGTCAAGAGGGCGTTGGATAAGAAGAAGAATTTGTATTGTTCCTCCGAGGCTTTCCAAAAATTAAACTCAAGTGTTAAAAAGTTATATATATTAATCATACTTAAATATTAACTACTATGAAATAGGCAAATTAAAATAAACATAACATTTTGTAAAAATTACACTAGTATTGACTATACGAAATTATATACCTACGAACATCTTTTATCCTTTAAATTCATTGTCTAATAAGTTTTTAGTTAAAATCGAAATATATGGAAATCTTATTCTTAGCGAACAATATTCACGCTAATAGCTTTGTTCGTGGGTCTCATTCTGAACTGATTACGAATCAGTTTTAAGACAGATTTAGGATTACCGTCAAGCGCATGCACGCTTATGAACTGATTTAGGATTTTTTTTCCCGCGCACAACTTTAGAATTGCTTCGAACTAGACGGGGATTAATGAGAACGCACGAAATTTGTTCATTGAATTGAACGTTGACAGTGGTTGACAGCGAAACTGGACTTTAAACTAGCCACGATTTATCAAACTGCGCATGAGTAAGAAAATCGAATTTTTTGTCCAAACAAAAATCCGAGAATCGCTAGAATCAGTTCTGAATCGGTAACGAACGCATTTCGTGTGAACCGCCACCATCGGACCGTTACTCGGTTCACTGTTGGTACTTTTTAAACCCCTCCCCCTACTATGTAACGCCACATAGACTGCCTAATATAATATTCTTTAACCGTACATAACTTTAGAGCCTACCCCTTCCTCCCTGTTATTGAATTTAAATTAAAGTTGATTTCAGAGTGATTGAATGTGTTTGGAGCTGGTGGAAGAGGTTTTGTAAAATCCAGAAAAATATATCATTTCACTATGTTGCTCATTTGATGAATGTTTCTATCATCCTTTTTCACTACTTTATGCTTGTGATTGAATAACAGTTTTATTGCCTTTCAGAAGTTGCGAAACGATCAAAAACTAAATCATAAAAAAAATATTTGGACTTTTTTGGTTGGCAATTTATTTATAACTTTTATTAAATCCAATCCACTGTCTTAAGTTAGAAATAGGAGCATTAAATATGAAAATATGAGAAAAAACAAGACTGTCCCAATTTATGTTCTATGGCCTTAACTTGGGACAAACACTGTCTTATTTTTAAAGTAAAACTTTTTATACGTCGTTTCAAATTTTTTCGTTCTTCTTTTGCATGTCGTGCGTTACCTTTTCGGCAACTCGGCACGTGTTCGGCAGAGCTCGGAAAGTCAATATGACGGTGCCCGAAAACGCATATAAGCTGACGTTTTATCTCTATAGTTTTAGCATATTATACATTGTTGTCACTCATAGTTGTATTGGTATTTGTGTGTTTTGATCTAGGCCAGTCAAAATCAACAATAAATTCGCAAAACATGTTGTATCTCTGATTTTTTAGTATGTTGTTTGGTCCCATTAGGGCTACGTATCCTCAAGTTTGCAACTCTCAAAACGTTGTGGAAAAATTTTTATAGAGGAAAAATCGTGAAAAATTTGAACTTGCTTCAGATTCTGCTCGGTATCTCCTAATCCATGTATTTTTCTTCTCAAGCTATTCTGTACGTTTTTAAAAAACATCAAATTTGTTAAATAAAGCCCAACCGGAGCTATTCACGTTAATGGGTTACCGAATTACGGCACTTTGAAAATAGGGCAGTTTTTTCAAAAATTGAAAATTTTAGTTTTAGGCCTTTTTTGGATTGAAGTTGCGTTGAAACCATCGATCGTACGAGCAGAACTTATTAAATATAATTTGTAGGCAATGTAATTAGCTTTAAATCAAGAGCAAAGCGGGGCCTGTAAGCCTCGCAATTCTCTCACAATCTTAGAGAACCCATATAAGATAAAAGAGTACCCACTAAAATCGCATTTTTGGTAGGTACTCCAGTATTGGTGGATTGTCAGGGTTTTCTTGAAGCTCGTCACCCTCGTCCTCTTGATTGCAGTTTTGCACATTTCCCCCGATCAGGTAGCAGAACATCTAAGCCTTGCTTTCAGGCAAGTGCAAGACACCTCTCAGCACCTCTTCTTGCGTTTACAAAAGAGGAGTGTCAGGAGCTCTGCGGAGCAGAAGCTTGCCAACTGGCAATGCGGTTGAGTCCAGCCGAGGTCATCGTCATACATGTTTGAAAATCACATCATGCAACAAAAAAGTGTTAATTGGATATAACATTATAACACTGAATTTCTCTCTTGGCTCTTCTAAGTTCTTATTATCGGAGGAGAACTTGAAGAACTTAAATAGACGTTCAAATTCGACTCGGGACGGTACATTTCTGGGAAAATGCGACTTTACCTTTAATGTTTTTTTAAAGATTTTGAAGGAACTATGAGGCTTACAGGCTCCGCTCTGCACTTAATTTTAAAAGACACAAATCTTCAACGTTCAAGACAAGATGTGAGATGTGGACGACTTTTTTTAAACAAAGCAGCAACAAAATACGGAGTTCCAAAATCTATATTATTTCTAAGGACGAAACCCTTTCTTCAATCGTAGTCACGAAAATTAATTTAAAAATACATCCTTGATTGTTGCTAGTCGTTTTACGGCATAACACCTAGATTGCCACACGAAAGATTCCCATTGCATTTGCTGAAGCCAACAAATTGAAACATAAATTTAACCAAGAATCTCAGATGGCTGGTAAAGACTGGTACTATTCATTCATGTTTCGACATCCCTCCATCAGTCTACGAACTCCAGAAGCAACGTCACTTAACCGAATTCAAGCGTTCAATGCCACCGAAGTTAAACTGTTTTGCGATCAACTAGAAGCCCTCCAACGTAAATACAATTTTCCTAGTCATCGTATATTCAACATTGATGAAACCGGTATTAATACAAACTAATGAAATTCCATAATTACTTTAATAACTTTAATACGAAAATAAAATATTAGCTCCAAAAGGTTTAAAGCGACAAGTTGGAAAAGCGACAAGCGCTGAACGCGGTATCACCACTACCGTTGTTTGTGCGACAAGTGCAAGTGGTATATATGTACCTCCAAAATTTATCTTCAAAAGAAGGCGTATGTTTGAACTGTTTCGTAATGGCGTTAATAACGATATGATTGGTTTCTGCTTCTGGTTGGTTAAATGAGTCCATATTCTTGGATTATCTACAACACTTCATTGCTTTTGTTAAACCTACCGAAGAAGAATCAGTCTTGATAATACTAGATAACCACGAAAGTCACATTAGCTTGGGGGCATACACGCTTTTTCGAGAACACAACCTTCATGTTCTTTCCTTACCGCCTCATGTATCACATAAAATGCAACCGCTGGACTTAACTTTTTTCAGTGCACTGAAATGTGCATACAATCGACAGTGTGAGCTCTACATGGTTAACAATCCTGGCAAACGGAGCACCCAATACAAAGTGGCCTAGCTGTTTATAAATGCGTACAACAAGACAGCCAACATAAACAAAGCGATCAATGTTTTTAGAGTAGCTGGAATTCAACCCATCGTTACGGACAAGTTTAACGAATGCTTCGCAAATACACCTCTTATTGATAAATTCAACAATGACAGTCATGACAGTCCACATATTTCCATTCGTGATACTACTACTACAACTGAGAAAACAATACCTGTGGACGATCAAGCGACAGTATCATACAACCATCATCATGAACATCAAACCAATTTAACCATACACACTTTTGATCCTTCATTAACTTCTGTGCTCTTTTCTGACATAGCCAATGTACCTATCTTGCGTAGAATAGAAACTTCACAACGAAGAAAAAGAAAACATTTTTAAATTTTATCCAGTACTCCCATAAAACATCAATTAGAAAAAACAAAAAAGACAAACTGTAAAGAAAAATAAAAATATTCAATTATAACAACGAAGAAGTACAACGAGACTACCATCAGTCAACAATACAGCGGTCTAAATTTTTGTTATTATTATGTTAATGTAAAAAAGTTTTGAGTTCAATTTATTAAAGTAGATAAGTCATGTTTAT
This sequence comes from Sisyra nigra, assembly GCA_958496155.1. Taxonomy (NCBI): domain Eukaryota; kingdom Metazoa; phylum Arthropoda; class Insecta; order Neuroptera; family Sisyridae; genus Sisyra; species Sisyra nigra. Next base: position 33,072,799 of record OY292316.1, on the reverse strand, counting down.
GTTATAACAAAAGTTTACTAAAATTGTTATTTTGTTTTATTAATTAAGATAATTTAAAGAGTTAAATAGTGTTAATTAGATTCAAATACCCCACTTTCCGCCAAACGGCTATATAAATTGTTCAAATTATGGGAATGTAGAAGCCCAAATACCCTTCAGAATGTGGGTATTTTTTTAATTAAAAAGAGGTAGTTATTTTAGGTTGATGTACAAAACTGTCCCATTCAATTTATAAAAACAACCTAGGCAAAATTTTATATTTCCAAAATATGTTTCCTTTTGTCCGTATAAAAGTAAAATAATACAATTCAAATTAAATACTGAAAATAAATCGTTAATATGCCCAAATAAACCATTTTAAAATAAAATTCAGAAAATCTTAAAAAAATTGAAAATATTTAAAGCGAATTTCTTCATTCCATTGTCCAAAGGTATCTAAGATAATTTAACTTATAGAAATTAAAAATATTTAGAGCGAATTTCTTCATTCCATTGTCCAAAGGTATCTACGATAATTTAACTTATAGAAATTGAAAATATTTAGAGCGAATTTCTTGATACGTAGGTACCATTGAAAGATAATTTAATTTATAGAAATTGAAAATACTTAAAGTAAATTTTTTGTACAATTGTTTAAAGTTACCAAAGACATTATAACATATAGGTACTCGTCAGTGGCGGACTGGGCCGGCGGGACACCGGGACATTTCCCGGTGGGCCGGTCGAATTAGAGGCCGCGAGGCCGGCAATATGTACACTATTAAATTATTTTTTCTGATTAAAAAAAATAAATAAATGAAACAATATACAATACACCCATACCTCGCTTTACGGCTTAGATACGTTCTACGAAACTTGGCAAATAAATCAAGAAGACCATGGTAATTTTTTAGAAATAATATTGCTACTCTCTAAATATGACGCTGTTTTAAAATTACATTTATCAAGAGTCATCAAAGAAAAGAAAAAAAATAATGAAACATCTGCGAGAACTAAAGGTAGAGGCAGTTTCATTTCATTAATTTCAAAATCTACTATTAACCAGGTAATTTTGGCCAGTGGAAAATTAATTCAAGATAGCATTTTGTTAGATATACAAGAAGCAGGTATTTTTTCTTTGCAAATTGACACCACACAGGACATAACACAAAAGGATCAGTGCTCAATTGTTGTCCGATATGTAAAGGGAAATATTTATGAACGTGTAGTAGCTGTTTTAAACTGCAAATCGTCTACAGGGAAAGACATGTGAAATTTAATTAGTACTTTTATTAAAAACAGTGGATTAAATATTAAAAATTTTATCGGTAATTCGACAGACGGAGCAGCAAACATGCGTGGACAGTATAATGGCTTCACCAGTTGGTTAAGTAAAGAATTGCCTGGTCAAATTCACGTTTGGTGTTATGCCCACGTATTGAATTTAGTTGTCACAGATGCTACTAGTTCGGTAATTGAAGGTACTTCTCTCTTTCAATTACTCAACTCGTGTGCCGTATTTCTAAGAGAATCTTATCAACGTATGGATGTTTGGGAAAACACCAGTGTAAAAATACGGTATCAGAGATTTAACGTTATAGGTGAAACAAGATGGTCAGCAAAAGAAACATCACTTAAAAAAATTTTTGGGCATTATGATAACAAAGAAACCTCATTATATGTAGACTTATTGATAACTTTGAATTATTTTGTGTCTAATATATCTTTCAATGCTCAAATTAGACACACTTCATCAACATTAATGGAGTCTTTATTGAAATTTAAAGTCATACTTACAGCGCATATTTATTTAAAAATTTTTCAATATATTGGACCGTTATCTAAATATTTACAAACCAGCAATTTAAATTATTTAACAGCTTATAACATGGTAACTTCCACATTAAATTCTTTAAAAAAATTTTCACGTGATTTTAGTAATGTAAAAGAAAAGTCAAATTCATTTGCTAAACGTGCGAATACACTACTTGAAGAGGAAAATTGTGAAATAATTGTCGAAGAATATATACCAGAAGAGAGATTTAGACGACGAAAAAGAATGCCCGACGTAATAACCGAAGATCATGAATTTCAAAACCCAATCGAAAAATATAAAATAACCACGTTTAACGTAATTATGGATACCACAATAAATACTATAGAAAACCGTTTTAAAAATCATGAAAAATTATAAGCAGACATGGCAATATTAGACCCTAACAATTTTACCGACAATAAATTTTCAGAAAACAGTTTAGAAGAGATCAGTAAATTACTAGTAAAATATAATAAAACAGCTACAGCGTCAAATTTAAGAAAGGAATTAACTGATTTAATAACAAAATGGGACGACTTTAAAATATCTATGCAAGATATATATAACACCGATGAATTAACTGATTCAGATTCAGAAATAATAAGTGAAGTATGCCTCAAAAACAAAAAGAGTTGCAAAAATTGTATTTATTGCTGTTTTAATTTCTTGGCTTAATATAATTTATATAGCAAAGTATACAGTAATGTTTATTTTGCATATAAATTTATTTTAACATTATCTTCGACGCAAGTAGCTTGTGAACGTAGTTTTTCCAAATTAAAAATTATAAAAAATAGACTCAGATCTTCCTTGTCACAAGATAATTTGCAGTTTTTGATGTTTATGGGGATAGAGAAGGATATTTTGGTTAATTTAAATAATTATACAATAATAGATAAAATAAAAGAAAATGCTCCTGGTGTTAGTAAATATTTAAATGGTTAAGAATCTTTTGTTATTTATTTTTTATTAAGTATGGATTTATATGTAATATTATATTAAAATGTGTAGATATAAATTTTATTTGGTGCTGTTGTTTCCAATAATTATGATTGTTCTGCGGAAAAAAAAATTTCTCTCTTTAGATGCCCAGAAATTCCACAAGAAAAACAACACCGCGGTACACAATTGAAAATCTCCAACGCGCGAGACAAGATGTGAGATGTCGACGACTTTCTTTAAGCAAAGCAGCAACAAAATACGGAGTACGAAAATCTACATTATTCCGACAAGCGCATCAAGAAGAATTTAGGAAAACCGAAAAAAGGACGACACCTTGTCTTCAATCATAGTCACGGAAATCAATTTAAAAATACATCCTCGATTGTTGTGAGTCTTTTTACGGCATAACACCTAGATCACTACAAAAGATTGCCTTTACATTGGCTGAAGCCAACAAATTGAGCCATAAATTTAACCAAGAATCTCAGATGGCTGCTAAAGACTGGTACTATTCATTCATGTTTCGACATCCCTCCATTAGTCTACGAACTCCAGAGGCAACGTCACTTAACCGAATTCAAGCGTTCAATGCCACCGAAGTTAAACTGTTTTGCGATCAACTAGAAGCCCTCCAACGCAAAAACAATTTTCCTAGTCATCGTATATTCAACATTGATGAAACCGGTATTAATACTGTTCAACGATGTTCGAAAATAAAATATTGGCTCCAAAAGGTTTGAAGCAAGTTGGAAAAGCGACAAGCGTTGAGCGCGGTATCACCACTACCGTTGTTTGTGCGATAAGTGCAAGTGGTATATATGTACCTCCAAAGTTTATCTTCAAAAGAAGCGTATGTGTAACCTGTTGCTGAATGGCGCTAATAACGATATGATTGGCACGGTTTCTGATTCTGGTTGGATACATGAGTCCATATTCGTTGATTATCGACAGCACTTCATTACTTTTGTTAAACCTACCGAGGACGAGCCAGTCTTGATAATACTAGATAATCACGAAAGTCACATTAGCTTGGGGGCATACACGCTTTTTCGAGAACACAATATTCATGTTCTTTCCTTACCGCCTCATGTATCACATAAAATGCAACCGCTGGACTTAACTTTTTTCAGTGCACTGAAATGTGCATACAATCGACAGTGTGAGCTCTACATGGTTAACAATCCTGGCAAACGGATCACCCAATACAAAGTGGCCGAGCTGTTTACTAATGCGTACAACAAGACAGCCAACATAAGCAAAGCGATCAATGGTTTTAGAGTGGCTGGAATTCATCCCATCGATACGGACAAGTTTAACGAATGCTTCGCAAATATGCCTTTTATTGATAAATTCAACACTGCTGACAGTCATGACAGTCTACATACTACTTCCGTTCGTGATACTACTACTACTACTACAGCTGAGAAAACAATTCCTGTGGACGATCAACTGACAACATCACACAACCATAATCATGAACATCAAACCCATTTAACCATTCGCACTTTTGTTGCTCCATTAACTCCTGTGCTCCTCTCTGACATAGCCAATGTACCGATCATTACTAAAATAGAAACTTCACAACGAAGAAAAAAAAAACATTCTCAAATTTTATCCAGCACTCCCATAAAACATCAATAAGAGGAAAAACAAAAAAGCAAACTGCAAAGAAAAATATTTAATTACAACAACGAAGAAGTACAACGAACCCACCATCAGTCAACAATACAGCGGTCGTTAGAAATTTGAAAACGGTGTTCGAGGAAAATGACGGCGTAGACTATTATTGCGTATTCTGCACGGAAAAATATGAATTGCCCCCTAAAAAAGACTGGATTATGTGTACCAAATGTAAGAAATGGGCCCATGACGCATGCACAAACGGTCAATACATGTGTAATAATAACGTCTGTGTTTTGTGTGAAACATAGTTAATCATTAAAATTTATATTATATATATTATCATTACCCACTGTAGTTTCTATTCCCCCCGTGGACTGATTTCAATTACCCCTCACACTACCGGGGAAATAGGAATGGCAATAGTTTTTATATTCTATATTTTTGTTATTCTAATGTTAATTTAAAAACGTTTTGTGATAAAATTATTAAAGTAGATAAGTTAAAGTTTATGTTATAGCAAAAGTTTACTAAAATTGTTATTTTATTTTATTAATTAGGGTTATTTAAAGTTTTTTGTTCTCAAATACCCCACTTTCCCCTACTTTTTGTAATTTAAAAAGAAAATATAATCAAGCTAAGTTTTGATATATAAACTTTCCTTTTTAGTATTCATATTTGACGACAAATTCTTGAAACTTAAATTCATCTTTAAATCTTATCGACCTTCCATATCTTCCATTTCCACTTTGATTATACACACAAAATGTTATTGTTAAATTTTCATGTTTAAACTCCTGAATTCCATTGGCACACACTCGCACGTCATCATCCTTAAGTTCATATGCTTTCTTTAATTTTTCAAATTCAGCCTGTCCGCTTCCTTCTCCGAAATACTGAAACCTTTCGCCGCCGAGCTTCAGAATCGTATCAAACCGTATTGAAATCAACAGATGGCCAATAGATCCTTAAAGTTTTTGATTATGTTCCACTCATCATTATAAGGTTGTCGTCCACCCAGTCGAATCTCAAACGGTGCTATTTGAGCCACTCTATCACGCATCCTATACGTCATAATTGCTTTTCGGGAATCTTTTTTGATTGTCTCAATCATTTTTGCTTTCAAGCCACCGCTATTCATCAACTTACGTTGCATGGTTAAATCGAGGTGAGCATATATAGTATCTATCAGACACTTGTTAGCACCACTAGATTCTACACTAATGGTCTTATCATATGGCTCCCAATATCCTAAAATCGAGCCATCCGAATTTGTGTACAGAAGAATGATAGTTTTACCATTTAAATTGGCCTCCGTTTTTGGACGGTTTTGGACACCGACAAGTTTCTTAGTTTTTTTGTTGATAACATAGAGTGAAGCGTTGGTAATAGCAGCAAGTATTTCATAATCATTGTTATCCAAAGGTTTATCCTTTTCTAGTCTTTCAATTTCTGCCCTAATATGGTCATTAATGTCGTCTCACCTTTAGAACCCTTTATACCTTGCTCTGTTTCTTATTCTTCCTTTTTACATTTCATTGGCACTTGATAGCTGAAGTTACGCTTTTCGTCCATGTTTCTTATTTTATTACAAAATCTTTCATTTTTTTTACTGATTATATGAAACATAGTTTTCACAGAATAATTGGCAGAATCATCATTGGCATTACTTTTCTCGAGAACATTGATAATTTTGCCTGAAAAAATAGTAATGGGTTCCGCAGGATCGGTACTGTAAATTGTGTTTTCATTATCAGAAGCAAACGAAATATCAGAATCCTTCAAATCTGTTTTTGGAGGAGATTCTTGTAAGCTTTCAGTGGTGTGAGTTGGTGTCCCTTGATTACCCGATTTTAATCTCTGATTGAGATTTATTGATCTTAGAAACAAACGTTTTAACAAAATTGTCTAGGCAGTTGTTCAATTCTTGTTGCAGTTTAACATTTTTGTTAATTTCAGTGCAGTTTTCTTCGTCCGGCAAATTTTTTTGAGTAATTTCCAAACCAATTTCTTGAAGAATCTTTAAACATCCATGCTTGTTCTGTTTTTTTCATTATAGATAGCCCTGATTGTAAAAAATGATGTTGCCAATTATCATTCTCTTCTTGTTATCCAATTTCAATCCCTCAATTACTGTTTGGTTATTAGATAAAGCTTCCGTGATAGATTCTTCGGTTTTTTCCAAAATTAAATTTTTAAGATCATTAAGACCCTGAGTTTTATTCTTCCGTTTGCTTACATATTTTAAAAACTTTTTAATTTCCCGGTTCTTGAGGTTTTCAATTTCTTCCTTAGCTAAGTTTATTCTCTGGGAAATCTCAGTAGAGTTTGCTCTTTTAATTGATTTTTTCATCGAAACGGAAACCGTTTGATATCTTCTTTTAATTGACTGAATCCCGGAGTACATCAAAGTAACTGCTAGACTGATGGCATGGTGTACAACACTAGATGGGTCAAATTCTAATGCCTTGAACATATCGCGACCTTTCTCTATCAGGTATATATAAAATATGAGAAATAAGTTATATGGTTTCTTCTAATTCAAATATGAGCATAATAAAAATAATTAGAAGAAGGATTTAAAAAAGCAAAAGAAAACTGAATTGAATAAAATCCTCAAAAGGGGAAATCTTATTATATTAACCGTGAAAAAATGCGTCAACCCATTGACTGCAGCTTCTTGGAATGATTCACTGTTTCCATTGCCTTTAAATGCTTCCGGTAAAAGTTGCATAGATACACTAACATTATTTTCCTCAGATTGAGCCTCTTTGATAACCCGAAAAGCGTTATCGATATAAGATTCTTGCTGACCCAATATATTCAACTGATGCTCTGTACATGTTCAGAAGTCTGCATCTTGTTATACTGGCCCACAAAAATGTTTAGTGCCATTAGGTTTCGTCTCAAAATAATCTCGATTGTCATTCTAGCCTTTTCCAGCTCAATTTTAGCATCTTCCTGTCGTTGTCCTTTGTTTTCTCCATACGACAAAAGGGCCCGTGCCTTATTATATCGAGAATTTACACTGAAATCGGGATCCATGGCAATAGCTTTATCATAGCAGGAAATGGCTTTGTCTAGTTTGCATCTTGTCAAATATTCATTTCCTTTCAAGACATAATAATATGGATTCTGAATCAGTTTATCCTCCTGGGCAAAGTGATGAATATCTGACGCAAATGTAGAATGAAACCAATTTGTTGCTTCATCCGATGTTAAATCCATCTCATCTAAATGTTCGTTTTTCAACCAAAATCCCCACAATTCTTCCAAACCTTTACGTTCGTATAAACCCCAATCATGCTTTTTAGCCAAATCTGTGAGATTAGCTATGAATGTTTTTTCATCTATCGTAAGTGTGATCAAACCATTTGTTTTCGAAGTAGGGTACATTTTATACAAAAACTAGCTGATACCCGCTCGCTTCGCTGAGTGTATCTAAATTTAATTGATTGATTAAAAGATTCCTTGCGTTCATAGCGAAATATAAAAATTAATCTTTTTTGACAAAAAAGAAAAATTATAGATACTTTCAACCTTTAAATCCAAGGAAAGTTTATCAAAATTCAGAACTACTTTTCAAGAAAGAGATGTTAGTAAAGATCTTTAGCAAAACTTCACTAAAATTCGTTCCGTTAAGTTATTGTTAAATTTTGAAATTTTTAGTTTATTATTTTAATATGTTTATTTCTAATTAATATCTTAGCAAGAGAATGATGGGGCAAATCTGCCCTTCGCTCACAGCTGAGGTATTACGGCTGGGAAGGAATCAACTCAGGACAATAACAGGACTGATAACCGGACACTGTGGACTGAGGAAGCATCTGCAGACTATTGGGGTGTCTCAACGAGACCTCAATTGCAGATTGTGTGGGGATGGGGAGGAAAACGCGACCCATGTCATTTTTGACTGCAAAGCCCTCACAAAGTGGCGACACCTGTATGGGATGGATGACGCCCAAACAGGCTCAAATCGCGCGAGCTTAGTACAGGGACTGCTTCTGCTAGGCAGAATGCTGAACCTGGAATAAGCAAGGATCCTTGCATAACAGGGATGAATGAGCAGAGCAGGAGTACAATAAGCCTTAGGCTGCAGTGCGGGGGGAACGTGCCCTAACCTGATTTTTCTGCTATTGGCAAAAAAAAAAAAATTAATATCTTCGACAATAAACAATGAAAAAATTCAAATATTTTCAACAATTTCATTATTAATTTTATCAGGAGTTAAATTGAAATTCATATTTATTTTACAGTAAAAATTGTCAATTTTTTAATTTCAACTTTGTAGAGATTTCTTTCGTTATTGTGTAAAATTGGAAATTGGAAAACTTAAAAAAAAATTAATTATTAATTAACTATTAACTATAAGGCTGGAGCAATTTCGGATCCAGAAAGAGCATTTAAGGAGCAATCAAAAAAACAAACTTTAATCTCGCCAACTTAACTCTTTCTGGTTAAAAAAATATATGCATTAATAAAATGGAGTGTTCAAATGTAATTTGATTATTGTAACGGTTGTAACTTAAAAATGTTTTTTGAATCTTTATTTACAGTAAATTGAGTAAAATATAAAAAATGCTAAGAGAGAACTTAAAAAAGCTACAAAAAATATTTTAAAAACTGCTAAACAAATAGAAAATAGAATTCAAAAATCTTTGTTAATCTAATATCTCGCTGAGCTGTATTAAGTCTACCCTGAAATATGAAATAATCACTTGGCAGTGGAAGGAGAAAGATCCTCTCTCCAGCTCCTGCGCATTAAACCGTTTGCCCTACTCTATCAAAGCGACAAAACATTCATCGCTTCACACGTTTTGCTTGTAAAAATCACATTTTTTTAAACTTTAATTACTTTGTTTTTAATTAAGATATCGTGATAGTTCTTTTTTTAGATAAGAACCAAGTATATAAGAAGTAGGGGAGAGTTGGATAATACCGCGCCCCTAATTACTTAGACCTATATTTAAGACAGAGTTTGATGCACATATTAAAAAATGCAGTTAAGTGGCAGAGAATTTGTTTAGCTACACATACAGCATGACAAAATATTTAAAAATTAAACAGAAAGTAGTTATTTCGATAATTAAAAAAAAATGGAAGAGCGTGGTATTATCGGACAGATTTGATAATATCGTGCGTATGTTTGATAAAACCGTGCCCGTAATATTAGTAACCTTAGAATTAATTTTAAAAAATTAAGTTTAACCAAATCCAGATAATCCTGCTATAACTTGACATGTTATTTTAGAACAAGATACATCAACTCTAAAACATATAACAAAATAATGATAGAAACTTATATTTGTTAAAGCAATAAAAGTTATGTCCTACATTTATTATTTTATTAATGTCTAGGTATTAAAATTATCAAATCTCTGAATGAAGTTAAAACTGGTACGTCTCAGTTATCTATATATTAATACGTGAAGCAAAAATTTTAAACCCCTTTTACCGAATATTATACGAACGGAGGAATATGAAATTTGGCACAATTGAAGTTTATAAGGGGAAGTTGCGTTTTGAGATAATATTTTTTTATAATAATGCTTCAAAATACCTTAAATTAATGAAAAATACGTCACACACACTACCACGCGTTTGACACACACAGACACACAATACACACAAATATGTAGATTTTTAAATCTCAGTTGTTCAGTTTGACCACAGACTTCAACCATATTCCAAATGTCATTATTTAAACAAAATATTGTGAGAGGAATTTAAATTTTAAAATTGTAATTATTGAAATTGAAGGAAACAAATTTAACCGATTATTTGATTATTGAGTAATATTATTAAAAATATATTTAAAAGATACGTATAACTTCAAATACACAACGTTTCAATCATTTTATTTGGTCTTCATCAGGTGTTTCTTGATTATTATATAACGTATAAATAATTCATACTATATTCTTTTGGCAAAATTATTCAAATAAATTACACAAAAAATTAATTTAGGTAGGTAGGTACTATTTGAAAAAAAAGCTTAGCTTAATTCAAAGTTTTAAACAGGACTTATGCAGCCTATTTCCATTTTTTTATCTTTGGCTTTTAAATGAAAAAATCTAAACATAAAGGTACTTTTGTTTTACTTTTAAATAAAACGTAGGAAACTCACTTGAAATTACTTCTGATGTTTCATAGTCGTTTATAAACGTTTTAGCCATTATATACATATAAGTATATATACGTATATATAAGTTTAAGAACTATCATAAGCTTAAAGAAAATCTTTGCAGCCGTTTTCGAAAAAATTTGAAACAGGTCAAAAACTCCGAGAATAAAGTGGAGCTTTCGGTTAACCGATTTCAACTAAAAGCTCCACGGCAAAACAAGATATAATATGAAGGAAAATTTCCAAGTTTGGTGAAATTCGGAAAAGCGTTTGATACGATATGGCTGTCACACACAGGCACACACAGACATGTTTCTAAAAACTACTTTTTTGGACTCAGGGGACCTCAAAACATGTATGATATGAACAAATTGATATTTAGTTTTGAAATTTTTAGAGAATATTCTGAAATAATTTTGTAAAAGATTTATGGAAGAAAAAAAATAAATATTTTGAAACCTCTACACCTATTATCCTCTCTTAACTTAAAATAAATATTTTCAATCATTATATGATGCACTTTCTTTAAATAAACCTTGAAGAAAAAATTAGTCAAGAAATTATTTTCCAAACATTCGCATATGCAATTCATTATCTGCTGTAGTTAGCTTAGTAACTAAAGTTTTTGAGGCAGTTACAAGTGAAGTGTACCCTTAGGTATGTAAAAATTGTAACGAATTATGGTCGAATTTCGACCACTGAGCGACCTCTAGTATCTATAACCAGCCTTATTATGAGACTAGTTGGAATAATCAATGCAAAAATCAAATAGGACATTTTGTGCGCGGAAATGACAAACTCGATCATTTCATTTTATAACCTCAAAATAATACAGTAAAATTAATCGTATATTTAAATCCATTTGGGCATTAATTCTACAATATGTACGCATTAAAATAGAAGGAAACAATATGTTAAAATATAAATACGGAATAACTTTACTTTTGTCAAAAATACCCGTTAAATTATAAGAAATGACAGTAAAACCTTAAACGATGTGATATTATTCTGTCGCTGCTGGGATCATACTGGTCGTGCGCGCGGGGAGGGGTAAGCGCTTTGGGTTTTGATTTCTAAGCGCTAGAAGCATTTAGTTTTTACAATACGTTGATGCGCGGAATTATCATACTTTCCCTTAAAACAAAAAAAAAAAACAAAAAAATGATCGATCGAAAATCGATCCAGTAGTGTTTGAGTTAAAAGCGAACACAGGAAAACAGCTATCATTTTATTTATATAGATTACAGTACTTGAAAAAGTCCTGAAAAGGACGAAACGTCCTACAAAGATTAATAAAATTAAATTTATTATCCACAATACCCATGAACATTGATTTACTTAATTAATAATAATGGATATGAACAAAATAAATTTATTTAAATGCTTATATATATACATTATACCAACATCTTTTTATTAAACTTAATGGTTAGAAAAATGATTTATCAATTTACAACGAATATATGTGGTAATTAGTGCATCCAATTCAATATCAACTTTGGACTTACTCGTAGCTCACTATACAAAATTGACATATATTATTTATTATATCTATATCGAATAAACTACGAAAGGGCTACGTTTTATTTTTTATGAGAAACCGCTGCGAGTTTTTCAATTTTCACCAACATTGGTTCGCCGATTTTCAGCTGGTCGCTAATCATTTCCTTGTGGATCGCTAATTTTGTGTTGGGCGTCGCCACGAATTTGAAGTCTTTTAGGAGCCAGGCCATCGCAAGTTTGGTGTTTATCAATGCGAAACGTTTACCTTTAACAATATAGAATGCTGAATGATTTGAATTGACACTGAAAAATAAATATTGAGCCTCATATTGACAGTACGTGGCGATTCGCTTCGAACTGTCACAACTTCTGCCTCAAATTGAGCCATACCAAAATATATTTAGGTCTAAACCACTACAAGAGACTTATGAAAAGTAGATGCCATGGTAACTCTAATGTAATTTAATAATTTAGTAAGTACTCAATTTTATCAAATTACCGATACAGTTTCGTGGACCAATTCCAAACGGATAAAACCCAGTTGGTGATCGATCGTTTTGGAAGCGTTCCGGTTGAAAGCTGTGCGGATCAGGAAAATATTTTGGATCGTAATGAAGTCCAATAATCGGAATAATGATTCTCATTCCAGCCTCGATACAAACATCGGTTCCCCGAATCTGGTAATTTTTGGTGCAAGTGCGATGAAGTCGAGTTAATGGTGAATGCAATCTTAGAGTTTCTATCAACAACAAAAATATAATAATTATGTTGTTATCACTTAAAATGTTAATACCGTTAATACCTAAGAGAAGCATTTCAATATAGTCTAGATCTTGTAAGATATCATAAGACCAAACATTTTCATGTTTTTCCAAAGCTCGTTGTACTACAGCACGAGCTTTGGCTTGCACTTCCGGATTTAACGCTAATTGGTAGGTGGCAAACGTCAACAGAGCGCTCGAAGTGTCATTACCGGCCAACATAAAGATGCTCAATTGGGCTATTATGATTTCCTCGGTTATTACTAAAAGAAAAAGGAATGACAACGCTTTACCGGCTTTACCATTGATTAAAAATCATAACCTTACATGTTTCCTCTGGTGTTTCCTTTTGTTGAAGGTCGATCATCGATTGGAGAAAATCTGTTCGTCTAAAAAACAAAAACATAGAAACAGTTTGAATACGAATCTAAATTTTCGATCTACTTTTCTTCGGGATGGCGTTGTCGATATTCGATCGTGTTATGCACGACGTGTTCCACAAACAATAACGTTTCGGAATTAAACATGTTAAGTTTGGTGAGCTTTTGCCAGCTTTTTGGCCAGAAAATGAGGAGGACAAACGTACGAATTCGGGTCCACAGTGACATGTACGTGGAGGGACGAATCTTCATCGAAAACTCTGACTCGGTGTCCATTGAATTGCAGTTAATGCCGAAGGCACATGACCCAAATACATCCATTATATATCGCTCAAAAAACGCATTCAGTTCAATCTCTATAACAAAAAAATCAACACTCATGTGAAACTCCTAAATATTGATAAGTTCACCGTTTCGATCGTTCAAAAAGTTGGACATTTGTTCGGCACATTTAATAATCAGTTGATCCATCGCCTTAAGTTTGCTTGTCGTAAACGTTGGCGTGAGAAATGCTCGAATCTACGAATTATTACACTTAGAAGTAAACTTGGAAAATTAATTCAGCTTTAACATGGCCCCCTTGGGGAAATAACATTTTCTATTTTCAGCTCGGAAAATTTTTTTACTGCCCATATTTGAAATTTCAAAAGTTTCAAAGCTTTTGATATTATTACTGATACAGTAACAAGAGTAGATTTAAATAGTGTAATAAAAAAATTTAAATTTCGCTGACTTTGGACTTATAATTATTATATTTCACAAATACAATTCACAAAAATTCACAAGACAAATTATAAATTTAAGTAAAAATAAATGTAAAAAATTCGCAACCCGAAAAATCCAAATCCAATAATTGATCCACTGATGACGAACGCATGGCGTTTGAAATACGTATCTGGAGATACAAAATTAACAATTTGGATTTTTCGGTTTGCGAATTTTTTACATTTATTTTTACTTAAATTTATAATTTGTCTTGTAAATTTTTGTGAATTGTATTTGTGAAATATAATAGTGTAATAGTTTATAAATTGTAAATTGTAAACGTGCATAGTTTGTCTGAACACGTACAACTTTTAATTGAATCATTGGATTTTATATTTTTTACGATGATTTTCTGTATATTTGTTAGATAATGTTAATGCTTTGACAATAAGTCAATTACCTATATGACAATTATATTTCTAGATTCGTACTTAGAGATAAGGGGAAAGTGGGGTATTTGAGAACAATAAACTTTAAATTATTCTAATTAATAATATAAAATAACAATTTTAATAAACTTTTGCTATAACATAAACTTTAACTTATCTACTTTAATAATTTCATCACAAAATTTTTTTAAATTAACATTAGAATAACAAAAATATAGAATATAAATACTATTGCCATTCCTATTTCCCCGGTAGTGTGAGGGGTAATTGAAATCAATCCACGGGGGAAATAGAAACTACATTGGGTAATGATAATATATATAATATAAATTTTAATGATTAACTATGTTTCACACAAAACACAGACGTTATTATTACACATGTATTGACCGTTCGTACATGCGTCATGGGCCCATTTCTTACATTTGGTACACATAATCCAGTCTTCGCCATAATCGCCAAAACACTTTTTTTTCAGGAGAGCCAATTTTTTGTAGCGGAAAATTGTTCAAACTTTCTTCTATTTTTCTTTTCTTAATCTATCATCGGCTATCTCATGACTAATTCCAACAAGTTTCATAGCATGACATTATGTAATTTAAGCCCTAGAGCATTTTGAAAATGGAGATGGCCGGTTTTGAAACTAAGATTGGCTTTTGGCCGTTTTTGAAACTAAGATTGGCTTTTGTACGTTTTTGAAACTTAGAGATTGGTAATATACGAAAAATAAAAGAGGCTTTAGAAAAAGTTAATTTATTAATTATTTAATTTAAAGTTACACTTAACAAGTGAACAGGGTATTTTCTTCGTCCCCATGATCGGGAAAACATTCACAGTTAATTTCTTCGTCTTCGCTTTCCTTGCTGCTCTCCATCACATTTTCATACCACTTTAATGCTTCGATTTCTCTCCAATTCACTCCAAAATGTTTTTGAATTAGCTTCTTGACGTCAGCTAATTTTTCACTTTTCACTTTCACTCCTATCGGGATCTGCTTCGGGTTGATCATATTGACATTTTTCCCCTTCTTACAGATCATTTTTTTCCCCCCGTGTCTATATTGTAAGCTATTTCTCCTCGGACTAAAATGTTATTTTTTGTCATTCGTATGTTTTTCGATGGCCACAACTTGGGAAAACTGGCTCAGATTTAGCAGAATACCTATAAAAACGTAAGAAATCAGCACAGGATTATGAGGATGTTGTGAACAATTCATGTTCAAACTAGAATTTCAGGGAAATTATTAATCAAATACCCATATTAAAAATACAATATAAAAAATCTTTTTAAAAAAGTGCTATTTTTCAAATGCATTGTTTACTTTTCAGTGCATTTGAAAAGAAGCATTTCTTTAAAAAGGGTTTTTTAATTATTCCCTATTTTTTAATTATTTAACGTTATCATTTTAAGTGAACAAAGCGTAACGGTTTTATAAAATTTGAATTTTTATTAGTTGCTTAGTTAAATCAAAATTTTTAATTTAATTAAATCTATAGAAATTCTATAGTTTCAAAAACTTTTTTTCCATTATTCTTTATCGAAATTAAGCTCATGCACAAATTTTGAGAAAAGTTGTATAACAGAAGGGGGTTCAAAAATTGGGTAATAGATTAGCGATTAAACACAGGAAGTGAGTTAAAAGAAGCATTTTAAAAATTAATTAACTTACCGTAGTCGTTTTTGTATACTTTGCTTCCAGTTCGCCGGATGTCTCTTCCTTTTTCTCGCACTTTCTGGTGTAATTTCGCCAACTGTCATTTCACTGTTCATTGCTAATCACTTTTAACTCTTTAACTTTCAAAACATTAAAAAAATCTATGCAAAGCAACAGGCTACCTAGAAAAGTAATTACACTTCATAAGAAATAATGGAAGTTATGAATGAAACGGTGCTATACACATTTTGCTGTATGAAGAAGGAAAGATTTTGTTTAAAATTGTCTTTCTCTCTTCCTGCATCAATATGAGTATAGTACTATTTCTTTTATTGGTTAGTTAGAATCACATAATTTCATATAAACTGTATGGTACATATCTAGTCATATTCATTTCTGAAGCTACCACGTGACCAAAATAAGCGTTCTCATTGGCCGCAGAGTAATTGGCCGACTTTGATACTAAAATTTCCTGTAAATGTCCGATTTTGATTCTAAGGCCTACTTTCAAAGCAGGATTTACAAGTTCGGTAGCTTTTTTTGATATTATTTCTATATCACCATTATGCAGCTTATTGCGAAGAATAATAATTCATCAATATCTCAATTTTGATAAAAATGGCGATTGGCCGACTTTGATTCTGGGCTACTCATATTAATAAGAAACGTCCACATTTACCCCGCGAAAATCGTTCCAAATTACCCGATTTAGGCAATTCATATTAAAATGCTTGATACTTAAAATATTTTCTTCATTTAACTTAAATAGCCACATAAAACTAATAAATGAATTGTAAATGAAAGATAATAACAAAAAAATACGCACTAAAGGCCAAGAAATAATTTTTTCAAAGATTTTTACATACGGCCAAAATTGTAACAAAAGATCAAATTTTAATTATTTACTTACCGTCACAGTATGCGAACGCCAATTTAAATATTTTTTTCTGTCAGGAACGATAAAGCACACACTTGTCAATTCAAACACTAATAAAATATTTTTAAATAAAGAAATAATTAAAATTTAACTGTTTTTAATTAGCCGATGTTCTCAAATACCCAACTTTCCCCTACAAGGTTGTTCCACTTTTTGCCACTAGATATTTACCGCAATTTTCAGGGTAAAATTAAAACTCTCGCGATCCCCACCCGATATTTCGCCACCTACCGATGAATCTTCATAACGTTTTTTGTGCTAGTTTAACAACACAAATAGTTAACGTAGGTCACGGGAGGGACACTCAGTGTTAAACTGCGGTGCTTTTTTTTGCTATTAGTAAGGCGGTTCATTCATAGGGGCGCTAGTGTCGGCAATTTTTAACCACGCGCACGTAATTTGAATTTTATTTTATTTATTCATTTTTATTACTTATATTTAAATTTAAAATAATTAATTCTTTTATTACATGTTAAATATTTTATTTAAAAAAAATAAATACACCTAATACATAAGAAATAATAACAATTAAATTGCTACAACAAAGTTATTATTATAAACTGATTAATTTAGTTAGAAGGGCAATGGATCGGGATTTTACAATGAATGCATGAATGTAAATATTATAAAAAAATTATTACTAATTTTCTCCAGTTTCGCAGCAGTTGTTATTTGTTGTTATCGAGTATTGAGTTTGGTGATGAAAATGACGTCTGTATTCCATTCATAATCTTGGTTATCACGAAATCTGGGAATATGAAATTACTTAACCAACTTAGAAAAAATAATTTAGTAAGATAAAATATTTTTTACTTAACTTATGATGAGTCAATCATCCTTTTTTTCGTGATTATGCTCCTTGAAATAAATTTAAACAAATACATAATTTGTTTCCGATGACTTTAATTCACACAATCAACATTTTTTCCTAAAAATGACATACCAACGCGTGCACTCTATGGAAGGACTTGACAGAAGTGTAAAATAAAAACGAATTTTTTTTGATCATCGCCAATCCTCGGTATCAATCGGGAAGTTCGGAACAATTCATTTGGAGAAATTTTATCTACCTAACCGACTAAATATTGTTTTGCCATCTGTGTTTGACCCGCCTTACTAAAATTCAGGGGCACCTCACGTCTCGTAAGAGTGTCCCTCCCATGACGTAGGTAACAACTGTTCTTCAAATAGCTACCAGCGCCACCCAAAGGTACTATGATTTGCGTAAAAATAGGTTACTTTTTTAGCCTTTCTCGTATTTAAGTGATAGAGGGTATGGTTTGCAAACCGGTTAAACCCGGTTTTTCTAGTAAAAATCAAAACCCGAAAACCCGGTTGTTCAATAAAAAAATCGGGAATTTTTTTTAGCTGTATTTAATATTATTTAAAATAAATTTTACAAAAGAACTTTGGCGAAGTATTTAAAAGACCCAAACTATAATGCAAAAATCAAATCAATTATTCAACCGGGAGTTTCTCTGCCATATTCGTCAAAATCAAAAATGTTAAATTTTGGCAGGTGATTATAAGAAAAAATGATTCAAATTGAATCAGAACCAGAAAGTTTGTAGGTGAGGATAGTGAGATTCAAATACATAATAAAGGTGAATGAAGTGGAAATGTCGCTAAATGATGAACGTTTAGAAAAGAATGCCAGTTATTTGAAACGATCGGGAAAAGAACGAGAAACTTCGAATTAATTTTAAATGCCTTAATCACAGTTAAACCATCGTCGACGGATTCAGAAAGAACATTTTCTGTGTTAGGAAATGTTAGAGTAAAATTGCTTTTTAACATGTTTTTATCAGTTTTATTAAATTTTGAAATTCGCAAATGAAATTTTATAACTAAAGTTGAATTAAAAATAAAAAAAATAATTTGGTAATTATTGGTGTTTTTTTTTTGTAAATAAATACAATAAGGGAGGGAGGGTGATTTTATTATAAATTTACTTTTCTTAAGAACCTGGTTTCAACCGGTTAACTAAGATAGGATCTACAATAAGACAGGGAAAAACCGAAAACCCTGTTTTAACAAAATTACGGTTTTTTGCAAACCCTAATAGCGGGCTGGTCAAAATCGTCAAAACCACATGATAGATTTCAGAAGAGTATTTTATTAAAAAGTTAATTAAGGATATGTTTTAAATACCAAATTCAACAAAATATCGATTAAAGATTTATTTTTAGCCAAAAAAAGGAAGCAGATCTTGCAATGGAGAGATTGTCAGAAAAGTGATTATGTAACCTAGGAAAAATGATGAAATCCCTTTTCGTCTCAAAAAAAATAATATTATTACTTAAAGTGAAACTATACATCGTCTCAAATTTTTTGGCCTATCTTTCATGTCGCGTGTTACATTCTCGGCAGGGAATCGGTAAGGGTTCGGTAAGCAACTTTTGGGGCATCCATTTGTACAATATATATTCAAACTTATAATGTATACACATTGTTATATATATATATATATATATATATATATATTTTTTTTTTTTTTTTTTTTGATGAGAAGAGGAAATCCTCATGGACACCCAGGGGTAGTGTCAGACTCTTACTGACTAAAACCTCCTCTCTCAACTTCTCATTTCCTGGAACCGCGAGAGCATTACTTCGGGAAAAGAGAACTCGTACTCAGATCAACCAGTTTCTGTTCCTTTCTTGCTCCTCTGTTGTACGATATTCCGCACGAAGGTATCTACAAGGTTCCACTTATCCTTACTAATAAGCATGTAGTCCACACAGTTTTCACTAGTTAATGTATGGCCTGCTGCATTATTTGTCGCCTCGATTAACAGTCTCCACTTTTTGCAATGAAAAAAGACATATTTGCGTCTTCGATCACCCTGCATTTTCGGCAGAGGTCACTATCGTTGAGATGAAAACGCCTCCGAAAGCTGTTGAACCACCCATGTCCACTCAACATTTGACAGAGATAGAAATTCAACTCTCCGTGTTTTCGTGCTGCCCACTTTGTCAGATCCGGTATCATTAACCGTGTCCATACCCCCTTCTCAGTTTCCGTCGCCCACCTTCGCTGCCATTCGGTAGTAATATCCCAGTTAAAGCTACTTTCCATTCCTTTGGCAGTTTGGTACTGGAGGCAACTCTTTTTGATTTGTAAATCAATTGGTGGGATTCCGGCCAGCACCAACTCAGCTTCCGTAGATATAGTTCAAAAGCTGCAGCATATCCTAAGTGCCATCCTTTGTTGCACCCTTCGTTGCACCCTTGCACCGAGGTTCCTATATTTTTCCCATTTGGTACCCTGGCTCCATATGAGCGCTGTGTACTGGATAATCGAGTGTGCCACATTTGATAGAACCTTCCTATTGGATGATTTTGGTCCTCCGAGATTTGACATAATTCTGCTTAATGCCAGAACGTATTTTTCTGCTTTAATGCTACATGCTGCTATATGCTCCTTCATCTCGCAGTTGCAATCGAATACAACTCCGAGATATTTTACCCGCGATTTTGTATTAATCATTTCGTTTTCCAACTGTAATGTGGCTCTTTTAAATTTCCTTCCACCATATAGTATTATGATTTCTGTCTTCTCCGGTGCCAATTTCAGACCCTTCTTTTGGATCTCTGTCGATAGCTTAGACAGAACCCAATTGGTGTTGCTGACTAGTTCCACCTGCGTTTTTGCTTTGCAAATAACTGCTGTGTCATCAGCGAATCCAATTACAGTTGTTCCGGCAGGTACTTCTATTGTGAGCACAGCATTATAAAAAATGTTCCACAGAATAGGCCCGAGGATACGATGAAGGAGATGAATACATATCTCGATTTTGAGATGACGATCAGAAATAAAGGAAGTGTTCTACAGTAGATTATATTAGAGGAAGCAATGGAAATTTTAGTCAACCACTTTGGCGAATACAACGTTTATTGACGACTTAGTGATATTTCCATCAATATCTAACCTATTATTAACTCCCTGCAGTTTCGAAATACATTTGTTGGCAGAAAAGCTTACTTTTGTTGCAAGGAAACTCGCGAGATAACACACCAAAGGAGAATATTGCTGGAAAAAGCCTTGAACATATTGATATCTTTAACCTTCTGAAATTCAATTCATTATTAAAGAATTGGTTTAAACATACGGAGCAGCATTATACCTCGAGTACTGGATTTGGTTGAAGACCCTCTAATAAACTGGGTTTAAGGGTGTAGTTAAGATGAATTCATCTAAACCAAAATATAATGTTATAAGAGCACAAGTGGTCAGAGGTATTGGAGGCTCTAGAGTCGCTAGACTTGAAATTGTTAACTCTCAACCAAGTCTCTTTACTGACGTTGGAAACGGCTCAGAGAGGTCAAACACTATCGTTAATAAGGAACATTCTCTCTGACAGTCTGGCAGCGCTAAAAGTGATCGCCAATACAATGATCGGCTCAAAGCTGGCGCTGGGGTGTTGGCAACTCCTGGAGGACTTGGCAAAGCACAATCGAGTCAAACTTGGTTGGATGCCGGGGCATGAGGGAGTTGAGGGAAATGAAGAAGCTTCTTCTTCTTCTTCTCCTTAAAGTAGGCTTTATGCCTGTTTTTCAATTTTCCTGGGAAGTGGAGGTCCAACTATCCTTCCATCTCTTAGGTGGTCTTCCGATGGGTCGTGGGGTATTCAATTTGGCGTCCCGAACCATTTTCGGTAGCCTGTCTGCCGTCATTCGCTGTACATGTTCATTCCAGCCTCTTCTACGTTGGCGTGCCCATCTTACTACATCTTGTACCTCACTTTTTCGTCGAATTAGTTCGCTTCGAATGCGGTCTCGAAGGCTGGTACCTGTAATGCATCGCAGAATACGCATCTCTGCTGTTCGCAACATGCATTTGGTTCTTCTGCTGTCCGATCTTGTCTCTGTAGCGTACGTCATAATGGGCCGGACACAGGTCTTATATATTTTTACTTTTGATTTAACATTCATGTGCCGGTTACACCAAATGATATTGCGGAGGCAACCCGAAACAACAGCAGCCTTTGTTGTTTGTTTCCGTACCTCTTTCGCAGTTTGCCTATCACTTGTAATTTCCACTCCAAGGTAATTGAACTCAAGGACTTGTTCTATTATTTGATTATCAACGACGAGTTTGCAGCGCGTTGGTTCTTTGGAAATTACAAGACTTTTTGTTTTGGCTACTGACACTTTCATGTTGTATTTATGGGCTGTGAGGCTGAACGTATACAGGAGACGCTGGAGGTCGTCTTCATTTTCTGCTACTATTACGGCGTCATCGGCGTAGCAAACAATTTTAACTTCGTGCCGTCCTATGTTATATCCTCTACCGGCTGTCTTCACTTTCTTGATAATTTTGTCCATCACTAAATTAAATAGGAATGGACTAAGTGAGTCGCCTTGTCGGATTCCACCTGGCGTTGGTATTGGGTTTGATAGTTTTCCCTTAGCTCTTATTTTTGTGGTGGTGCCGTTATTGAGTTCTTTTACTATCTCTATTAGTGTTCGGGGGATATCATTTTCAATCAAAGCATCAATAACATCTTTAAGTTGGACTCGGTCGAAAGCTTGCGTAAGGTCGATGAAGCACATAAAAAGGGGTTTATTGAATTCTGTTGACTTTTCAATTAGTTGACGAATTATAAAAATGGCATCAGTTGTTGATCGGTTCTTGCGAAATCCCTGTTGCTCTTCTGTAATATGTGTTAATTCAGATATTATTTCTCTTAGGAGGCTCGTGAATAATTTCATTGCCGAATTAAGTAATGTAACACCCCTGTAGTTTTTCGGGTCTTTTTTTTCTCCTTTCTTGAATATCGGGATAGTGATGCTGATTTTCCATTTTTCTGGGATGCGTCCTATATCAATGATCTGTTGATAGAGTTTCAGAAGTTCTTCTAGCAAATCGTCACCACCGTATTTCAGGAGTTCGTTTGTGATGTTATCAGGGCCTGGTGCTTTTCGATTTTTGAGCTTTGCGATAGCAGTAGATAAATCTTTTCTGCGTAACGTCACTGGAGGATAGTCATGAGTAGGAATTAGGGTCTGATCAATGTTTATATCCGCATACAGCCCCCTAAAGTAATTTTCCCAGACCTTTATGTCTAACGTGGTGGTGAGTACTTCCTCGTTCATGTCCTGTCGACTCCGTTTTATTAACTTCCAGACCTTTTTCTGAGCTGCATACAGGTCATGTTCCATGTCCTTCGTGAACCGTCTCCAAAACTCTCTTTTGATTTCCCTTATTTTAGCGTTTGTCCTGTTACGCGTGATGGTATAGCTTTCGTAGTCTTCTCTTCGTCGCTGGCTATTGAGGTAATGAAGGTAAGCATCTTTTTTTTCTTTAGCAAGCGTTTTGATTTCTGGAGTGAACCAGGTCTTCTGGTGCGGTGCTGCGGCATTGACTCGCCTGATACCAAGGGCTTCTTTACCTGCTTTCAAGATGTTACTTTCAATCTTGTTCCACCTTTCTTCTAAGCTATCTGCGAAAAGTGTTGGATTTTGTTGTATGCACTTGCTCAATCTATTTGAATAAAGCTGTTTCGTGCTTTCGCTTTCGAATGATTCGAGATTGAATTTTTCTCTGTATTCAGGTGGGTCTTTTTTCTTTAGTTGCTTCAGAAGACGCAGTTTAGTTAGCACTAAATGGTGGTCTGAACCTACGTTTGCAGAAGAGAGAGTCCGTACATCTATTATGCAAGATGGGTGTATCGCCCGATTTGATAAGACCAAATCGATAGTAGACGTTTGGCCTCTTGTGTTCGACCAAGTGATTTTGTGCTGAGGTTTATGATTGAAAAAGATATTGTTGATTCGAAGGCCATTATGAGCACAAAAATCTATGAGAGTTTCACCGTTGCTATTCAGGTGTGCCTCATTGAATCGATGTTTAATCCCGTCAACAACTTCGTTTCCGACTCGAGCATTTAGATCTCCCATGATCAGTAATTTCCTGTTTTTGGGTAAGGAGTCTATTTGTTGTTGTAATTGCTCATAGAAAATTTCAACATATTCTTTTGATTTTCCACTATCAGGCGCATATACACTAATTATTGTTATATGTTCTTTACCAAAATTGATGTCTATTGATGTTATTCTTTTGTTGACGTAGGTGATATTTTCTATGTTCCTCTCATATGCATTTTTGATAAGCATACCCGTTCCAGCTTTTGCTCTGTCCTGTTTTTCTTTTCCGCTATAGGCTAGTATATATCCTGATATTTTTATGGTTCCCTTCCCCTTCTTTTTCGTTTCAGACAGTGCACAGAAGTCGATTTTATGATTCTCCATTTCTAATAATATCTCCTGTTCTTTTCCGTTCCAAGATCCCACATTCCAGCATGCGAGCCGGATAGTGTTTCTTCTCCACTTTTGTTTATTCGTAGTCCTTTTCCGTAGCGTGGTCCTTGTTGAGTTTGTATGTAAATTTTCCGAGGCAAAATTGTTTCTTTGAGCATTTTTTTTGTTTATTGTCAGAGAGGCAGGCTGCTAACCTCGTCTCTCCGACATTGGGTATTCTTCGTCTGGCTTCTTTCCTTCGACCTTACTGACAAGGGTGGCCCTACCAGGAGCATAATCTCCAGTCAGCATCTTTCTTAGGATCATCGAAGCACGCAAACCTCCTCACCACGATAAGGTGATACCCACGAGAAGGATGAAGAAGCTGATGCTTGCAAAAGGGCTGGTTCGATGACCCCACTCGAGGGCCCGGAGCCTGGAGTGGGGATCACCAAATCTGCTGTCAAAAAGACGATGAATAGTCGGCTGAGACGGCAGCAAAACAAATACTGGCAAGAAATTCCTAGTCAGAAGCTCAGCAAGAGAATGTTGGGGAGAATCTGCCCCTCGCTCACAGCTGAGGTTTTACGGCTGGGAAGGAACCAACGCAGGACAGTAACGGGGCTAATAACTGGACACTGTGGACTGAGAAGGCATCTACAGACTATTGGGGTGTCTCAACGAGACCTCAATTGTAGATTGTGTGAGGATGGGAAGGAAAACGCGACCCATGTCATTTTTGACTGCAAAGCCCTCACAAAGTGGCGCCACCTGTATGGGATAAATGACGCCCAAACAGGCTCAAATCGCGCAAGCTTAGTACAGGGACTGCTTTTGCTAGGAGAATGCTGAACCTGGAATAAGCAAGGATTCTTGCCCAACAGAGATATATGAGCAGAACAGGAGTACAATAAGCCTTAGGCTGCAGTGCGGGGGGAACGAGCCCTAACCTGGCTTTCTGCTAATGGGGAAAAAATCGTTAATAAAATTTAGCATTATTGTTTTATAGGAGCAAACATTAAAATAGCAGATCACATCAAAACTTTAAAACCTGAAACTCAACCGGTATTTATTCTCCCATTTTCAAACAGTTGGAAACTAGTAGGTATGTGAAGCCAAAGTCCTAAGGTTTTATATAAACCGAAGACTTAAGGGAAAAACAGACAAGTAGTTATCATCTTCAAGAAACTATATCATGAGGCCAACCTCAAACGATGGATAAAATCAGGGTTGATATGGGTATAAATGTTAACATCTTCAAAAGCACGGAAGAAATTTGTCAAATTTTATAGAAGTCCAATTGAACCTGACAAGGGTAACTTCGTAACTTCATTATTTTAAATGAAGGAAAAGAAAATTAAACAAACAAGTTCATATGAAAGTTTGTAGGATTTGGCTATTTATACATATTGTATGTATACATTATTTGCTTTTGTATACTAAATGTGCATACAAAATTGACTTTAGACTTTAAATACTGACAAAATATAAGTATTTATATATTATTATTATACCGAATCATACACATTATCATGCTTTCAAACCCAGTTAAATTAAAATAACTAAACAAATTAAGAGTTTTTCATCAATGTAAATATAGTTCTTTATTTATTTCCTAGTTAAAGCCATAGTTACCTAAACAAAATTAACCAGTAATTTGCTAAGTCATTTTAAATGGATGTGTGTGAATGAAAAGAATTTTTGGAAATTTGTAAATTCGTGCAAGTGCTTATAGGAACAAAAAATAAATACGTATCACTTGAAGATCAGTATCTTGAAAATTGAGATAGCTGTAAAGAATTGTGGGTACATTACTTTAGAAAAAATTTGCTATTAATGAGAGACACTACAACGAACAGAGTTGAACGATCATTCTAGACTCTTAAACAATACACACAAACTAAAAATCATAATATTTAATATCATAATTTTCCCACAATTTATTTATGTATTTAAGAACTCATACATTGTATTGATTCTAGAATAAACAATACATTAGCCAAAAATAAACAAAATGTTTTTAAAATTATAGACAATGATATCGATATAAGCAAATTACTGGAAGCATGTTTTGAAGTCCTCACAGAGAAGAAAGGAATAAAATTATTTCATAAACAGTTAAAATGGTTTAAAACTTTAGAATCTTCAATGACATTGAATAGTAATGGTGTTGAGGAAAATCTTGAGAGAGGAACAGCAAAATTTTATAGTACTTCGATGGAAAAATATTCTTGTACATTTTGGAATTCTTTCAGTTCACCATTTCGTCATATTTTATGTTTAGAACATTTATAATAACATGGATATTTTTTCGAAAACATGCCTTCACCCTAATATTGAAAGTACTTATAATATGGATATCAATGAGAGAAATACAGACATCGACGAAGAATATCAGATTGAAAAAAATTTCATTGATGATTTTGATGACAATCCCACAAAAATATTATCCGATCGAGAAAAATTTAAGTAATACGACACTATAAAGAACAACAAATATTGGAGATATATCTAATTATGGGACTACAACTTTTAACAAACATATGAACGAGCTAAAAAGAATTGAAAAAAATGCAAATAACGGAATTTCTCTGTTTGAACATAAAATTAATGGGCCTACTTCAATTATATCTGACAATAGCGCTGTTAGTCTAACTGAACCTGAAAAAAGCCAGATAAGGTTTATTGAAACTGAACTTTGTTAAGAATTAAGTTAATTTAACTGGGTTTGAATACATGATACTGTGTGTGTTTAGGCATTTAGGTATGATGATAATATAAATATTCTTATATTTTGTCAGTACTTAAAGTCTAAAGTCAAATTTTTATGTACATTCAGTATGTATATATAGCCAATTATGTATATAATATACAATATGTATAAATAGTATGTATTAATAGCCAATTGAATATACATACAGTATGTATAACTAGCCACACCCAAGTTTGTATGGAATTATGATGATAAACAAAGATTAAGAAATACAGGGTTAGTTTACTGCAAGTTAAGTAGCTCTTAAAATCTACCTTGGAATAAAATTCTACCTACGAGACTATCATAATATAATTACAATTGAACTTTACTGAAGATAAGTTCAATTGATTTCTAAATATAGACAAATATATGCATAACTAGTTGCCTATACACAAATGTATTATAGATTTGTTCCATTATATATAGATAAAATGTAACGTGCTTGTTTTTTTTTTTAGTTTTTAAGTCGCTTTAACAGCTAAGGTCATTCACGACTGTCTAAACACAGAAAATTTCTGTTGGTCAATTTAAATCTTAGTTCTAGGATCTTAAGTCTAGGATTCAATGGGAATCGAACCCGTCCCACTTGACGCATGAAGTGGAGAGAACTAATGCTCTTGCCACTGCGCCAATAGGTGGCCCCGTGATTGTTTTTATTTTGTGTCGTGACGACCTTCAGGTCGATCGTTGGCCATCCTTAAACGATACCTGCCTAAAATCAAGAACCGATTAGTAGGCATTTAGATACGCACATCGTAAAGTAACAAGTTCGCTTAAGTTACGAACTCACCGGTTCAATGGAATATTATATTGCCGTTCGTATACGGAAATTAATGGAAATGTGCATAGAACGAACCTTATACATATCAGTTAAAATCTATATTAATTTAAGTTTCTTCGTTTTCATGACGTTTCAATTTTTGTAATGACGTTTGAATGACTAATGTGAATGTTTAGGCAATTAGTGTATCACATATGTATTTTTAATTGCCCATACACACAATGTGTTATAATATCAGTTAAAACCTTTTTCCATTGTGCTCCGAGCGCGAAAAACACTGACTTCTCCAAATAACCATTGTTGTTTTGAAAAACAACTTCCGAACGGTTCACAAAATGTTCGAAATCACGTATGAAAATATCCTTAATCAACTCTGGATCCATGATCAAAAGTTGCGGTTGACGACCCTCAAAATATCCTGTAAAATGCATGCATATGAAACGTGTTAAATGTTATCGTTTTATTCTTAGCACTTATATTATACCTGCAAAGGGATATTGTTTCAATTTCTCGTACAGTTTCAACGTGAAATCGTGATTGGACATTTTCATCAGGACCCGATCGCGAAGGTTTCCGAAAAACAGTTTTGGCTCTAGATGCGGAACGTTGTGCCGCTTCCAAAAGTCAAATGTGCTCGTCAACCACTTGTATAAACATGTTAGTAGGACAACAATTAAAGCGAACGCAACAATCATTATTGCGGTTGTGTGTGGGAGGTACTGAATCAACTTGCACTGAACTTGAGAGGCATGCACGACATCAATTTGTAGCAGGTGGTAGTTCTACACACGAAATTCCCTCTTCACAACGGAAATAGATGGGTTTAAGTAGTTAGTCAAAAAAATAGCCAGGTCGATAGGCCAGTGTAACAAAAACTACAAATTAAGTACAACGTAAAAGTAAAATTATTCATCAAATAAATTATTTATTTTGAAAATTAATTATTATTACTTATGTTTGTTGACGGATTTAAAAGTAATAAAGAAGTAAGTAAATTATCGGTGAAATTTAAATGGTATGGTTTTCACGTGTTATTCTAAATATGCCATAATCTACAATTGATACAAAACAATTGTGAGCGTAAAAAGACGTACCGTACGTACCCGTGTAAAAACATTTAAAAACATTTCGATCGCATCTTGCCATAAGGACGGCGGGGGCGGCGTATTCTCCAAAACCCAGTTCTTCAGTACAATCCATGGAAGTCATATTAGAGAGTTATGATTTGAAGGCCCTTCTGGAATTAGCTAATATTGGCTAAAAAGTAAAAACTTTGGGGCGTATAAAAACACATTTTGATGATTTTATTCTTTATTTAAAACTTTGAGGCATAGTATAGCTAAAGATTAAACATATATAAAGCTTTGTTAATTAAAAGTCAAACAATAAGTCGCAAATAAAAGTTATTTTTGCCGTTGTGGTTGTTTGAAGCCGAGGTTAAATAGTTCTGTAATCCTATCCACTTTCGATAAAGGGTCGACATAAGTAGATAAGATTAGCGTGGCGCTTCAAGTATTTGAAATTGCCTTACTTTATGCTTTTTTATAACCATAAAGTAAGGCTAATAGAAGCTAAATTTTGTGTCAATTTTCCAAAAATCTGCAATCGAAATTTTTAACAGAAAGCGCTAAATTTTGACGTCAGCTGAGGCCTAAGCGGCCTAAGCAAGCCGTTTGCAAAATTTACAGTATGAGTTACTATGGTAACTTACATGATCCATTTTGAACTACTCAATTTTTACTTTCTTTTACTACTACCTTAGCCAAGTCAAAATCAACAATAAATTCGCAAAACATGATGTATCTCTGATTTTTTAATATGTTGTTTGGACCCATTGGGGCTATGTATTCTCAAGTTTGCAACTCCCAAAAAGTTGTGGAAAAATTTTTATAGTGGAAAACCCGTGAAAATTTTGGACCTGTTTCAGACTCTGCTCGGTATTTTCTAATCTATGCATTTTTCTTCAAAAGCTGTTCTTTACGTTTTTTAAAAACATCAAATTTGTGACAAATGTAGCACAATCGGAGCTCTGCACGTTAATGGGTTACCGAGTTACGGCACTTTGAAAATAGGCCAGTTTTTTTAAAATTTGAAAATGTTAGTTTTAGACCTTTTTTAGACCAAAGTTGCGTCGAAACCGTTGATCTTACGAGAAGAACTTATTGAATATAATTTGTAGACAATTTAATTAGCGTTAAATTAAGTACAAAGCGTAACCTGTAAGTCTCGTAGTTCTCTCAAAATTTTAGAGAACCCATATAAGGTAAAATCGCATTTTGGTGGGTACTCCAGTATTGGTGGAACGTCAGGGTTTATTTGAGGCTTGTCACCGTCGTCCTCTTGATTGAAGTTTTGCACATTTCCCCAGATCAGGTAGCACATATCGCAGAACATCTAAGCCTTGCTTTCAGGCAAGTGCAAGACACCTCTCAGCACCCTTTCTTGCATTTACAAAAGATGAGTTTTAGGAGCTCTGCGGGGCAGGAGCTTGCCAACTAGCAATGCGGATGAGTCCAGCCGAGGTCTTACATGTTTAAAAATCAAATCATGCAACAAAAAGGTGTTAATTGGATATAACATGATAACACTGAATATCTCTTTTGGCTTTTCTAAGTTCTTTTTATCGGAGGAGAACTTGAAAAACTTAAACAGACGTTCAATTTCGACTCGGGAAGGTACATTTCTGGAAAAATGCAACTTTACCTTTAATGTTTTTTAAAGATTTTGAGGGAACTACGAGGCTTACAGGCTCCGCTCTGCCCTTAATTTTAAAAGACACAATTAAAAATCTTCAACTTGCAAGGCAAGATGTGAGATGTGGACGACTTTCTTTAAACAAAGCAGCAACAAAATAGGAGTTCCAAAATCTACATTATTTCTAAAGACGACACCCTGTCTTCAATCATAGTCACGAAAATCAATTTAAAAATTCATCGTCGATTGCTGCTAGTCGTTTTACGGCATAACACCTAGATCACTACGAAAGATTGCCTTTACATTTGCTGAAGCCAATAAATTGAAACATAAATTTAATCAAGAATCTCAGATGGCCGGTGAAGACTGGTACCATTCATTCATGTCTCGATATCCCTCCATGAGTCTACGAACTCCAAAAGCAACGTCACTTAACCGAATTCAAGCGTTTAATGCCACCGAAGTTAAACTGTTTTGCGATCAACTAGAAGCCCTCCAACGCAGATACAATTTTCCTAGTCATCGTATATTCAACAATGATGAAACCGGTATTACTTGATACTGTTCAAAGAAATTCGAAAATATTGACTCCAAAAGGTTTGAAGCAAGTTGGAAAAGCGACAAGCGCTTAACGCGGTATCATTACTACCGTTGTTTGTGCGATAAGTGCAAGTGGTATATATGTACCTCCAATGTTTATCTTCAAAAGAAGGCGTATGTGTGAACTGTTGCGTAATGGCGCTAATAACGATATGATTGATTTCTGCTTCTGGTTGGTTAAATGAGTCCATATTCGTGGATTATCTACAACATTTCATTACTTTTGTTTAACCTACCGAAGAAGAACCAGTCTTGATAATACTAGATAACCACGAAAGTCACATTAGCTTGGGGGCATACACGCTTTTTTGAGAACACAATCTTCATGTTATTCCTTACCGCCTCATGTATCACATAAAATGCAACCGCATAAATGCAACTTAACTTTTTTCAGTGCACTGAAAAGTGTATACAATCGACAGTGTGAGCTCTACATGGTTAACAATCCTGGAAAACGGATCACCCCATACAAAGTGACCGTGCTTTTTACAAATGAGCACAACAAGACAGTTAACATAAGCAAAGCGATCAATGGTTTTAGAGTGGGTGGAATTCATCCCATTGATACGGACAAGTTTTACGAATGCTTCGCAAATATGCCTTTTATTGATAAATTCAACACTGCTGACAGTCATGACAGTCCACATACTTTCATTCGTGATACTACTACTACTACAACAACTGAGAAAACAATTCCTGTGGACGATCAAGCGACAACATCATACAACCATCATCATGAACATCAAACCAATTTAACCATACACACTTTTGTTTCTCCATTAACTCCTGTGCTCTTTTTTGACATAGCCAATTTACCTATTTTGCCTAGAATAGAAACTTCACAACGAAGAAAAAGAAAACATTTTCAAATTTTATCCAGCACTCCCATAAAACATCAATTAGAAAAAACAAAAAAACAAACTGTAATGAAAAATAAAAATATTCAATTACAACAACGAAGAAGTAGGGGAGAGTTGGATAATACCGCGCGTCTGATAATTTCGCGCATCAACGTATTGTAAAAACTAAACACTTCTAGTGTTATCCAGCACTTAAAAATCATAGCCCGAAGCGCTTACCTCTCCCCGCGTGCATAACCAATATGCTACGAGCTGCGACGGAATAATATCGACGTTATATATTATATATCGACGGGTATTTTTTCCAAATGGATTTGAATACACGATTTATTTTACTGTATTATTGTGAGGTTATAAAATGAAGTGATCGAGTTTGTCAATTCCGCGCACAAAATTTCCTATGTGATTTTTGCGTTGATTATTGCAACTAGTCTCGTAATAAGGCTGGTTATAGGTATAACTGAGACGTACCAGTTTTAAATTCATTCAAAGATTTGTTAACTTTAATCCCTAGACCACCTAGACATTAATAAAATAATAAATGTAGGACATAACTTTTGTTGAATTAACGAATTTAAGTTTCTGTCAGTATTGTTCTAAAATAACATCTTAGGTTATAGACGAATTATCTGGATTTGCTTCAACTTAATTTTTTTAAATTAATTCCAAGGTTACTCAAAGAAGTTAATTAATTACTAGGCATAGTACCGCTATGCGCAGTCGCTAATAGCCCTAGAAGTTGGAGCGACTTTAAAAATTTTGGAAAAAAAAAAGAAAAGAAATTCACAATATTATTACGGGCACAGTTTATCAAACTCCACACGATATTATCAAATCTGTCTGATATTATCACGCTCTTCCATTTTTTTTTAAATATCGAAGTAACTACTTTCTGTTAAATTTTTTAAACATCTTGTCATGCTCTATGTGTAGCTAAATAAATTCTCTACTACCTAACTGCATTTTTGAATCTGTACATCAAATCCTGTCTTAATTATAGGACCAAGTTCAAAAAAGCGCGGTATTATCCAACTCTCCCCTACAACATTAAATTAGAAGCCACCATTAGTCAACAATACAGCGGTCGTTGGAAAGTTGAAATCGATGTTCAAGGAAAGTGACGTTGTGGGCTATTATTGCATATTCTGCATGGAAAAGTATGAATCACCCCATAAAGAAGACTGGATTATGTGTAAAAAATGCAAGAAATGGGCCCATGACGAATGCACGAACGGTCAATACACGTCTAATAATTACGTCTGTGATTTGTGTGAAACATAGTTAATCATTAAAATTTATATTATATATATATTATCATTACCCAATGTAGTTTCTATTTCCCCCGTGGATTGATTTCAATTACCCCACACACTACCGGGGAAACAGGAATGGCAATATTTTTTATATTCTAAATTTTTGTTATTATTATGTTAATGTAAAAAAGTTTTGAGTTTTTCAAATTATTAAAGTAGATAAGTCATGTTTATGTTATAATGTTATAACAAAAGTTTACTAAAATTGTTATTTTGTTTTATTAATTAAGATAATTTAAAGAGTTAACTGTTCCCAAATACCCTACTTTCCGCCAAACTATATATAGCTATATAAATTGTTCAAATTATGGGAATGTAGAAGCCCAAATACCCTTCAGAATGTGGGTATTTTTTTAATTAAAAAGAGGTAGTTATTTTAGGTACAAAACTGTCCTATTCAATTTATAATAACAACCTAGGAAAATATTTAAAGCGAATTTCTTCATTCCATTGTCCAAAGGTATCTAAGATAATTTAACTTATAGAAATTAAAAATATTTAGAGCGAATTTCTTCATTCCATTGTCCTAAGGTATCTAAGATAATTTAACTTATAGAAATTGAAAATATTTAGAGCGAATTTCTTGATACGTAGGTACCATTGAAAGATAATTTAATTTATAGAAATTGAAAATACTTAAGGTGATTTTTTTGTACAATTGTTCAAAGCTACCAAAGACATTATAACATATATGTACTCGTAGTACATTAAAAATAGAGATGATTCTATTGTAAATGTTAAGTCTTTGCAGGCATTCAGTAAGGTAATCGTGTCGGATCGAGCCACACAAAGTTACATAGGGATAAATTGGAACAAAACAAAAAAAAAATACTTATTCAGGGGTGTAATTTATAGGGAGTTTAAAGTATATCAAACGTAAATTACCAGTAATCCACTGAAAGATGGCTTAGCTGCAAGTAGTAAGATTTCTAGATAGGTAATAATACGAAGATAATTATAACTCCGGAAAATTAACGCTTCCTTTGGAATAACTATTATCTTTTAATGCCAACATAGCTAAAATAACATTTTTGTATTTTGCTATGACAGTTTCTATTAATCAATCAGTTTAATGTAGCTATGTCCAGCGAAGCGGGCGGATATCAGCTATTAGGTATATTTATACATATATATATTTAAGTAAAATATCCTTATTAATATAGAGGTTGGTGGTAGAAAGGTGAAAATTTAGGGTTATACTCGTATGTAGTTTTTAATGCCGAATCATAAAAAAATTAAAATAACAAATTTTGCCCAAAAAATAAAAAAACAAATTTGGGGTGGACCATCCTTATCACTTAGAGGTATGAAAAATAATTAACGTCTTATTCTCACACTTACTGAATGTACACACAAAACTTCATAAGATCGATCAAGCCGTTTCGGAGAAGTTTTGTTACTTACAAACATTGTGACAGGAGAATTTTATTATTATTTTTAGGTTTATTCCATACGAATAGCTAAAGTGATGCTCAAACACTGACAGACAGACAAAGAGCAAGACACATTGACCAAGAGACAAGAGTGAGTGAAGAAATGTTTTAGCTTACAACCGCTCGGCTCCATTAGACCGAGAGTCGAGCTACGTACATTTTCGTGACAATCGCTTATATGGACACTAATTTGGATATGTTTAAGAATTAGTTAACTGGTTTGTAACTCAAGCCAACTTGTCATTTTATTTTTTTTCACTCACTCTTGTCTCTTGGCAATGTTGTCTTTATCTTTGTCTCTTTGTCAGTTTTTTAAACATCACCAGAAGGACTATTGGAACAAATCTATTACATCATTGATCGGCAATCAGCGGCTCGCGAGGCGTCTTGGCGCGGCCCGCAAGTTATTCGCCAGTTCGAATTTGCGAGTACATTTCTCTATTCTGTCTGAATTGCGGGATTCCGAATTTAAAATAGCGGAGATTGTACTACATGGGATTTATTTTTGGGATAGTATTAACAGTGAATTTGGTGGTAAATTTCATTGGCAGTTCGTACCACGATTTTTTTAATTTTCATAATGCACGACCCACAAAGGGATCCCAGTGGGCGCGGGGGGGGGGGGGGGGGGGTGGGGGTGTGAGCGGTGTTTCTTGTCAGAATTTGCTGAAATGCTTACTATTAGATCCACCATTGCCCAAGTGCGGCCCCACGTAAAATATCTGACATTTTTACAACCAAAAGTTATCAAACGCTGTTTTAGATAATAAACAACGTTCTGTAAGTCCTTAATTTCTTCAGATGTTAAGGATATAAAATTATTATGTTAGGCATATTTACAGGCATGAAATCAATACTTAAGGAAAGCAAACGTAAAAGCAGTATTTTTGTTTTTCAAAACAATAATATTTAAAAAAAATTGGTTGTCTGTAAATTTGGTTTACGGATTCCGGATCCACAGGATTCAACAATTACTGCATTTACTGAGTTACGCGTGGCGGCGTTCCAATAGCAGAACTCTATCGTGCCTCTATATTGCTTGTATCGCGTTCCCGCTTGCACGCACAAGCTCAAACGGAACGTGACACTTTTTCGTACAGGCTGCCCATTTTCATCAATTTATAAGACGTTATCACGTCAAAATCAAAACAATTGGTCCAGTACCTACCTTAAACAATTTTGAATTTTCATTGAATAAAATAATCCAGAACGTGAACTCAATCCTATTACAATTTATTATGTAAAATATTTTGATTAACATACAATATTTAGGTGTAGGATGAAATAATGAGAACATTTTTTCAATATTGTGTTGTAATACATTTCTTTTATTTTATAAGAATTTGATTTGCAAGCACAGTGTATTAAGAAACTATACAATTCAATTGAAATATTACTTTTTAGTAAATTAAAAAGAAAATATAATCAAGCAAAATTTTGAAATATAAGCTGTCCTTTTTAGTATTCATATTTGACGACAAATTCTTGAGAATTAATTTCATCTTTAAATCTTATCGACCTTCCATATTTCCCATTTCCACTTTGATTCTCCACACAAAATGTTATTGTTAAATTTTCATGTTTAAACTCCTGAATTCCATTGGCACACACTCGCACGTCATCATCCTTAAGTTCATATGCTTTCTTTAATTTTTCAAATTCAGCCTGTCCGCTTCCTTCTCCAAAATACTGAAACCTTTCGCCGCCGACCTTCAGAATCGTATCAAACCGTATTGAAATCAACCGATTGGCCAATAGATCCTTAAAGTTTTTGATTATGTTCCACTCATCATTACAAGGTTGTCGTCCACCCAGTCGAATCTCAAACGGTGCTATTTGAGCCACTCTATCACGCATTTCATACGTCTGAATGGCTTTTCGGGGATTTTTTTTTATTGCCTCAATAATTTTTGTTTTTAAGCCACTGCTATTCATCAACTTACATTGCATGGGTAAATCAAGGTGAGCATAAATATTATCTATCAGACAGTTATTAGTACCACTCGATTCTACAGTTATGGTTTTATCATATGGCTCCCAATATCCTGAAATCGTGCCATTCGAAGGTGTGTACAAAAGAACGATAGTTTTATCATGTAAATTGACTCCGGTTACATCCACAAGTCTTTTATTTTTTTTGTTGATAATATAGATAGAAGCGTTGGTAATAGCAGCAAGTATTTCATAATCGTTGTTATTTAAAGGTTCACCCATTTCCAGTCTTTCAATTTCTGTCCTAATTATATCATCATGACTTGTCGTCTCTTCTTTAAAACTCTTTTTCCCTTCCTCTATTTGATATTCTTTTTTTTCACACTCTAATGGTACTTGCTCGGTTAAGTTACATTTTTCGTTTATTGTTTTTATTTTAGTACGAAATTTTTCATTTCTTTTATTAATTACATGAAGTTTAGGTTTCAAAGAAGAATTGGCAGAAACATCATTGGCATTACTATTCTCGAAGAGAACATTGCCCATTTTACGAGTAATCTGATTGCTTAACGTCTCAATAATATATTTCATATTTGATGGTAAGTCTAGAAAATGTTGTCCCGAACTGGTAATGGGTTCCTGAGGATCGGTACTGTACATTGTGGTTCCATTATCAGAAGCAAGCGAAATATCTGAATCCTTCAAATCTGTTAGTGGAGGAGGTCCATGTAAATTTTCAGTGGCGTAAGTTGGTGCCCCTTGATCCCCCGATATTATCTCCGATTGAGATTTTTTGATCTTAGAATCAAACTTTTTAAAGAAATCGTCTATATATTTGTTCAATTCTTGTTGCAATTCGTTAATTTCAGAGCAGTTTTCTTTGCTAGACAAACTTTTTTCAGCAATTTCCAAACTAATTTTTTGCAGTTTCTTAAAACAGCTATGCTTGTTTTGTTTATTCATTACAGATAAACCTAACTGGATAAAATGATTTTGCCAATTATTATTTCCCTTCTTGTTGTCCAATTTAAGTCCTTCAACTAGTGTTGGGTTATTAGAGAAGGCTTCCTTAATAGAATCTTCAATTGTTTTCAAAATTAATTGTTCAACATCATTAATAACCTTGTTTCTATTTTTCCAATTGTAAGCATTTTTAAAAAACTTTTTAATTTCCGGGTCCCTGAGGGACTTTTTAATTTCTTTCTTAGCTAATTTTATTTTCTGTGAAATCTCAGTCAAGCTTGACCTTCCCATCGATTCTTTCATATTATGGGACAACTCTAGATATCTTCTTTTAATAGACTCAATTCCGGAGTTCATCAAAGATACTGCTAGACTGACGGCATGGTGTACTATACTTGACGGGGCAAATTCAAATTCGTTGATCGGATCATCATAAATCAGGTTTGATAAAATATTAGAAATAAAATATATGGACTCAAAAACCCCCGATATTAACGAAAAAACAACTCCTTGAACGATTAAAGTAATGCTTGTGACAGCCAAATATAAAGAAGACTCCCAAAGAGCAGGCCTTACTACATTAGCTGTGAAAAAATGAGTCAACCCGTTGACTGCAGCTTCCTGGATTACTTCACTGTTTCCATTGCTTGAAAATGTTTCCGGTAAATGTTGAATAGACACACTAACATTATTTCCCTCAGATTGAGCCTCTTTGATAACCCGACAAGCGTTATCGATATAAATTTCTTGCTGACCCAATATATTCAACTGATGCTGCACATGTTCAGAAGTCTGCATCTTATTATACTGGCCCACCAGAATGCTTAGAGTCATTAGGTTTTGTCTCAAAACAATATCAATTGTCGTTTTGGCCTTTTCCAACTCATTTTTAGCATCTTCCTGTCGTTGTCCTTTGTTTTCTCCATATGACAAAAGGGCCCGTGCCTTATTGTATCGAGCATTTACACTGAAATCGGGATCCATGGCAATAGCTTTATCATAGCAAGAAATGGCTTTGTCTAGTTTGTCTCTTGTCAAATAATCATTTCCTTTCAAGACATAATAATATGGATTCTGAATCAGTTTATCCTCTTGAGCAAAGTGAAGGATATCTGACGCAAATGTAGAATTAAACCAATCTGTTGCTTCAATTAAAGTTAAATCCATCACATCTAAATGTTCATTTTTCAACCAAAATCCCCACAATTCTTCCAAGCCCTTACGTTCGTATAAACCCCAATCATGCTTTTTAGCCAACTCTGTGAGATTAGTTGTATATTTTTTTTGATCTATCGTAAGTGTGATCAAATCATTTGTTTTCGAAGATGGATACTTTTTATGCAAAAATTGATTCAACGTTTGTTTTTGATGTTGCTTTGTAAAATCCGATCGTAATGCTTCAACTTTTTCCTTAATTTGTTCCAAAATGGAAATTTTATCATTTTCGGTTAGTTTTGACTTTTGGTCTCCTGTCAGCGAATTAAATGAGTGTTCCACCAATTCCTTTCTGACTTTTTCTATCTTCTCATCTACAGCTTTACTCATTTTTGAAAGAAATATTGGATTAGTTTGCATACTGTGATGCATTGTCTCCAAAATATCCAAGAGTCCCAACTGTTCACATTGGCCTACGCTTGGTAGTAACCCATTTTCTAGATGACAAAATGTTGCGAACAGCCAATCCTGGATTTGAATCTTGTGTGCGTCCTGCGTCGCTTTTTCTGTGGCAACTTTCTCATGATCATCGCGATTTTTTTTGATTTTATCAATTTTAAATTTAAATGGATTGTGAATGATGAGCTGGGCCAGACCTTTTTTACCAACTCGGGCTGTTCGACCGACATTTTGTTGTTCAACGCGAAGGCTTTCCGGCAAGAAAGTTACTGCAACATACATTCCACCGCGAGCTTCGACCATTTCCGTAGTTTCCAAATCGGTACCACGTCCAGCTATATTAGTAGCTACGATAATCTCTCCTGAATCAATATATTTCTTATTGAAACTTTTATCTTCACCGGTGTAGCTAAAAATTTTGTTTGAATCATACTCCTTTTTGAGAGCATCAACCAGTCGTTTGACCTGCGATAGATATTTACAAATAACAAGTACTGCTCGTAAGTGGCTTGCATGGTATAAAATACGATTGATGCTTACTTGAAACCACTCAGATTCATCGTATACAACAATTGGGTAGAGTTCTTTACATTTATATTTACTGTTTGTATTGTTCAATACCTCCCGATACTGATAGGGAGGTATGATAACTGTATCCGTATTATAAATTACATAAAGAAAATCTTTAGTAGGGGTTTCACCCAATGTTCCAGTAAGACCATAAATATTGTGTTTATAACGTCGAAAAAAACTTACATTTGATAAAAAGTTGGTCGAAATTCCTTCTGGATCCATTCGTAAGCCTTCTTTAAGTTGCAAAAATTGGGTTAGTCCATCACTCCACACCATGTCTGATTGTAAAACTCCAGTTTCATTATAATGAATTGGAACGATCCGACCTTTTTGTATGGTATAATGAGCTCCTTTTTGGTAACCATAAGCCGCTGTTAGGGCGCTGCGTATCCAATTGGGTATTTGCGATACGGCAAATTTGCGTAAATGAACCGGAACATCTAAAACCTGATCTTCTAACAACCAAGGGTGCACAGTTAATTGATTTATCAACATCTTTTTTTCTTCAGTTTCAGAATCATTTAAGCTACTTTTAGTTTCCAAAGCATGAAGTTTACTATAAAGATGATTATAATCTTCATATTTACGCTTTTCCTCGTCAGTAAGATTTCGGAGCACACTTTCCATATATTTCTTGATATTATCGGTGATGAAAGCTCGTTTGTCTTCTACGGGTATTGCACAGGTTTTCCAATCTTGTTCGGAATATAGAATTATCTCGTTACCAATGCGTTTAAAATCCTCAATGATATAAAAAAGTTGGTCGTTGATGGTAGTTAGGTGACTGACCACTCTTTGAATCTGATCCCAGATCACTGCTAAGATTAGCTCTAGATGAACCATCGCAGGAGTTTGTTCCGATAATCGAACACTGTGCGATCGATTATCAAACAGCATACTATCAACTTCGTCGACAATAACTACATCAAACCCCCGATTTCCTCGAATGTCTTGTCCCATGAAGTCAGTGCGTAGAATATCGGCTTGGAAATCACCAGCCACCCCATATACTACATTACTTTTATATGCCGACCGTTTATTAGTCATAATACTATTTTCGGCAACTGTCAACAAAAGAGATTGAAAAAATTTGGTTTGTCGTTGTACTTCAGGAATTGAGAGTTCAGTGGACGTAGTTATGATATCTACGTTTTTGCCTTGTAAAGCATGAATAGCTGCTAACATAGCGACGATCAACGACTTGCCTTCACCAGTATTGATTTGCACTAATCGACCCATTTCTTCTCCTGAATTTAAAAGAGTTATCAACGCTAAAATCTGTGTGTCTCGAGGTGTGATGCCGCCATGCTGTAGTTCAACTGATCGCTTCACTCCTGCTATTAGTTCTGAAATTAAATTTTTTGGCCGATCGGAAGACTTTACATCTCTCGCCCAAGCTGAGATCTCTGTAGATTTCCATTTCCTTATTGGTTTGTCTGAATTAACAGAGGAAAGTATTTTAGAAGGTGAGTTATATGATAGCATAACCATTTCAAAAGAAGCTTTTAAATCTATTGAAATATCAGAAGAATCAAATTTTACTAGCTTTATCAGTTCATCAATTGTGTAAACTTTAGGATCTTTAAATAGCTTTTCAGAAACGAATGTATCTACTTCATTAACCCAATCTGTTGGATTAATCTTAGGTAACATATCAAAGACAGATTTATAAATTGTATCGCTAACTTGATAATCATAAAGCACGTCTAGTACTCTACCAAATGTATCTGGATCAGCTTCTACTAAACTTTGATTTTTAATAATGAAGCTTTTCAGCACATCGGCAAAACAGAATTTTTTTAATAGTTTGTAATCAGGTATAATAAAAGAAGACAAAACTATTTTATGTAGCAAAGAATCAATGATAATCTCTTGAACCCATAATTCTACTTTATTATCTTTATCATTGTACATTTGCGTTATTTCTAGAATTATGGCGTCTGGTACTTGATACTTCTTAACGATCCCCAAAAACTGTGATATGGGACCTGAATCGATTTCTCCTTCAATAAATTTCAGAAAATGTTCAGTTATTGCAACGTTCCAGTTTAAATCGATAATTTGAGAGCCGAATTGATTGTGAACTTTTTGTGGGAAACTTGGTAAATACTCCTTTAACTCAAGTAGTAGCCAACTTAATTTTAAGTGTGATACCCATTCGTTTCCTTCACTCCAATGTGAAGCTTTTGTGGTGAAAACCAAATAGAAAAGGTCAGCAATATCTTGTAAGGAAAGATTCAAATTATTTTTTGCCAGTTTTACGGTTTTGAGGAGAGACACTTGTTCGGTTTCTGTATATTTTTGGGTTATTTTTAGCCAACAAACGCGAAGTTTGCGCATAGAATGGTCGTCTTCATCGATAAAATCTATAATATCAGTGAGAAGGGTTTGTCGGATCCATTCGGAGACGGGATAGAGTTGTATAATACCTGGA
The DNA here is from genome assembly GCA_958496155.1 of Sisyra nigra. Classification (NCBI taxonomy): domain Eukaryota; kingdom Metazoa; phylum Arthropoda; class Insecta; order Neuroptera; family Sisyridae; genus Sisyra; species Sisyra nigra. The sequence goes on along the minus strand of OY292316.1, from coordinate 33,030,738 downwards.
TATAGAAACTGTTCCTTGGAAAAAAAATCTATGATGGATTTTTGCAGCGTGGTATCTACTTGAGGTAATTTTATTTCTATGAATTTTCCAATCGTTTCTTGAAAATGAGTTTGTTCTTTACTTGTCAAATGCATTGTAAACTTTTTCAAAAAGGATGCAATATCTGATGGCATTGAATCGTTTAATGGATTGGATTGTATGTTTTGAATTTGTAAATTAGTTGTTGTTATTGGCTGTTGAACACAATCTTCATAATAACTGTCACTGTCACTGTTACTATCACTATCCGAGCTGAAGTTGCAACCCGTAGTATTAGAAGAGTCGTCAATATCTATTCTTTGAAAATTTAAATCGTCCTCAAAGGGGTCTGAACTAGAAACAAAATCAAATTGGGTGATCTCATTGTCGTCAAAATCGATATCTACACTGGTAGTTATTTCTTCAATATCTTCTACAACTATCTGAGTTTTCTCAATTTGAGAAGTTATCTGGGAGAAAATTTCTTGGCGTTCCTTATCTTTTTGTTCTTGACGTTGTTTTTCTCTCTGCCTGTTGAATTCCTCTTGTCGAAGAATATCTTGGCGGTCTCTTTCGAGTTGTTCTTCGAGTGCTTTTTGCTTTTGTCTCTCTAATTCTTTCGCCCGTTCGTAACAACCACAACATTTAGAGCAGAGCTTGGATGAATTACATTTCTGACACTTGTAGTATTGTGGACATCTATCACGAAAGCACGTTACGCACACATGCGATTTATAATGCTTCGTACAATGATCCCAACATGACTCATCTGGACATTGAAAGCCACAACTGCATCGCCAAACATCGTTATAACAATTGATCCAGGTACATGAGGACATACCGAACCAGTTTAGTACGCCACCACCTTTCAAACCTAAAGAACCGATATAGACCAAAGGTTGTTGAGTGGGTGTTTTATCGATGATATGAACATGTCGCGATTGCCAAGTAGGATTTTTGGAGAGTAAATCTTCGAGTTGAAAGTCTTTTTCAATGACGACCCTAGTTGTGAAAGAACGAGTCAGTCCAGGAAAGCGTTTATCATCAACTATAGCCGTCCATGAATTTTCATTAATCGATTTTAACGTAATTAAATAACTGGAATCTTTGGTAATAGTATAAAGAGTAGGTGTTTTTGATTGTGAACGAGGTGAAGTAGAACCAGGAGCTGAAGTTGGTTGCTTCAGTGAATTAGCCATTGTATGAGTATTACTATCTTCAGTGATTTTTATCTGAACATTGTATCCTCTTGATTCTGAAAGAAAATTGTTTTTTGTTTTTATTTCTTTTACAATAGTTTTGCAGTATCATGTTATTTAAATTGGTTCAGTAATAGGGTGCTTTTGCACTAAATAAAATGTATTTCAACAACGACATGAACTACTAGTATCATTAGTTCTTATAAAGCATAAACTATTCCATCGTTTTATCAAAATATTTCAATAGTTTTACAGTGTAATGAAATACTTTTCATGTCTGAGCCTGAGCGTATGGAATTATATGTCGAACTAGTAAACTAGTAAACTAGTAAACTTTACTAAAATAAACGTTTGAATCTAATTGAACTTAGTTCATACCAGCCCCCTACAACTCCATGTTACAAAAATGTGACCATTTTTACTGGATTTGCAGTCACTAGTTGCGATTTAGTTGCTAACGAGTTGAACGAAGAAGACCACAAAGACTGACAAAGACCGAAGAATTTATGGAAGTCGGAGGTTAGAAATATTTTTTTTAAACGTCAGGCAAGTTATTAAAATGAAACTTTTTTAAATGTTTTCATTATTATTGTTATTATATGAGAATAATTATGATAAGTATTTTTATATAATAATTATAATAACTCTGATAAGTTTAAGTGGTAGGGGGCTGTTTGAGACGTATGACTCTTATAACAACACCGATTTCCGTAGAAATCGGTCACGTTTTTTTAGCCTTTCTCGTATCTAAGTGACAGGGGGCTGGTTCATACATTATAACTTTAGCAAATATTTATACATTGGTAATTACGGAAGTATTCAGAAATCAAATGACAAAAGAGGAGAACTAAAACTCAACAGGACTCGCAAATAAAATATTTTTACAAAATCACAAAATCGAATTATAATTTATAAATAAATAAAGTGAAGGTAATTTCTCGCTCCATTTTGAGGACGACTATCTTGCTGGACCTCTCTCAACTTAAGTTAAGCGAATTACTAAAGAAACACTCGGAAAGTTCACTCGAACACTAATTCTCCAATCGTTAACATCTGCTTGTTGCACCTTTCAACAACAATTGATACAAACGTTTTAATATTCTAATAAAATCTAAAAAGTGGCCCCACGTCGTTACTTAGCTTTTGTCCTCAAGTCCACTACCCACTGAATTACGGCACTTTGCAAATAGGCCCGTTTTTTTAAAAATTGAAAATTTTAGTTTTGTACCTTTTTTGGATCGAAGTTGCGTCGGAACCATTGATCCTTCTAGCAGAACTTACAGAATGTAATTTGTAGACAATTTAAATAGCTTTAAATTAAGAGCAAAGCGGGGTCTGTAATCCTCGTAGTTCTCTCAAAATTTTAGAGAACCCATATAATTTAAAATCGCATTTTGGTGGGTACTCCAATATTGGTGGATCATCACGGTTGTCTTGAGGCTCGTCACCGTCGTCCTTTTTATTGCAGTTTTGCACATTTCCCCAGAGCAAATAGCACACATCGTAGAACACCTAAGCTCTGCTTTCAGGCAAGTACAGCTACCACTCAGCATCCCTTCTTGCATTTACAAGAGAGGTGTTTTAGTAGCGCTGCGGGGGCAAGATCTTGCCGAATGGCAATGTGGATAAGTCCAGCTGGGGTCATACCTTCTTAAAAATCACTTTATGCAACAAAAAAGTGTTTAGGTACATTTCTGGTAAAATGCAATTTTACCTTTAATGGTTTTTTCAAAGATTTTGAGAGAACTTCGAGGCTTACAGACCCCGCTTTGCACGTAAAGTAAAGCTAGAGTTTGGGTAAAAGTAATTAAAAATTAACAATTTTTTTAAAATCCAATTTACTGAAATACTCTTATTTATTATCAACTAAATTTCTGACTAATGTTAATATAGTTATATAAATGCTTATTAAGTAATCATATTACACAGATATTTAGTGATTTAACGTATTTAACTTTGGCATCGGGTTTTTATGGAAAATAAAAAATCTCTCCATATTAAAACAGCTTTTTGTTTTAATTTATCATGGAACTTTTATAAGCTGATTACGTTCATTCCCCACCATGTCTTATTCCATAAGCGCTTTTCTTATTGTCTATACTTTATTTAAATTATACCTATTAATTAACGGTGGGTCAGTTATAATAACATCCAAGGAATTTTTGTCTTAGAATTTCATGTCCTATCCACCCTTGCGAAAAACTCCATACCTTACAATTCACCCTACAGAGTAAAGATAGTAAAGATAATATTATACATGTGGTATTAAGACCAAGCAACAAAAAAAAATATAAAAATCCATTTTTAAAACTGGTTTTATTTCTAAAATGCACTAAAAAGTAGATAATAAATATTATATTAGAATGTACAAAAAGAAAGATATCTGAATTCCAAATCGTCAATCGATATAGCCATTAAAATTGAAAGTGATACAAGAATCTATAATCGTATGTTAAATTGATCATCATAACTATAAGACCAGGGTGCGCAAATTAACTCATTAATCTGAAATTTGTCATTAACCAAGCAAATTAATTTTCTTGTCTAAAATTTACCACTAATACAGCACCTTGGTCTTATAGTCATGATGGTCAATTAGAATTTAAATGATCAATTTAACATACGACTATATAGATTCTTGTATCATTTTTAATTTTAATGACTGTATCAATTTCAAATATAGGGATCTTTCTTTTTGTAAATTCTACTATAAAATTTATTTTATAATTTTTAGTGCATTTTGGAAATAAGACCAATTTTTAAAAATTGTTTTTTATACTTATTTTTATTTTCTGCTTTTATATAGACAACATTGGGAACCACTGCGGTAAAGTGCAATGCGCATCTGTAGTTGGAGCCCTCGATGCCTCAAATAATGCCGCAATTTATGCTAAAAGCGGTTATTGGAAAATGGCCATAGATACTTATAAAAAACTTAACTTTTTAATTCTTACTTTAAACACTACTACTTAATTTTATTTTTTTTTTATTAATAGATTTATGCCTCTCTCTTGGAAGAAAAGAGTGATAAATAAACGTAATTTTTCATACATCAATATATCTAAAGATACCTGTTGATAAGACAATGAACTTAAAAGAATACTATAACCTAAAATAGTGAATGGTTCTGTGGGGTAAATAATATTTTCTACCATAAACTTCCCAACGAGTTTTAATAAAATAGTTTTAAACATACCTCAGAATCTCAGATGTTAAGTTAACACATTGAATATTATTATCCTAAAAAAAGGTACGCTTCTATAGGATAGCTACATCCATTCTACTAAATTGGATAAATGGTTGTACACATTTGGTGTGAAAGGTTCTCAAGCCTTAAAGGAACACAAATATACTAATTTTATAATATTCATAAAAACTTATAGAACCTATGAGATAGCTAACATATTCTTCCTGAAAAAAGTATTGTAGTTTAACGGATTGTCATGAACTTACTATAATACTTATGAATCAAAGATCCGGAAATGTATATCTATCTTTTTCTCTTAAGATAGCTGAATTTCTTATTTTGGGATGAAGGTTTCTGTAAATCAACCAAATTAATTTAGATTTGATCAACGAAACGGGCGGGGATTATACAGTACCTATCGCAATGTTAACTAAATCAGAGTCCCTAAAACAGTTTAGAGGGTTTATCTGCTAGAGTTGTTACCTACGTATTTTATACAGTTTAAAGAATACTCTGTTCTCAATAATTTTTATTCATTTTACAGAGTTTATATAAACGGGGAAGACATAAGGAAAATCAGGTAAACGAAGAACAGCATAATATATCGTATATATCGTATCATAAGTCTAATCTTGTTGAATTAATATATTTTATTAGGTAATGATGAATGAAGAAGAAATAAAATATTTGCTATAAATGATAGCTAATCTTAAATTCTTCATAATCTTTCATTGATATGAATTATTATTTAGTTGGCATATTTAAAAAAAAAATTAAATTAAAATTAAATTTATTATTGTAATGTCGGTTAAATTTGAATACGCAAATCTAACATAACTACAGAAATTAAATCAACTCAAAATTTAAAATATTTGTAATGACGCGTCATAGATCTTCCTAATACATGAAAGAAACCCTCTGTTGGTTAAAATAACATAAATAAATCCCACGATTGATTAAAAAAAATTATAAATAGAATAATATTTAGTTATCTATAGTAATCTTTATAAACTGAACTATGTACACACAACTTTTTTGTATATCGTATAGCGGAAGGTTGAGAATTTGAGAACACCGGGTAATTTAAAACAGTTGATTTTAAGTATTTTTTTCTTTCGCGAAAATGTTCATAAGTGTTTAAATGGACATGTTAGATAACCATTAGTTCCTGGATAAAAAAAATGTTTAAATTGACGTCCGCATACTGTCACGGTAAGTAAATAATTAAAAATTGTTCTTCTGCTACAATCTTTGTCGCAAGTAAAAATTTTAGAAAAAAATATTTTTTTGAATTTTTGTGCGTGATATTTTGTTATTATCTTTCTTGTACAATCCATTTATTGTTTATATGTGGCTACTTAAGTTCAATGAAGAAAATATAAGTATTCAGTATCGAGCATTTTAATTTGAATACCTAAATCGGGTAATTTGGAAAGATTTTTATACAGAAAATAATTTTTCAACTGAAAATGCATAATCTATATATGTATGTATACTAACGGACCCGGCAAACGTTGTTTTGCCTGATTGTTAGCTTGTCTGCTAATAGAGGGTTCAAAAAACGTTTTTTTTTTTAATTTAAAATTATTGTGGCTTTGACTGCGGGGTCATTTCGCGACTTCTTTATTAGTTGGTATAATGACTGTTGTGTGTCAGATCTGTAAATAGTACGGTGATTTTTTAATTGATTTTCATCTTTGTTTGAAGTCGGAGACTTCCGGGTCCAGCATATTCCCAAGATCCTGTTGAGCGGAAGTAGAAGGACAACCAGGGTCGGACCTTACCAAATGTGGAACATCAATAAGCCGAAAACGTTTTATTCAATAACTACCATAAATATTGATAATAAATAACATTTAAATTTAAGTTTATCATCGAAAAATTCATAAAGAGCAATGGGTAAAAAATGCTTGCAGCATTGCGAGTTCTGCGATTTAAGTTTGTAAGTCTAACTGCTGGAATTTTTAAAAACAAAAATTCTTAGATTATAAACCAATTGGCACAGTTTTGGCTCACCTAAGTTATTAAGTTAGCCCCTCAGGATATTTTATTAGTTTTTTTGAGTTCTAATTTTCTTTATCGTTTATTCTTGCTTTTTCGTTATATTCAGATATAGTTGTGTAGTTCATGTATCAGAGTAACAATTTAAATTACGATTTTTAACATTCAACAAACAAAAAACTATTTCATTGTTTTAAATTTAAAATAAATTGTTTAACCCTTCACTTTGATTGTTAAATTTTTGTTAATAACATATATGAATAATTTTAAATAACTAAAATACGTATTCATATATTTTTAGATTATTCAGTTGTGTTGCGCATGTATTTTGAATTCTTGAAATCTATGGTACACCTTTATAATTTAAAAAAAATAAATATTATAAAAAAATGAAAAACCGACTTCAAAATAAATAAAAAATCTTAAGCAAGAAAAGCACTAAAAAGCAACAAATTAATGTCGTATCCTTACAGTATCTACAACTTACACATTATTAGGATGATACAATGTACAACTATTGTTATTTTTGGAGTTGGTGTCAATCAAGAAAATAAATATTAATGGTAATTTGTAAAAATTTAAAAAGGTTAAATGGTAATTGGTATTTTGTAGTTTAAAAGTCGCTAGATATTGTTACAGTTCGAGTATATTGTTTAAAAGTTCATTTGAAAAATAATTTTCATAAGTATTCTCGTTTTTTGCTAAGTACCAATATAGTCGTATTTCCTTGGCTGACACCAACTCCAAAAATAACAATAGTTGTACATTGTATCATCCTAATAATTTGTAAGTTGTAGATACTGCAAGGATACGCCATTATTTTGTTACTTTTTAGTGCATTTCTTGCTTAAGATTTTTTATTTATTTTGAAGTCGGTTTTTCATTTTTTTATAATATTTATTTATTTCTCGCGTTTTAGTGCTCTGAAGTTTGATAATTGATTTTATTTTCTTGAAAATGGTTAAACCTTCTAAACGCGTTTAATATTAAAAGTTACTACATCATCCCTTTTTGCCCTTAAGAGTTGAAATTTTTTGCTTTTCAATGTAATAACAAAACTAAGTGGATTACTCTTTCCAACAGAAAAAAAAATATCAAAATTCGATGATTCAGTTAAATGTCACTATTTCATCCCCTATTTTCATCCTTAGGGGTGCATTTTTTTCTTCAAATTGAAATGTGAACAATTTAAAGGTACGTTGTACGTAATAGAAACAAAATTATCAAAACGGGTTAGCCAGGAAAAACTTATAATATATTATTTTATCTCTAATTTTAACCCCATATGAGTGGATTTTTTTTATAAAAAATGGATAGGAGATTAATTTAAAATTGTGTTCTACAAATAAAAAAAGAATTATCAAAATCGAGCTATCTAATAGGAAGTTAGTATTTCATCCCTTAGTTTTCAACCCTTTAGAAATGGAAGATTTCCCTCAAATTAAAACTGGACCCCACGGAAAGCACCAGCTTGCAAATAAAAAATAATTATCAAAATCGAGCTATCCAATAAGAAGTTAATATTTCATCCCTTAGTTTTCAACCCCTTAAAAGTGGAAGATTTCCCTCAAATTAAAACTGAGCCCCACGGAAAGCACCAGCTTTCAAATAAAAAAATATTTGTCAAAATCGAGTTATCCAATAAGAAGTTAATATTTCATCCCTTAGTTTTCAACCCTTTAGAAATGGAAGATTTCCCTCAAAATAAAACTGGACTCCACGGAAAGCACCAGCTTGCAAATAAAAAAAGAATTATCAAAATCGAGCTATCCAATAAGAAGTTAGTATTTCATCCCTTAGTTTTAAACCCCTTAGAAGTAAACGATTCCCTTCAAATTAAAATGAAACCACACGGAAAGCACTGGCTTTTAAATAAAAAAATAATTTTCAAAATCGAGCTATCCAATAAAAAGTTAGTATTTCATCCCTTAGATTTCAATCCCTTAGAAGTGAACTATTTCCTTCAAATTAAAATGAGACCATTCGGGAAGCACCAGCTTTCAAATAAAAAAAGAATCATCAAAATTGCATTACCCAGTCGTAAATGCTGAGGTAACAAACATAAAAAAAATACAGTCGAATTGAGAACCTCCTCCTTTTTTTGAAGTCAGTTAAAAAAAAACTTCCTGTTTTGATGCACATTTCAAAAGACGTAAACTTCAAAAACGGTCTGCTCTGCCTTCCGCAGTACTTTCTCGATTAGTATCTTAGTTTAGTTCCTTAGTTTTTTTGGCTGTATTCCTTAATAATTTTATCCCAATATCCTTTACAGAATCGCCAGAATTAAAATTATTATTTTTCAAACCCTATAGCTTAAGTTTTTAAATTTTCAATATTTTTTTTTTGTTTCATAGTATAAGGATAAAACACTATATAGCTCAAGCAAAGGGCCTGGGTACGATTCCGGATCCCATTTTTTTTTAATAAGAAAAAAAGATGTATAATATTTATTCACGGATATATTTCACAAAAGGAATTTATGACAAAAATATCAACATTCTTATATTTTCGTTTTCAGTCGTTTGTATTACAACACAATAATAACTTTTATTATATGATTTGAATTTCCATTGTTTGAAATTCAAAAAAGAAAATGGGATTTTGACACTTTTCTGGATAATTTTTTTCTCCATAAGAACCATCCTTAGACATACACGAATTTTTGGAAAAAAAATTATCCGAATTGGCCCATCCGTTCACGCGTGATGCGATGACCAAGGAAATAGCGATTCATTTATGTACATATATATAGATAATGTATGCATCAAATTTATAATCAAACAATAAATCAAAACATATATTTTTAAAAAAATTAAAGGTGTTATAATCTGTAAAATAATAGTAATCTATACTAATATATAAAATTGAAGAGTTTGTTTGTTTGTTTGTTTGTTTGTTTGTTTGTTTGTTTGTTTGTTTGTTTGTTTGTTTGTTTGATTGGTTGAACGGGCTAATCTCAGGAACTACTGGTTCGAACTGAAAAATTCTTTTAATGTTGGGTAGCCTAATTATCGGGGGAGGCTTTAGGCTATATAACATCACGCTACGACTAATAGGAGCAGAGCATCGATGGAAAATGTTGCAAAAATCAGGAAAAAATTTTCCTTTTGAGAGCGTTCGTGGCCTGCCCTGCGTAAACGGTTAAAGTTACGCAAAAATTATGTGCAGCAAAATTGTTCCTCTTAAAAAGTTCTACAAAAAAGTCCGCGACGGCATATGTCTATCTTTTACGGTTAGCCCGCTATAACCTTTTTAATGGCTGTTAAGGTTGTTTCAAAAATAATTCATTATTTGCGAAATTGTTTTTAGAAACATATTATTAATTCTTACCCAAATAAATATGACTTTTAATAAAATTTGTTGTGATAATAAATGACAATCTGAGTCATTAAATAGAATTCTTTTTATTAAGGGAAAATGTCTCATTTACCCGGGAAATTGAAAAACGGGTTGGAGAAAAAAATTATGCATAAACTCTATTTTTAGTTGAAAATGGATTTTGGTGATATTTAAGTATAATAAATATGCGAATCATTATCTAAAACACGTTTTATTTCGTAAAAATTTCTCATTTTATCGGGAAAATAGAGAAAAACTGGTTCGAAGAAAAATCATGTGAAACCAAACATTTTAATAACTCATTTATTAGCTAAGAGTTAAGTAATGACTCATAAGGTTCTCAAGGCAAAATCATAATTTTTCTTTTCATACAGTCCACTTTTTATCCAGGAAATATGTATGTTCCCGTAGGATAGATACGTTTTTGTTTTTCACAGAACAAAAGATTACCATAATTTCTTGCAATATGGTGGTTTAAGAGACAGTGAATGATATGGGTTACTTTTTATGTTAGAATATTGTACGGTTCCCGTAGGATAGGCTAAAAATAGAATCTTTCAGGAACTGAGTATTTCAAAAGAGTTTTCTAAAAGTTTATGAATAAGAGTTTTAACGAATTTTCCTCAGAAAGGCTTGATCTCTTTTTTATCCAGGAAAAATGTTCTACTCCCGTGGGATAGATATGTTTTTGTTTTTCACAGAGTAAAAGATAGACATGATTTTTTGCAATATGATAGTTGAGGGATCAGATAATAATATAGATTATTTCTTATGCCAGAATAATGCACGGTGCTCAAAGGATAGCATGATAATTGTCTCCTGCGGGAACCGTGTGTTAAAAAAAGGTCGTAAAATAGATCTTTAAAGTTCGTGAAATAGCGTTTTAACACATTTTCTCTTTAGGATTAAAATAAAAATTACAATTTTCACTTGAAGATATGATTTTTTATTTAACATCCGAAAAATAATGAAAATTTTTAAAACGTTGATATTTCTTTCATTGTTAATTTTCGAATACATATTTAGAATTTAAGGTGTTAAAGTACATTTAAAAAATCAACAATTACATTTTTAACTTTTAACATTTTTCAAGACTCCCCACTCTTTAAAATATGTTAGGCCTCCTAAGTGAGCGCTTGCGCTTTTCCTTCTCAATATTTGTGTACTTCTAACTTTTTTTCAGTAGTCAGTACTGAGCTGATTCATAGATCATTTTTTTTTTTTTTTTTTGGGTGTTTTAAGTCGTTTTAACAGCTAAGGTCATATCACGACTGTCTAAACACAGAAAATTTCTGTTGGTCAATTATTTCTTAGGTCTAGAATCTTAAGTCTAGGATTCAACGGGAATCGAACCCAGAACCACTTGAACCACTTTACTATAGTTCCACTCTTACTGATCATAGTGTGATGTACCTAAAATAGCTCATGAGTCATGTTATACTTTTAACGTTACAGACATACAATGTTTTTCTTGGTTTTGTCCGCGTGGTTTTAAATTAGCATTATAGGTACCAAATTTTATCTCTTAAATGGTTCTTAAGTGATTTGTGGATAAAACAAAGAAAGTTTCAACTCCTTTAGAATTGTGCCATAGGTACCCCACGTTTAACCCTCTCGCACTCTTATCTGACGCAGACGGAGTTGCGCGGGTCAGCTAGTGTAATATATAGTTTTTAATAGTTCCGGTTTATTGAAACTCTATACTGTAGATTATGCAATTTTAAGTTGAAAAATTATTTTCTATATAATTCTCGTCGCATATAAGTTTTAAGGCGTAGGATTTTTTCAAATAATGTTAATAAAACAACTAAGAAGGAATTAATCCAATTATTTGCAATGCTGGTTATATTATCACTTTTTAAAGTAACTCTAATTCAGTAACGGCTATAGAGTAAGAAATAGGTTCTGAAAGTCCCGGTCGATAGCATTAGCGGCTATCATCTAAGCTAGCGCTGATGTTAAAAAATAATAGTTTTTATTTATTTTTTTTCGTACTGTTTCATCACATCAAAAACTATGAAAAAATTCACGAGTGTAAAGAGTATAAAAAGAATATTTTAGTTTAATTTTTACTCTGGAAAATCGGCTTTTTTTCTGAGATTTATTATGATATGGTCATAACATCTCTTTTAGTCATAGAAATTGGAAAAAAAATCACCATTCATTAATATTCAATTTTACTATTAAAAAAAAATTAAATCGAAAAATGAGGATTTTTGAAAATTTCGAAAACCGTTTAATATAGGGCGCTAAAAATTTGGGTAAATTATTTTTGTTTGATGTTAAATCGTTCCCCCAACTGAAAATTGAAAAAACCGTGGGGGCAGATTTTCCATATAAACCCGGCTATAGGTACTCTTTGAAAAACAATTCGAATAATTTTGGCTGAGAAAACATGGCTACAGTGGACGGAGAAGCATCAAACATTTGTAAAATCGGATTGTATGCATTTTAAAAAGTAAACATATATTAACTTTGGGGTTTGTCAAATTTTTTCCACAACCGAAAATAAAGTTACTTAATTATTAAAAAAAATATTGAATCAAAAGACAAAAGAAAAACAAAAATGGAGCGTACGATAGTTGTTCAAATTTCTTAAAATTTCACTTACCTTATTGGCAGGTAGAAAGGTACAATAAAATCACTTATAATACAATAATACTTCACTTACAATTAAATTATTCTTTTTTCTTAAGGAACTTAAATATTTATTTTTTATCTAAAAAAAATTGTGGTAGGAGATGGCTGGGCTATTTTAAGAAACAGCAGAGTCTAGCGAAGGTTGAAATCTAGAACCGAGTCGAACTGAATTAATAGATAATTGAACAAGGATGTATTGATGTTACGATAAGCTAGATTTTTTTGCACATTCTTCTGTAATCAAAATTAAGTTTTATTTAAGTTCTGAGGTTTTCAAGTGAGAAAACGTAATTTTTCTTAACCACATTAAGCGAATTTAAACATAATTTATATTTCAACTTTGTTATAGATTCGTTAATTTTGGAGTTTTAATATCACTGTACGTAAATTTCTCAAAAACATATTGTATAGTTGTGAATAAATAATTGACTAATACTTTAACCCCGTGGCTCTAAAGTCACCTAAGTCTATATTTTTATTTTCTTTTACTACTATATAGTAAAGGAAGTATTGTAATCGGGTCGAATTTTCGAATTCGAGCTTTCACCAGGAAATACATGCTTTGTCTGTGTGTTACTGTGTGTGACAGCCATATCGTATCGAAAGCTTTATCCATATTTCACCATACTTGGAATTTGGCCTCCATATTATACTAGTTATCGAAAGCTCCACTTTATTCTAGGAGTTTTTGAGCTTTTTCGATTTTTTTCGAAAACGGTTCCAACGATTTTCTTAAAACTTTCTTTCGTTCTTAGACTTATTGATGCCTGCAACTTTTAATTGAAATTTTTTCCTGGGAAAATTCAAATAAGGATGGTTTTGGGGTTAAGGGTGACAGTTCGTATATGCACAATTAAAATATATATACATTAAGTTCTGTTTATACAGTTATAAAGTGCTTATAGTTCTTTTAACTAACAACTAGTTTCATAAATAAAAGTAAAAGAAAGTACTGTAACGCCTCGCAGCAGATATTTTTTTAAAGAAATTAATATGGTAGATTTTAAATATCTCTTCAATCCTCCATGTTCCTAAGGTATAATACTTATAGAAGACAAAAATATTTCAGCTAGTAAATAAAAAGTCTAATTAAGAAATGTAATTACTAATGTACTTGTTTATTAAATACAATATGCATGTTTTTTTTTAATTTGGAGTTGATTCAATTTCAATGGTCATGCAGAAATTGCGTGATCACATTTAACCAATATTAAGGGACTTATTACAATGTAACATGTGACAATGTAAGGCAATTAATAGATTATGAAAAATATAAGATTAGCTATCTTTTACAGCGAATTTATTTCTTATTCCTTTATCATTACCTAAAATTAATAATTAAACAAGATTAGACTTATCTAAATGTGTTCAATGCTTTTCTTTGGATACCTGAGTTTTACTTTTCCTTATGACTTGCTCATTCATTTAAATTATGTAAAATGAATAAAAAATAATGAGGGTTAAGTGTTCTTTTAACTGTACAGAAGTTTAACTCATGCAATAGTATGTTTAACCATCAAAAGTGTTTTAGGAAATAGGAACCTTGATTTATTTACAGTACAGTTTTTATTGCAATTTTTATATCACGCATGTATAGAGCTTTTAACGGGCGGGTCTCAAGCCCGAAACCGACAAGCTTTTTGAAGCCCAAGCCTAAAGCCCGACGGATTTCGGGCTTATGTTTCTCGATATTTTCTCACAAAAATTTATATAAAACTTGACCAATTGTATAATACCATATGTTACAAAAACATCAATTGATCTGACAACAACACTAATGAAACGTTTTTTCTCTTCCACAAGCAATTGACTTGTTGACAACATCGAAGATAGTAACACATCACTTAAAAATGTTAATCAAAATATTTCACTAGAAAACGAATTAAAAAATCGTTTAGAACCTTCGAATTCTCGAAAGGATCTAGCCCAATAGCAATAAGCAAAGTGCCCCAGGTGGTTTTTGAAAAATGCTTCCGTGTGCTGATTCCTCTCCATGAAAAACTTATTGTCGCGCAATTTTAACCCGCTACCCCCACTTGTATTGGAGTTACGGGGGAAACTACCCCAGACGTTAAATTTTTTTTTAAGAAAACTATTGAAGATTTTTTCATGAAATTAAAACTGTACGTATATTGATAAAACGCATAATATATATTTTTTCAGAATTTTTATAAATCTATAAATGATGAAAAATATTATTTTTATTTTTTGAGGGTGGTTTTTTACATCAACCCTTAAAGTGACACCTTTTTTTTAAAAATGTAATAAGTGCATTTATTATCTATCTTTCATTTAAAAAAAGTTGCGTCAAGAAATTAGTTGTCGCTTACCACCAAAATGAGGTCATCCAGGGACAGGTTTGTAATAAGCAGCCATGAGTCGATGCATTTCGTAAATGTATTTATTGCTTTATGGCTTGTACATACATGCAATAATGTGGTTTTTGTCAAGAAAAAAGTTCTGAGACAGAAATTAATTTTTGAAATTTTTAAATAGGCCTATTAACAATATATTGCTGGGATCTTTTATCCATTCTTTATACCCACTAATAATAAATTCAACTAAAGTTTGTTAAATAATACCTACTTGTAATTATTTTAGATCTTATATTACTTACGTATATACTCAAATATTGTTAGTATTATTATTTGAATCAAGTTATATTTTTGTTTGTTATAACTTTATTATTATGCATTACAAGCCATAAAGCAATAAATGCATTTACGAAATGCATTGACTCATGGCTGTTTATTACAAACCTGTCCCTGCATGACCTCATTTTGGTGGTGAGCGACAACTAATTTTTTGAAGCGACTTTTTTTAAATAAAAGATAGATAATAAATGCACTTATCACATTTTTAAAAAACGGTGTCACTTTAAGGGTTGATGTAAAAAACCACCCTCAAAAAGTAAAAATAATATTTTTCATCATTTATAAATTTATAAAAATTCTGAAAAAAATATATATTATGCGTTTTATCAATATCTACGTACAGTTTTAATTTAATGAAAAAAGCTTCAATAGTTTTCTTGAAAAAAAAATTTAACGTCTGGGGTAGTTTCCCCCGTAACTCCAATACAAGTGGGGGTAGGGGGTTAAAATTGCGCGATAATAAGTTTTTCATGGAGAGGAATCAGTACACGGAAGCATTTTTCAAAAACCGCCTGGGGCACTTTGCTTATGGCTATTGGGCTAGATCCTTTCTCACAACTGCGTTATAAAAGATTACGAAAAAAATTTTCAATATCAAAAAATAATAGTATTTAAACCAAAAATTGAAAGCATTTATTAAATGCTATTGGCACCATTAAACCATCATCAATTGACACAGAAGATTGTTTTTTGTTGTAAATAATGTATGTACAAAATTACGTTATAGATTATCGGATAAGACTTTAAGTGTTTTTGTATTTAAATAAAGAAATTGCATTGATTGATTATTATTACTATAAAACATAATTTTAATTCTTTTTTTAACTTCTTTTTTTTTAACTTGCGCCAGAGCCCGAATGGGCTTGCATGTATCGGGCTTTTCCAAACTCTACCCACTTATCAAGAATAACTGTACAATGTTTCATTAGAGTTAAAATATTTTACTTTCAATAGTTAATTAATCTCTACAATTAACCACATAACACTTATTAACAATATTTATGACATTACAATAAACAAAAGTAAAATATTACACCAAGTTTATCTTAAAACATATAATATATTATGTAACATGTAAACTGTTGTATCTCATGGCATTTGGCAAAGTTTACAGTACCTAGACATAATATTACTCAGAAATGTTGTAGTTTTTGAGCGTTGAATATTCAAACGACAAGTCCCATATGTGCATTTTTTTTATTTACTTAAAATAATCTCCGTGTTATCCTTTTTCTGTTGATGCAATCCTCTTTATGTTTTTCGATTTGAAAACGAGTTTTAAAAATCAATTTTTTAGGACATATATACGTTTAAATAGGTACATATTATGTAAATAAATTTTGTTGTGCTGTTTTTCAAAACCTCACAAAAATCACATACGGAATTTGTCAGGCGCAACGACGATACTATTTTATAACTAATTCTTATTGATCACATTATCATTTATGATTTTTAAGTACGACAGTTTACTACCAGAAAATACTAGTCTTAGTGATGCAAATACGATACACCAATAAACCAGAAATTGAAGTTCAACTGATACAACAGTTTACCTGTGAGATATAAATATAAACATTCCATTGTTGCAATGTATTAGATTGTTCTATAAGTATTTGCGTTTTTTTCTTGCATTTGCTTAAATGCATAACTATTTGTGAACTAAAGATTTTTATTGTGTTTTTTTCTGTGTTCGTTAACAGCAGTCGTGTCGGTCGTAAAGTTTCGTAACGGGATATTTTTTGTCGTCATATTTTCGACCCTAAAATAACAATGGCAAAGGGGATGAAAGAAGTGCAGTTACGGTGTATTATCCTTTATGAGTTTCAATTTGGACATAATGCGACAATAGCTGTTAAAAATATTTGTAGTGCAATGGGCAGAGATGCAATTAAACTAAGTAAGTGTCAAATGTGGTTCAAAAGATTTCGTTCTGGAAATTTTAATATTGAAGATTTACCAAGGCCCGGTAGACCTAAAGTGATCGAAAGGGACGATGTTAAGGTAGCTGTGGAAGCAGATCCGAAATTAACAGTACGGGAGCCAGCACATAAACTCAATATTCCTCCTACATCAGTTTACAGGCATTTAAAAGAATTGGGAAAGGTGTCAACTTGCGGAATATGGGTACCTCATAAGTTGTCTGAGGTAAACATCGCACAGCGCATTTCAATATGCCAATCATTAATGACTCGTGAACAGAATGAATCATTTTTGAGTTGTATTGTCACTGGAGGTGAATAATGGATTCTTTACGTTAACACAAAACGTAAGAGGCAGTGGTTGAGCGTCAATCAACCCCCAACTCCTACCCCAAAACAGGATTACACCCGAAGAAGATAATGTTATGCATTTGGTGGGATATGAAGGGCGTAAGTCATTATGAACTATTAGATTATGGGCAGACAATTACGACTGACATTTATTGTGCTCAGTTAGATCGTTTAAAAGATGCTTTGATTTTAAAAAGATCAACCCTAAACCAAAAGACCAGCTTGAACATAAAAAAACGCAAAGACTTATGGAACAACCTGATAGTTTGTTTCTTTTTGAAACGAACTAAATTTAAATCAAAAATTTTAGATCATTTTGTAAATTAAAAGTATGAAAAAAATGAAATGACCAATATGAACCCTACAAGAAAGCAATAAATCACCACTAGGTAATGTAATTGGTGATTCTGTTGTAAATTCAGTTGAACGCAATGTTGTGACATCTGAAGGCGTTGTTTTATAATTAGGAAGCACTCCTAGTGCTTCTGCCAACCAATAATCAATGTCGTATAAAAATTCATTATTCCATTGTACATTATCCTCTATTATTGCTAAACCATTTTGTAAGATATCTGCATATTCTGGATTTTCTTCAATATAAATATTTAGCTAAAACCAAAAAAAAATTAAAAACACAAATTACGTTTTTTAATTCTAGAATATTGTGATGAAATTATTTCTTATCAACCATTTCATAGTATTTCCGTGTTCCCAAAGGTTTAGTTATAAGAGATATTACTTTTTGTAAAGTAAAGTTGTTAAAGTTTCTAAAAAAAAAAAATTATTTTAATTTTTTGAAATCAACGCTTCTACCATAGGTATAACTTATATAAAAATATCTGCTGCGAGGCGTCACAGTACTTTCTTTTACATTAATTTATAAAACTCGCTGTTGGTTAAAAGAAATATAAGCTCTTTATAACTATACATATGAACAGAACTATATGCATACAACATAGATGCATACGGATATACGAATTCCAAACCTTCACCCCAAAATCGTCCTTATTCGAATTTTCCGAGGAAAAAGTTTCAAATAAAAGTTGTAGCCACTGATGAGTCTAAGAACTATAGAGAGTTTAGAGAAAATCGTTGGAGCCGTTTTCGAAAAAAATTGAAAAAGCTCAAAAACGCCAAGAGTAAAGTAGAGCTTTCGGTTAACCGATTTCAACCAAAAGCTTCGCGGCACAACTAGGTATAATATGGAGGCTAGTTTTCAAGTTTGCTGGAATTCGGATAAAGCTTTCGATACGATATGGCTGTCACACACAGACATGTTTCTAAAAACCACTTTCTTGGACTCAGGGGACCTCAAAACATGTATTTCCGTTGAAAGTTCGAATTCGAAAATTCGATCCGATTACAATACTTCCTTTACTATTAAGTAGTAAAAGAAAGTAATATGTATACACTATATAGCTTATATATATATGTATATATAGGTATACGAATTCCAAACCTTCACCCCAGAACCGCCCTTATTCGAATTTTCCCAGGAAAAAGTTTCAAATAAAAGTTGTAGCCACTGATGAGTCTAAGAACTATAGAGAGTTTAAAGAAAATCGTTGGAGCCGTTTTTGAAAAAAATTGGAAAAGCTCAAAAACGCCAAGAGTAAAGTTGAGCTTTCGGTTAACCGATTACAACCAAAAGCTTCGCGGCACAACTAGGTATAATATGGAGGCTAGTTTTCAAGTTTGGTGAAATTCGGATAAGGCTTTCGATACGATATGGCTGTCACACACAGACACACACACAGACACATACACAGACACACACACAGACACACACACAGACATGTTTCTAAAAACCACTTTTTTGGACTCAGGGGACCTCAAAACATGTATTTCCGGTGAAAGCTCGAATTCGAAAATTCGACCCGATTACAATACTTCCTTTACTATCTATATAGTAGTAAAAGAAAGTAAAAATTTAATATTAAAACATAGGTATTTGAATTTTTATAAAATTTAATTTATATTCGAGGAAAACTTTACTAATGAGCTCTGCACATTTATGGGTCACTGAGTTACGGCACTTGAAAAGTAGGCCAGTTTTTTTTCAAAAATTGCAAATTTTAGTTTTAGACCTTCTTTGGATTGAAGTTGCGTGGAAATCATTGGTCCTACGAGCAGAACTTATTGCATGTAAGCCTCGTATTTTTCTCAAAATCTTTGAAAAAAAACCATAAAAGGTTAAATTGCATTTTACCAGAAATGTATCTAAACACTTTTTTGTTACCTGAAGTGCTTGTTAAGCATGTATGACCCCTGCTCGACTCACCCACATTGCCATTCGGCAAGATCTTGCCCCCGCAGCGCTACTAAAACACCTCTCTTGTAAATGCAAGAAGGGGTGCTAAGTGGTAGCTGTACTTGCCTGAAAGCAGAGCTTAGATGTTCTGCGATGTGTGCTACCTGTTCTGAGGAAATGTGCAAAACTGCTATGAAGAGGACGACTGTGACGATCCTCAAGACAACCCTGATGGCCCACCAATATTGAAGTAGGTACCTACCAAAATGCGATTTTACATTATATAAGTTCACTAAGTTTTTGAGAGAACTACGAGGCTTACAGACCCCGCTCTGCACTTAATTTAAAGCTAATTAAATTGCCTACAAATAAAGCAAAATCTGAAACAAGTTTAAAACATTTTCCTTTCTTAAAATTTTTCTACAACTTTTTGAGAATTACAAATTAAGAGTTCTTTAATGGGCCCAAACATTATACTAAAAAATCAGAAATACACCATGTTTTTTAATTTATTGTTGATTTTGACTAGTCTATATATTATATGTATCTATTACTTGTTAATAAATGATACAAGCTGAAGTAACTTATAGGTACCTTCATGGGAGGGACACTTTTACGAGACTACTTACGTACGAGACGTGAGGTGCCCCTGAATTTTAGTAAGGCGGGTCAAACACAGATGGCAAAACAATATTCAGTCGGTTAGGTAGATAAAATTTTTTCAAATAAATTGTTCCGAATTTCCCGATTGATACCGAGGATTGGCGATGATCACAAAAAATTCGTTTCTATTTTACACTTCTGTCAAGTCCTTCCATAAAGTGCACGCGTTGGTATTTCATTTTAAGAAAAAAATGTTGATTGTGTGAAGTAAAGTCATCGGAAACAAACTATGTATTTGTTTAAATTTATTTCAAGGAGCATAATCACGAAAAAAGGATGATTGACAAACTCCTCATAAGTTAAGTAAAAAATATTTTATCTTACTAAATTATTTTTCTAAGTTGGTTAAGTAATTTCATATTCCCAGATTTCGTGATAACCAAGAATATGAATGGAATACAGACGTAATTTTCATCACCAAACTCAATACTTCGATAACAACTGCTGCGAAACTGGAGAAAAGTAGTAATAATTTTTTTATAATATTTACATTCATGCAGTCATTGTAAGATCCCGATCCATTGCCCCTCTAACTAAATTTATCAGTTTATATTAATAACTTTGTTGTAGCAATTTAATTGTTATTATTTCTTATGAATTAGGTGTATTTATATTTTTTAAATAAAATATTTAACATGTAATAAACGAATTAATTATTTTAAATTTAAATATAAGTAATAAAAATTAATAAATAAAATAAAATTCAAATTACGTGCGCCTGGTTAAATATTGCCGACATTAGCGCTCCTATGAATGAACCGCCTTACTAATAGCAAAAAAAAGCACCGCAGTTTAACACTGAGTGTCTCTCCCGTGGGTACCTATGACAATGTTTTAACAGACTATTTCAAGGTATTAATTTTTCATCCCGGGAAAAAATGTTTGTCTAATCATATATAATCAGATCTGAAAATTGGCCAGATATAATTATATATGATTATATATGATTAGACACAAAAAAAATTCCCGGACAATCAATTACAACAAGCAGAAGCACATTTTTCGTAAGTATTATTATAAAAACTAAATAAAATAAAATAAAAAACACCAAGTATAGCGATAACTATAAAGATATTACAATATGAGTGAGTGCCCAAGAAATTTATTTTTGTCTAATCATATATAATCAGATCTGAAAATTGCCCAGGTATGATCATATATAATTATATATGATAAGACAAAAATATTTTTTGTCGGGCACTCACTCATATTGTAATATCTTTTTAGTTATCGTTGTACTTGGTGTTTTATTTAATTTTATTTAGTTTTTATAAAAAAAACTCTCGAAAAATGTGCTTTTACTTGTAATAAGTGGTTGTTCAGGAAAAAATATTTTTGTCTAATCATATATAATTTTATATGATCATACCTGGTCAAATTTCAGATTTGATAATGTATGATTATATATGATTAGACAAATACATTTTTTCACGGGATAGTTCTTATTTATGCATTATTGTTGTAATACGCCTTTTTCACAGTTATTTTTTTTCGAAGGACACTTTTCTATTCTGCAATACTTTTACTACTTGTTATTATACTTTTGAAAATGTTCATATGACTTAGCTTGTTATAATTGTTACATTAAAATATAAAATTTTAACTCTAAAATTAACTTTTAATTTTTAAAAGTTAATAATTTACTTGCAAAAAATATTAATTGTTCCTTTATTGTTTACACAATATAAATGGTTATTTGCACACATTCGTATGTTTCCGATTTCAAATAATGTCAAAAAAATCTTCCAAATTGCAGCTGTCCCTGAGAACTAAGAAGTTTTAAGCCTAGTACTCACAGGTTACTAGTAGACATGTTGCACAATTTTGGT
Source organism: Sisyra nigra (assembly GCA_958496155.1). NCBI lineage: Eukaryota > Metazoa > Arthropoda > Insecta > Neuroptera > Sisyridae > Sisyra > Sisyra nigra. The sequence goes on along the minus strand of OY292316.1, from coordinate 33,008,687 downwards.
CTCTGAGAGGCGTCTCAGGTTGTCTCCGTAGACATATGTATGTCTGCATATGTCTATAGACGAATTCCAGTCTAGGGTCTCGTACGACTTGCGAGACAAAAAATCGCAGGTCAAACGTCTCCCAAGTCCCAATTGGAATGGGAAACTTTAGGAGACAACATGCAACGTTAGACATGTTCCGCAACATTTTAACAGTGTGAACGTCACTATTGTCTAGAGGCGAGCCGTTACCAGCTCCGTTTATTTGTATATTTTGTTTATTTTATTTTTTCCTCCATGGTGGACTGCAAAGATGCGACTGAGAAATTCACATCGCAGTGTAGACGCTAGACGAAACAAAGAACAGTGTCTCTAGACGGTCTATAGATCGTGTCTATAGACTATCTCTAGACAAATCGCGTAATATGTCTACTAGTGAGTGCTTAATGGGCTTTAAAGGACTTTGATGCTTTGTTAACAGAACCACTAATACTTAGTTTAGTTTCAAAAGGTATGTAATTTAAATATTAAAAAAATTTATGAAACTTACTCGGTGAAAACTGAAAAATTTGCTATCATTTCGTTAAAAATGAAATTACTTCCTAGAGGAATATTTAAGCTCAGTGATTTGATGACCAGTATTTTATTTTTTTCAGATGTACTTGGAGCGATATAAGTGTCAAAATATCTAAAAAAAAATAATTTAAAAGTATTTCTTATTATATTGATAGATATGTTTTTCGTTTCTGTTGATTTCTTACTGTTTCAGTAGAGTAGAATTCCCAGAGCAACCAAATGCAAAAATTATTTTTTCCAAAACTAATCCTGTTGCAGTTAACGATTTTGATAACAGGCTTTGCCAAATGTAATCGTTATACATTACAGCCGCACAACATTGCATGTAATTAACACAAAATGGTGCATTTGTTTCTAAATCATTCTGAACGGTATCAGCAACGAATAAAGAATAATCATACACTCTCAAAATGGTGGAAATGTGTACAATTCCAAAACTAACAAAATCACTTTTAAATATCATATATAAGTTATCTGTCCAATAACTCTAAAAATGTTAAATTTCTAAGCATAATCGTAAACAATAAAAAAAAATTATGAAAATACATACACGAAAATAAGAATATGTGCTTGTCATTCCAATTCTAAGTAGCATTGTTTTTATAACATGATATTCTGTTTCCCATACCATATCATCTAATTCTTTAGAAAATAGCCGTGTTAATTCTAAATGTATTTTAAATGTTATTAATTTTGATTGGGCGATAGCGAAGGAATCGTCAAGTAATTGTGATTTTATCAAAGGCGAAGGGAGAGGTTTAAACCAACTGAACTGTCTGTTATAATATAATTTTGGAATATAAGGAGTATGTACTAAATGAAATGTAATTCGATTCCAAGTTTCTTCATCATAATTGACTCGATAATATCCTGAAACAGTTTATTATGATAAATAAAATATGTCACAAATCACAATAAGTCAATGTTTTAACGTTTCCAGTAAAATAATACACCTATCCCTCGATTTATATGGTAGATAACAGTGATGGCTCGTGACATTTTTTCATGGGGGTGCTGTATTAATAATGAATGAAAAACATAACGGGCCGATTCAATTTATTTATTTTTTTTTCATTTACTTAAGGTCGCATCAACTGCTATGGTCATTAGCGACCGTCGAATCCGAAAACCCAGAAAAAAAATCTGGGCAATTTATTTTTTGTATAGATAAAATCCATTCTACGGTTTTTTGCTTTAAAAAATATTTCTATAACTTACTCATTAAAATTATTTATATTAGAAATCATGGATAAAGCAATTACTCGGTCTTGCTCCATTTTATTGATTAGCAATGACTTGATTCGTTTTAGTGTTGAAAAACAACTCTCTGGGTCTGCTGTTTGAGTTATATATATATTGAGTTATATTTGGTGTTAATCGACCTTTCTCTTTATTTTCAAGTTTGTCTTCTAGTGACAATTGCGAAAATGTAATTTTTTTAGGATAATCTACACTGACCCCCATGATGATAATTAACGTAGGTAATCTATTTTAAGTTATAAAACCGAAACTTTTCTTTCTGTAGTAAAATAAAATAAATTTTTAAAATAAAAAGATGATAATTCTTTATTGATTACCGTTAATAGCTTGTGAAATATTTCTTCAAATTTACAGATTGAAAAATCTAACAAGGAAATACTGATTTATTTAAAAACAATGCTGCCTGTTAGATAGATATCTTATACCAGCACTGCCGATATCAAAGTGTCAGTTTCAATTGTTACGTGCATAGATTAGCTTATGATTCTAATACACGAACTTAAGCGTAGATAAACGAAGCTGAACGAAGTCGGCTGAATTGACGCTGTCGAAACCATAGTTCCAAACTGCATATTTCAACGTATTCTAAGCAAGATTTAAATAGTTCGTTTACATTACAATTGAATATTTAACAATTTTACTATATTATTACTATGACTCCATCAATATTATTGCCATTAATAATATCAATGTAAACAGTATTTTTACATAATCTGTTTGGGGGTGCTACAGTGTTGCAGTGCTTATGGACAAACCGCCACTGGTAGATAGGTTCCCGAGAATAACGTGTAAATCGAAAAGTGTGCAAATATAATAAATGTCGTTATTTATTAATTACTCCTATAAATTTTTTTAATCATCACTATCTTAAATCACTGTAAATCTCCATTACGTGTTTTTTTTTTTCGTTTAACGTTCTGGATAGAGAAATATTTTTTTTTAAAACCTGGTTGTTTTATTTAGGTACATATTTTAATTTTCATAATTGGTTCATCCAATTTTTCGATGATCTAGAGCTATAAAAGATATTTTGGGTACTGTTTATAAAAATGTCACTAAGCGAATAGAAATAAAAAATGCTGGTAAAATATATTTTATAAACATATTTTTAAAAGCGTGTAAAAGTGAAAAAGTGTACAATTACCGAATAAATCTGGGTACAGGGGGTACAGGTGTATACTGTAATGTTGTAGGTATAATATTTTATATGTGAAAACAAATCTCATTAAATCCATGAGTAAATTCAATGAGCTTGTATATCTTAATTTTAAAAAAATATTTTGCATAAACATTCGTCTTCCGTCTTACCTGCTTGATCTTTATTTACAATTATCCAATCGTCAGAAAAATTGCTTATGACGTATGTATCATTGAACCAAAACTCTGGTAACTGAATACCATCATAGAGATTTGTAATATAATTTACAGGAATAATCCACTTTATATTTTTATCTTTGCAGTTGACATTATACAAACAAAAAACATCCTAAAAATGTATTTGTTATACAAAATAAAGTTAAAACGATTATAAGGCCGAAATTAAAGAAATTGTAAGAAAACCTGATTTTAAAGTTTTGGGGGTCGATAGGTTTGCTGTGGGTACATGAAAGACAGTAAGTAATCTCAAACTTTAATATATTTTAGTCTATAAATTAAACTATGTTAAGTCATGTTGGACCTATGGGCTATGAATAGTAGGTACATAAAGACATTTATCTTTTATGGAAAATAATTTTAAGGCTGGCTGAATGTTGAGATCAGGACAGTAGTTTTAAATTAATCGCCATAGCGCGTTGGTCCCTCTTATAGTCCTGTTGTAAACTGAAAATTGTCATTTAATGCAGAATACTGCCAAATATTCTTATCACATTTCTTACGGCGCCAACTAATGATACTTAAAACTCTTGAAACAAAGTTCTATTATTGGAATTAAAGTAAAACGTTTAAAACCATAACGTAACGAAAAACGAAGGTGACCTTCCTATTCTTTCTTTTAATTCTAATTTCTCCATCTTTCTGTTCCTATCTCCTTTTGCTAACATCTTACCAACAGTGATTCTGCCAATGAAATGTGCCGACCAAGAGAAGGAAAGAAAAAGATATTGACTGAGAAAGAAAAAAACTGATTAAACTGACTAGTAGTACTATCGACTATACTAAAATTTTGATCCAATCATCCAGCTATGGCGATGCACAAACATTGACCAACTCACAAAGAGCAAGACAACATTGACCAAGAAGACCATTGAAGAACTGTTTAAGCTTAGGCCTGAAGAAAACTGTTAGAAAAATAGTTAATTGTTTAGTTTTCTTTTGAAACTAAACAGCGTTTAGAGTTTAAAAAAATAACGTTAAGAACTTCATTCCTAACGGGAGTCCCTGTACGACAGTAGCTTTTTTTTGTGTTAGAGTATGTTAAAAATAAAAGCTAATTATATTTTAAATTTCATACCTGTGTGAACGTCACTTCATTTGAATATCTGTTATAATTTACTGAAACTAAAGGGTAAAATTCCTGAGCCCATGATTGGAAAATGGTAGTCATTTCAAAATTGTCGCTTACAGAAGAATTAAAAAAACTTTTAATAGAATCATATGCATTATCTGGTGTAGTAACATTGTTTTGACTGAAACCAAAGTCAATATTAATAACATAACAAAATAATTAAACTTAAACATTATTTTACTTTTCTGAGATGTAATTGAGGAGTAAATTTTGAAACGTTGCACCTCCCAAATAATTATATAGCATTCCAATAAGTGCTGCACCTAAAATAGTTTTAATTTGGTATGACACATACGGCAATATTACTTTTTTCTTAAAGTAAAGGTGTTGAAGATTTGCTTGATAAAGTTATATTAAAATTATTATTCATAGCTAAGAATATAATTACTTAAAAAAAAAGATCATTATTTTCGATAGAAGTAGGTACACAATACGTATTATTTCTCTAAAAGCTTAAATTAACACCTAATTTGTATTTCATGTTGAAGCATTTAATATTCTTTCCTTTTAATAAAGATAGCGTAGTATAATATTATCCTTTTACTATGTACCTACAATGTACATACATAAGAATATTTGAGAGAATAATTTGAAACCGAATAATTGCCATCGCTTGTTGGTTCGGAAAGTACAGAGTACTTTTAACATCCGCGCCTTTATACCTTCTTACACATTACCTACTATCAAGTGCTTCCCAAACTTTTTCGACCCATGAGCCCCTTTTATAGTCAAAACTTGCATTTGGACCCCCACGTAAAAAAGCTCCATATAAACACATAGTATAAAAATAACAGTTTAAAAATAAAACATTTTCTTGTCGAAGAATTTTAAATCTTTGGTTCAGGACTGAATGAAGAGCCCTTTAGTGTTGACAGTAAGTAGGCTAATATTCATCTCTATTTTGCAATTTCGAAAGATTTGGAAACACGAAATATTTTTATCTTTCCAAATTTTGTTTGTACAAAAAACGTTTTGCAACAAGCACAAATATTACGCTTTTAATTTTCAATAAATTTAATTAGCCACCTTGTAGTTTAAAATTGAATAGATTCGTTAAAGGCAGATAAATTAGTCATATAGGCTATATCATTTTTGAGTTAGTTAAATTGTGCCGCAAATCATTGTCTAGCAGAGAAAGCAGTTCTATAGGAATTCCAATACTGATAAAAAAAATAAATAAAATCGCGTGCGTCTTCTGCCTTGTAGATTATTTAACATTATAATTCATAATTAAATTTTATATATATATATATATCTATACTAATATATAAAATTGAAGAGTTTGTTTGTTTGATTGTTTGGTTAAACGGGCTAATCTTAGGAACTACTGGTTCGAATTGAAAAATTCTTTTAATTTTTGATAGCCTAATTATCGGGGGAGGCTTTAGGATATATAACATCACGCTACGACCAATAGGAGCAGAGCATTGATGGAAAATGTTGCAAACATCAGGAAAAATTTTTTCTTTTGAGAGCGTTCGTGGCCTGCCCTGCGTAAACGGTTAAAGTTACGCAAAAATTATGTGCAGCAAAATTGTTCCTCTTAAAAAGTTCTACAAAAAAGTCCGCGACGGCATATGTCTATCTTTTACGGTTAGCCCGCTATAACCTTTTTAACGGTTGTTAAGGTTGTTTCAAAAATAATTCATTATTTGCGAAATTAATTTTAGAAACATATTATTAATTCTTACCCAAATAAATATGATTTTTAATAAAATTTGTTGTGATAATAAATGACCATCTGAGTCATTTAATAGAATACTTTTTAATACGGGAAAATGTCTCATTTACCCGGGAAATTGAAAAACGGGTTGGAGAAAAAAACTATGCATAAACTCTATTTTTAGTTGAAAATAAATTTTGGTGATATTTAAGTATGATAAATATGCGAATCATTATCTAGAACACGTTTTATTTCGGAAAAATTTCTCATTTCAACGGGAAAATAGAGAAAAACTGGTTTGAAGAAAAATCATGCTGAAACTAAACATTTTTATCTGATTACAATATATTTATAGTAATAACTCATAAGGTGCTCAAGGCAAAATCATAATTTTTCTTTTCATACAGTCCACTTTTTATCCAGGAAAAATGTATGTTTCCGTAGGATAGATACGTTTTTGTTTTTCACAGAACAAAATATTACCATAATTTCTTGCAATATGGGGGTTGACGAGTCAGTGAATGATATGGGCTACTTTTTATGTTAGAATACTGTACGGTTCCCGTAGGATAGGCTAAAATAGTATCCTTCAGGAACTGAGTATTTCAAAGGAGTTTTCGAAAAGTTAATGAATAAGAGTTTTAACGAATTTTCCTCAGAAAGGCTTGATCTCTTTTTTATCCAGGAAAAATGTTCTACTCCCGTGGGATAGATATGTTTTTGTTTTTCACAGAGTAAAAGATAGACATGATTTTTTGCAATATGATAGTTGAGGGATCAGATAATAATATAGATTATTTCTTATGCCAGAATAATGCACGGTGCTCAAAGGATAGCATGATAATTGTTTTCTGCGGGAACCGTGTGTTAAAAAAAAGTTCATGAAATAGCGTTTTAACACATTTTCTCTTTAAAATTAAAATAAAAATTACAATTTTCACTTGACGATATGATTTTTATTTAACATCCGAAAAATAATAATGAAAATTTTTGAAACGTTGAAATTTCTTTCATTGGTAATTTTCGAATACATATTTATAATTTAGCGTGTTAAATTACATTAAAAAAATCAGCAATTACATATTAAACTTTTCTTTTCAAGACTCCCCACTCTTTAAATTATGTTAGGCTTGCTAAGTCAGCGCTTGCGCTTTCCCTTCTCAATATTTGTGTACTTCTAACTTTTTTTCAGTAGTCAGTACTGAGTTGATTCATTTATCATTCGACATTCAGGCATTCAGCTCCTTGCAATATATTATAACAGATACAGAAGTACAAGTTTAAAATATATTATTTGTTACAACGGTTACAGGCGTTGCAATAATCAAATAACATTTCAATTTTTCTTTTATTTTCTTCATTATATTGTTTACATACGTAATTTAACAATAAAACACCCCAGTAGTGTTATGCAGCGTTCCTTTATTATTCCCGTTCCCGTGACATTTTTTACTATAGTTCCACTCTTACTGATCATAGTGTGATGTACCTAAGATAGCTCATGTTATACTTTCAACGTAGCAAAAAAAGTCTTCAAATTAATCAATAAATATTGCCCATTACAGACATACAATGTTTTTCTCGGTTTCGTCCGCATGGTTTTAAACTGGCATTATAGGTACCAAATTTTATCTCTTCAATGGTTCTTAAGTGCTTTGTGGATAAAACAAAGAAAGTTTCAACTCCTTTAGAATTGTGCCATAGGTTCCCCAATCTTAACCCTCTCTCACTGTTAAGTGACGCAGACGGAGTTGTGCGGGTCAGCTAGTGTATATATATATATATATAATATTTAATTATGACTTATAATGTTAAATAATCTATAAGGCAGAAGACGCACCCATGCGTACCGCGACGTCAATGTGTTAATATGAAGGAAATTGCACAATTACTTATTTTAAGTTATAACATCTAAACAAGTTATTCAGACCACTGTTACTACAAGTGACAAGTTCAGTGAAAACAAGTTTTGCAATGTTCTTTCACAACAGGTATTTCATATCGCTCAGTACTTCAATAACATACCTACTGTATTTTAGACACCCTTCATAATTATATTTTACTCAGGGTGTAAAAATCGCGACTATTCTATTTATTATTATTTATTTTTATTGCTTTAATAAAAACTATGTCCGAACTTTCCGGCATTGTTCAAGGATCTCCAAATCAATTTTAGTTTTCTACGGACCCCCTGAATAATACTGAGAACCCCTGGGGGCCGTAGGGACCACTTTAGGAACCACTGTGACTGTACTATACGAAGGTCTTTAATTGTGTTCCACGGAATCCTAAAGTTCCTTTGTTATTATCAAAACAAACTATTTTACCTGTTACTTGAACATAATATACGCTTCACTTAGAGGTAATAATAAGGAAAGAAAAAAGGGGTTAGTTTTCTTAACAAATATGAAGATTGGGAACTATGTATAACATCTCTGCTTTTTCAGAACAAAATTCAAGTTCCATAGATGAAAAACAAATAAGGAAACTAATTAGTTGGGAAATGATTTTTGAAAACAAAATTATTGAATACAGGTGTCGCCACTTTGTGAGGGCTTTGCAGTCAAAAATGACATGGGTCGCGATACCAATCCCTAATAAAAATGCATTTATTCACTAGAATATTGTATATAGGTAGTTACTACCTGCTTTACGGGTACTCTTATAGATTAATAGGGTACATGACAGTAAGAAAGAAAACAAAATTTATTATTAAGATGGCAGTTTTTTGTGTAAGGAGCAAGAAAATCACACTTACTGAAGTGATATTGAAAGTTATATTACTTATTTTCTTTTTAACTATTTTCACTTTACGTCACTAAGTGCCTTTAGTTGTGGAATATTACTTAAATTAATAAAATAAATTCCTTAAAATGCAAACGTTTGTAACGTGATACTAAACGCCAATCAGAGCTCGTGACGTCAGATGTCGAATGAAACCACCACAAACCACCAGTTTTTCGCGCCTTTATTTTGTGTTCAGCAGTGTTCTATTAGAATCGTTGAAATTAATATTATTATTACTACCTACTTATTGTCTATTAATAAAGTGTGGTAATATAGTAAAATAGACAAATAAAAACTTCCCATGCAAATACTTTAAATTAACCTGAAACTATACACTATTTTCCAATGTACAAACAGAAATGTTTTATCAACGATGACTAAATGTGATGTCTTAAATAACTTAAAAATGTTGTAACCACTTTTTTGTCATATTTTCATCCTTTGGGACGTAAAAGCATAACTCATTAGGTGTTTAAATTGAAGTGCTCATATATTGAGGCACTATGCAACACTTATAAAATTTCGAATTCATTTTTTTACGAGAAAAGTCAATAAAAACTACGCAACCTATCAAACTCGTTGCTTTGTTGTGACATATGACAGAGATCATATGGCTATATTTACCAACCACTGACGTCACAGAAGCCGCCATGTCATTTAGGTACCGGCGTTTTGGCGCGAACATAAAATTTTAAATAGGAAAACGGGAAATGTTAGGAAATTACTTTCATTTTTACAAAAATATTGCACTTTTGGGCTGTTGTGGGTGCATACGAAGACGAACAATAATAACCAAATTTTAAAAAATTGTCATGTACCCTATTAAAAGTTGTAATAGTTTTTAGTTTCTCAGTTAATAATTAATTAGTATGTATACTATAACTCTTTCAGTAACAAAAATAAATTAGCTTCTTTTAATAACGTATATCATCTAAAGTACATACCTTTTCGTTTTGCTATATTGTCAAAATTCAATATTATTTGTTCTGGCAAAGTAACGCGTCTATTCAAACCTCTTGTATGGCCATAAGACTCATCTTCCATTTGAATTTGACGAACGTTAACAGAGAACTCGCTTTGATATGGTGTATAGAAAGGTACCTGAATTGAAATAACCGTTGTTGTAAGAATCACTTATATTTAACTTTCTGATACCTGATTCAAAAACAAATATGCTATTTGCAGAGACAATCCCACATCCAACCAATTGCTGTTCCACCAACTTTGTGTTATATTTACTCCAAAACACATCTGAGTTATACGTTCCATAACCATTGGTATAAACTTAACATTGTCTTCAAAAGGTAGCAGAAGTTCATTTTCACTAAATTTTTTGTTTGTTTTGTTAATTATAAGTGCTACAATCTCAATATGACTCAATAATTTTACCTATAAGTGATGAGATTATAAGATGATGGTAATGACAGGAAATTTGGAAATATAACTACAGTGACTGAAGTTTGAAACAAATCATTTTTTGTTAGATTTTTGACGATATTTATACTTTTCTCAAGCCAAAAAATAACTTCTTTTTGGAGATACATATCTTTACGCATCCAAAAATTAATATCAACGCGTTCGTAATTTCTCCAACTATCTTTTTTAAACACTGTTAAGCTAATCATAAATGTAGAAACCTTTTCAATTAATTTAAACTCTGTAGTAGTTTGATTGGGTCGATTACTAAAACAACAATAGACTCTTATAAATTATATTAAATTTAAAATATCTGCTTCGAGGCGTCACAGTACTTTCTTTTATGAAACTCGCTGTTGGTTGAAAGAACTATAACCACTTTATATCTAGGTATATAAACAGAACTATATGCATACAGCCTCTATGTGTATTTACTACTAACTCTCACCCTTAACCCCAAAACCCTCCTTATATGAATTTTCTCAGGGAGAAGTTTCTAATAAAAGTTGTAGGCATCAATGACTCTAAGAATTTGCCCTTTGATTGTTCAAACTGTGGTGATTTCTTAACAGTCTCCCATGCCATCTTTCTATGCCCCGCACTACGGTGGATCGTTCACTGGAACCGAATTCGGCCGAACTGCCTATACTGAAAAACTAAAGACAGCCGTCCTTGACGACGGACCGATTACAGCAACGGCCGCAAACTGGTCCGAACAAGGCCGAACGATAGAATAAGCTAATTCGGGCGTGCACGATGGTCTTCGGCCGATTTTGTAACGCATTCGGCCGAACTTCTAATGTCAACAATGGATTGTAAAAAATTAATAAGTTGGGTTAGTAAATTAAAAATCGGGTGATACATATCGGTGATATATCGTCAAATATATCCATTTTTACACGATAAACATGAATAGTTACTGTGAATACTGAACAGGAGAACATCTGCAAGACCGTCTCTAGTGGACGAATTCGTTCAGTCGTGTTACTTATCGGCCGTTTATGACCGTCAAACGGCCGTATAGAATATATACACCCGTCAAACGGCCGAACTGATTTCGGCCGAATGACGGCTCCAGTGGACGACCAGCCTACAGCGTTTAAAAATGGAAAAGGGAATCCCTAACCAAATGAGTGAAGCTCACAATAATTTATCGCCAATCAAGGAAATTCTTCAATCCCAGCACCTATTGGAAGACATATAAGCAAACAATAGTTGCTAAGAACCTTCGGGTTGATGCAACTTTAAACAAAACAAAACAAAAGTGTTGTATTTAATATACCCCACCTAATAAAAAATCATCAAATTCGAATCAGTCAGTTAAAAGTTATTATAAAAAGTTTTTATTATTATTATTTTTCTAAAAATTGAAATAATTTTTATTTAAAAGTATACAATCTCTTAAATTATCCACCCAAAAGAAAAAAAATCAAAATCGAGTCTTCCAATAAAAATAAAATAAGAAGTGGATATCTTCAAATCAAAATGGGACCAACTTTGAAATACTTCCTACCTAACAAAAGAAAATCATCGAAATCGATTAATTAGTTAGTAAGATACGAATAAAAATATATGTACATTTATACAAAGTTAGGTATATATATAGGTACAAATATAGGTTGAATCGAAAACCTCTTTCGCTTTTGCGTTGGTTAATAATGTCGATCTGTTGGTCAGTTCCTGAATGAGATCCAAAAACGCTTTATTCTGTTTTTTTATTTTTTCTAGGAACCATGCATTATTCCAGCATCTAAAGTAGTCTGTATGTTTTTCTAAAATTCAGGATCCCTTCACGCCAAATCTCATTGAAATCCGTTGTGTAATTGACTATGGCCTATTCAAATAGTAAAATAAATTTTATAATAGATGCAATGGTTATGGAGATTACTGTAAAATATGTTTTTAAGTATTTAAGATTGCTTCAACTACTATGGTTATTAGCAACCGATGAATTTGAAAACTCTTTAATAAAATCTTCGCCTTCCATTAAGATTCAATCTTAGGTCCATTGGCCAATAGGGCGACAATCTAGTCACTAGGCCACTAAGTAACCTGAAATTTTCTTAAAGGTTCTAACCGAATAAGCCTATTTCATACCAATATCTCAGTTCGAATATAAAAGAGCTCATATGATTCTTATATAATAATGGTCCAATTAAAAATTTAAGTTGCAGCAAATTATCAAATGTAGATACATTTAAAAACTTACTCGTCATCGTTTTGAGTACCAGCGACATTGGATACACAGATATAGTCAGGATTATGAAAAACGAATATGTTAAAATTGGTTTTGTATTTCGGTTCATCAAAACATGGAAAAAATGATCTCGCTCCAATTGGTTTTAAATTAGTTGTTAAAAAATGACTACAAACGACAGGTTACGTAGATATCAAAGAAAATCATACATTTAAAAATAGTGAATATTCACCTTATTTGCCCGTTTTCTTCTTCATAGCTTTGCTGTACAAGACCTTCAAATCCATCCATACTCCCAGAAAACTTCAACAATATCGTACACGTTGACACGATGTTATCAAGCAAATGCAGAATTATATAATTGTATTTTTCATTGATGGTGTAAGTATCAGAAAGCTTACAAATATAGAGAAATGTATCATTCGATTCAAGGGAAATGCCACTCAATGAACGCATTACTGACACATTTAAATTTTTACTATGCAAATATATTGATTTTGTATAAAATCTTATTCGTTTAACAGAAATTGCCACAATCCCATTATATGTTTGTGATACATCTATATCGGGTATTTCAATAAAAAGATTATATTCCAAAGGTAAAAAACTTTTTGGTAAAAGGTATTCATTATCTGGAGAATTAAGGTTGAAGGCATTTAAATCATCATCATCAACAACAAATGAAAAATCATAATTTGCAAACAAGAATAAAAATATTAAACTTATAAACCATACGACCACTAGTTGATTCCTAAAATTAAGATGATGTTAAAAATATTTTATGTTAAATTTTATTTCTCACATTTTTTAAAGGACTAATGAACCAAACTATCACACTAGAATGTTTTTAAAACATATAGTTAGTTTATGAAAGAGTATATTATGTTTATAATGTACTTGAATTACAAACTAGATTAAAACTATTTATCTATATGTAAGCATATCCTTGGTTTTATAAAATTAATTAAAAATTTTACTAATCTATTAAATGTTAACAAACTAATTGATATGAAAGCTTATTTTCACTGCGAGCTCATTTTTGATGGTAAGGTAAATAATATTTAGCAAACAATAAATATTATTGATTTTTGTCAAATTTTTTTTAACTAAATTTAGATACGGTTGAAATCTATCCCCTTTCGTTAGTCAACTCATAAGTTCAACTCTAAAAATACGGAAGAAATCACATAATATACTAACACCTCGTTAAACCTTATGGACGCGTTCCTCAAGAACGTTACAAATAAAATTTACAATTAAAATTAAGGTTACTAAATTGAAAACACATTTTTTTGTTTTTATTGATAACCTATAAATAGGAACAATCCGATAGAGGATAGGAAATCAAATGGGAAAACAACGGTTTTTGACAAATTTTAAAGTTCAAAGGTATGCGTATATTTATTGCAAAATTAAAGCTCACGCGAAATTAAACTGACAAGTTTTCAGGGTTTAAATTTTCGACAAGAATGTATCAATGATTGCATTGCTTATGTTTTCTTTTCTTATAATAGCTTGTTATTCTTTTTACAGCACAACTTCGCTTCAAATCTGAATCATTTTTGGACAAAATATATAAGTAGCGTATTAGACACCTGGCTTAGATAATTAGAAAATATTTTTGTAGTTAACGCCGTTAGCGCTACGAAAAACGCTCGACTTTCAACAATGAAGCTGTCACTATTTCCTCGTATGTAGTATGCTGTGTGATTCATATTTACATACATATTATATACATTTGAATTTCTTAATTATTCATTGTCGATGATCTTAATCAACATATATAATTACTAGTTTAGTAATGTATCTCGAAAAATCTGGTATTTTGTTTGTATGCGGTACAAATCCGAAAAATAGAATTCATTCGACGTGCTCATTGGTGTTCATTATTCGTTTTAAATTTTGCTGTTGTCTTTAAGTTTTTTCTAAGCTATGCGTACCGCTATTTTATTTTGCATATATCTATAAATATATTGTTACAGTCTTAGGAGCCTGAGGGGTTGGGCCCACGATTGTGTGGACTGAGGCCTCCCTCCTTAAACCGTCTTAGGCCTTTTGTCTAGCTTCACGCCAGGTATCCTAAAGAAGCGTGAAGGGTAGATAAAGGAGGGGAGTAGTCGGCTGGACAAAGGAACGTCTAGAACATTCCGAAAAGGATTGTGTCTGTCCGCCCACCCGTCGTGCGGAAAATTTACCAATAACGAATTATTACTTGGTGGATGAGAAAGAACTAAAGAAGACAACGTCTAGAAATTTTTCCGTGGAATTCTTGATGGATGGGAAAAGGACAGATCGTAAAACAATAAAATCGAACGTTCTAGTCAGCCCCCTGTCATTAAGATACGAGAAAGGCTAAAAAAACGTGACCAATTTCTACGGAAATCGGTGTTGTTATAAGAGTCATACGTCTCAAACAGCCCCCTACCACTTAAACTTATCAGAGTTATTATAATTATTATATAAAAATACTTATCATAATTATATAATATATATATTATTATATAATAACAATAATAATGAAAACATTTAAAAAAGTTTCATTTTAATAACTTGCCTGACGTTTAAAAAAATTATTTCTAACCTCCGACTTCCATAAATTCTTCGGTCTTCGTCAGTCTTTGTGGTCTTCTTCGTTCAACTCGTTAGCAACTAAATCGCAACTAGTGACTGCAGATCCAGTAAAAATGGTCACATTTTTGTAACATGGAGTTGTAGGGGGCTGGTTCTAGTAATCAAATAAGTGGGGTTGGAAAGTTCGAGAACAACGCACAAATTCCTATATAAGCAGGACTGCTGACGAAGAAGTTCAGTTGTAAATAAATCGACAATACGAAAGCTAAATAAACCGTGAATCGTGAGTGTTACATAAATAGTGAATCGCGTATAAACGCGAATAAACGTAATTTACATTACGTACGTATTACATACGTAATTTATATCCGAATTTTATGCAGACAGTTGTTGGTCATGTTTCCAAGTAGGTTATTTATTTAATTACACTGCGTATTATTGTGTTTTGTGTATCTATTTTAATTTACCTATTTGAATTTTAGATAATCTTATGATAGTCTAAGATCCAAACCTACCTCGACCTTCACCGAGATAATAATACAACGAAACCTATTTTATCATGAATTTAGTATATTAAGAAATATATTAAACATAGGTTGGCTAAAAAAATCCGGGGCAGACTATTTTTAATTATTTTAAAAAAATATATATTTTTAATTAAATATTGCAACATCAAGATAATAGAAAAAAAATCATCATAAGCGCTGTTTTATTGCGAACACGTTGATATAGGTTTGTCTGCAAAAAAATCGGTCCTATTAAGGGTTAGCGAATTTTAAAGATTTAAATTTTAATGCGCGTGGAAATGTGTGACAGAGAAATCTGAGGTAAGTTTACTGTGTAATAATAAAGGACACAACCTACAGTCGCCTGTGATGATAAAAATCATTTTTTAAAAAAATAATTAAGAATAGTCTGCCCCGGATTTTTTTAGCCAACCTATGTTTAATATATTTCTTAATATACTAAATTCATGATAAAATAGGTTTCGTTGTATTATTATCTCGGTGAAGGTCGAGGTAGGTTTGGATCTTCTACTATGATAATTATTGTTTCGACTAAATAAATCCTACCTGAAAACATGGCCAACTACTGTTGGCCATACTGCATAAAACTTCGTTATAAATTACGTATGTAACGTTGAATTTACTTATTTTCTTTATTTATTTATTATTTACTTATTTAAAAATTGTTATTTTGCACAATTCAGCACGTGTTACTTTACGATGCACTTTGAGATACTTAGTAACAACAACTGAATGTTTTTGATAATCTTGAGTGTTACTGCATCTTTGAGCTCTCAAACGAGCCTTTGTTGAGCTTCCTACACAATTTAATGTAAGTGTTGCAGACCTTTGACAAGACGTCCGTTTGATTCGAAATTTCCAATAAAAGATTTTTTCTCGAAAACTTTAAAGAGTAAATTAGGTCTTGTTATTAAAGATGCTCAGAATTATTAATTCAATCGAGATATGTAAAAACAAATAGGGCATGTAATTTGAAATAATGATTTTAGTGTCGACTACGGAAGTGTCAGAAAACTAGAAATATTTTAGGAACTCCTAATAGCCGATCTAGCTGGTACACCCTGTATAACAACTTAATTAGTATTAAGCTTTCTTCAAGGTCAATTAGTGGCGTGGTTGACTAGATAGTTGCCCTATACGCTAGTGGTCCAGGGTTCGAATCCCAATGAAAGTCTAAGATATTTTCTGGGTTTTTGGATTCGACGGTCGCTAATGGCCATAGTAGTTGATGCGACCTTAAATAAATAAAATATAAAAAAGCTTTCTTCAATGTTAAAATATTATTATACGGTTATTTACTTTTTTCAATACTGCATTTGAAAGTACTTTAAAGATTGTTAGTAAATATTGCAAGTAGATAAAAATCTGATTTGCCATCCCCCCCCCTGGCCTAGAACCTGGGTATGCCCATGAATTAGTATAAATATTAAAATGATTGTCCCTACAGTATGTGTGGAGCAGGTACCAATAAAAAAGATGAACTATTTTTATTGTCTCCAAAATCTATAAAGCAAAGTAGTGTTCTTTGGTTGATAAAGGCGACTTATAGTTTCTTAAAAAGTACGCGGTGGGAGACAAAGAAAAATAACTGGTATAATTATTTATTTTTTCATAAATGATTGAACTAAATTTAGAACTTTGAAGTTGTTGATTGATTTCCCGTGGTTTAGGAGGGCTGTTACTTTTACTATTCAAGTCGAAATAAACATCTGTAATGGTGGGCGTGGTTACCCACCTTTTATTTACATAAATATATATACAATAACATAGGCCAAGCGCTGGCCAAGAGCAGATCACATCATAAAGGTATATCATATATTTTTCCCAAGTCAGCTGCGAGAGATAAACACTGCATTTTCAGCCGCCAATTTCCAGCCGCCACACATCTTTTATTGGATTGTTCACAAATGGATCAGTAGATTCATTAATTGTTTGATAATTCAAATTTTCACCATAACAGTTTGGACTTACATGAAATTCAGATTGAAATGTATCATTCTTAATATCTTCCACATTAGTATAGATACTGTTTGAAATCTGTGTGCTATCTTCCTGAACTATTTGAATTGATGCGATTTTACTGTTCACTTTGGAAAGAAAAGCTTGTCGTTCTTTTTCCTTTTGCCGTTTAAGTTCTACTTCGCGTTCCCTTTCGAGTTGTTCTTGTCGTTCTTTATCCTTTTGTCGTTTAAGTTCTGCTTGGCGTTCCTTTTCAAGTTGTTGTTGTCGTTCTTTCTCCCTTTGTCTATTAAGTTCTGCTTGGCGTTCCCTTTCGAGTTGTTCTTGTCGTTCTTTCTCCCTTCGTCTATTAAGTTCTGCTTGGCATTCCCTTTCGAGTTGTTCTTGTCGTTCTTTCTCCTTTTTTCGTTTGAGTTTTTCTTTATGTTCGTAGCAGCCACAACAGTGTGAACAGTAGTTGTATGAATAACAGATTTTGCATTTGTAATATATGCATTGCATGATAATGCATTTGCAATTGTGGACATCTATTACGATAGCACGTTGCGCACACATGTGATTTATAATGTTTCTCACAGTGTAGCCAGCATGAATCGTCTGAACATTTATAACCGCAATCGCATCGCCAGACCGGCCAGACCTTGTTAAAACAACCAAACCAGGTACACTTTGAATTTCCGAACCAGTTGAGTGGACCACTGCGTTTCAATCCTAAGAAACCGATATATACCAAAGGTTGCTGGGTAGAGGTTTTCTCAATGATATGAACATGTCGTGATTGATATATAGGATTTTTTGAGAATAAATCTTCGAGTTGAAAGTCTTTTTCAATGACGACCTTAGCTGTGAAAGAACGGGTCAGTCCAGGAAAACGTTTATCATGAACCAGAGCCTTCCATGAAACGTCATTATTCGACTCGAGTACAATTAAATAGCCAGGATCTTTCGAAAATTTAAAACAAAACCATGTGTTTGATAGTGTTAGTGGCGCAGCTAAATCAGAAGTTAAAGTACTTGTTTTCAATGAAGTTTCCATTAGAACTATTTTGGTTTTTATCTGGCCATTCTTTAGTTATGTTTCTAAAAGAAAATATATATTCAACTTTTCGTATTGCTTGTATGTTTTTTCATATGTATAGACTATATATATTAGGTTCGTTCGGCCTTCGGGCACCCAGTTTAAATCACTAAATTTGAACTATCTTTAAATGGATTTTTATTAGAGATGGAACGGATATCCGGTCACTGTCCGGCCTATCCGGCAGCGTAAATACTATCCGACCGGATACCGGATAATGGCCGGATATCCGTTTCATCTCTAATAAAAATACATTTAAAGATAGTTCAAATTTAGTGATTTAAACTGGGTGCCCGAAGGCCGAACGAACCTAATATATATAGTCTATACATATGAAAAAACATACAAGCAATACGAAAAGTTGAATATATATATTTGGTTTAGGTTTTTTATAATATTAAACATAAAATATTAAACTTGTCTAGATTAGACCCAAAATAGTTGCTTAAATTGGATTAATCCAAGCAAAAAAAAAGGAATTCTCAGATTAATGTTGACTTCTCGCAGTGCACCAATAGCTCAGAAAGCGGTGCTAGGTTCTTTAACCAATACCCCACGATATTTGTATTTATCTATCGTTGATTAAATTTTGTCGCTTTACTCAGTGCGAATAAAATTTCAAATGCCAAAATCTATTTAATATCCACTCAAATCCAAATTCCTAGATTTATACTATGGCTTAATCGAACTAAAAGCATCGATCACGAAAACAAAATTTCAGCTAATCATGAAATTAATTGCTTATAAATTATGCAAAATATAATTTCTTTATAACGTCATACCTACGTTTGATTCTAATTGAGATCAAATAAAAATAATCGTAATTTAATTTTAAAAAATGATAAGAATTTAATCTAAATGAAAATATTTTACTTGCCTTTTAAATATTGTGCTGCATAAAAAATAGTTTAATAAATCACTTGCACTATACGGCTACGAAATTTAAATTAGTCGATCAATGAAATTAATATCCAAGTTTATGAATGTTTTCTATCTTATCTATAGGTATTAGTTTTTATTTAAAAATTAACTTCGTAGAATTAACATTTCTTGAGAGTGAAAAGATAACATTATCCATACAGTAAATACAGTAAATATTGCTGACTATCAAGCGACATCATCACACAATCGTCATAATCAGAAATACCACTATTTTTAATGAAAATCAAACCAATTTAACCATTAATACTTTTGTTTCTCCATTAACCCCTGTGCTCCTGTCTGACATAGCCAATGTACCTATCATTCCTAAAATAAAATCTTTACAACCAAGAAAAAGAAAGCCTTCTCAAATTTTATCCGGCACTCCCATAAAACATCATTTAGAAGAAAAGCAAAAAAGACAAACTGAAAATAAAATAAAAATATTCAATTACAACAACGAAGAAGTACAACCTTAAATTCGAAGCTGCATCAGTGAAGAATACAGCGGTCATTAGAAATTTGAAAACGGTAATCGAGGAAAGTGGCGGCGTAGACTATTACTGTATATTTTACACGGAAAAATATTAGTCACTCCCTAAAGAAGACTGGATTATGTGTAAAATATATACTGCGATGCGTCACAGTACTTTCTTTTACTTTAATTTATGAAACTCGCTGTTGTTTTTTAAAGAAATATAAGCTTTTTATAACTATACATATACCTAAACAGAACTAAATGCATACAACCTATGTATATGAATATATAACATATACGAATTCCAAACCTTCACCCCAGAACCGTCGTTATTCAAATTTTCCCAGGAAAAAGTTTCAAATAAAAGTCGTAGCCACTAATGAGTCTACGAACTATAGTAAGTTTAAAGAAAATCGTTGGAGCCGTTTTCGTAAAAACTTGAAAAAGCTCAAAAACCCCTAGAATGAAGTGGAGCTTTCGCTTAACCGATTTCAACCAAAAGCTTTGCGGCACAACAAGATATAATATGGAGGTCGAATTCCAAGTTTGGTGAAATTCGGATAAAGCTTTCGATATGATATGTCTGTCAACACAGACATGTTTCTAAAAACCACTTTTTTGGACTCAGGGGACCTCAAAACATGTATTTCCGGTGAAAGCTCAATTTCGACCCGATTACAATACTTCCTTTACTATCTATATTCTAAATAATAGTAAAAGAAAGTAAAAATATAAGAGGTGGGCCCATGACCAATGCACGAGCGGTCAATACACGTCTAATGATTATGTCTGTGATTTGTGTGAAACATAGTTAAGACTCATTTAAATTTGTATTATACATATTACATATCATTACCCAATTTAGTTTCTATTTCCGCCGTGGATTGATTTCAATTACCCCATATTGGGGAAATAGGAATGGCAATATTTTTTATATTCTATATTTTTGTTATTATTTTGTTAATATAAAAAAGTTTCCAGTTAAAATTATTAAAGTAGATAAGTAATGCTTATAATTATTGTTATTAGCATCTATATTATTTAATGTTTAAAAGATTAAATTATCAGGAACTTATACACGCAAAATATGCACTCCTAATTATTTGAATGATTGTGTCAAAAGAACATGGTATAACTTATTCATACGCTATATAATAATCAAGGTGATATGTTCGTTAATTTTACTTCGTAAAAATATTTATACTATGTTGATGTTTTATACTAATTTTCTATGTACTTTTGTTTAGGGACACCTGATGAAGGTCAAATAAAATGACCGAAACGTAGTGAATTGAAGATTTTGCGTATATAATTTTGTCCAAGTTCCTGATAATTTAATCTTTTAAAAACCCAATAAAAATGTTGTGCTTCTATTTGCAATCAATCCTCGTTATATATGCCATCGTCAATAATGTTGCATCTACCGAAGGTGAAGACGACTGCCGCTAGTTATTGGCAATTTTTTTATTTTTGTTAAATTCTAGATTGACATAGACATTTTTGCATAAGATCTTATTGACATCCCTCACTATGTAAAGTCCGACTCTGGTTGTCCACTCGTTTCCGCTCAGTAAGATCTGGAGAATATGCTGGACCCGGAAGTCTCTGGCTTCAAACAAAGATGGAAGTCAATGAAGAAATCAGCCTACCATCGACAGATCTAACTCCCAAGTCCACGGACATTATACCAACCAACCAAGAAGTCGCGAAATGACCCTGCAGCCAAAGCGACTATGATTTTAAATAATAATGGTATATTTAAATATCAGTTTCACTTAAAGAATTGTAATGTTTGGAAGAATAAATAAAAGAAAAGTATTTCAAAATAAACTCTTTCTTAAAAATATAAAAGTTACAATCTATGAAAAAAGAATCATCGTCCATCATTCGCTCAAATCACTACTTTTATCTTTTCGAAATTTCAACCTAATGGGATCATTATATCCCTCTAAATTCCTTGCAATTTCAATGGCCAAGAACTGAATTCGCGTTGCAAACATCGAATTTTCCTCTGTGTATTCATCGAGACAATTGATTCGTAGCAACGTTCCAAAGTTGTAGTCGTCGACGACTTCCTTGAACCGCTCACAAAACTCGCGCCACTTGACTTTTCCACTAGCACTTTTCATCTCTTCCTCGTCTACCATGTCTATTTTTAGGTCGGGAAACTCTTTACGAAACATCTCGTATATAGTCTGATCCATGGACGAAAGCCGTAAGAGCTTCGGATCAACTGAACACAGCATCTAAAACCATCCATAATTATTATTAAGACCTGGATTTACATACCCTCGCCATATTTTTTTAAATAAATTTTCAAGTCGATACTTACGTTAAAGTAAATTTCGGCGTGTTCATATGCCTTAGCCGCCCACATCATCGTCAACGTTTGATCATTGTCATATTCCTCGGCAGGTGTTTGCAATATAGCACGAGCCTTCACGACATAAACAAATAAAATAAATACTTTTTTTTAAACAAATTCAATGCTCAAAAATTTGAACCTACCGTATCTGCATCAACCATTTTAATTTCAAAAATTTAGTATTTAAAAAAAAATAATTAAGTTTATTTTGATTTTAAGGTTACTTCCACTCCCATAGACTTAAATCGCTTGAACGACAGAATAATGAATATGGACAGAAGCAGACAGAAGTTTACGTCTGTGCCGGCACCTTTGAACCCGACTGTGCCTTTCGGATTTTGCACATCTGCGGCACACAATAATTTGATAAACTAATTCTAGCAAGCGGTATAATAAATGCGATAAATACTGTCTACAATTTAATGAAACTGGATTATTTTTGCCGCTACAATTCTGAACTGAACTAAAATACACTACCACTACAATGGTAACAGTTCAAATAAACCAATCGTAGACATGTTTTAAATGCGCGCTGAAGGTGCGTGAGTGCCAATAAAAAACCAAAAACTCCGAGTAAAATTTCTGCCTTGAACCAAGTCTATGTATGTTAAAATTAGTTAAAATTATTAAAACATATTTATATAGCAAATACGTACACTTTCATTCACAAGTATTTGACCACATTGAAAATTATTAATTTCTCAAATGCTTGTAAATATAAGTCTAGTTATAGCCGTATTAGTCCAGTAAAACTGTTGAAAAAGAAGACCTCACTCGGGAAAAGTAGTTCTGGTTTTTTGATATGCTGGTTCCCGAAAAGTAAATCTTGCATAAGAAAACTTGTGAAAAGATGCTAAGAGCCCCGTAAATTGAATTTAGTTTATGCACATAGCCCATTTATTGGACACCGTTATTGATAACCCATCTTACAGTAAATACACGTGTTATTGCAATATATCATATTAAATTAAGTTGAGATACAATAAATAGGTATGCATAGGCTCTAATAGTCCCATAAAAACATACATTCAACGAAACCCACGCAAAACGTGGGTGAGCTGTGGAATGAGCTAAATTTAAACCCTATAG
This sequence comes from Sisyra nigra, assembly GCA_958496155.1. Taxonomy (NCBI): domain Eukaryota; kingdom Metazoa; phylum Arthropoda; class Insecta; order Neuroptera; family Sisyridae; genus Sisyra; species Sisyra nigra. The sequence continues at coordinate 32,985,315 of OY292316.1, read as the reverse complement.
TGGAAAACACCCTATCATATTTTATAATAATTGAAGGTATGTAAGAAGATGTGGAATATTCTCTAAGCGTGACAAAAAAAAAAAAAAAAAAAAAAAATCTTATAGTGTCAAATACCTAAGTCCAAAAATTGATAGTTTGAACAACTTTTTTAAGTTGAAACAAAAATGTTGGCTCCAAACCGAGCTCATAATTTTATAACTGCTTCAATCTATTTTTTTTTTTTCATTACCTATTTAAATAATTTAATTTTCATAACTTTGATACAGTTCATCGTAGAAACAATCTACAATAAAGCTTTTAAAGGAAATTTTACACTCTACAAAAAAGGTACTTAGAATAAAGTTCCTCAAATCAAGCATCTCAAAGATATCAGTGTTCAAAAGTATCACTAATTAAAAATTTGTAATACGTTCCTTTTTTCTAAGAACATAGAACGTGAAATTTCCCTCAAATCCCTTCTTTCAGATTGTTGTTACGATGAACTACTCCAAAATTATGAAAATTCAAAATTTTTTTCTATCGTAAATAAAAGGAAATGAAAACATGAATTGAGGCAAACTAATATTGATATAAGGAGCTCGTTTTGGCCTCAACATTTTGTTTTTATATGTACCACTAATTTTTGGATACTAGAAGAATTATTTTTTAAGACTCTAATATTTACGTATTGAATGATTGACGAGGATAGAGAACCTATGTTAGATAATTTAACATTTCCTTTGTGTAGCTTTAAATATTAAAGAATGATTATAGTATTATACCTCAAAGCAGAGAAGTTTTAAATGGGAAACCGGCAGTCGATACAAAAAAACCACCCCCGCTTAGTCTTATAGTAGTTTATAGTCCCGCGAAACCCTCGCGGGAAAACGGATGCGTCAAAACAGCGGCGCCAAAATGTCACGTATCGTTATATTTACCGTAATAACATAATATCGATTAAAACTTGAATTTAAGTTAAGAAACAACAGTAACAACATAATATACCAAAAATTAGAATTTCCCAACCTTTTGCAAAGCAAGCCCATTTTTGACGAATTTATTAGATTGTTATTTGTTGTTAAAAACTTTAAAATATATTTTTTTAAATTTATACAAGACTTAAACTTTTAATAAATGTTACATAAGGAATAATACATTTTTAACCTTTTACTATTTGAGAGTTAACAAATGCCGTGAAGAAAAATTAATTGACCCAAAAAAATTGTTTAAACAATATTAATACTCAAATGCGCACATTAATAAGAGTCTGATTTTAAATAAAATATGTAATAATAAAAAATCAACAAAGAAAAAATACTCATCAAAAACGGAGCTATCCCTGAGGACTAACATAAGAAGTAAACGCCTCCATTGAGGATTGAGTCATATTTTATACAGCCTATATAATTTAAGAGCTAGCGACGTTTTCGAGAGAGTATTTTAGGTCGGCCAGTTTTTATATATGTTATCTCTCGCACTATCCCGGACATCATATGGACTTTGTCTGGCTGTCGAGAGGGGTTGCGTTTAATAGTGCGCATCGCACCTGTAAATTAGTAAATTATTGAAATTTTCAGAAAAAAGAAAAAGTTTTATATGAAATTTGTAGAAAATTACATTTTAAATTAAAAATGTCCAGTGACTAATTTTCGTAAAGTGGCTAGTTTGCCCGCTACAAGCTTGAAAAGGCTGGCTCGACCTGACGTCATTTGAGTAACCGACCGTTCAGAGATACAGCCGTTGCGTTGTGCCGACATGTGTACAATGAGTTTTACAAGCTTGTAGCGGACAAACTAGCAACTTTACGAAAATTAGTCACTGGACATTTTTAATTTAAAATGTTATTTTCTACAAATTTCAACTGAATTTTTTTCTTTTTTCTGAAAATTTCAATAATTTACCTGTACAGGTGCGATGCGCACTATTAAACGAAACCCCTCCCGACAACCAGACATCGCCCGTAGGATGTCAGAGATAGTGCAGGAGATAACATATATAAAAACTGGCCGACCTAAAATTCTTTTTTTTTCCGACGTCGCTCTAGCTCTCGTGCTAATACTTTTGAATCAAATTATTGAAAAAAAAGGAAAAATGCATGTTTATAAATACTTTTGAGCGGTAGTGTATCTCATATAACCACAGATTTATATGATTTATTTTTTCCAGGATATTTACAAATTTACAGAAAATCTTATAAATAGTTAACAAATCGATCGATAAATCAATAATTTATGCGTCCATTTCTTGTTTTATCATAGTAAATATCATACTGTGATTTCTCTAATGGAATTTCGTACATTCGTCCGGAACTATAATTGTTGTTATTTTGGTGTAAGTTCGAGCTTTGCTCTCCTGAATTTGCATTGGGGACCAATTGTGGTTGATAGTAATGTGGCAGTGTATAGCTTTGTTGGTCATGCAGTGTACGTTGGACCCATTCATGGGCGCTTTGCTCCCGTCGTCGTGTCGCTTTTCGACGTTGGAAATCGACGAACAACAACGACCCGATTCCTAGCACTATCAATGCAAAAATTAAAAATGCAATCAACACCCTCGAATTAAACTGATCGATGAGTAATAAAATGACGGTTGTCGTTGTAATTGAAAATATTATCAGACCAGCGATTAAACCCCAGCGGTAACATCCATATCTCCTTTCTAAAAATTCAAAGATTAATTTAATTCAATCAGGAAAATAATTTTTTTGATACCTGATTTAACGTGAATGATTCCTCGTTCCATCTTTTAGGCGTACATTTTTCTACCCAGTAATATTTGATTGTACAATTAACACGAATGTGTTATTTAGTTTAAAAAGAACTGATCCATATAAATTATATAAAAAAAAATTATTACAAATAGCAGTCACAATGTTTATAATAAATTCTCTTATCAACTTCCACCGATTCTATGTAATATAATGTTGAAGGTGTATGTGTGTAATGAAAAACCCATACTATCTTCTCCCCTCTTAACAATTTGCATCGTTACTTTCTGATATTATGTCTATAGATATTAATTAGTGATGCAGAGAAATTTGAAATAGTCAATCAGTCGTGAATTTTTTCACCGCTGATCTATGCAAATGTGATGAGTTTCAAATCGATCAAACCGGTTGGAATTTTGGTCGTTTATCAGCGGAGTAAATGAGGCATTTTTAGCTGTATCTCATTTCAAATGTTGCGTTTTGTATGTCAACAATGGATTTGAAATGACCTAGTTTAATTGGGTTTGTTTTGAGGCAACCGATGACGCACTTGAGTTGAGCCAGCTGATGCTACGACGCCGTATTAAATTAACGTGACGACTTTATTATCATTTTATTTTATGTAGCTAATTCGAAAAAGAGGCACCTTAATTGATTTCAATTTAATGAAATGATGATTTGTAGATATTTAAGTACCACTTTCAAATTGAAAAAACAAGATATAAACATTTAATTTTTTCATACCGGGTTCGTATCGAAAGACGATAACGTATTATTAATTAATAGCTTAATTAAGTTTGGATTCTCTGAAAAAAAAATATATATCCATAGACATTGGAAATTGTCTTTTTGATCTTTAGAAAAAAATAGTTTTCATAAAGATAACGAGTAATATATAGATTTCATTGTCAATAAAGGTCAAACTGTAAACTATATATAAAACTGGGGATTTTCTTTAGCAAATCTAAATATGAGTTCAAATCAAGGAGACAGTATTTTTTTTTTATATTGGGTTATTTCCCTGTAATCTTTATGCGGATTGGGACTTTCCCAAATAGAAAATTATTTGTAATTTCTTTTTAAATGATAACCGCATGATTTATGTGATTGAATGCGTAATTAAACTTGAGCAAAAGAAGCCTATAAGTACATAATTACCCGGGAAAACATATTTTAGATCTAAGTTTGTCTACTTGATCCACCTAGATCAAAAAAATGGAATTATAATCAACTTAGATATGCTTAGGCCAATCTAGATCTATGGTAGTTATATTAACTATTTCTATAAAGATATAATGGCTTATTTCATTTCTAAACAACCTTAAATCAACTTAGACCTAAGAAAATAATCTTAGATCTACCAAAGTAGATCTTTGTAACTTCACATCGATTTAATTAAATCAAGGACTTTCCTAAATTGTGACTTAATATTAGTTAATTATAAATATAAAATATAATAAAAATCCTGCAAATAGTTACAAAGAAATTTTTTGTTTTGTTTTAATATCATTAGATGATGGAGATGAGATATTTGTAGTAGCTATGTATATATTATATTGTATGCGTACTAATCTTGATGCATCAGTTTATGCACTTCTTTCTAAATAGAGTCTAAATACAGTAGAAATCGTTTATAACGAACTTCAGGGGACCGTCAAATTTCGTTCGTTATAAGCGATATTCACTATAACCGATATGTATTATCCTATGAATTTTATCTAAAACATATCACGGGACCCAAAGGTTTTGTACGTTACAACCGGTTGTTCATTATATCCGGTGTCGTTATAAACGATTTATACTGTATATTAAATTCAATCTTGTTAAATCTCTATACATCTATTCCATTTTTTTCGACGATTTAAGATCAGTATAGCTATAATATAGTAATTCAAATTTTTTGCTGTTTGCATACCGCTGTTTTATTTTATAAGTTTGTACTTTTTTTTCTGTTCCTTATTGACATTTATTTTTTAAATACTTATTTTATATAACATTCAATATAATTTATCTATTAATATAATTAATATTAATAGTTTTCTGTTTTACATTAAGGCAATTTAAAGCATTTGGAGAGGCATTTTTGTTTTACATACATTTGTAGTTAAATATCTTAACTATTTTTTAGCTTATTATTGCATTATTGAATTTAAAATTCAAGGCAGTGTTAATTTTAATGATTTTATCATTAATTATTACACTGCTCTATGAACCAACACTTTTCAATTTTCTTTTAGTAAGCGAAATCATTGTTAGTTAATTAATACTAAAATTAATTAACTTAAACACCTACCTCTAAAAACATAATTTTATTAAATTATATAATATTATAAAAAAACTAGTGAAAATTAATCATAATGAAAGAAAAGAATACATGCAAAAGTATCGCAGTCTACAGCGTTTAAATCTTACAATGGAACACTAAAATGAACGTCGAGCTAGGTATATCTAGGTAAAATAACCAAGTGCGTGGATTTCGGGGATTCTGCTGTTTCCCGGAAACCAAAATTTGACAAAAAATCCTTATAGATATTTTCAAAATAAAATGAAAATGACGAGTACAATTTTCCGAGTTTTCGCTTAGTTTTCAAGAAAATTGAGATGTTAGTAGCACGACTCCAATGTTGTTTCTTATGGGAGATACTCGTAAATGTGAATTCAAACATTTTCAGAACTACGAAGTTTTCACATCTGTACGCAACTATCTTAGAAGCAGGGTCCGAAGGTGAGCCCCCGTGGGGGTTACGTGGCTCTCAGAACCCCCAAAATAAAAAGAAATCCATCCCAACTTAAATTTCGAGAGAAGATAGCAAGTTGGACATGACCATCGCCTTTTTTTAATCAATAACGTTTTCGAGGCAAATTTTAAAATTCGATAAAAAGAAAACTCAAAAGAGTGTATATTCTTCATTTTCGATTTATTTTTACGAGATCTATAGGAATCCCTCGCCAAATCTAGGTACTCGGAAACCAGCAAACTTGTCGAAACTTTTTATGAGCCAACATCTCTAGTACCTACATATTAAACATATATCTTTACGGGATTTTTCACGGGCCAAGCTACAATAGTATATGTAGGTATATTTTATGAATATAATAGATAAAAGTTTGTATGTCGACGCAGTTAGGAGACGGTTTGTATTAATGTTTTATCAAGTTTTTCAATGTTTAATTTGTGGTCTAGCGATTACAGTGACAGTCTCACATGCGAGATGTCTAAGGGACGAATCGCGGAATCGTATTTTAAAAAAAATTATACATTGAGTATTTTAAACTTACCGTCGTGAGTATTTCAATTTTCACGGGAAGCTACAAGTTATGAATATTTGTATACCTAAAAAAACACTACTACTGCACTTAACTACACAATGTATTTTTTTTAAATTTTGCCTTAATAGCTGGACTATATTCAATCAATTCTTCAATTGTTGTTCAGTCAGTTCTTCAAAACGTTGCCGATATTATTATTTCTTTTGTACAAAATCGATAAGAGTTAATCAAATTATTACCAACGAACATATTTTATTTAATTTAATTTTTTATTTATTTACAATCTGTATATACTTTCATACAATGAGTAAATGAGTTATAAGTTCCAAATTAAAAAATCTTTAAATGAAAAATCAAATATAATATGATTATGTAGATAAAAGCCACCAGCTAGCACTTGAATTCTTTAAGAAATTAGAAGCTGGTCTCTTAGCCATCGTCGCTTTAAACGACGTGGACGGTTTTTGGGTGTTGGGCAGAGGAAAGAATTTGAACTTCTGAATTAGAATGGGACAATATAAGGAATGTGATTTGAATTTGGATGGGTTGTATATAAGAAGATTTAGTGGAGTCCCACAATTCTATTACATAAGTCAAAGTAGGTCTAATGACAGATTTATATAAAATTAATTTTGTTGGTACGTCAATGAGATGATTGTGGTCATAAAAGTCGTCGTAAAAGTCCAAAGCGTCTGTTATGGTCTTGACGTATTAGTCTTGTGGGTGGGTTCCACGTAAGTCGACTATCTAGGCAAAACTCTAAATAGCGAAACTCCGTGGAGGTCGTTAGGGGTCAGATGTATATATATATATAGTCTAAAGGATGGGACCGAGTATGCTTCCCTGAGGAACTCCGGCAAGTATATGTTTAAGGGGAGAAAATTCAGCTCCGCATCTCACTCTGAAGGATCGGTCGGTAAGATATGATTTGAGGATAAGAAAATATTGGGATGGTAGGAATTCTTGAGCTTATAAGCTCAAGAATTCAAGAATATAAATATGTATCTTGAGAAAAGCTCCCTGGCAAAATTATTTTTTTCAAGAGCCACAGAGATTTAATCTACGACGCTAAAATACTATTGGGTTACCAACATATTAAAAAATTAACTACCCATTCTAAATTAAATGAGAAAAACTGATGCAGGGTGCTCCCGAGGGGACGTTTTTTTTTAACTTAGGGATGCTTTATCAACCAGGGACACGGGAACTCTTTTAATTCTTCTTCTAGAATCTAGACTCTTTGAATATAAATTCCTGAGAAGAGTAAGACCTTTTAAATTTTTTTTCCAGTTAAAGTTAATTTTAATTTAATTTCTGGCCACTTATAAGGCTTTATCATAATTAAACTCTAAGTTTTTCATAAGTTAAAAATTATTAAGAAGTAAATGTTTCAAAATTCAATAGCAAAAGTAGGGCTATCATACGTCAAGCCGGAACCATACCATAATGCACTAATAACACAAGTGTTACTTCGGAACTATTTTAAAAAAATTAAAAATTATTGCAAATTTTTTTCTATAATAAAATAATTCAAGTCCAAAATCAGCGAAAATAAAATATTTTCATATTGCTAATCGGAATTTTGTTTTTCTTTACGTAAGCGTGGGTAAGATTTTCACACCCCTTTTAACTTTCAATAACATAGGAAAAAAATTCAAAATTTCAAAATTTTAGATGAAGTTTTAGTAGAAACGGTTTATTTTGATTTTCGACAAAACTACAAGTCCTATGGAAAAAAGTTAAAAAGCAAAGTTGTAGATAATAAGTAGATCTACACTTTTTGCACTTACACTTTTTTCACATAACCTCAAAATTTATATGAAAAATTCCAATAACCAAGTTTTTAATTTTTTATTGTTATCTTTTACTATAATTTTTTTCACTTTTTCACATTTTCAAAGACTAAAAGCACTGGGTTATCCCCTCTCTATTCTTTACATTAGAAAGAAATTGTAAAAATTCTCGTACCTCCTCTTTCCCTCCCCTCTTCAAGGTCCTAAGTAATTATTGAATGATTCTTCACTAGGAAAATAAAATGTAAATATTAGGTACCTAATATAATATAATATTATTACCTGATATAGATCATAGAAGGTGGAGGGAAAGCACCTACGATCTATTTTTAAGTGATATGTTTTATAAGGAAATAAAAAATAACATTCAATGTGCTTAAAATAGTGGCTTATTTGAGAGACATTCTCTAGGTAGGTTTCACTTGAAAAAAAGAGATTGATAATTTCAGTTTACCAAATGTGTAACCACTTGCCAAAATAAAATTGTCTAAATGTGTAAATGTTCTTAATTCATTAAAGTTGATTGTTGAGTTACGACTTGCCAATTTCAATTAATCAAAGCTGTGAACACTTTGGTCCATATTTTTGTATGTTTTCATATTTCATAAGCCTGATATTGTTCAAAAAACTCATAAACTTTTATGAGTCAATAGGAAAATTTCGTGAGTCCTCTATAGATCTCACCACTAAAAAAAAATTCTGATTTAATGCAATGCATTGTAACATGATATCTAATGACTACAATGACATTGAAAAGAAATTTCATGTGTTCCATTCACCAAAACTGGAATGTCTCATTGGCCACACTTGACACTGAAATTCTCGTTTGCCCACTCAATATCTAGCAGAGTTTTCAAAGATGAAAAAAGCCATTTTCAGCGAGACGACAAGCGTGAGAAGCAACCGAAGAAATTGAAAGTATGTGTGAAGATTTGATAAGCGTTGCTCTAATGAAATTAAATTTAAAATTGTCTCACAAGAACGATCATCAATAAAATCACATAAATCCATGCCGATTTTTTCTGTTCTGTCAATTATCTGATTTGCATAGTAACTAGAAATCACGCCAAAGATGTGATAGAGGTGAACTTTTAAACAATTCAGATATTCCAAGCTCGACAATTAGGTGGAAAAACGAAATCCTTCCAGAAGAAATGATAGAGTTTGGATATGGGGATCTTAACATTGAACATCATATTGATTTTGGACGACTTCATTTCCCTTGGATGGTATATTTGTGGGGACACTTACTTTGAGATCATCCATACAACAACAAACAGCCGAAGTGATATAAACAACTTGAGTACGAGATGCTTGTAAGAGACGTTCCACGAATTAATAGGCGTTTTATTTTATTCCATGAGAAGGTCTTGCTTGGGGGGAATATACAGATAAAATATTCATTAGAAAGTTCATATATAAATAAATAAAGCAACCGGCCGGTTTTCTCATACATCCAGTTAAACACTTGCTGAAGCATTCCGACAATGCGATATTCTCTGCTTTTTTGCCTGTGCCTGATATCAATAATATTTCAAATCGACGGAACTGTGTTCATCAGGAAACGTCGCGATGCCGAAACGACTCAAGTTGAATGTTGGTGTTTCGTGTAAAATGTGACTAAATTCAAGATTTTAAATATGCCTTTGATTTTTTAGACCGAATCTGCGTGCCGCAGGAATTTTTCTCAACGTGCACTGACATGATTCGAGACTTTTCCGGAAAGAATTCGGAAGATCTTAAGGAACAGTTACGGTGTGTTGCAGCTCGCGATCGATTTCATTGCCTTCAGTTGATCCAGAGGCGTGATGCCGATTTAGTACCCGTTGATCCAGAGGATATGTGGGTGGCGGCCAAAATTCCCGATGAAGACTTCCAAGTGTTCGATGAAGTTCGTACCAAAGAAGAACCCGATGGTATATAAACAACAAACAATTTAATCGCCTACTAACTGAATTATTTTAGCTGAATATCGGTATGAAGCAGTAGCTGTGGTTCATAAAGATCTTGAATTTAAATCATTTGAAGATCTTCGCGGGTTGAAATCGTGTCATACCGGTATTGGCCGCAATGTTGGCTATAAAATTCCAATAACCAGATTACGACAAAAAGGCTTGATTGGAACTTTGAGCGATCCAGAACTATCTCCAAGAGAAAATGAACTTAAAGCTTTATCAAGTTTGTTTTCAAAAGCTTGCATTGTTGGAAAATGGTCTCCCGATCCTGATATCAACAAAAGATTAAGTAATTATTTTAAAAGGATCTTTAAAAACGACAACTGAATCAACATTTTTTAGAGAAAACCTATTCGAATTTGTGTGCTTTATGTGAGAAACCAACAGTTTGTGACTACCCTGACAATTTTTCTGGATATGACGGTGCTCTACGATGCTTGGCTCACAATGGAGGTCAAATTGCATGGACCAAAGTGATCTATGTCAAAAAATTCTTTGGAGTAAGCCTCCCTCTACTTATTTTTTTTGAAAAATAAAAGATTTTCTTTTAGTTACCAGTTGGTTCGGCAGCAGCCATCCCAACTAAAGAAAATCGAGAAAAATTCGCGTATCTATGCCCAGATGGTACAAAGAAACCAATCACAGAAAACACAGAGTGCCGTTGGGCAGCACGTCCTTGGCAAGGCTTCGTTACCAACGGTGATCTAATCGCCTCAGCTCCTCGACTCCATGAAACTCTCAAGAAATTAAGCCAATTCGGTGAAGCTGAAAAAGCCTCATGGCTCGAAACGATTTTAACCGTCAACAATAAATCGACCATCGTTTCAAATAGCATCATCTCCCCAATTGCCTACCTTGACAAAGCGAATTATACAGATGTTATATCTCGAGATTACGGACCACCAAAGAAAACTATTCGTTTTTGCGTCACAAATCGTCCAGAACTGAACAAATGTCGAGAACTCAGCACAGCAGCATTTTCTAGAAATATCCGACCGGAGTTCGATTGCATAGAAACTGATAGTTTGATGGAATGTTTAAAAGTTGTTCGGGATAATGGAGCCGATATTATCACCGTGGATGCCAGTTTGGTCGATTTGGGCCAGCGAGAATATAATCTACGACCGATCGTGGCGGAACAATACGGTGAATTAGGGGGGTTATACTATGCAGTGGCAGTCGTGAGAAAGTCGAGTACGTACAAAAGTTTTGGAGACCTACGAGGAGCACGTTCTTGTCATACTGGCTATGGCCATGTGGAAAGTTTCAGCGCTCCTCTTTATACCTTGATTAAAAATGGATTGATTCATAAAAATCGTCAGTGCCCCAATGCCAGAGCCTTGGCAGAATTCTTTTCAGGAGGAAATTGTCTTCCAGGAGCCTTAGATTCGGAAAATAATATGGATGAATCCAATCCCGAAAGTCTGTGTTCAATCTGTGCTGGAAATTTAGATGGGAAAGAGTCGAAGAAGTTTATTTGTGCCAACAACGATAAAGAAGCATTTTTTGATAACGCAGGAGCGTTCAGATGCCTAGCCATGAACAAGGGAGATGTGGCATTTGTTAAGCATACCACAGTCATGGAAAATACAGGTTCGATTTTTTAATGAGTGAAAATGTTGATTCTTGATTGATTTGGATTTTAGATGGTCTAAATAAAGAAAAATGGGCGGCAAGTTTGAAATCTAAGGATTTTGAATTGTTGTGTCCAAATGGAGGTCGAGCACCAATTTCTGATTTTTCCAAGTGTTACATGGCAAAAATTCCATCAAGAATGGTGAGATCTTATCAAAGATCTTTTTTCTATATGTTTTTATGATCTTATTTATTTAGGTGGTGACGAGCAATGCGAAGAATAATAATGAGATTGAGGAAATACGACATGCTATCATTGATGCTGGTCAAATGTTCAGTAAACGTTCTGATTTGTTCAAACTATTCGGAATTTATGATGGAAAACGAGATTTATTGTTTAAGGTATGTTCAATTGGGTCTTTCTAGATTGATGTTTAAGCTTTTTAATCAATATTTTATCGTTTCAGGATTCTGTTACGGGATTGATATCAGTGGATTCAGAATCTCCTCTTCAGCAAGACTATGTTAAGATGTTAGAAGTTATTCGAGCTTGTGACAATAATTAAGGATATTATACATATATAATTTTTTTATAAGTGAAATATTAAATATTTTTTTTGGTTTATAACATGGTTTTTCTTTAATTTATGTGTTAATTAATTTTTATTTTTCAATATATCTTGGAAGTTTGAGGTTTTTATGAGAAATTTTTTCAAGTAAAGTTTGTAGAGAAATAAATTTTACATAAAAAATATTTTTTGCAAAAGTTTGATAACCGTACTCGTTTAGCCGTAAGAACCACATGCAGAGAACTGTTGATAGTTATAACGAATTTTGTGTTTGTAAGAAAGATAAATATTGGATCTACTTATGGTTAGAGCCGTTAAAGCTAACAAATTGCCAACAATGAAATAATTTCCATTATTTCTTTTTTAACAACCTATCAATATAAGTGAGATATTTCAAAAAATTTGAGTTTATTTGAATATCTATGGATTTTGACAAGTCAGTGGAATACAAAAATCTCTTTTAAAAATGGATTATATCGAATTTATTTTCCGATTTTTTTTATTTTTAATTGTTCAAACCAACGAAATTGGTGAACACGTTCAGAATGATCGTTAATTATAAGATTACAGTTTTTTTTTCTGTTTAGTCGTTGGCCAAGAACATGAAAGAAACTCCTATTTAAACCTGATGTTAAGCCAAAACCACACCCGGTTGGTAGTCTACGAGAAAGAACAGAACTGGTGGACCTATTGGCAATCGGCCGTGTTTCACCATGAAAAATATCGTAACTGCCGAATTTTTTTTTATTCGAAAAAGTTTGTCTATTTAAAATATTTTTTCTTTGTTTTCGGTAGTAACGATTTGTGTGCCACTGTCGAAAATGATTCCGTGTCAGTCTGGTTCGAATAATTTACTGAGTGTCGAGTCTACAGTCATTAAATATGTCCTCTCGTGCACCACCCGGCCCAAGGAAATGGAGTGCGGCCGAAACGTCGGCGATGAGTTCAATTACACCGTGCTTGACTACAACTCGATTCTTTTCAGTTCCCTTTTTTCAAGCAGCCATCAAAAACTTCTCTATGAAACCATTAGGACCTTCCAAATTGGAAATAATTCAAACAATCTTCCCAACATAGGTAATTTTCTTAAGATCAACTTTTTTGAGGGCCACCTATTGGCGCAGTGACTAGAGCAGTAGTTCTCTCCACTTCATGCGTCAAGTGGTACGGGTTCGATCCCCGTTGAATCCTAGACTTAAGATCGTAGAACAAAGATTAAAATTGACCAATAGAAATTGTCTGTGTTTAGACAATTGTGATATGAGCTTATAGTCCAGTCGAACAACTCTTTAAATCGATATTCATCCGGGGGGGCTGATTTTTTGATACAACGTAAAGATGACCATTCCTAAGAAACTGCTAAAAAATCAGCCTTCCAATTTTCCGGGAACTTTGGGAAAAATGGGTTTTCCTTCTAATTTTCTATATAACTAGAAAACGACTCACAAATCGTGAAAAAGTTTCAAATAAAAGTTGTAGAGCAAAGCATTTTACATAAAAAATGTTCAGTAACTAATTTCCGTAAAGTGGATAGTTTGTCCTCTAGAAGCCTGTTACTGAACATTTTTTATGTAAAATGCTTTGTTCTACAACTTTTATTTGAAACTTTTTCACGATTTGTGAGTCGTTTTCTAGTTATATAGAAAATTAGAAAGAAAACCTGTTTTTCCCAAAGTTCCCGGAAAATTGGAGGGCTGATTTTTAAGCAGTTTTTTAGGAATGTCCATCTTTACGTTGTATCAAAAAATCAGCCCCCCCCCCCCCGGACGAATGTCGATTTAAAGAGTTATTTGACTGGACTATTAGCTGTTAAAGCGACTTAAAACACCCACAAAAAAAAACTTTTTTGATTATGTGGTCTTTAAGTTTGCAATGTAAACTTTTTAACTTCTAAATTGAAGGTATCTAATATTTTTAGTTGTATACTTTTTATGTTATGCTCAGAGATGTTCCAGGCGTTATAAAATTGTTAAACAGTGTTCATTATTGAAATCTTGTCGAAAATTTATCATTTTGGATAAAATCAAAATTTTTCTTGAAAACAGGAATTGGATATAAGTAGAGAATATCCAGATTTCATAGTTGTTTAAGAAAACCTGCTTTATTGTTTTGTAAGATGTTGTTAGTGTTCATATAGCTGATACCAGCAGAGTTCGCTTTATGGCAAAGGTAGCTATGCTGAGACATTGGTAAAAACCGAAAAAGTTGATTTCATCAAAAATAAATCGGCAATGTCAAACATTTAAATACAAGAAGAGAACAAAATTTTGTTCGATTAAAAATAATTCAATTAATATATATTGCATAAAATATACTATAATCATTATCTGATAATACATAAGAGCAGTGGGCGGGGGGCCCGAAAATTTTGAGAAAATTAGTACTAGTGGTGCTGCAGAGAGGGTGCAGTAAAAAAATGAAATTGAAGAAGGAATAGGAACGTTTAGTAAAAATACCAAAAAGATCCCGTTTTCTTAAATCGCTTGCTACGATCACAGAAAATCAAAGTACAGTATAAATCATTTATAACGACACCGGATATAATGAACAACCGGTTGTAACGTACAAAACCTTCGGGTCCCGTGATATGTCTTAGATAAGACGATACATGCGATACATATCGGTTATAGTGAATATCGATTATAACGAACGAAATTTGACGGTCCTCTGAAGTTTGTTATAAACGATTTCTACTGTACTTCTAAAGATGAACAGGTATTTGAACAAGTTTATAGCGAAAAAATTAATGCAACTGACTTAAAACTAAAAAATCAAGATACTACACCTAGAGATGAAGGGCAATTTGAACATGTTGATATCAGAAGCAGTACGGCTAGAGGGTAATTTTTCCCGGATTATTTGTGTTCCCGGGAAACTGGAAATTTGAAAAATATTAAATTTGAGGTGGAAATTTTAAAAGTTTTAGGGAAAAATTAATAAATGTTGTTTTTGCAAAAAAAATAAAATAACTTTAACTCAAAAATAAGATAAATACAGTAAGATATAATATATGTGTACCTAATCAATCAAATATAACATAAACATAATTATTTTCATTTACTTATTTAGAAAATAAAATTTTAAATACGAGAGGCAATCAAGGAAAAAGTCGCTTTAAAATGATTTTCACTTGAAACAAAAATTGGATAACACAAAAGGTTTGTTCCAATCATCCAGTCATGGCGATCACAAACACTACCAAAAGACAAAGAGCAAGACAACAGCATTTGGCCGAGAGTCGACCCATGTCCGTATATTTTCGAGACAAGCGCTTATGTCGACACTGTTTTGTTAATGTGTAACACTGGTTAACCGGTTTGTAACTCACGCAAACTTGTCACTTTATGTTCTTCACTCACTCTTGTCTCTTGGTCAATGATGTCCTGCTCTTTGTCTATTGGTCAATGTTTGAACATCACCAGAAGGACAATTGGAACAAACCGAGAGAATACAGTTTATATACCGATGCAGGACGTTTTGGCACCACTGAACCACTGATGTTTAAAATGGGAAACCGAAAGTTGATACAACAAACCCACCCCCGCAAAGTTTTAGACCACGGTACAGTGGAGCGAAACCCCCCGTGAGAAAACGTCCTGAGTCAAAACGTGCCGCGCCAAAACGCCGGTGCCTAAATGTCACGTACCGATAATATACCCCCACATATGGGATCTATAGTCATTAAAGCATCCAATTTCTTTTGCAGATTTGTAGTAATATTTCAGTGTTTACATAATGGCATTTTATTATATTTAAACGTTACATAAATAATTAATTTTTTTATGCAATTTTTTAATTTATAAAGTGATAAATGCTGATTTGATGAGTGCGTTAATATGTTGATTATGACATTTTATATTTTTTACGACTATTACAGTTAACTAAGAAAAGATGTTGGTATCGGTATCGCAAATGGCATGAATAATAATTTGTTTTTTTTCGGGATCAGGAAATAAAAATTGATGAGTTTTCCCGGAAATTCCTGGGAATAACCCTCTAAGTACGGCTTGAATAACGATGGAAATACCATGAATTTCGACCAAGATGTTACGAATAAGGATATTAGGAAAATGTCGTTATTCTTAACGGACAATGCTAATTTTCAAAACAAAATATTACACCTGCAAACTCTTCTAGACCTCAAGAGCCTTTTAAGAAGGACCTTTTGCAAGAAAATCGGTGCTAAATTAAAATATGGGACGCTAGACACGAAAAGAAAAAATGCAAATAATATTTTATTTATAAATTCCTATTTTTTTGCGGCGGCGGGGGGGATTTATAGTTCCGCTACCGCATAAGACACTCCTCTACTATAACTGGCTTCATTATATACTGCATATTTTCAGACATGAAAATATTTAGATAAATTTAATATGTAGGTACTAGGTACCGTATAAGTCGTTTATAACGACACCGGATATAATGAACAATCGGTTGCAACGTACAAAACCTTTGGGCCCCGTGATATGTCTTAGATTAGACGATACATGCGATACATATTGGTATAGTGAATATCGCTTATAACGAACGAAATTTGACGGTCCCCTGAAGTTCGTTATAAACGATTTCTACTGTACTTATGTTAGTATTAAAACTCAAGTAAATGTTTAAATGTTTTGCTAACGTTACGTAAAATTATCATCTGTTGCCAATTCAGTATAAAGTATATGCAACATACATGCCAGATTTGGAATGTTGGAGGTACATATGCATCTATATGTACAAAAATTCTAGAGACCTAGTTATTACAGGGTTTACATTTCAAATTAGATATTTTACCAATTAAATTAGACACTATTCTCATTAGGTGTCTATTATACATAGTAATTAAGAGTTATTGATGAAAGTCATAGTGAAACAAAGACATAAAATATACATGCACATTTTTTTACTACCATCTTCACCGATGATAAAACCTACCAAAGGGGTATTTTTAAAATTAAATTTTCTGTTAAGGATTTTCTTGGCAAATTCAACAAACTGGTCAGTGGTCATATTTGAAAGATGCAATAAATCAGTCTATTGCTATCGCCACTTCTATTCACTGTTATAAATATTTTATTATTATGCACATGAAATTACCAGCAGTTGTCGCAGAAGAATGTTTATAAATTAAATTTACATAAGTATATGATACATCGTTGTTCCATTATGACTTTAATCAAGAATCTTTATTTAATATTTATAATAAATATCTAATTAGTAAAGCGTCCAAGTTGATATGTAAAACCTTTATGTATATATATACCTACATAGACCAGGGAATAAAGACATTGCACTTCGGAAAAATTAAGAGAAAGCTGAATTTTTGCATGAAGCTTCCTTTTGTGGTTCTAAACATCATATCAAAAGTCCCAAATGATACATGCGCCCCAAAAATTTTGACGCGGGGTTAAAAGTTACGATAAATGAGTTTTTGCAAAAATCTCGCAAATGGTAACTTTTATCGAAAAAAACATGTTATTAAATTTGAAGTTTAGGAAATAATCTACAAAAAATATATTTTTACTTTTTTTCGTAAGACAAACAGTTTTTGAGAAAAATCGATTCAAAAAGTTGTTACGTTCAGTATACACTCTTTAATGGTATCTGTATGTCAAATATTATATTTGTAATTAAATGTTAAATTTGACTTTAAATATTGGAAAATTTATTTTCGTGAACGTTTCAAAGCCAATAATAATCCAAACCAACGCATATACTGCATAATAGTGTCAACTTAACTCTTAGCCTAAGATCCCGTTGCATGATAGCTACACCCATAATGTAGCTTATAAATATCAAAATAAAGCTCTTTTTTTCTGTGTATGATGATATAAGGGTGTCAATTTAAAAGTGCGCGCAAGATTTAAGTTGACACTATTGTGCAGTACATTTGCGTTAGTTTGCATTATTACGGACTTTGAAACATTCACGAAAATAAATTTTCCAATATTTAAAGTCACATTTAACGTTTAATTACAAATGTAATATTTGACATAGAGATACCCATTAAAGAGTGCATACTGAACGTTACAACTTTTTTGAATCGATTTTTCTCAAAAACTGTTAGTCTTACGAAAAAAGTAGAAGCATATTTTTTGTAGATTCTTTCCTAAACTTCAAATTTGAGAACCCGTATTTTTTGATAAAAGTTATCGTAAGCAAAAATTTTTTCGAAAACTCGTTTATCGTAACCTTTGACCTCGCGTAAAATTTTTAGCGGCGCATGTATCGTCGAGGACTTTTGGTATGTTGTTTAGAACCACAAAAGGATGCTTTATGCAAAAATTCAGCTTTCCCTTAATTTTTCCAAAGTTTGATTTTTTTTTGTCTTTATTCCCCGGACTAGCATATCAAGGCAAAAAGCTCGACGAAATTTGTGTGGTGTATATTTTTTTTTTCTTAATTATTTTTTTGCAAATCTTAATTCCACCAATAATAGTAGAAACAGCAATACCTACATATATATTAATTGTCTGACGTTGAACTAATTTTGAAAAATATTGTAGTAATGGATTTAAATTTGTATAGTTCTATAATTTTTCAATTTATTTCAAAAATGGCTATTAGATGGGTGGGGGTGCCAGTTTATTTTTTCGGATCGGGCACTATAAATTATAATATCACGCTTAGACTGGACATATAAATATAATATACAACTAGTAGCTTCCCGTGAAATATTCACGACCGTATAAGTTAACATTAAATCTTTTTTTATCAAAAGACCTTTTATTTTAAGGGAATGATAGTGTGGTCGTAATTCAAGCATTTAAAACAAGATTGAAGTTTATGAGTAGCTTTCAAGATGCAACAGTTTGTTTTCCGTCGAAAAATAGTCTCTACTACCGCACGTTTTTCTATTACGCCTATACAAACGACTTGTTTCCAACGTTGACCCAACGCACCACGTGGACCATAGCCGAAGAACTCAGTGCTGTATCCAGGCTGTTAAAAGCTGCCTGCTTACCCGGCGTATGGAGTTTCTTATCACAAGATGACAACAAACTCAAATATAAATTTAAAAATCTATTAGCGTTATGTCCACAATGTAATTCGAATTGTGAATATGCCGGACAATTTGGAGCTGTTAAATGTCTGCTTGAACAAAAAGCGGATGCTGCGTTTGCTTCGTGGTTACCTATAGCCAAAGCTTTTTACGCCGGGAATTTTTTCGATTATTTTAACGCGACCCTTAAAGAGAGCTATGATGAAGGTAAATATAAATAATTTTACCTTTTATCTTCATCATATAAATAATACGAATGATTCGATTCCTATATTCAAATTTCAATTTTTTTCACCAGAAAATTCAACAGATTCCGAAAATGCCAAAAAGAAATATGCTTTGTTGTTGGCTGGAGATCCTGTGTTTAGATATGGAAGGAAACGAAAGCGCAGTGCCCCTGTGACATTAAGACTGGTAGACCCGAATTTTCATACGCACGATTTCTCTGCTGTGGAACGTGCCCGTTGGTTGCTCAAACCAATTGGTGGTATTGTGGGTAGTGTTTCATACGATACCGTCAAGGATCATTTGATGGAATGGATTAAATTTTCACGAGACACTTTTGAGCGTGTTTTCGATATAAAATCACCAGTTTATCAATTGCAGCCGGCGCATTCAACATTGCCTAATTACTTATTTAAGCATAGTTTATATAACCGAGTTATGGGATTGGAACCTGGCGAGGGTGTCTTAAATGAGTACTACTTGGTTGTGACGTCGAAACAAATGGATGAGTGTCAAACGTTTTTTGAAGAACGTCCGATGGCGATAAGTGGACGCAAAATATTTACTTGTGTCGTCGAAAAAGACACTGAGGGTATTCTCAAATATCTACAACAGAACACTTCATCGTTTTCGGTGATTGATTATGATGATGCAGCCAAATTTATTTTTAATACATCTTATAAATTTCGAGTGATTGCCGTGGAAAGTCTTCAAAATGAAGACATGGTTAGTGCTGCGTTGATACGACGTGATAGTTACTATCAAAATTTCGAGCAGCTACGAGGGGCTCGTTCTTGTCATGGACATCGCCTCTCAGAAATTAGTTACTTGGGACCAGTCATGTTTTTAGCCAAGAAGTCTGTGATTCGTATGGCCCAATGTCCAGAACCATCGCTTGCCAAGAGTCTCAACGAATTTTTTGGCAATGGTAGTTGTGTTCCTGGCATTTTAGAACAAGAAAACGAACGGGAATGGAAGGACATGGGCTTCAATTTACGCTCACTGTGCTCGCAATGTGTTGGTTCATGTAGTGGTGATGAAACGGAACTATTTTCGTCAGCGCTTGGTGCGCTCCGGTGTCTCATAAGTCGGAAAGGAGACGTCGCCTTTGTCCCACCAAATGTAATCCAAAAAGCTAAATGTAAGTCTAATATAAATAAGATGTATTCAATAGGCATGATGTCAGTAATTAAAAATCACTGAAAGTATGTATTTATTTAATGAAACTTGAATTATGGAATATGAAGCACGCGTTTATTCTCTTATTTAAAGCGAGATTGATTATTATTTTGATAAAATAAAACTGCAAAATTTGAAAGTCCGCTATGTTTTCTTAAACACCAATCAGAGCGAATGACGTCAATGTTGAATGCAGCGAACGTTGATGTTGCAGTTGAATGTTGATAAACAAGCCGAACAAGCCAAGCCGACGATTAGTTCCAAATTGAACGACTAATGTGACTTCTAGTCAGGGCCGTGCCTGACGGGCGTTCATTGCGTGCACCGCACGCAGGCGGCCGAAATTAAGAGGCGGCCAAATCGTTACAAGTTGTTTACTGGGCAAAAATACAATCGGTTTGTTTTCATTAAGATACGAAGTAAAAACAGTTTCTCTAATCTAATCTATCTAAAAAGAGTTTCTCAGAAATAAGAAATGTATAAAAACTGATTAGGTCGTTGTAGTATTTATATACCTAGTCATGCGTCTGGAGAACGTAGTTTTTCTAAATTGAAAATCATAAAAAATTACCTACGTACTTCCATGACGCAAGAACGTATGAGCAATCTTTCAATTATCGCGATTGAAAGTGAAATTGCTGAATCTTTAAATATTCACGAAGCAATTGACGATTTTGTCAGTAAAAAATCCCGTAGGATTAACTTTTAATATGTACTTTATTTAATAATTGCTTCGTGAAGATTCAGCAATTTCACTTTCAATCGCGATAATTGAAAGATTGAAAGATTTCCCTAATTAACCGGTAACCTAACCGAAATAATTTTATGAAACCGGTTAATTAACCAAAAACCTTTACTATTTTCAATATCAATAAATAATACGTAAGATTTGATTTTTTAAAATCAAATAATTTTAAATTGTCACTGAGCGACACCTAGGATTTTAAATTATCGTATTCCTATGTTCTTTATGTTTGATAATTTTGTCTGTGATTATAATACCAATACCATAATTACTTTTTTTCATGTTATTATTAAAGTAAGTAAATTAATTCTATTTTGTATACCTCCCAAGTTGCAAGTCAGCCCAGATCTGCCATTGGCCACTGAGCTTTGTTATCCTAATATGTTAGTATAGATTTAAGGGTTATTCCTTGTTCTTTATGTTTGATAATTTTGTCTGTGATTATAAAACCAATACCATAATTTTTTTCATGTTATTATTTTTGTTTAAATTTTAAATAAAAAAATGTTTATTTTGTGCATTTCTTTTTCTTAAATTTCATCCAAACATATAAATCTCATAAAACCGGTTTTTCTTTTCAGAAACCGGTTTTGGGAACAAAACCAATATTTTTTTTCGTTCTCGACTTCGGTTAACCAAAAACTGATTTTTTTCCCGGTTTGATGCCCTGTGTATAATAATAAACATTAAAAATTAAAGTAGTTTTTTTTAATGTTATCCTGGGGGCGGCCATACAGACTGGCACGCAGGCGGCCATATACCCAGGCACGGCCCTGCTTCTAGTTACTAGCGCGTCTAGTATTGGTATTTATATCGTTTATATTGCGTTTATTGAACCAGCGTTCAAGTATGGCGTCACCAGCGAAGCCATTACGGTAACAAGGCGTTTTGGCACGAATTTAAAATCTAAAAACTAAAATGCCATTTTTTCCTACTAAACCTTAACTAAAGAAATATGTAATTCACTGTAAAAAATATGTTTCTGAGCATAATTGGGTAGTTTTTAAAAATTTATCATCATGCCTATTCTTATAGTTTAAATTTAAAAATTAACTTTTTTAGTTTCAATACATGAAAACGTCTCATCTACAGATTTTGAAGTATTGTGCGCAAGGAATAGACGAATAAAACTTGCTGATTTTCGGCAAAATTGTGCTATTCATACCAAATTAAGACGAATGGTAATTGTAGACATTTCAAATAACTGTTTAGTAAAGCTTTTTTTTAGGTGATAATTCCAAATTATTATTCAACGTTGGTTGATAAGATGGCGACTGAAGTGGTTGAAACGCTTCAAAAATTATTTAATGGATCCCATCCTTTATATACGACAATTCGTTTGTTGGATTTAATATATATTTTTTCGGTAAGTTGATTTGATTAAAAATATCATTTGATTTTTTTTGGGTTTTCGGCAGCCTACAGCTGACCAGTTACTTAATTTTCCGATGTCTTTTGATGAAACGAAACAACGAATTTATGATCAAAGTAATTTGAACCATTTTCATAGACAATGTGTCGCAGTAAGTGGAAAACTTTTTGTTTAAATTTTTTAGTTGACAATTTTGGTTTTTAGGTCCAGCCCGTGAAACATGTGGAAATGTGTTAAAAAATACGAAGTACTTGTTATAAAAATATAAGAAATAATATTCTTTGTAATTAATATCTTTATTATTAAAATTGTAACTAAACCGTACCTACATGTACCTACCTACCTATCTACATTAAATATTTTTTTAGAAAATCTTATTCTGATAGTCGTTACTATCGATGTAGAGACCAAATCTCCCATTTTGTAAAATTTTGTTTATATGTTTGTGATCGTATTATGTAAAAACCACCAAATATGTTTTTTTATTTTTATTTCTTATTTTTTGGTTGTTTTAAGCCGCTTTAACATTTGAGGTCATACCACGACTGGAAATGCACAGAAAATTTATGTTGGTCAATTTTTACTTAGGTCTAGGATTCAACGAGGATCGAACCCAGAACCACTTGACACATGAAGGGGAGAAAGCAATAATGTTCTAACCACAGCGCCAATAGGTGGTTCTTTTATTAATTTGTTTCGTAAAGTATTTAAAATCTCTTTCATAATGGTATACTTTTATAATGAAATGTCCCGTATCCGTCATAAACCCAATTCTGAGGGCGACAGCTAAATGAAGCTTACTACAATCGTTGGGAATTAGAATAAAAAGCTATTTACCGGAAAAATGTATAAAATGTTCCTTTTTACAGTCATACAATTCAGGAGTTTAAGAACCAAAAGCTTTTCACCTTTTCGATTGATGAAACATTTCTTATTTGTTGGAAACCCACTTTTCTCTGCATACCTTGATTTAGTTTTTATCATTTTAGTAGAAACCCATTGATCTTACGAAAACAATGAATAAGAATACAAAAAATTTATATTTTGCATGAAAATTTTTCAGCTAAAAATCTGACGTAATTTGAAGATTTGAGTTAGCAGCACTTCAATGGCGAAACTACCATATCGCTAGACCCCGCGACGCGAGGGGCCCGAAAATTAGTACTAGTGGTGCTGCAGAGACGGTGCAGTAAAAAAGAGAAATCGAAAAAGGAATAGGAACACCGACTGAAAACGCTATAACCAAAAAAAAACCCGAAGAGTATTTATTAGTATCTGAAATATTCAGTTATAATAAAAAACAATCATTTGTCTATATTTTACTTAAAAACTATTAAAAACATTAGTAAAGGAAACTTGTTATTATTGTTACTGCTATTTTAAACGAGATTCAAATGAACCGCGTAACTAGCGATGCTTTGCGCATGCATGTATTTGAAATCAGCATTGTTACTGCCGTTACAATATTAAAAAAATAATTATAACTAAATAAATATTGATAATAAACAATAACTAATAAACCATCATTCACCATCAAACGATTTTGAATCAAACTGTAATTAAAAAACTGGAAATTTTTAAAGATGTAGTGCTAACTGTAAAAATCTCAAGGTCAAATTTTGTTTTTTTTTTTTACAAATAAACAAAGAACCATCAAACGATAAAATTGAACTATCATTCACTATTAACCGACCATCAAACGATTGCAAACAAAAAAAAATCGTAATATCGCAAAAGGGGGTGCTAATTGTCAGTCGGTAATAGGAACGTTTAGCAAAAATACCACCTAAACTACCTTTAAACCACCTATTGGCGCTGTGGTTAGAGCAATTGCTCTCTCCCCTTCATGCGTCAAGTGGTTCTGGATTTGATCCCCGTTGAATCCTAGACTTAAGATCCTAGACCTAAGTAAAAATTGACCAACATAAATTTTCTGTGAATTTCCAGTCGTGATATGACCTCAAATGTTAAAGCGACTTAAAACAACCAAAAAAAAATACCAGAATTATCTCGTTTTCTTAAATCGTTTGCTACGACCACAGAAAATTAAAAGACTGCTAAAGATAAACAGGTGTCTGAACAAGTTTATAGCGAAAAATTTATCCAACTGACTTAAAACTAAAAAATCAATGTACCACACCTAGAGATGAAGAGCAATTTGAACATGTTGATAGGAGAAGCAACTCGACAATTGATTTGAATAACAATGAAAATACCATGGATTTCGACTAAGATGATACGAATAAGGATATTAAGAAACTAGCGTTATTCTTAACGAACAATGCTAATTTTCAAAATAAAATATTACACCTGATATGAAAAAAATTATAATATCTTCTAACTCCTCTAGACCTCAAGGGCCTTTTAAGAAGGACCTATCGCAAGAAAATCGGTGCTAAATTAAAATATAGATACGAAAAGCAAAAATTCATATAAGGTTGGCGGCCAATCTAATTTTTTTGCGGGGGAGGTTTAAATTTGTAGTTCCGCCACTGCAACAATTCACGTTTTTAACAACTGGATGCGTTTAACGAAAAGTTAAAGATATCTGAAAATGTAATTATTATAATTAATATAACTATCAAGGATAAAAATGTATACGTCTGAAATTCTATAGGTGATAATAGATTTTTTATAAGAAACTTTGATTAAAATTAATTTATAATGTACAGAGCCGTAACGTAATATTATGGCGTGAAAGAAGAAAATTTCTCAAAGCTAAAATAGCATCTCTATTGTTTGTCAATATTTTCGTGCGATATTTTTATCATTCGGCGCCTAGTGCCGAGACATCGCTCGCACTACCGACGCTAAGGCTCTGTTAATGTATTTATTTCAATCGCCTACTATTAATCATCTTCATGTTCTGCGGTGAGCAAAATTTACAAAAATAAGTTATAGCATTTCTTTTTTTCGACAAAATAGGAATGGCTTCCTGAAAAACAAACAAAAAGTTCCCACACCGATGGATTGTAGGTGTTGACGATGAAAGTGAGAAAGGATAGAAAGTACAATTTCTTTTGTTCTCTGAAATATTTTATGAATCTTTATGTTAAATCTCGTCAAGTTAAACTGTCTAAATTAAATTTACCACCAAAATAAGTTGCTATATTTTTATTTATTCAAATATTGATTTTTTCTTGACGAAAGGATTTCATTCATTTCTTGGGAGCATACAACAGTCAACAACGTTACAGAAAACTATTAACGAATGAACGTTATGTAACTGTTACAGAACCGTTACTCAATTTGGGATATATTTTAAAAATAATTTATTTTCATAATAGAAATAAAATATTATTTACTAAAATGGTGATCGTATAATTTTCTATGAAATATATTCTAGAATGTATTTGTATAATCTACCAAATTTTCAAATTATCTGAAATACAATTTGGTCTAAACAGAGAAATGTTTAAAATTAAAATTGATTGCCATACGAAAAATATTTATATTGATTTAAACGATCCGTGAAAACTTGCCAAATAAATAGGTACTTGGCATTTTCTCTATTTTGATAAGTCGATATTGATTCACACGTTACATTTTCCAGAAAACAAGAAAATCCTATTGAAAATATTCAAGTCTCATATTTATTTCTCTAAGATCAAATTTATTTAAAATAAATTACATTTAAGTACAATAAAGTATAATATATTTATTAGGAAATGAACAAAGGTAAATAGGCAATTACACGTGTTCTGCACTAGGAATTTCCATGATCGACCCGACGATACTATTTTTTCGAAGCGCCGAGACTTTCGTCCCTTTAATACTGATACAGTTATTGTTGAAGTTGGATACACCGAAGAACGCGTCGTTCAACTTACCACCGCTTGCGGTGATCGGTCCATTGATCGGCGACGGTGCCGCACACTTATTACTATCGGAACTGTTTTTTTTCGACACGTGTCCATACCACCACTTACGAAAGCACAGCCGAAAGTTCTCGGAAAGTACGCCGTACAGCAGCGGATTGACGACGGTGTTGAGTAGCGCGACACTCAAACACCACACAAAATGATGAGATCTAAGAAAGAAGTCAGTGTTGTCGTTGGAACGAATACCATCCTGGTAGATGAGGAACGTAACGATCGTGATTGGTAACCACATAAGCAGCACGACCACCACATTTAGAAGCAAAAGTCGTACGACCCGCATATGCTTGTTAAGTCGAACTTCCTCATGTTGTGACAATGAATTCTGCCTTGGCTTGCCAGAAACATTCGTTTGACTGCTGGTCGACATTTTGCGTGCCCATAACGGCACTATCGAACCGAACAAACTGGAGTCGCTTTCGCGACGCGGCGAAGCCGCATAAGTTTTTGTTAAATTTCCGGTTGAATTAGTATTTTCATTTGTCGTCACCAACACACACGGAACTGACCATCGGCTTCTTGACGATAAAATCTTACAGAAGATTCGGTGGTAGAAATAGACGAGTAAAGACATTGGTAAGATACAAGAAAATATCAATGCGGGTAAGGTAAAACAGATGGAATACGAGATCACTGTAGACTTTGGAAAGACAAGTGTACAGATGATGTGATGATCGTGGACATGCTGTTCACGAAACCAAAAAACCACCGGTAGGAATATAGTAATAGCAATAATCCATGTAGCTAGGACCATAAGAAGAATTCTTGTAGGAGTTAGATGCGATCGATATGGTGGAACTACGATGCAACGATATCGATCCATGCTGATCAATGTTAACGTCCATAACAAGACAAAACAGCATACGAACTAAAATCAAGATGAAAATCAATAGGAGTTATAGAGATATCTTGGGAGTTAAGGTCAACTTACTTGGGAGTATGGGACTATTTTGCATGCGATATCTCCAAGTTCCCAGTTTTGGGTGATTCGCGTGTAGGCAATGGGCGGAATGCTGAAGGCGAAGACGAGATCGGCAAGGGTGAGATTCAGTAGAAAGTAGTTGGTAGTGTTGCGCATTTCGCGATACTGGCAAATAGCACAGGCGATCAGCGTATTGGCGGCGATCGAAGCGATTAGCGTAACGATGAGGATAGAGGTCTCGATGATTATGGCAATAGGCCGGTTGCCAAATTCACTATAATAGGTGTAAAAATACCGCTCGCCCCAACCACTAATGTTGTCATAGCCGAGCTCATATGAGGTGTTGTATTCCTCTTCGATGGACGAAAGAAGCAACATCTTTCAACTGATGTCTTTCTAGAAGTTTGTGAAGTTTTTGAAAAGTTAAGAGGGTGACAAACGATGGTCACATGGTACCTGAAAAATGAAAAAAAAAATATAAAGTACCTATAATTTTCTAAAAATTTTCTATTTAGCTGCTCTTTTTTCATAAATAATTTGTAGATATATAAAACTGAGAAGAATGGGCATAAATTGTTTGCATCATTAATTTTCATAGTTTAGTTTCAGGTAAGTGCCGTAGAGAACTTAATGTCTTCACTTTTTATACTTATAGAGCAAATTGGTTGTCTACCTTCACTTACTTTTAGAAATTTTATACTTCTAAAACTAGTTAGGACATCTTCTGTAAAACATAAATTTCTTTGATAATTTTCGTTGGTGAAAAGCTACAAGTAAAATATGAAGCGGTTTGGAATAAATTGCGTAGGTGGCACCAAATAAAATTTTATTTAATGCGGAGGTTGCAATCGGAGCCGTCGCGAGATATTACGGCACCTGGAGCGAAAGGATATAATGTCACCCTCCCCCCGTCTTACAATCATCTTTGAACTATATTGGAAAATTATAGAAGTATGTTATACAGAATTAAATTCATTAAGTATGTACTACATTATTAAAAAGTGTTCAAGGCTAAACGGTAATTTTATTCGCCGCTTTAATCGTGCGGTATCTTTATTATTCGGTGCCTAATGCCAGGGCACCGCTCTAACGACTTACGCTACGGTTCTGGTAATAAAAAAAATATTTTTAATAATAATTATTATAGAATAATAATTATTATTAAGGTAATCTTTAAAAAAATATATAACCAAATAAAAAAATATTCTTGATATTGTTGAAAGTTAATTTTTGAGCTATAAATCAAAAACTTGAACTTTTAGCAAAAATCTATTCCTATCAAAGTTAAGTTTCAATTTTTTTTTTCTAGATCGTATATTAATTTCAAAGATATCAAGGTATAAACAATTAAATATTGCATTATATTATTGACTTATGTCCTTGACTTAAAGAAAGCATTGGTGTTCGAAATAAAAAAAAAAGTTATCCTGACAGTTTAACGAGCTAACCGACCTTTCTCAACAGTGTCATTTTTAAAAGCGTTAAGTTACGTCGTTGCCGTGTTTTATTGTTAGTTTTACAGAGTTATCACAATGTAACACTCGATAATCGTTTTAGTGCTAATAAAATAATGAAATGTTTTCTTCACGTCCTCGTATTGGTCGTTGCGAACATCAAAACATCAAAACGCGTCGGGTTTTAATTGAAATCAAATGCGAGACATAGTTAGCGGTAATTAATATGGGGAAACACGATTTTCTTGCAATTCATACTTGAAAAGATGTCTTCGAGGTCTTTTCACCACAGCTGTCCATGATTGACTTGGATCAATATTGATTTAACACGAAAAAAATAAGTTTATGAAAATTGTTAAGATCCGTATTTTCTAGGGTTGATCATCGACTTAAAATATAGCTGACGCAAAAATACGCGTTACAAATTCGCGAGAATATAAAATAATTCAATATTTCAATATTTATTCATCGATTCACTCTCTCACGGTGAAATTAGATTGTATTTTTTTTGCGATCGTTATGACGCCGGCGGTATTAGAAAATTAAATTTAGAAATCCCAAGAAACGCGTTTATCTATCTATGTACTGTGTGGGAAGACGAGCAAATTAGATTAATCAAAAAAAGATAAATAAATTCCTTGAAAAAAAAAACGAAAATAACAAGGAAGCGTAGAAGAATCAAAGACCTTTTGTTTATGAAGTAAGATTTTTTCGACTGGGAATCTGTGGAATTTTTAATGATTGAGGAAATAAGAATCGCGATTCGTTTACTATTTGAAAGTTTTAGGTCTTAGGAGAACAAAAAGAAAATAGTTTCCAAATCTGTTTTGTTTTGATGACAAATAAATAGTTAACAACCGAGACGACTTGATTTGAATTTAAATTTATATTTAAACAATGAATTACAAGGCCAAAATAATTTCAGCAATAAAAGGACAATAAATGCAATTTTATCTATGATTTATTGGAACAACCCGAGAGACACTTAAATTATTTCAATGGTAAATAAAAAGTAATAAAAGTTTTAGAGTGCTATCAAGAAAACAGGCAATAAGAACGTTGGATTGGTGAATATTTTAAAACTTTTAGTGCTTGAAAGAACTTGTCGGGAATACAGTTTTAGAATATTTAACTATCCTTAATTTTTCTAGAACTATATTTTTGATAAGCTGCTTAATTTTTTTGGTATTTCAAATTAAAAAAAAAAATTAAAAAGTAATCTTCTTGTTATTAACATTTCGAGTTGTAGCTTTTTAATTTTCAAAATGAAGTGCTACAAAAAGCATTTAAAGGTAGATAATATTTGCATAGTTAAGTTAACTGAGAGTGATCCGTATAATTAAAACTTTAAACAAGACAAAATGTTGTCTATAAAAAATGACATATGTATCAGTGCATTCGTATACCTATGAAGTGAAACTTCTTTGCGTTTTGAACCATTTTTGTAATTTTTAAAATTTAGAATAAATAGAGAAGGTATTGGTTGGATTAGGAAAATATTTTTTATTTTAAATTTATTAAGAAATTGTTGCAAGGATTCATTTTTTAGTAACAAAAACTGAAAATTTATATTAAAAACAAATGCCATAACAGTAAATGCGATATTTTCAATGCTTACAGGTTTTACTTTCCAAATTGGGCATTTTACACATCAAATTAAACGCTTTACAAATCAAATTGGACACTTTACTCATTAGATGTGTATTAAACTTATGAATGAAATATTTTTTATGGAAGTAATAGTGGAACAGACGTAAATTAAATTTATAAATATCTTTTGCGGCAACCACTATAAACATGTACATATTCATAAAATATTTGTAACAGTTAGTAAAAGTGACGAAAGACTGTTTACAACTTCCAAATTTTAACAGTTTGTTGAAATTGCCAACAAATTCCAAGCAGAAAATTTTGTTTTTGAAAAGATCTCTTCAATAGGATTTATCATTGGTGATTATGTGATGGTAAAAAAATGGTGGTGTTAAAAAATTTACGTGTACATTTTTGTCCCACTATGAACTTGATCAAAAATGTATCACTATGGATAATAAAAATCTTTTACAAGTAAAGTGTCAAATTTGATTTATAGAATATCCAATTTGATTTGTAAAATGTTCAATTCGGAAAATAAAACGTATTATAAAGATATCGGGATTGCTTATTGTTTTCCAATAATTTCTAAAGTTTAATATGTTTGTGTGCCTTGATGTTTCGTCGGAGGGGGGATAGTTGTTCTCTCGTAGCCCATGGCTACCACAAATTTCGTAGTTAATTAGTAATATCTCAATTCCTAAATATTATTTTAATATTTATAAACTCATATATCAAAATTTCCATGAGCTATTGACAATGCCATAGTTAGACAATGGTCTTTATGGTGAAAACCCGATATAATTTGATGGGATCTTTAACTGTGATAATAAATTAATGATATACGAATTTTTAATTTTACTAGTAGCTACCCGTGACGTCGTTCAAGTAAAAATTTAACTAAATGAATACAAAGTAAGTTCAAGCATAAGAAAATACCCATTTGTCTATGAAAGAAAAATTTACAAAAACGCTTTAATGCTAGACGATTTCAAAGAAGTTTATCACAAAAACTAAACATAGAAAATACGTTAGTTGTAAAGGATAACACAATTAAAATAGAGGGCTAAAAATACTTTTTTCGATCCTTAAATTACGAACTAGGAAACAAAATATTACATTTTAAATCTAACAAAATCAATTTTTAACAAATAATGCTAAACTTTAAATCTCCAGTTTTAGTCACATAAGAGTAGAATTTGGAAAAAAATTCAGTTCAATAAAGTCTAGAAAATAATTGGTAGTACTATCCGTTAATTTATTTGTCTTTGATTCTCAAAGTAATAAACAATTTTGTTACGATGCACCAATATTTTATTAAAATCGATTTTTATTTGTGAATACCTAAAAAATTCTCAAAATCAACAAAAAGAAAAAGATGCAACTAAGTATCACATTTGAAAGAAAATACAGTTTACTTCTGATGTTGAAAGAATAAATTTTTCCTTAAGATGTACCTTTTTGGAGACAAAATTGGAAAACTAAATAACTCAAAATGTCCTACATAAAAAAATATTATATTTTTTAGTCGGAAGGTTTTAGTTTTGTGGGTTGGAAGCTCTCAACTTTTGTCCCCTTTATAAAATATCTTACGTAAAAAGGATACTTGAGATATATAGTTCAAAGCTCTTGAGAGACTGATATTAAAAAGACAATGAAACTTGAAATTTAATAATGGCAAAATAATAAGATGATTTGTTGATAAAAATCATTGAATTGTTTTTTACTATAAAACTTTGAGTTGAGCTTATAAAAAATGCACGAAATTTCTAAAGTTTTACCTAACGTCTGAGTTTCACTTAGGTAATTCAAATTACAAAATACATATTCTCAAGTTTTTAATGAATGTTTGTTGTACTTTTCGTAATCAATTAGGGAAAAGATGAAAGTGGATTTCGAAGAAGAAAATCTCGCGTCGAAAATTACTTCGCTCGGCGTTGCATTGCGGTCGGTCGAACGATCATCATGGCCAAGGTTACATAATTATTTATTACTGATTGAATTATCTGCGATGAATTAAAATTGTTTTCGATTTTATAATACTTTCGTGGGAACATCTGCGTTGTATTTTTTGAAATGAGTGTTTTTATTTTTGGAATGACATTCTAATTGTGTGTATAAAGACGAACAGTGTTTAATAAAAGGTTTGTAGTCGACATGGCGAAAAATCGAATATTTGGCTGCTAAAATTAAAGCTTGTTGACAAAGAAAGATAAGGCTTCCTGACGTGATGGTCTACAAGCGAAAAATTTATTCTTTTCAGAATTAAAGATAAACCAATTTTCTTTAAAATATTGTCTACAATTAACCAGTTTTGAGATATAACTCAATGAAAAGAAATTGCTAGTAAAATTAATAAATTCAATAAAAATATTGAAACCTAAATAGAAAAATTAAGCTCTTAACAAAGCTTTTTTTTATACAAAATGCATTTCAAGTAAGCGAGTTTAGAGATTCACTAATTAACTTGGATTTCAAGCTACTTGACTGAAATGCGTCTTAAAATCACAAAGTTAATTCAGTTTAAAGTTAATTTAAATTCTAAAGTTTATATTTATATATCAAGTCAAGTCCAGCACTGAATTTACAAGTTATTTTATTTCAAAACTAGCTGATACCCGCAACTTTGTCTGCGTAGGTTATTATTTTAAGAACATATTTAATTTACAGAGGAAAAACATTTAAAAAATTGAAAGTAAAAATATATTTAAAATAACCGGAAAGAACTTAGCGGAGAACATTTTTAACTATATGCCAAAAATTTGCTCCTGCAGAAACCGCTATTGTTCCAAGTGTATAGTTATTAGTTAATTAATAATTAATTTTTCAAAAATTTGTAAATTTAAAAATAAAAATAGCTATATAAAAAAAAATCACTATTTATAATTTTTTTGTCAAAAATTTGTTCTTTAAATGCTCTTTCCAGATCCGCAATTGCTCCAGGTGTATAGTTAATAAGTAATTCAATTGTTAAACAATTCATACAATAAGATCCAACGGCAGTTGATGACGTCATAGTACAATAATACATGTATAAATAGTTAAAAATTGTTAATTATTAAAAATATTGCAAAAATGTTATCACTTATTTGCGTAATGGAAAGAACAGATAGAGAACTTAAGAAAAAGAAATTGCACTTTAGTGCATGTTTTGCATGACAAGGCTAGCTTAACGGTTAAGCTAGCCTTGTTACAAACATTTCGTAAACGGCACGAGCAACAAAATTTAAACTACGGCAACTAATTAGCACAAAAATAGCACTAATTCGTTAGCATAGTTTCATTTGATTGGGCTGGGTTGCCAAGACTAGCTTGACGTACGTAATTTTTTGGCATATAGTTGAATTTAAAAAAAAATGCTTCTCGCTAACTTAGGTAACTCTTTCTGGTTAAAAAATATATGCAATAATAAAAGGGAGTGTTAAATAGAATTAAAAAATCTTCATTAATCTAATATCTCGCTGAGCTGCATTAAGTCTACACTCATCGTCAAATATGAAATAATTTGTAGGCAGTGAAAGGAGAAACAACTTCTGTCCAACCCATGCGCATTACATCGTTTGCCCCACTTTATCAAAGCGACAAAAATTTCACCGCTTCACGCGCTTTGCATGTAGAAATCACCATTTTAAAAACTTTAATTAATTTGTTTCTAATAAAGATATTGTGATAATTCTTTTTTTAGATAAGGACCAAGTATATATGAAGTAAAACAAAAAAAAATTGATCGCAATTTATTCAGTAGTTTTTGAGTTAAAAGAGAATAATGAAAAACAGCTATCATTTTATTTATATAGATTTAAAAGTTGAGCTTAATTTATTGCACAAAATGATCAGTTACTTTACTTCGTGGCGAATTATTAGAGAAAAAAAATAACGTAAAAATTATTAAATAATACCTTTCACCTTTTCACACTAAAAAATTTTTAAGGTTAGTACTGTTAGATGAACAATCACCAAAAACGTATTTGTTAACGTATGTTTTTTTAAATAAAAACTCTACTGCAACACGTCAAAGAACTTTTTTTTACATGAAACTAGCTGTGGATTAAGAAAAGACTGGTTAAAAATTATACTTAAATAGAATTATAAATAAATATTTATATAAATAGAAGTAGAAAAACCACGTTCCTAGCAATAGAAAATAAGCTGCTTTTATATAAAGTGATTCTTAAACCTATTTGGACTTGCGGTATTCAATTATGGGGAACTGCGTCAAACTCCAACATGGAAATTATTCAAAGATTCCATTCCAAAACTCTTAGAAAAATAAGCAACGCACCGTATAATATAAATAATAAACTATAGTACATGAAAATACACAAAAACCAACAATAAAATAAGAAGTGAATAGGTTAAGTGAAAAGTACTTAATAAGACTATAGATGAACGCACCGATGACCTAGTCATAGATGTTGAATAATGGTGAAAGCTCAAATCGAGTAAAAGGATGGGGTTAATTGGATCTACCGCACAGATAGTTCATCTTCATTCATACATGGAATAGCCTACTGGGGCTATTCCATCCAACGAGTACTATAGCATGAAACATAGGACTTATTGCACCATGGTGCAAATCGTGCTTTAAAAATTAGAAAATAAAAAAAAAATAGAACTATATGCTAACAACCTCTATGTATATACGAACTCTCACCCTTTACCTCAGGGCAACCTACTGAATTTTCCTAGGAAAAGAAAAAAAGTCTCAAATAAAAATTGTAAGGACTCATGAGTCTAATAACTTTAGCAAGCTTAAAGAAAATTGTTGAAAAATTTAAGAAATTTTAAAAACTCAGAAACTCTCATTTAACAAAGTGGGACTTCCTGTCAACCGATATCAACCAAAATCTTCGCGGCATAACTAGATTATGAAGGCTAATTCAAAATTGGGTGAGCTTATCGGATAAAACTTTCGATAGGATAATGCTGTCACATAACACACACATTTTTCTAAAAAACATTTTTTCCGATTCAAGAGACCTGCAAAATTGTATTCCCGGTGAAAACTCGAAATCGAAAATTCACCCGATTATAATACTTCCTTTACTATATACTTATTTAATAAAAGAAAGAAAAAATGAATTTTTCTACGAAATACAAGTATCTATTCTCACAACTTCCAAAACCCAATGGAAATATAATATAGAAATTGAAGGAATTTTTGTTGTTTACAGTTTAAAACTGTAAAACTTTAGCAAAATAATTAGTAGTCAGGCAAATAGTAAGTTTAAATACGTTCAAATATGATAACTTCTTAAGCAATCGTTCCCAGTCTGTTGTACTACAGGTTTAAATTTAAAATTTAATTTTTAAGTAGCTTAAAATTTCTAAGCTACTTGTTTTAAATTGGCTCAGTTAAAATAAAATCAAAAGTATGAATTTATATTCAAATATCAGAAGAAATCAAGCATTAAATTTGCAAGTTACTTGCATCAAAATAAAAATGAGATATAAGTATATTTTATAATTTTTAAAAATAATGATAATTGAAATTTAAAGAATATTGAAGATAATTGAACGTTATTTAAGTTGACTATTGTGATTTAAATAATGTATCTATACTTGGCATCGCGCTTTTGTCATCGCAATTATATCAACGTGATTTTGACATCGCGTTTGTGTCGGCGCGCTTATGTCTATCGCATTTTCAATTAAATTTTCAGAAATATTACTTATAAATATGTAACATGGGCAATGAAAACATTTTCTCTTTCCTATTTTATAAAATTGTATCAACTTTTTATATACCATAATATCAAGAGACTTCATGGTATAAGTCAACAATAACTAATTTTCTAAGAAGCTAGTATTCAAACTCTTCCATATAACCAAAAAATGACTACTCGTATCTAAAATGGGGATACAAAATTTTGTAATTTGTTTATTTGAAAAAACTGAAATTTGAATACCTTTTTTCTTACACAAAATTCATGTAAAATTTTTAATAAGTACATAAAAAAAATAAAATTAAGGTATAATTTATGAAAGACTATCTCAAAAGATATTTATACTAAAAAGTAGGATTAGTATTGAAAGAAATTCAATCATCTTCAATTTTAATAAAAACAAATTTTCGCAAGGACTCATGCTATTTAAGATATAAGCGGTAAATCCAACATTTTTTCTTATTAAAAGAAATAATTTTTCTAAATATTGCTCAGAATAAACTTTTTTTATGCTTTACAAGATGAAGAAAAACAAGAACGCCAAAGTGCTGCATTCCCGCTCCACCAAGACAATCTCTACTCAAAGAAAATCGAGTATAAATGCTTACATTTATTTTCTTTATCCCGTCAATTCCCCCATTTATGTAGGTAATTGCCTTCCTCAACTTGAACTTTTTCGCCTTGACACTGAACTTGTCTCTGTATTTTTCTGCTTTCAAAAGAAAAAAAAAAACAATTTCTACAGATTAATTTTTGCAACCTTCGATATAGAAAAAGAAATGGTGAAACTTGTTGAGGTTTTCAATTAACAAGTGAAATGAGCCTCTTTCTCAAATCAATGGTGACTCAATCAAGGGAAACTTGAGGTTATTTTTTAGGGTTTCGGAGAATTTTTGTGGTGACACAATGTGTAATATTGATGGAGTCACTCGTTTACTCTATGACTCATAAAATTGTATACTGTATGTTATTAATCAAAGTCGTGCGCTGCTAATTCTTTGTGATTTTTTTCGCAATTGAATTGAGGCTGATTGTAGTTTTTCCGTGTTAAAAGTGAGGTAATACGTTTATGAATGTAGGTAGGTAGATGAAGCTGTGAGAGTGATGATAGAGTAAATAAATTGGAGGCCGATGAATAATGTTTTGAGTACCATTATGGAAATACATAATTGCGAGTGGATGAATCAAAGAAAACGACAGGCTGCACTTTTAACGTGTTTGCCACCTTGAAACGTGAGATTTGCTTCGATTTCATTCAATTGAAAGTTAGCAATTAAGTAAAAAATACGAGATGAAATCAATAGTTAATTGCAATTGAATCCTAGAAAAGAATAATATTCACAGGATTTTTTTCAACTTAATTTTTAATTTAAACCGAAATAATTATATAATTTGAATGTTTTGTTTCTAACAATTAACTAGTACGTCTTACTGTTTGTAATAAAGATTTATGCTTTTTCTCTAAGGCCTTAAGCCATTGAAGAGATATAAGGATATAGGGAATGTAGGTACTTATTAAAAAAAAAAAAACGAAGTTTCACAAGGAAGTTCCTTATTGAGTTTTAAATCTACTGTTAAACTTTTAAAAATGATTAACTAAACTATTTAAAATTTATAACAATTTAAAAATACGTTATTTTAACTTCTTTAACTGTTACATACATTTCTTATAAA
Organism: Sisyra nigra; assembly: GCA_958496155.1. Lineage (NCBI taxonomy): Eukaryota > Metazoa > Arthropoda > Insecta > Neuroptera > Sisyridae > Sisyra > Sisyra nigra. The sequence goes on along the minus strand of OY292316.1, from coordinate 32,947,773 downwards.
GATCTATTCAATCAATCGTTTAAATTCATTTAAACTAATATAAATTTTATTCAATAATTTTGAAAAATGTGGTTAACATTTAGTAAACAGTTGTTGAGGAAAACATTAAAAACAAATTTAAAACCTGGTTTAATATAAAAAACTGTATAATTAAATATATAATTTAAATAAATACATTAACATTTTGTCTATCAAAAATCAAGACTAATGAATTTCATGGATTTCTTTTATTATTGAAACTAACTATTTAGTATTTACTTAACTTAGTGACAGGCTACCATCAAAATAGTCTAAGATCCACCCCTACCTCGACCTTCACCGAGATGATAATAGAATGAAACCTAGTTTATCCTGAATTTAGTATATTATGAAATATATTAAAAATGGGTGGGCTAAAAAAATTCGGGGCAGACTATTTTTAATAATTTTTTAAAAAAATTTTTTTTAATAAAATATTGCAACATAGTAACATAGATACATAGGTAATAGAAAAAAATTTATATCACCATAAGCTCTAAAAGCTAATTAAAAATAGTCTGCCCCGGATTTTTTTAGCCAACCCATGTTTAATATATTTCCTAATATACTAAATTCATGATAAAATAGGTTTCATTCTATTATCATCTCGGTGAAGGTCGAGGTAGGTTCGGATCTTCTACTAAAAGATATTCATGGATTGTTGAATCAATGTTCCAAAATTTTGTATAACATTAAATTGTGTCCTTTACAAGAATTTATCTTTGTACAAGAATCAAAGTTTTACAATCGGAGTTCCCGCTTTTCCGTTTAACGGACCACCCTTTATTTATTGAAAAACCACCTTTCTAAGGGCTCCCTGTATCAATTTTTATTATTTAACTTGAAATTCGTAATAGTCCAGTCAACCAAGTGTTTAAATTAAAATTTTTGCAGAATGGCTGACTTTTGTATATACTTTTCTTTGAGGTATTCTATAACTATCTGTGAAATTATGTTCGCCCCACCCCTCGGCGAGGGTAAGGAAAAAAATAAAGAAAATGTATTTTCAAAATAACTTCGACAGAAGAAAAGTAAGAGAAAAAAGTTTCAAATAAAACTTGTAGAAACCAAAGAATTATATAAAATATGTACTAAGTAAATTTTCAATTATCCTAATAGTTTAGCTACAAGGACCAAATTAAATTTTTGGGAGCAACTTTTGGTTAAATAGTGTGACGCCTGTTTTACGGTTGTAGTAGTAGTTCATGTAATCGTTATATTATTTTAAAGGCGTGTCGTTTATTGCCAATTTCTTCGTTTTAAATGTTTTGTTTTCTCACGTACTTAAATATAACATAGTCTTTTTCAGATTTTGATTTGAGGTAACATTTTTTACGGGAAAGATGTATTTTTTAATCCCTCCTAGCAGCTAAACTATTAAGAAAATTGAAAATTTGCTAAGAACATTTTCTATGTAATTCCGGTTTTTCTACAAGTTTTATTTGAAACATTTTTTCTTCTAACTTTTCTCCTGTCGGAGTTATTATGAATTTAAATTTTCCTCATTTTTTTACAACCCTCGTCGGGGGGTGAGGACAAAAATATTTTCACAGGTAGTTATAGAATACCTCAAAGAAAATTATATCCAAAAGTCAGCCATTCTGCAAAAATTTCGATTTAAACACGTGGTTGACTGGACTATAAGCGACATAAAAAAATATACAAAAGAAATAGTCATAACGTTTTACATGAAAAGTACCTTATTAAAAATTTGGCTAATATTTACCGGGTTCGAGCAAATGAAATTCAATATTTTCAACTAGGTATATTGAAGTTAACGTAAATATCGAAAAAGTTATTGATCAAAGAGAAAAATTTGTAAAAGATAATTTTTGAAACAATCACGAATATTACAAAATTTTATACAATAATTACGATATAAGTAAGAATAGGTATCCTACACAGTTCTTATTTATGTAGATACTATTAAAACTATTTTTTTATGAATATTTCAACCCATTAAATTTTTTTTGTTATTTGACATCAATTAATACAAAAAAACTAAGTAACTTGATCACTTATATTTGAAATTTGAGTTAAAAATGTAAAAATTTATGAAATTTAAAAATTGAGCAAATTAATGAGCAAATTTATACACAAAAATAGGAAATCTCACATTTAATAATAGAAGAAAAAGATTTTAAAGGAAAAATTTTGTAAGAAATTAACTATGCTTTCATTTCTGGTGTATTTTTGATTTACCGTTTATATATTAATTTCCATGTGTTATATAGTTGAAAATTAGTATTATTATAATATTATGATTATATTATATATATATATATATATATAATATTTATAATATATATTATATATTATTATAATCAAAAAGTTTAAAAAAGTAACTTTGAACACTTTTCAATGAAAACTTATTTTCATTGACTTATAGGTACCTATATCGGGTATATCTCACAAACAATTGATGGTAGAAAAAATTATTCTTTAAGAAATATGACTTTTGAGATACAAACGGAAAACTAATTAAATAAACACAAATATTTGATTTTTATCAGTGAATATCTTGAACAAGACCCGAGAAAATTTTTAAGTAATTGTTTAAGAAAACAATAACTGTATATTATAACTATATTATAACTGTTTTTCAATAATAGATACCATTTTCAAAATAAAAGTGGAACTGAGAAAAAAATATTTTCGATTTTAGGAAAATAACTTTCAATCATTTAAATAAAATTACTTTGAGAATAAAGTAAAATTGAAACTAAAAATCAGAAAACATAACCCAAAAACAGTTCACTTAGTGGCGCAGTAGTTAGAGCAGTTTGCTACATTTGCTACGTCAGTGGTACTGGATTCGATCCCCGTCGAATCACTAGATATAGCTAAGACTTAAGATCTAACAATAAGATTTATATGACCGACAGAAATTTTCTGTGTGTAGACAGTCGTGATATGACCTTAGTTGTTAAAGCGACTGAAAACACCAAAAAAAAAAAAAAAAATAATAATAATAACCCAATAATAGTTTAGTTCAATAAATTAATAGATGTTTTCTTTAATTAGAAAACATTAATAGTTACCGTTATATCTGTCTTTTTATGAATTATTCACCCCATATGTTTATACTAAAAAGTATATAAACTTGATAGTCTAAAAATATCCAAGTAAGATAACTTAAAAAATATATTAAAAAATCCATATTAAAATATAATTAAGTTTAAAACTTAACCTTTTTTCCTCTCCTTATAATAAACGAACTTTCCATCAATCACCCCGTCCAAAAACTCCCCACAATTTTCCAATTACACTCAGTAGTCGTTTGCTCTTTTCAATTTTCTCGCTCATTCAATTCAAAACTCGAACACCAACTCTAATCATTGGAAATTATCTAACTAACGCGCTCGAATGTCATTAGCTGAGAATGAAATAAGAGAAAAAAAAAGGATGAAAATGGAAAAAACCACCCCAACCAAATGAAACTTTGTCAGGTGAAGACGTAACTTTTTTAATATGGAAATGCGTCGCATGGCCTTGCCCTAAATATATCACACATAAATTCATTCAATCCCAGGAAAATTTGTTGAACTTTGCACCCTTATTAATAAAAAAAAACTAAATAGGCTTTCCAAAAATCATTTTTAAGGTAAAAACTATTTGAGACGCGGGAGGTGATGTTTTTATTTTTCGAAAATGTCGAAGTTTCATTTTCAGCATCCCTGCATGTAATTGTACCGTCGTTACAACCCCGTGAATGCAACACCCATTCTTTCTCATCCCCATTCATCCCCACCAGCAGCCGGGTGTTCTATTTTAATCGAACTGGGTCAAAGGTTACCCGGTCATTGTTTTACTATCGAACAAAACAATAAAAATAGAAAGACAAAACTATTTTTAAAACTTGCCGCTATTTTTTGTTCTTTTCCGTCGCACATTCGTTTGATTTTCTGTCTTTCTTCCGCGAAAACATCCCGTTTTATTGTTTTGGGGAGAGAAAAAAATGTGCGTTAATGTGGCAATTTTGGGATAATCGAGGCAAGTTTCGGTTGTAGCGGAGCCAAAAATGCGATTAGGTGGACTGGAATTGATTGAATTTTTTGATTGGTCGACCCCATTATTCAACGACGTAGAGTTGTTTTGCTTTTTGGGAATGCATTTTTCTAGTTTGCCACCCTCAATTATATGCTCGTCCTATTTATCCAAATTCTATGTGGCGTCGTCTACGCTCTACGTGCCAGTAGGTCGCTGTCTCTTACCTAAGAGTACGGCATCGGGGGCGAAACCGTTCCAGAAGCCGTCCTGGATTGCAGCACGCAGTTAACAGGAACGGTCGACGTTCTGTCTGTCAGTCACGAGGGTTGTTTTTTGTTGTTTAACCCAAATACTGGCGACGCAACGCCGAAGAAGACGACTAAGGAAATAGTGAAGTCGATAAATTTTTGTCATCTCAACTACCCGCTAGATTTCGACGAGTTGTCATAGGGAAGGAAATTCACGTTGGCCAACGCGAGTTTCAGCCTGCAGCCAGGAATTTTCCCTCCCCAATGATGCTTCCTTCGGGTTTTATTTATTTATTTTTTAGTTTAATGGCCCGTTTTTCGAGAAGTGGCAGGAAGGACGCAATGCCAGGTTGATGACACAGTTTCGTGTCGTGGCCTAGATTTGGATTGTCGAAGCACTTTTTTTTCACTCTCAACATTAATTATAATACTTTAACTAATAGCTATGTTATTAAAGGGGTGGTATATCCAAAGCGATGATTGGCTCAAGGTTAATCTGTTTTCTAATAATTAAAACGTTGAGCTCTTAAAAGAAAATTTGTCATGCATTCAAAAATTGGACAAAACGATTTTTGTTAGGATCTAAAAAATTGTTTTTAACAATTATTGATCATCGTATTTTAAGAAATAAATAAAATAGATGAAGAAACATTAAAAACAAAAATTTTAACTAAATAATATACTTATATACAAGGGTTGTACATACCTACATATCTCCATATTGGTAAATTTAAGAAGAGAACTTTTGAAACAAAAGTTTTAAAAAATTAAATTGTCTACAAAACTGTTTGTATGGGAAAATTGACCAAAGTTTGTTTACTGAGTTATTTGGTGGCTAAAATGTTTGGTATTAGAAAACTTTAAGCCCAGATTCATATCTTTTGGGCCTCATACCTTTAAAAAAAATTTTAGCGAAAAAAAGTTCAAATAAGAGTCATCAACTCCATAAAAATGGTTTCCAATATTTAGTTCTAAGATTATAATCAATTAAAAGATATTTCAAACCTAAAAAAAACTTAATCATAAAAAATAGGAGAAAGTTGGCAAAAAATGTAAGTTCTTTTTTCGTTATTTCTTTCCTTCCTTAGAACTAGGGCATAACTAGGCAGGGGCTAGTGTTAAGTAAAGAACTAACTTTGAACTATTAATGAAAAACTCAGAAACCCAAGTGTGACGTATCTAGAGCAAAAAATTTTTCACTCAAAGCTCTTTTGGTACTGGACAACTCTTTAAAAAAAGAGTTTGGAATTATTTATTATTATATCTTATGCGAAAAAATGAATCGCCTTTAGTACAAATCGCCATTCGAACTGCCTGCTAGAACGAATTGTGTACAAATAGCGAGATTCTACTGTATTTAAATTTTAGATTTTTAGATTTAATTATCCGAAGAGAATTTTTTTCTCGGTGTAGTGGTAGTTTTGCCTATCGCGAAGATTCGTCCTCAAAGAATTGCTGCTAGACGTGCCAGAGAAATTCTTTGTTTAGATGATGACGTTGATGCTGTATGGTTCGATGAAAAAGATGTTGATACAACGAATGATCCTGACATTAATAACTCAAACGAGAACGAAGTGGCTGCTATACCAGTTATAAATAATTTAAAGGAGTGGGTTCAAAGTCCATGGACTCAGGATGATAAAGTTTGATCTTTAATTAATACAATTAATGGTTTCTTTTTGTTAATTTCTTGTAATGTTGATCGATTTGATTTTAATTTTATTAAAAAATTATTTAAATTGAAATAAAACAAATTTTGGAACTGCTGTTTTAATTCAATAATTATTTGTAGATGTAAAATTGTAAAATATGTGATGTCACACTAAGGAGGAGTGGGTCTCACAAATGTGACCAGCTGTGACAAGAACAAGGGGGGGGGGAATTATGAAATTCTTATGACGTAATTTATGGATGGCCCCTATTGAGTCAACAAATATTCTAAAAACGCATGTTAAAATCAGCTTCCTAAGCTTTCTTTTTTAAAGTTATATTATAACTTTTGAGCGACAAAGACAATCATTTAAAAATTTCAACAGAAGGGTAACGATAAAATGAGGAATAATTAAGTGAATTTTTTCGAGTTCGTTTAATTTTGATATGCTTCCCATACCATCCTTCAGGCCTTGAGTTTGTCTTATAAAAAGAATTTTGAATGGATGTGTCTGTAACTTCTTAAGGGTTGAAATCAACTTTGTTTCCCACAAAAATGATAAAATTTTTGCAGAAACGATTGAATAATAATAAACATTAACTAAAGAATTAAGATATTTTAAGGATAAGTCTAACCTAAATCGGTTCAAATAAAAACCTAAACACAATTACATTTTCCTTAAAAATGGCATTACAGTTTAACCCATTTAAAGGTAGTGCAAAAGAAAGCGGACATTATTTTATTTAATTTACAAGAAATACAACTTCAACATAATGGGTTGTAATTGTAAGCCCATTGTTGTGTACCCTTTTTAAGGGTAGGTTTAAGTAATAATATTTCCAGATGAAAAATATAAAGAAAATAATTTTCTGTAAGTTGAGTCATTATAAATATTTAACAACTAATTTATGTTTATGTTGTATAATAGTTAAGGTTTTTAAGTTGGAAAATAAAAAAGCATTAAGCTTGAAAGGTACTGCATCTTTTTAAAGTTGAGCGTATTGAAAAAAGTTTCAAATAAAAACTAAAAAAAACTAAACGTTTTACCCCAACATATTTAAAGTTTAATTTATAAAAATTATAGTTATATAAAATATAAATTATATATAATATTATAGTACTATAAAATATCAACGCATATATTTTTCATTGCTTTTTTAAGCTTTTAAGAGCAGATATATTTATGTTAAAATCTTAATTAAATAAAATACTCAGCCTCCTCTAAGCAGGCAAACTGACGCCCTTCCGATGATTTATCCCGCAAATTTCCACGAAAATTACCACTTTCCATCAACGTCCAATAAATATGCAACAGAGTGCGCAGCTCCTCGGTAATAATTTACAAAAGTGAGACGCACTATATATTTATTTTCTACAGAACGATCATTAATACATGTCGCTGCAGTTTACGACCCCGTTTCGATCGAAAAACGTTACAAACTTTTTAACTTATCCCCGTATGTATAGTGTAGTGGTAATGTTACGACAACCCTATCATGGTAGGGGGTGAACTAGGAATTAGGGGTTTGTATGTGTGCGAGTGGAGCGTTAATGACGTAAGAAGCGGGATTTAGGACGTTGCGTTCGTAGCCTTCACGGTTTTCATGTACGAGCTTTCGAAATGCAGCCCAGGCGAGTTTAAGGGTGGCTTATTTTTCTCTTTGAAAAAAAAAAACTTGGAAAAACTTATTTTTCGAGTTTCTAACTAGGTTAAATTAATCTGAACACTGCCTCGCTCGTGATCGGAAAATTAACTTTTTTTTTTCGAAAATATCCGGGAAAATTTCGAAAAAATCTATTATTAGACCAATGTAGCGTTAATTTTAGATTACATAGAGCATAAACCTTGGATGATTTGAGGTTAATTATTTTAAAATAAAAGAAAAAATATCAAAATAGACAATGTAAATATTTTCATGTCCTATTTATTCTGGAATTCCGATAAAATAATCAATTTTTTTCAAGTCAAACAAATGACGTAGATGCATAATACAGTTAATCAAATCGATTGATGAAAAAAATGTTTGTTTTCCTAATGATAATTTATAGTGGCAAACTGAGTCAAATGATTCTCTGCTGTTGAAAAACGCGGAAGTTCAAATTATTTTTTTACGGAGGAAGTTCGAGAGGCTTAAAAATACGCATTGGCTTGTGGATGTCAAGGGCAGAAGAACGCAACTGAAGACAACTAATTAATCTTTCAATCTTTTCTCAATCAATCGAGCAGTGGGACGATAAGTGCCCTAGATTTAGTTTCTTTTTTTTTTCTAAGAGACGACCATGGGCGATTCGCGTATACAATGCCAAAATTTGAGCGAAAATAAATTGTGTTTATTGTCGATATTTTCAATTGGGATTTTGAAGAAAATGAAATTTTGTCATTGAATTTGGTGCTTTGTTGGCGAAATTGAACCAATTAGACGATTCGTGGAGATTGAATTTAAATTATATTCATTATTGAAATGGGTTAATAAAGTCAAGAATAATATAACTATAGGGTATTAAAATTATTTTGGTTTTGAATTTCAATCTAAAAATAAATAGAATTGTGGATTATTATAAAATATTTGACTTTGAATTCATTAATCATTAATCATCATCAAATTCATAGTTTGAATTAATAAATTAATACAAACTTGAAATTAAAAAAAGTTAAATTATCTTTTTTGTGGGAAATATTATAAGATTTAAATAATAAATTTATTTGTATTTCAGGTAATGTTCTAAGAAGCATTCTTTGTATTTAGATAAATTTGATTAAGACAATGAAAGACAAGTATATTTTTCTAATTTTCTTATCAAAAGATCATTTGACAAAAAACCTAATTAAATAATATTATTCGTTAGCAAAAAACATATTCGGTTTATTCCTTTATTTTTTTCAAAAACTCGTTTCAATGATATTTCAAAAAATGTATCTTACTAATGAAGACACCAAATTAAGAAAAAAATGAACTTAGAGAAAACGTTATAAAAATTTTTTATAGAAAATGTTTCAACCTTCAATCTATATTATTACAGATTCTTTCCTTTAAACTACGTAAACGTCACAACCTTATTTTGTTACATAATGTAATGTGGATGATTTTTTTATTATAACCATATTACTTTTTATTTTTATTATTTTGCTTTTGAAAAAAATCAAAGAAAAATTTGGAAAAAAACAAAGTGAAAATTTCTAACAAAAAATCTTGACAGGGGAATTACATAGCTGTATTACATATCATTATTACTGTTGTATATTACTGTACAACTGTATTACAAAACTTATCGTCTTCATAGAAAGTGAACTTCTTAGAAAGTTATTTTCTTACTCTTGAAAAATGAAATAAAAAAATTTGTGAAATCTAAAGAGTTCATATGAAATCTAAAATTAATAACCGCATTTTATGGTTTCATATGATACGGTTTTCGGTAAGAAAGTTTTAAACAAAATGCTTTAAGATTAACAGAACTCTTCCAAGGGAATTACAATGTTTTCTGTCATTTTAAACATTATTAAGCGTAAAAAAAGTAACATTGGAAGCCTTCGATAAGTAAACAATCTGTTTTCAATAAAAAAACAACAAAAAAAGCTGCCTCCGCGAAACAGTCGTTGGAGTTTAGGGGCACAAAAAATGTATTAAATAAATGCTTAAATTTTCCTTAGAGATTCATCAAGTTAAGTACGCAAAAAAGCTTAATATTTAAACTTTTAAATGCAATAACTACCAAATTAAATAATTGACTTGGCTTGATATTTAAATTTTAATATTTGACTTGAGTTTGACTTAATTTTGAGTCACATTTAAGTCAAGTAGTTTGAAAATCAAATCAAGTTGTGAATCCCCACTCGTCTTGGTGTTTGAATATTAACATTTGGCTTAAACTTGATTTGATTACAAGTCAAATTTAAGTCAAGTACCTAGCTTAAAAATCAAGTCAAGTAGCTTAACCCAACAGTGAATTCCTGCAAATAATATCAAACATGTATCGTAGCTATACAACTAAAAGAAAATTTTTGCACCTTTAATTTTTAACGAGTTATTTTTCTTTGAGATCGTTCTTTAAGGTTGTCTACTATGACTGTAAAGTTGACATTTTTTATAAATTTGAAGCTTAGTTCATATTTCATGCAAAAGCATTCCATGAAATGAAATCAGCGAATAGCCAACGGAAATCCCGACAGCAAAAAGATTACTCGTTTTGCCACATATATAATAATATTGTAAATGTTAGCAAGTTCATGACCTAATTTTGTGGTATTGAATCTGAATTTCAGATAACACACATATGGAACATAAAACACACTCTGCTTCATTTGCTTAATTTATTACAACTAATATTTACAAAAAAAATTACGTCTCTCATACAGAGACTACCTTTACTAAAACATTTTGAACAATTAATATAATATTTAACAATCTTGAAGGTAGCCTTTAAATCTCTTAATAGTCTTAACCAAATCAACAATTCTAATCACAGTCCCACTAATTTATTTTTAGCCATAAAACCTTCCACTTCAATGCTAATGATTGGGAAGAATCACTATTGAGTTAAAGACAAATAGCTAAGTGAAAAATATTTGACTGTAATTTATTTAATTTTATAATTTGGTGTCTGTCTTCGTCAATTTTACCTCACTCTGGCGCGTCTTTCTTTTCTCTTCTTGGGACAAAAAAGTGTTTGTAAAAGGCAAAAAAGACATTAAATTGTTATAATTTCGTCAGGTGTCATAAATTATGAGGTATTGTTTTTGATAACAAGCCATAATAGGAAGGAAAAATATTTAAAGTTTAAATTCAAGTGTGGTTATTAAGTTATTTCTTTAAAATAAATCATTTATGAGAAACATAGCTAAAAATGTTGTTAAATGATACGAACAACCTAATGATACAACTAAGTAGAAATGATATCGGTTAGAAGCGTTGTAAGTTCTTTAAAAATTACTGATTAAATAATTAGTAAATTAATCATTCGTTAGTAGATTAACCAAAAAATAGTAGGTATCTTTAATTTTCTTATTAGACCAATTATAAAAGGCTACAATGATTTTAAAGTGAGTCTCTCGAGTTTTTTTTTGAAATTTTAACTTGTTGAATTAGACTTGTTTTAAACTTTTTATAGAATAAAATTTTAAGATAATTTAAAAAGACCACAAGTGTTTTATCTAAAATTTCTTTTGGATATAATTTATAACGAAGATATAAAAATTATAATTTTTTGGATCTTCAATGTGATAATCAATTGAAAAAAAATATATGGATGAATAAATTATTGAAATGCTGATTTATTTAGAACTTAATCGATTTCGTAAATCCTTTCCATTAATTTACACGTACTGTAATTTTGATGTATTTACTGTACTTACTGTAATTTTTATTTTTTTATTTTTTTGGGTCGACCAAAAAAAAGAGCTACAAAACTTTAAAAATGAACTTTAATTTAATGGCGTTATAGCTGTTCTTAACTGTAATATTGTTCATTTTTCAAAGTTGAGTTTTTCTGGAATTTTTGCAAAAATATAGGTTCTAGATTGTTTATTGGATTATAAAAATTGTATTTCTAAAATTTGTTGTAAGCATTTTTACGATGACAAAAAATATATCATAAAGTACAAACAAATTGATAACCCTTAGAAAAATGGGGGGAAAAAAGTCCTTTGAGGAAATAATTAATACAAAAAATGTCTAATAGAATTTATCATTAACTTATTATCTATGGGAATAATATCTTTGATTTTTTCTGCAGACTAAAACCAAATGAGCCATGAATGTTATAAGTGAAACTACCAAAATTTTTCAAAGTCTCTACTTTTACTTCTAAAAGTATCGTTTACTTCTAAAGATAAGCTATATAGAAAATTTTTCCAAAGATGGAATTTTTTAACGACCCAATAAATTATTTGGTAAAATGTTATTGTAAAATTTTTTTACAACCGAACTTATAAAGTTATTTCGACAACAAAATTTGTTTTTTTTTTTTTAAATATAATGCCGTTTCCATTAAAAAAGGCAATAAATTTTTAAAATTTGACCGGTTAGTAAATATTGTTGCTCTATAGTGTTCAATATCGTTCAACAAGTTGAGTTCAAAAAAAAAATAATAAAGAAGAGATTTAAGTTTTTATTGCTAACTCCAATACTATGCCTTGTACTACAATTGTTTAATATAGAAAATAATAATTTCCTTAATTTTTAAGGAAAAAAAACATTTAAATTTTGTTTAAAAACTATTATTGATTAAAATTAAAAAAAAAATGAGGACTTTAAGATTGTAAAAATTAACTCGTTGTTACTTAATTAATGTCTTAAACAAATTATTTTAGTTTACTCGTATCTAATTCAGAAATGCGATAAATATCATAATTTCCGGTATATACTTTCACACTTTGTACGAATCCGTGGTCAGTTTTCCTCTAACACCCTACAGTTTTCAGAATATCTCTAGATTATATATTTTTTATTTTGGTAAGGCAGTGAAGTGTTTCAACGACTTTCTGAAAATTGAAGGTTGCTGGAGAAAAACTGAAACCGGGTTTGTTCTCAGCGTAAAAAAAAATACACCAAAAATCATATAGCGCATGCCTGAGAAAGATATTTTCTTTTTGGCAATGAATTAATAATGGACAAATGGTGAAGCGATAAAACCCATTAAAACTCCATTACATGCGTCACAATACTTTTTCTTGAACCAGTAGATAACAAAAATTTTCTGTGCTTAGACAGTCGTGATATGATCTTAGATAAAAGCTACTTCAAACACAAAAAATAATTAAATTTAATTGTTAGTTTTTAACATACGAATTATTAAAGTTATATTTTTGACTTTACTAAAGATTTTCAAACTACTTATTTGGTCTAAATTTGATTTCAAATCAAGTCAAACTCGAGTTAAATATTTAATAATTAAATATTAATTCTAATCAAGCATTGGTTTCATAACGAATTCGTAGCGTGCTCTAACGGCGCGGCGTCCGGTGCGAATGGACACAATTTTCCAAAGTTAAAAAAGCTTCTCTATTGTTCTCCACTTGTATTGTGCGGCGTCTTTGTCATTCGGTGTTGGGTTCTGGGGCACCGTTCGCACCACCCATACTATGACTATCCTCCGTAAGTAATTTCATTTACAAGTTTAAATGTTAAGCACAATTCACTTCAAAAAATGTCCAACTACTTGATTTAATGAATCCATTTCACAGTCTCTCTCAAACTTGTAAGTCGTTTGCAAGCAGGCGTTCAAAGAAGACCTCGACGCTTTTTAATATAGGGATCGTTAAGGACAAGCTACACAACTGCCCAAAAGTAGCATCAAGTGTAAAGCTAAAGGTTAACAAATTAAGAATGTCAAATATAAAAGCGGTAATGGATATTTTGTCTCAAAGTTTTACAATATTTTGATCATTCTTATAAATGTAGTAGTTTTGTCTTTCTCAATCAAAACGCCGATATTTTAAATTTAATTTTACCAATATAATTGATTTTCGTTTTAACCGCAGATATTTTAAGACTAGCGTATGGATTTTTGAGACGTAATCATCGCCACAAAATGCGAGTATAATACAATCAAATTGTGAGAGGCTTGAACTTAGAACAAAGAATTGCGTCGCTCGTGTATCAGTGTGTGGGTCGCTAAAAGGAAATTTGTTCCACTGATAATTCACACTTATCTACTAACTCCTTCATAGTCATTTGAATCAAATGTAATTTAAATTATTTATCCTCCTTTGTATGTTATATATTTGTTCGAACCAACTTAATTTGTTAATTGAATGTTTTTCAAGTGTAGATGTTTTACGTCGACATATTTCTTCGATAGGGGTTGATCGTACCGACCCCGTTCATTTTTAATTCCACTGACCTATAAATCTTGCAATTGGCTTCCCAATACAACAATGGGCTTTGTTCGTTCGATTGCAACGTATTATGAAATTTGTATTTTGTCTTGAAACGGAAAAGAGCAATCAATGCCTCACCCCCGCGCGCCCACTTCCTTTTCCTCCCCCAACGAACCCCGTTGGCAGGTCAATGGTATTTTCGTCCTTGATCTAGTGTGCGTTAAGGGTTTGAAATCTATTATGCATGTCCTGTTTCACACGAACGAAATAGAATGCATTCCTCTCAGTGAGATTGAAGAAAACTAGGAAAAGTTCAAGAGGTTTCGTTTTCCATGCAATTCAATTTTTTAAAAATATTTTGATTGTTGCGACTAGAAAGGAAACCTAATCGATTGGAGTTCTATTATTGTGAATTTAATCTGCGGAAAATGCGTTTAAAAGTTCTAGAGGTTTCGTTTTCCATGTACCTAATTCAATTTTTTTTAAATATTTTGATTGTTGCGACTAGAAAGGAAAACTAATCGATTGGAGTTCTATTATTGTGAATTTAATCTGTGGAAAATGCGTTAAAAACATCGAAAACAGATGCGTTCAGGTATGCATAATTGACACAAATAGGTCGGTGGGTGAGATTTCGAATGGGGTGGAGGAAAAATTAAAGCAATCGATCGGCCTATCGGTGCACTGTTCTGTGCTAAATAAATTAAAAGCTCGTCATTCGGGTGGTTTTTGTCGCGCGGTGAGAATGCAACTTTAATGAAAGACGGATGGAAAGTTGGAATTGCATCAGGCACTTGGATGCAACCTTTGCGTCGCCTACCGCTAATAAAAAGCAATTTTATCGGTATCATCATCGACGGCGTCGTTATCGTTATTCTATTTTTAGAAGAAATTTAAAAGTTCGATTTATAGTTCTAGGAAATATATGCTTATGATACATGGTAAATATAACTATGAGAAAATTAGGGGTTAAATCTGGATCGGAGTCAGGTGGTTTCTTTGATTAAATTAGTTGGTATTATATTATAGTTGGTATTTTAGAAATTCAATCTCTCTAATAGCAATTAAATAAAACTGACTGTCGCATTAGAAAAAAAATGTTTTCCAAATTGAACTTCCTTCTTGAATAAAGAGGACTTCCTTCAAATGAAATGAAAGATCTTATTTTATTTAATTTTTTTAGTAGATAAGAGTGTACGGAATTTAAATTTTTGGCTTTTGATACCATGCATTTAACTCCTTATGCCCAAAAATTTCCTTGTTTATCATTTTTTTTTTTCAGTTTTCTTGCTAAAATTCCTTCTCCGAGCATAAAATGTTACATAATCATTTTGAATGAAGCTTAAATTTTCTACAACTTTTATGATTTTTTTTTTACCAACTAAAGCTAAGTAACATAATGTTTTTAACAGTAAGAAAATTTTTCATTTTCCCAAATTTCGCATTTTTTAGAAACATTTTTCCATTTACTTTTATAATAAATAAAAACCACCTGTTATACCTATCTTGTATGTTTAGTGAATCTGTTTTTTGTGATAAACTCAAAAATTATAACTTTTATCAAAAAAACTCTTTCACAACAAATATCTAAGAATTAAATTTCCTATAAAAATGAATTATTAATCAGTACCTGTTACCGTTTGAATTTTTTAGCGGGGCTATACAGAATACCACGGAAATGGAAAATAATTTGTAAGACCTTTTAAAAAAACGTGTTAGAAGGGACCATTCATAAACATGTTTTTCGTAATTTTTGAACCTCTTCCCCCTGCTATGTAACGCCACATAAGGTTCGTTCCAAGCGACCATCCAGCACGGCCTTCCGAACATTTCCGTGTACGAGCGCTTAAAAATCGTTCCTCACTGTTTTGGAGGTGCTTATGCACTGCCTTGAGGGATGAGTTTGTAACTCAAGCGAACTTGTCACTTTATGATGTTCGGATCTAAACACATGCTAACCGATTTTCGTTTTTGATGTGGCATCGTTTAGGTCGACTCTCAGCCTAAGCTGAAACAGTTCTTCACTCACTCTTGTCTGCTCTTGGCAATGTTGGTCAATGTTTGCATGGTGCATCGCCATAGCAGGATGATTGGAACAAACCTTATAGACTGCCTTGTATTATATGCTTTAACCGCACATAAGATGATAAAACATCTTTCCCCTTTTGTAGACGGAATTGCGTAGTTTATGGATAGCCCTAACCTAAATTAGGTTCCCAAATTTTGAAAACTAAGAAATAATAGGAATAAACATATAGTTTTATAATGGCTCACCCACACATATATTTAAATACATATTAGTTCATATGATAGATATTTACTTAAGGATCCGGGTTACTTAAAGCGACAAGCGTAGATGAAAACAAAACTTCTTTAATAAGGAGAAACTTATAAAATTAACGAAATTGAGATATTCGCTAAATATGTTGAAGCCCTGTATCTCGCTTATACTTAAATTTTTTTACAAAAAAAAACATAAAAATTGTAGAAAATTTAGTATTTAATTATAATGATTAGGTTTGTTAAATTTTCTGTTACAACCCACCTAAAATAAATTATAACTAGAAAATTGAAATGGCTGGAAAACTGACTGACAAAATTTAAAACAAAAACAGTCAACTTCGTGTTAACTCATAACTAACTGGGTATACGATTTTTCTGATTTTTTATGTTGTTTTTCTTCTAATCAAAAGTAAAATATTTTTTTATTCCAATTCTTTGTAATTATAAATGTATTATAATATGCATGTTTTATTTACTATATAAATCTATGTAGCTAGCAAAAAATTTGCTGACCTCAACGCTGTGACAAATATGTACAAAATATGAATGAAATTCAATAAAAGTAAAAAGGGAGTTAATCAAAAAGTCAAAAAAATCGATTAACCTTGGATTTAATCTTTAGATTCTTTTGTTATCCAAGGGGCTACGTTTTTCATTATCCTCTAAACTCGGAAGCTTTTAAAATCAATTTTTCAAATTTGAATTTCAAAAAATTACCTATACCTATGTAGGTATTAACCAAAAATTAATATAATATTTTAAAGGCTTAATATATGAGTAATATCTTACAATTTTTAACTAGGTATAAGAAAGATACGCACAATAGGTACGCGCGAAATTCAAAATTTTTATGATGACCATTAGTCAAAGTTGGGGTGAAAATGCCAAAGCAAAATATGTTTTGATAACAATAATAAAATGTAATCATATATGGCATTGTAAGGACTTAGAAATTCAAATGTAATCTCTCCTGAAAGAACTAGTTTTAAACATCCACAGATCTCTCCAGATTGAGAGCTATAGTACCAGGCTTGATGTCACCTATTAAACGCGCTGCTCAAATGAGACAGCGCCGTTAAATGTTAAAAGTAACCACATCATCATTTTGCCCGTAAGGGTTGAAATTTTTGCTTTTAAAGTTAATGATAAAACTAAGTGGAATACTCTTTCCGATAGAAAAAAAAAACATCAAAAATCAGATGATTCAGTTAAATGTCACTATTTCATCCCCTATTTTCATCCTTTGGGGTGGATTTTTTCTTCAAATTGAAACGTAAATAATTTAAGTGTTCGATGTTCGTAATAGGAACAAAATTATCGAAATCGGGTTAGCCAGGAAAACTTTATTATTTCGTCCCTAATTTGTAACCCCTTATGAGTGGAGTTTTTTTTATTTATTAAAAATGGATATAAGATTAATTTAAAATTATGTTTAACAAATAAAAAAAGAATTATCAAAATGAACTATCCAATAAGAAGTTAATATTTCATACCTTAGTTTTCAACCCCTTAGAAGAGAAATATTTCCTACAAATTAAAATGGGACCACACGGGAAGCACCAGCTTTCAAATTAAAAAAAAAAATTATCAAAATTGTTTCACCTAGATGAAAGTTCTGAGGTAACAAACATTAAAAAAAACATACATTCGAATTGAGAACCTCCTCCTTTTTTGAAGTCGGTTAAAAAGCTTAAAAAGTTACGACTTACAAAATATATATTCGTTTTTTGTGTTGAACGTGGTGATCAAATTATGAAGGTTAATGTAAAATCGTGATATTCAAAATCCCGATCAAAAGTGAGGCAGGACACTTCGTACCAATAATAAGTATTAAAAAAAATACTTACCATGTTAAATTTGAAAAGTTGTAGACGATGTTTTTGGACGCACAAAAAGTGTTCAAGTCATGTTGATTGTTGCTGCTGGGCAGCGTTTGGTGATTGTTGAAGGCTCTTAGCGGCTTGTCGTGTTGTTTGAAACCAGCAATGACACAATGAATGTGATAGCACGTTGGGTTTAATTGTTGAAAAGTCGCGGGACAATCGAACGATTTAAATCGACCGGGTGTGAGAGACACGAGAACGTTGAATGAACGGCGAGTACAACAGCGATGGCTCGCGTACGCCAACTTATGTCTGTCTCTGTTCCTCTCGTACGTGCGAGCACCGTCCAGTGTCAATGTATAGTGCGTTCGCATCAAAGAGTTGAGAAATTCTCGTGTCGGGAAAAACTTGAGAAAGTGCATAGAACGCGGCGAGACCGCGCACAACCAACATTTTCCTCAACAACAAAAACAAACTTGACCCACCGCTCAAGAACGATTCCCGCCTCCAACCCACCACAAGTCGACAACGCGCCCCCCGTTAGGGGTTAATAATAAATACATAATACGACTAACGTAGCCATATAACACCGAACCAACCGGGAATAAATTACATCATCAAACGAAACGGAACTTTCCTTCTTTCATGGAATTTTCTTCCTCACGCTCCCGATGACCTGAATCCACACCACCGTCATTTAATCCTGGCTTTTTTGTAAATCCCAACAATGACCGTTTTAATCGGTCAAAAACATTGCAACTAATTGTTACGGATTACAACATTTCATTTAGAAAATCAATCAAAATTATTATTTAACCTACTTCGGGCTATTTTCATCCCTCGTGTCAATGCACGCGGCTGTTTCAAACAAAAACCACATGCACGTCCCCATTCCCCATCACCAAACATCCCCGTCTTAGGCAATTCTAAAATAATCAGGCCAACTTTAATTGAAAAAAAAAACTCCCTTCAATTTCCTTCTAATCCAATACCATTTCGGTAATACAAATTCCATATTTGGAATTTCAGTGTATCGTTTACGTTTTGTCGTATCGACTCGAAAATGGGTCAATTAGTCGGATATTATTAGTTGATGGGAAAATTATTAAATTCGTTTTACGTCATCGTTTTACGACTGTGATGCTATACGTTAATGTCATGGAACTTTTAGCTTTGAGCTTCTTTCCCTATATGCATTTATTATTATAACAAATACCGTATAAATTCAAAGAGAAACAAATCTCCTTTTTCAGGTCAATTTTTCTTTTAATCGGATTGCTACAAACTAAATACTTTGCGTCAACATTTGATTTAACAAACTACGATTTTTAAAATATAATCAAACGAATGACGTTAAAAAAAAATGAACTTTGAATCGATGCAATCACACAAAAATTGACCGTCAAATCCTTAAAAACCTAAAATCTTAGGTTTTATAGTCGGCTACTCATGATTTTGTCTATCTAAAATTTAACTTGAAATCGAAAATTTAACTCGATTACAATATGTACTTTCTTTACTATGTAGAAGTATAAGAAAATTAAAAATACTAATGAATGACTTTGTGAGACCATTTCTTTGGGGGCTTGAACTTTTCGTGTTTTCAACCGTTAAATCAGCGGTCGGGGAACCGGTAAATAACCGCAAATTGGGTAAACATGAAATTGTTGGGGGAACAAGGATTTTTTTCTTCTTTGTTATTTTATAAACGTGTTACTTAGTATTTTTGCAAACGATTTAAAACCGGAACGACAACCGGAGCGAAATGATCGTAAGTGAAATTTCTAATTAATTATCAAAATGTCTGTATTGAAAATATTATCTAAAACCGAATGTAAATCGGGAGTGCGAATCATTTTTCTATAGGTTCTGTCGTCATCATGACTACTGATAACATAAGTCTTTAAATATTATTATTTCTTTTATTATTTCTATCGAGTTTCTTTTTGGTTCTAATTTCATATGGTCATCCATTTATTTAAATTCTTTATTTTTTCGATTTCTTTAATTTTCTTTAACCATATAAATGTATGAAATTGTAAAGCATATCACAGTCTCATTTATTCAAACAAAACCAATCATATGGGAAATTACCTCGTGGAAGATGGAACACACCTCAAACGGGAAAATAAAAAATGAATCCTAAAATCCGGGCATAACTATTGTTTTTAATTTGGGAAATAGAGAAACATCCCGGACGTTACAAATGGCAATTTTTATTTTTAATTAAAAAGCCATAATTTTAAAGTTATTGTGTTAAACATGAAGCAATATAATTTCTCCAAAATCTAAAGGGGAAAGTTTTTAGTTAATTTTTGTTTAGTTATTTCCAAAAAAAAAAATTTTCGCTTTTTGAGTTTGCAATCTGTACCTGGACATTAAGCAAATAACATAAATATACGGTAGGAAAGACCGCATCCCCTTAAAGGGGTACCTAAACGTGTTAATGGTTCTCTGAAAGGTAACTCCAGAAATTATGCATGAGGTTGACAGCCAGATAGTTGGGATGTTCGTTTTCCAATATGACAATTTTATTTTATTTGTCCATTATATATTTACTATATTCATCATACAACCTTTTTATTTTCCGTATTAATTAATTCAATAAATGTTTAACGTGAGGGGGTAATACCGAGTTAGGTTCATAAAAATATTTTGGGGTAATGGTTAAAAAAAGTTCCCCGACCACTGCGTTAAATAAACGAATTATGAAATCACAAAAGCAGAGGTTCTTTACAGTTACATATTGATTAATAATTGCAAGAATATAATTTAAGAAAATTGATATTTTAAGAAAGAGATTGTAAAAATACAAAACGTTCAATCCCTCTTTTGAACTACTTAGGTAAGGAATTTTGAAAAATCATTCTTTAATGAAAACGCATTACAGCCAGGAAAAAAACTTTAAGAATTATTTTTTTTTATCTTCAGTGGTTTAACCTCTAGCGTGTCCGTCAGTCAATAAGTCTACTATTTTATATATAGAACTTAGAACTAACGGCTACCCGTGGCTTTGTTCACGTAAAATTGAACCAATAAGTAAAAAAAAATCCGTCTTACAAAACTAATAGATACTATCCAGAAAAATGTACCTAAAACGGTTTTTACATAATAATTAGACTTTTTAAATGTTGATACTCTCTCCACAGTATAACTTCCATACAGTGTTTTAAAGAATACAATATGAACAATAAATAAAAAGTCAGTTTAAAAAATATATATTTTAAATGAGCCAGTAAGGTTCATGTGATGAAGCCATTTGTTTCAGGATTTACGTAAAATTTAAAAACAATATTTTCTTCATATTTAGGGACATGTTATTTAATAATCGAAGATTAAAATTTGAAAAAAATTGTTATTTTAGGAAAAGACTTAAAACATGCTGAACTTTCAATTCTCTTTTTGAACTACACAGGTGTGGACTTTTGAAAAATCCTTTTTTAGTGGAAATCATAGTCCACCCAAGAAAAACACTTTATAAATTAATGTTTTTACCTTTAATGGTTTAGCCTACAACATTTCTTTTAGTCAATCGGCTCTTTTTTTTATATAAGAGATGCTGTACGCTGGATTCTCACCTACTGTCCCGCGATTCTTTTGGGTGTACAACAAATTTTCTGTCTGTTGTTTCGCTAATACATATCTTCTTCTTTTCATGGGTGTTTAACTTCACGTATTAAGATAATACGTTTATTTCAGATGAAAATAAAACCGTTCATTGTACAGTACAGGCCACGCGTAAATTAATAAAATTACATAAACTCTTTTTATTACCCATGGCGTTTTCGTATTACATATGAATTTGAACTGTACAATGCATTTTTTTACCATTTGGAACAAATCTTTCATCATGGTTGTGTAAACAACAGAAAATTCAGAAATAATTATTATCTACTGATTCTACAAAAATCTAGAATTCAACAGGAATCGAACCGAGTACCCCTAACGCATGGAACGGACATCTAAGCTACATATCATTGTATTTTTACGTTCAAAATTAACAGTTTATTAAAGATATGTACCTACAATTCTTTTAAACTTACTTTTAGTATGCCACCAAATTTGACATTTTTAAGAGTGTACCACAACAAAAAAAGGTTGAGAATAACTGATTTATATATGTTGGTTAAATAATCCGCCAAACACATAAGTAATATCAGTTGCATATCTTGTATCCTGAATCATACAATACTTTATACACCTCATTCAATATAATCAAATGAATAATAATTTATTTTATCACCCCATTTTTTTAATCGTCCTCATTTTAATAGTTAATAAACCCGAATGTGAAAACGTTAATGTCTACAATAAACCTAATTTTGACGTTGAAGTAAGTCAATGTTTGCCACTTTTTAGGTCAAAATAAATTCCCGAATTAATTTAAAAATTTTCTTTAATGCTTAGTCTCTCAAATTGGGTTTAACAAAGCGAAAATTTGGGTTAAAGAGTATCAATTATTGAGAAGAGGTTGAAGCACCGACGAGCCAATTAATTGATCGATTAATTAATTAAGCGATCGTTGATTGACACTTGACCGATTAAACTATCCTCAATTGGCATTACTACGATTTATTTATTTTTTCTCGATATCCCAAAATACCTTCCCTAGTAAAAAGGACACCACGATTTATGGTAAATCCACGATAAAATTTAAATGCCCTATTTTATTGGGAAAAAAAAAATAAATGAAGACTTTTGATAGTTTATTAATCGTTTTTATTACAAAAATAGTGCGGTATCTTAAAAAATTCTGTTTCCTATGTTATTGGCTTAATTAATCATTTATTGTTTAAAGTAATTTGTACCAATTTTCCTTTAAAGAAGTATAATGTAAGCTAAGAGAGGCAACGCTAAGTTATCAACTTGGTCTGTTAAGGCTTCAGTCAAAGAAGTAACAATAATTGCAATCACAGCTTTCAACAATCTCTCATTCGTTATTACACCTAAAATAAAAAATTTGTTATAATCTCGTTACAAGTAAAAAAAAAAAAGATTTAAAGACCTAAATAAAACAAGAAAAGGATGAACAAATGTTGAGCAATCATCGACGCCAACGTTCCCTCGATCGACTTATTTGAATCTAAAATCAATTTTTTTTTAATTTTTCTATTTTTTCAAGTTGTAATAATTAATTTTTAGCACTTTTCCATTTTGTACGACCAATTTTCATGCCAACCACACTGGCGACGGTGTCACCCAAACCAATCGTTAAAATTCCACTTAATAATGGCAATAGTTCAAATCCAGCCGAGTCGGTTAAATCACAAGGTTGAGGATGAATCCATAGAGGCATTGCCAATCCAACTAATAAATAGATAGGGGATAAAGCAATTCCTCCCTTGACATCTTTTTCGTCGACAAAAATTGAAAATCCGTCTTGCAAAACGACATTCAATGGAGGGATATTTACCAATCTAAACATCTAAAAAAAAATTATTAAACCAGTGCTCAGTTAGAGTAGATTTTTATACTTCAAAAACGGCAAAAAATGCCAGAACACATCCCGAGGAAATATATAATAAAGTACACTCCTGAAGTAAAGCTGGAAGAAAAACTATGATCGCCAATATGTGAAAAACTTTTCTTTGTGAAGTATTCGCATGTTTGGCTGTATAGATTTGACTAACAATATACATTGATGTTAGGATTGTACAGAAAAACCAGTAGCTGACCATTATAATCTAAATTTAAAAAAAAATGTATTTTAAAAATAATTAATTATTTTTCCATCAACAACATACCCTTGGTTGATTTTGAAACAGAAATCCAAAGACCCATAAAATCGGTTCGGTTCGCAATAAAATCCATAACGGGAACATAATCAACATCCAGATTAAGAAGAAAAATTGGAAATAAAATAATTTAACTGTTCGAAGTATCGCTACCTTGTATGTTAGCAATCCAATTGAACTAATCCCTAAAATTCCCATCTAAAAAAATTTCAGTTGTTAAATTTAAATACTAACTCAATTAACAGTCTTGAAACTTGCTTGTAAAATTGTTGTTATAATATCAGTATTTGTCTTTGGTGTGTCTTTAACAACAATAATTAAGTTTAATATAGTTGAATAAATAAATAGTAAGATGCCTTGAAGGATAAGACAGGCTTCCCCGAAGGAAAAACAATACGGAAATGTTTTTATCATCAATGGAAAGCCATTAAAAATTCCAAAAGTAGCCAAAAGTGTACTTATAATATAGTAGACGAGCTCTAAAAAATTAAAAGTGTTAGCACAAAAACCAAAATTTTTACAATGTTTAATATGTGTAAAAAATTGCAACTATATAACAACCGTAACTTTTAACTCGTTTCCAACAAACTAGCAAAATTTTAAATGGGGAAGAATTTAAAATGAAAAGAGAATCTTAAAAAATGAATAAAATTGTTTTTCTACTATAACGTTATATACTTTGTGTGTCGCCGTTTATAAGGTAATCAAATTTATTATTTTTATCCCTCATTCTCAATTGTTAATAATAAAATAATGTATTAGAAAGCAACAGACCCGTAGCGTTAGTGGTGCGAGAGATGCTCCGGAATCAATTGCCAAATGGTTAAGTTGCCGCACGATAAAAACGGTGACGGGTGAACATTAGAGATACCGAGAACGTTAGAGAACATTGAAAAATTTAACCTTTTTGCACGGAGGTCTGGGCGTATTACCTAATATCACGCCACGGCTCTGGGAGGCGATTATCCTTACTAATATTATAAATACGAAAGTGGGTTTATACCCTATCACGCCAGAACGGCTGAATAGATCTGATGAACATTGATATAGATTATATTCTGGTTTAATACATATAGTATTCTTTATATTCAGGAAAAATGTACGATTCCCGTGAAATAAATATATATTTGTTTTTCACAGAGCAAACGATTAACTTCTTTTTTGCAATGTGGTAGTGTAGGGATCAGAGAAAGATATAGATCACTTTTATGTCGGAATAATGAACGGTTTCCATGGGATATCAAAACAATTTTATCCTATAGAAACCGTGTATTTAAATTGAATTTCGTTCAAGTAGTTCACAAAATAGTCTTAGCGCATTTTCCTCAGGAAGGCCTGACCAATTTTACACAGTAACGAAACAAATTATCTAAAAAGTTTAAAGTAAAAAATGACAAATTTAACTGGAATATAAATATGAATTTCAATTTAACACCCGATAAAGTTAATAGCATTTTACAAAATATTTAAATTATTCATTTTGGACGATATTAATTAGAAATAAACGTATTTCGTATATAGTACGTATATAGTTCAGATGCAGTATTCCCGTTCGCAGGTACTATGCGGCACTTCATAGAAAATAATTGGATCAATGAATGAAGTAGAGCCATGTAGTGCTACACAGTAAAAAAAAAACCGGTGTAAGTGGTTGCGGTGTACGGTGTTAAAATTTCCGGGGTTAAATTCAACACCGAAACCGGTGTGACAGTAACACCGTTAGCGGTGTTAATATTTTTAATAATTTTTTAACATACACCAATATGGAGTAACTTTACTCCGCTGTAACACCGGTTCAACATCGAATTTTTAACACCGCAAAAGAGCATTATAAAACCGGTGTTACACAGCGGTGTTAAAACGAGTCCATTTTAACGCCGCTTTTTTACTGTGTATACAAATTTGATGCATGGAGAAAGAAAGAGACGATTTCCAATAGAGCCTTTCTCTCTTCATATAACAAAATATGTAAAACACGATTCCATCCATTGGCACATGCTGGAAACCAATAATTTCCTATGAAGTGGATGGTATCTGCTCGTTTGTCTCGTCTCACTGCGTCTTTTTGCTATCTCCCACTAGCCAAATTATGATAAAAAATAGAAAACCATCGAAAGTAACAAACTTTAAGCATTATTTATATAAAAAAAATGAATGCCGATCGTATTTGTTATTTTTGAAAAAAAAAATATTTGTTATATCATCAATTAATGTTTTTCAGATTTTTAAAACAATCCTAAGAAAATTACGATTAATACACTTGAACGTTGTTCAGCATAGGATTTGTATGTAAAATATATAAATTTTAAATGCTAATATTTCAAAGAGAGTAGGGGGTTATGCCAAATCAAACGACATCTTACCTGGGGGAGAGAAGGTCCAAAAATCGCCAAAAACGCATCGCGTATTTAATGAATGCCCCCTTTGGTATAAAAGTTTTTCAAGTCTTAAAGGGACACAGGTAGATACTTTTTATACATAAAATCGTATAGAACCTGTGAGATAGCTAATACCTATCTGTTTCTTGAAAAGTATTTTTACGAATTTTGATGAACTTAATTTGGGGGTAGGGGAATGTATTAATTAGTTTAATTTAGATACGCTCAAAGAAGCGAGCGGGTATCAGCTAGTATTGGATACGAATTCATCAAAAGTTTACAAATGCGCTGTATAGTTAATATAACTAGGTATTAAGTGGTTTAAGTCATTTTATTACGAATTCATATGAATTTGTAGGACTATTCTAGAGTCACGGCAACATTGAATAATAAAATTCGCACGAAAAGTGTGATCATATTAATTGTGAATGCTTGTATTTCAAACACTAATAAAGTATGCTATTACTGACATCCATGAATGTATAAGGGCTCGTTCACACGCTTCAACTAAACTTGCCCGATACTTTTCAATCTTTTAGACAGTAGCGGGGTAAGCGACGCGAGAAGTGAAGTACAAGCGAGTTGAAAGGGAAGCAAATTGAAAGAAAACTGTTTGGGCGTGTTCAGACGGATCAACTAAACTCGCCCGACTATTTTCAATCTTGTAGACTGTAGCAGGGTAAGCGACGCGAGAAGTGAAGTACAAGCGAGTTGAAAGGGAAGCAAATTGAAAGAAAACTGATCAACAAAACTCGTTCAACAAAAGTTTGATTCAGTCAATCTTTTGTTGAACGAGTTTTGTTGATCAGTTTTCTTTCAATTCTGCTCAATTTGCTTCCCATTCAACTCGCCTGTGCTTCACTTCTCGCGTCGCTTACCCTGCTACAGTCTACAAGATTGAAAATAGTCGGGCGAGTTTAGTTGATCCGTCTGAACGCGCCCTTTGACTCAGTCAAACTTTTGTTGAACGAGTTTTGTTGATCAGTTTTCTTTCAATTTGCTTCCCTTTCAACTCGCTTGTACTTCACTTCTCGCGTCGCTTACCCCGCTACTGTCTAAAAGATTGAAAATTATCGGGCGAGTTTAGTTGAAGCGTGTGAACGAGCCCTAAGCGATACTTTCGATTTTTAAAATTTTAACTAGCTAATATCCACCCGCTTTGCTGAGCATACTTAAATCAAACCGGTTGAATTATAGACAATTTCTAATTACTATATTTATTATATAAATTAATAGTCATTTAGTGTAATTCTTCAAGAACCGTGCATAATCCAGAAAAACAAATATCTTGGAGTGACTTCCAGATCTTCGATCTTATAGTAAGCGTTACATTTCTGGAAAACTATTTTTAAATACGTAAGTGAAAAACATAACTTGACATAAAGAAGTAGCGCTAGGTCCATTAAAATATTCAATAGTTTCTATTAAGGTATTTGACAAAAGATTTTATAAGATATTCTAAAATTTTATAACAATATTCTATAAGGTTCTTTTGTGGTTTTATAAAACTTATCAAAATTTGAAATTATCGATGCATTGGCTTGGTTTTCAATGTTATTTTTGATTCGATTAAGGGATTAACTTATTTTTCAACCTTGAAATTTTGGATTTTGTAATTCATCGATAT
Organism: Sisyra nigra; assembly: GCA_958496155.1. Taxonomy (NCBI): domain Eukaryota; kingdom Metazoa; phylum Arthropoda; class Insecta; order Neuroptera; family Sisyridae; genus Sisyra; species Sisyra nigra. The sequence goes on along the minus strand of OY292316.1, from coordinate 32,920,204 downwards.
TTTTTTCATCAAATATAGAACATAAAATAAAAATCTTAGTGAAATTGGCCTGAACAAATATTACATTTTAGGATTTTTAAAAGTTTCAATTAAGTTCCTCCCCCCCCCCAATATTTGAACAATTTTTTTGTTCATCTTATTTCAAGGGTAGTTTAGAAAAAAACGTTTGGGAAAACTTCAAAGTATAAAATAAATCAAAATACTGACCTGGAATTTGATACAAATACTTGGCATAAAAAATATTAGGACGTTGCATGAAGGTCATAAACGTGCCCAAAACGAAACCAAAAGTGAGTAAATAAGCGGCATTAGAAATCGTTCTATATAGATTCATCGATTTTCTCGAGGACTCATGGAAAAATAAAATGGTCGAAAGTAATAAACTTATACTAAAATATGTCGCATTATTATATTTAAGGGTGCTATTTGGATGATTGTTGCCTGCTGTAACAATTGCAATCGGTAACAGCATCGCTAGCCACAGCCCAAGACTTGATTTAGGCCTGTAAAAGAACAATAAAAAATTGGTTGCCTGTTAATTCCGTTTACGGACGATAGTTTTACGTGATAACATCATAAAGAAAAATTGATGAAAAATTGCATACTTTTATGAATTTAATTGAATTAATATCACTGAATTATCATTATTTTCTATAAAACAAAATTTTTTCAAAATGAAATTAGACTGAAACTTATGAAGGAGATCCATTAAATCATATTAAATTGTAGGAAAAAACACAAAACACGTTTTCTAGGATTCAACAATTATTGAATACGAGGCGTAGCTTATTGTAGAAGTTCTCGAAAAGCTCGCGTGGCGGCGTTCCAATAGCAGAACTCTATCGTGCCTCTCTATCGCATGTATCGCGTTCTCGCTTGCACGCACAGGCTCAAACGGAACGTGACACTTTTTCGTACAGGCTGCCCATGTTCATCAATTTATAAGACGTTATCACGTAAAAAATTGAAAAATCCAAATTGAGTTTCTACAAATAGATTTATTTACCTTAATTTAAGTTTTGCTTGATTGGCATTTTCAATGAATTGATCTTGTTTTGATTTTAAGGTCAACACATCGTAAGTGTTCTTAACAAATGAGTTGCTCATTATGGTACTAATTTAATCTTCTAATTGATTCTCTAGAAAAAAATATGAAAGAATATCATTATATAATAATTAAATCGATAAAATCTTGAATTGTTTTAAAATTAAACTTTGCTCGCAAGAGAATGATTTTTTAAATTTAAATTTTGCCACTCGCGCAATCGCAGATCTATTATCATTGACCACGTAACGTCAAGGCTTTGACACTTCCAAAAGTCTTCCTGTCAAAACGAAATGTGAAACTATAAAAGACCCATATGAAAGAAATATTGATGAAAATTTTCATGTTTTAAGCAGAAATTATGTTTTTCATAGGATTAAGGAAAACTTGGTTATGTCAACTCATTATATCTTTAGTTGAGTTTAATAACGTTTGGTTGAATTCTTTAACTCACTTGGTAATTCTGACCACAACACGTTGTTCTGTCCATCAAAATCTTATTAAAACATTTGATTATTCTATTCACGAGCGAGGAAATTAATATTAAAACATTACGGACTTATTAAAAATTTTAAAAGCGAGCGGCCGCGAATAGTCTTAGTCGATGCCACAACCCGAAACCCATCAGTTTCCCGATAACATCGATAACATGAACAGCTGTCAGTTGTGCAGATACATTTGAAAAAAATCACTGTTTACGATCGGAAAAAATCTCAAATCCCATCCGAAAGAATGTGTTTAGTCATCGGAAAATCCATTTTTCGCGTTTAGACTGCGAAAAATGAACCCAACGTGCGTGTAAAATTAGAATTTCAACATTTCATAGTTAGGTTATGAATTCGTGTGAAAATCGAAAAGTTTATTTCATATTTTTTTCATTTTAAACCATTTGTCGGTCGTTTCAAAAATTTTTACGAAAATGAATGAAACGAAATTGGTGACTAATTTCAAGAGTTATCTGAGTATGGCTGACGATGAGTTCGAGGTAAAATTTTTAATTGCTAATTAACATAATTTGAATTTATGACGCATCGTTGTTATGTTTTTTTAGGGTACGGATATTTCAGAGGATTTACCTGAACTAAAACCAAAGCGACTGAGAGGTATTTTTTTATTAAATCATCTTAATCTATGAGGAGTCGGCTTTAGAGTACCGAAAACTAAATCGATAATTTTTTTCGAATGTCTTCAATATATTGTAAAAATTATAGAAATATAATTTACCACGGAACATCTCGGTCTGATATTGTTTAAAACGATAGTGCTTAAGCAGTCTCAATATAATGTTATTTTTAGACCAGACAACTATTTTTCATATCCTTCACTTCCATATCGGTATTTTCATCATATTTGTCAGTGGCTTAAAAATACATTAAAAAATTACATGTTATTTGAAAAAATCACGTGCACTCGTGGGACCCCTTCAGAAACGAAATTATTGACGTTAGTTTTCTTATATATACGGATTTTGTTACTTGAAGTCGTTGTAACAAATATTTATATATTTTAGTAACATAGTCCTTATTAATTATTTGGATTTCAACTACAAAATTTTATTTATAAAATATAGAATTTATAATTTAGTAACGTCAACAGACGTCCATCTAGTAATCAGTAGAATCAGCTCTCTTTCCGACACACACTAACACTATTTCCCCTCTCTCTGTCGTCAAACTTCATTTCACCAATCACTGTTAGCAGGCAGTGAGCAGAAGGGGATAGAAAGAGGAAGTAAAAAATTATAATAAAAGAAACAGAGAAAGAAGAGCGACTGGAAAGGGTTTAACACTTTTTTGTTGCGTGATGGTTTCTGCCAGCTTACTATAAACCCAGTAAAAGAATTTCGTTCTAAAAATATAGTTTTTACTAGAGATGTAACGAATATTCGGCTACTATTCGGCTGCATTTTTTAATATTCGGTATTCGAGCGAATATTGTATACTATTCGGCCGAATACTAAATCATATCAAAATAAATGTTTAATTCGAAATTATATAATATATTTAAATAACAAATTAAAATTGTAAATCAATAAGGGAAAATTAATTATGATGAATCAAAATATTTTTTTTTGCATTTGAGTAAAGTTTCCTCGAGTAGGAACCTGCTCTGAGTTTAGAAACCACTACTTTTATGGATCTAGTGTCCGATCTAGGCGAACACTTTGTAAATAAAATAAAAATCAATTTCGATTGCCGTTAAATTTTATATATTTTTTTTAATAAAAATTATGCGTCTTGTGATACGATTTACTCAGAAAGGAAACGGCCGAATATTCGGCTATTCGGGCGAGAGTGTGGCCGAATATTCGGTATTCGACTAAATCACTATTCGTTGCATCTCTAGGTTTTCATTCACCATCACATATTTAACCAAATTCGTAGTGAAAAATTTCAAATATTTCATTCCTTAGTGCTGGTTTTATTTAAAGAATTAATTAATAAAGAATATAAAGAGAAATTATCAAACGGTAAATTGAACTTAGTTTATTTCTTAGTAAATTTCTTCCGTAGACCAAATAAATTTTGTTTATTTCGTAAAACGTATCACTTGCCAAGTAATACGACAATTTTCATTTCACAGCTCTCATGATATTCTAGCCACTGAATTTGGGAATTTACTTTAGGTTATAGATATCTATTAACTACGTAACTCAGGCCACAAAGGGAGGAAGAGTATGTTATTATGTTATGAGTGGTTAAAGCATATAATACAAGGCAGTCTATAAGGTTTGTTCCAATCACCCTGCTATAGCAGCGGTCGGGGAACTTTTTTTGCCATTACCCCAAAATATTTTTGCGTAAGTCGATATTACCCCCTAATGTTGAAAAGGAGACAATCAATGTACATATAAATTATAATTAAATTACACAGGCCTGCAAAAAAAATATTTTTTAAAAATTGTTTTAGTTTTGATAACTGATTATAGTGTAGTATTTAGTGCTGATTTCAGAAATAATCTTGTTTTTTTTCTATCACGTAAGGTTTGTCTACAAAATGAGGTGAAACATTTAGCGAAAATCATAAAATTGACATATTTTATATCGGTATTATTTATGTACAATGTTATTAAAATTGCTTAAACATAACCAAATCTTAATAACACAGTAAGAAAAGTTAATAAGGCTTTACTACAATACATTTACAAGTCTTTGTAGTAGGTAACGTTTCCTTTTTCCTTCAAAACTTCGTTTAGTTCTTTTCCTGCTGTCGGATTTAACATCCAGCAGTAGTCAGCCATCATGTTAAGGTCCCAGCGTCCTTGATATCTGTGTTCCATTTCTTTTATATCCTGGTGAATTCGTTCTCCTTATTCCTCACTCACTGCTGCAAGATTTTCCGGAAAAAAAACTCTAGATTAGAATGTCGTATATGAACTTTAACACTCATGTTGCAGCCCAGAAGTTTGTAGTTATTTAGCAGATTGGCAATAATATTGTTGTAGTTTGGGTCTTTTTTATTTCCTAGGAAGCCAGTTAACACTTATTTGAAAGACTTTGAATGTTTTCTTTTCCTGGTCTTCCATTTTCAACTCGAAATCTTCATCCTTCATAAGTGTCCTTATATCCGGATCAGCAAATAAGTTTTGCCTCAGAAAGACCGGGAAACTTTTTACAGAGATATCTGAAACACTCTCTTTCTTTAGGCAATGCTTTGAAGAATTGCTTTCTAGTCCGAACTTGATGTGAAGTGGAGGAAGTAGATTCTATTTAGGATCCGCTAAACTCTTTTTCTAAACATTTTTAAATCCAGGAACCAAAGTGCTTCGTACTGGCCATTCTTTAGTGTTGTTTACGGTCACGACTATCTCATTCACAGAGGAAGCAGGGAAACTTTGTGTAACCGCTCTGTTAGCCTAGTAACATAGAGATCACTTTTAATTCTCCACAAACATTCCATGCATGATCGGAGTACTTAAGCTTGTTAAGTACCAATTCGAGGTTCTTATAAATTCTTTCAAGTGAACTGAATGCCCTACTGGTACAGATTGGTTGGTTGCCATTGTGAAGAAGAACAGCTTTCAGGCTACTTTTGGAAAAATCAATGAAGAGTCTCTATTCTTCAGGGTCGTATTTTATATTGAATGTCTCCATCAACTCAGGAACATTAGTACAAAATACAGATATACCAAGAGAAGGATGTTCCAGGAGTCAGCAAAGTTTTTTAAAATATTATAATTGAAAATTTGTATAAATTTATTTCACAAAGATCACAGTTTTTTCGTGTTGTACAGAAACCTGAAAAGTAATAATTTGATATGTGATTTGTGGGCAAACAGAGGGTGATGGAATTCTTTCATTATTTTTTCTGTAATCAGCGCAAAAATTACTATAAGAATCACTACAACTTTTTGTAGCAATTTTTTCATCGCAGGCCTGTGTTATTTATCGAATTAATTGACCCGAAACAAAAACTTGCATGAAAGTACTAAGTATGTAATAGATAAATAAAACAAAATTCTCATATTAGAACAAAGAAAAATCAATTGAAAACTTTCCCCCCTCAGATTTTGGATAAATAATCTTGCTTCATGTTTGATACAATAATTTCAAAATTGGGGCTTTTTGATCTAAGAACCATTTGAATACAATCTTTGGCCATACTATCATGTTTATAATATAGCCATGGCAAACATTTTTCTTATTATCTCCAAAAATTTAATTTTTACCCCATTTGGGGTAATTTACCCCGGTTGCCCGACCGCTGTGCTATAGCGATGCACAAACATTGACAAGAGCAGACAAGAGTGAGTGAAGAACTGTTCCAGCTTAGGCTGAGGGTCGACTTAAACGAGGCCGCATCAAACGAGAATCGTTTAGCATGTGTTTAGATCCGACCATCATAAAGTGATAAGTTTGAGCTACAACGCTTGACTTACAAACTCACCAGCTCAAGGTAATGCTTAATCACCGCCAAAACAGCGAGAAACGATTTTTAAGCGTTCGTACACGAAAATATTCGGAAATGATCGTTTTTGCATCGCTTGGAACGAACCTCTTGTTCGCTTGAGTTACAAACTTACCTGCTTAAGGCAGTGCATACGTATCGCTAAAGTAGTATGGAACGACTTTTAAGCGCTCCTCGCGCTCGTGCACGAATATGTTTGGAAATGGCTGTGCTGGATGGTCGTATGGAACGAACCTTATATTGAAGATATTCAGAATTTTATTTTAAAATAGTTTTCATTAAATCATTTAAATTTTTTTATTAGAATCTTTGCATTTTAGGCGAAGTTATAATTGCCGAGGCGCCAAAAACACTGCTTTTCGCTCCTATGAGTGAAAATCGTGTTGGACTATCAGGAACACTCACAGTAACAAATTTTAAACTATCATTTGTTACGCAAAAGAAAAATGAAGAAGTAACTTGACTTTTTAAAATAGTAGCATTAAAATTTTTTTAATTAAAATTTTTCGTTGTTTAAGGAGCAATTGTGTCAACAAAGTTTGCTATTGGGAGAACAAGAAGTATGTTTATTGGCTGTCGATAGTGTCTATCATATAGTCGACAAAAAACGTCGACTTTTAACGGGCCAACAAAAAGTACCTGAGAAAATCAAAGAAATCGTCATTATTTGCAAAGTAATTCGTTGTCCTATGTTAATCGAAAAAAAATTACAAGTATTGGTTTTTCTTGTAGAATTTTCGAGTTTTAACTTTCAGCTTTAAATTTTCGCCAGTGCAGAGTGGGATGAAGATTGTTAAGTCATTATTACATCATATTGTACCTACAAGGCACATTTTATTATTTGCATATGAATATAAGTAAGTTAAAGTTGATTTCTGAACCTTATATAATATAGAGGTAGAAGTGGGATATTATACGAGAGATTTTTTTTTATTTTTCAGGGAACCATATTATGTTAGTAGTAATTCGTTAGTCCGAAATTTTCGAGATCATATCGATTGGGAGCGCGAGCTCGAACGTACGAATAGTAACAGACAGAAATGGCGAATTTCTACAGCCAACGAAATGTTTCAAATGTCCCCGATTCTACCACGTTTTCTTGTTATTCCGGCCGATCTTTACGATCATCAATTGAGCGAGGCATCCCGACATTTTCGCAGTGGCTTCATCCCAATTTGGGTAAAATATTCCTAGTCACATTATTAACACCCCATTTAAAATAAATCGACAGGAAATCTTACTAGATTAATTGGTCATTCAGTGGTTATAATAGGTCAATTGGTTTAGGAACTCGTCAAAACTCAGTAATATTTTAAAGCGAATATCAACTTTCAATATTACGGCACTGTTTATACAGGGTGTCTCAAAAGTAATGAAAACCCCGGAAACTGAATACAATAGATATAATATACAATATATAAAATATATTGTGGTTTAATTCATGGAATATAATTCACATACGTAAACTATAAACATAAATTTGAAGAAAAGTTCAAGCGTAGTTTTTGACGTATTGCCCAGATACGTATTTTGATTGCCAAGCAAACTTCTCAGTGGTCATCAAGTAGTATTGGATCGCTCTGTAACTGCTATGTAACGATTCACAAAATAGTCACGGATCGATCTCAAATTATAGGTCGAACCTTTCTTTTTTTGCAATGTAGTTGTGGATGGGTGTGCGTTCCCAACTTCTGTTTCCTTTCACCAAATCCTTCATGAGCAACCCGAAGAGCACCGAAACCAAATCCTTCGTGAGCAACCCGAAGAGCGCCGAATCCAAATCCTTCGTGAGCGACCCGAAGAGCGCCGAAATTAGATATTGAATAAACATTATAACTGTTCAAAGTCAGCGAAAAATCTAATTTGACTTTAATGAAATTTTTGTTTAGAAAATTATATTTTCTTAGAAAAAATTAACGCGTTTACACTAAAAATAACATTTTTTAAAATCTCACGAAAGATTGGAAGACAGGGAAGGGGTTAGCCAAATCTGATTAGGAAAAGGGGGAGGTCGGAAATCGTGAAAAATGCCTTACGTAATAAATAGACGTCCCCTAATATATTTACTTTCAGGTTTGGACTGACAAAAATGGAGCGGCTCTGGTAAGAATGTCTGATTTGCTATCGTCGATTGTTGATCGGACACAAGAAAATATAATGTTAGAGAATGTAAGAAAATGCCATCCAAATATGAAACAACCGGCAGTGCTAGATTTGACCAAAGATCTTCCGTCACTTCGAGACGTTTTCGTCAGTTATATTCGACTGAGAGACTTATGCACGCCGGATAATATGAGAACGTTTTGGTTCCAAGACCGTCACTTTTACGCATTATTGGACACCAGTAAGTGGCTCACTTGGGTGTCGGCATGTTTAAAAAAAGTTTCAGAGGCTGTTAATTTAATCCACGACGAGGGCAATACCGTCGTTTTACAAGAAGGTACACGCAAAATAAAACGTGAAAAGTTCATTTTCAATCAAAAAAATGTTTTTAGGAGATGGTTGCGATATGTGTTGTTTAATCTCGAGTTTGATTCAACTGGTCTTGGACCCACATTGGCGAACCGTGATTGGTTTTCAGACGTTAATTCAGAAGGAATGGGTCGCCTTGGGGCATCCGTTTGATAAACGTTTAGGACATATCTTATCGAAGACTGGAAACGAAAGAGCACCGCTTCTTTTAATGTTTTTGGACTGTGTGTGGCAACTTTTACAACAATTTCCATCCGCGTTTCAATTTACTGAGACTTACTTAACGACGGTTTGGGACTCGGCTCATATCTCAGTGTTTGATACGTTTCTCTTCGATTCGGAAAGACGACGAGTTTTCGCTACTGAGGTTTGTTTAACAATTCTATTTTTTAATTATGTACATTAAGGGCCCCAAAAAAAGGAAAGATATTTCAACACTTACACTCTTTAATCTTTTGTGTAGAAATTAGAAATGTACAACTTTTGTGTATTGGATTGGTATTCTACCCTACTTTAATGGGATTTGGACTTTGGTCAACTCTCTATCGAGTCTATATTTTAGGGTTCTTTTGTTTGATGGAGGTCAAACAATTGTTTAATAAAAGCTCCACTTGATTTAACAAACGCAAAGATCATAATTGCGACAACATTAATCACTTAAATCATCTTTGCTTAATCGTATTTGAATTCCACTGAAGTCATAAATCCGCTAATCTGTCCACAGAAAGCCCCGACTGAATTCTGTCGACTCCTTACCCAAGTCGAATGTTCTATAAGATTTTTTATATTTCCGTCGCTCATTGCTGATAACGGAACTTTTTAGAATGTTTGATTCGACGGTTGTTTGTCGAACATAAAGGTGCAATCTCATGCATCGCTCGCTTTCCAGCGATTTAGGTCACGTGGTACGATTTCGACCAATGTGCTACCAGAATTTTGAAATTGATAAAAAGATGGCTGCCATCTGAGCGATTTCAAGCTTCAACGATTTGACGTTAGCGGCAGTAGTTTCAATTTCAAAATCCTGGCAGAACATTGATCGAAATCGTACCACGTTTTTTTATATGTTGCACCTGAGCTTAGCTCATTTAGAAACTTGTCTATCCGATAAAAATTTGTGATGGGAAACTGCCCAGTGGCTGTTCCTATATAAAATAAAAAACGCACAGCTACATCAGGTCAGCTGGCTTTATTCTCTTGAGCCGACCAGGAGGGTCAGCTCATTAAGCATCTTCTGAACCTCTGGATTCGGATGTAGTCGAAGACACTGCTGGTGTTTTCTCGCATTTTTCCTAATTTCTTCTTTAATCGTGTTGACATTTAAATTCCTGTGTACGTCAGAATTCCTAATGCACCAAGGTCCATTGACAATGCCTCTAAGCACTTTATTTTGGAATGTCTGGATAATTTTCTTTTTCATGTGCTTTGCACAGCCCCAGAGCTGGATGCCGTATGTCCAAATGGGTTTTAAAATGTGTCTATAAAGTAGGACTTTATTGTGTGTGCTTAGTCCTACATGTCTTCCAAGCAGCCAGTGCATCCTTCTGTACTTAATTTCTAGCTCCCGCTTCTTGATCTTCACGTGTTCCTTCCAACGCAATTTAGTGTCAAGCATTAGTCCCAAATATTTGGCAGTATTACTATAAGGAACACGTTGCATGTTCAAGTACACGGGCATAATTATGTTGGCACCTTCTGTTAGTGAAGTTGGTGTGAACTGACTTGTTACGTTTAGTTTAATCCTCCACTTTTTAGTCCAGAGGTCTGCCTTGTTTAAAGACTTCTGTAAAGCACCCGTTGACTCCTTTACAGTGCCTCCCACTGATATAATCGCAGAATCGTCTGCAAATGTTACCATGCTAACTGTCTCGGTCTGGGGAATATCTCTGATTTACAGAAGGTAGAAAACTGGTATGAGTACGCTCCCTTGCGGAACGCAAGCACCAATCGGTTTCAGCTCCGAGTACTCATCCTCATATTTTATTCTGAAGTAACGCTCAGTTATGTATGAACTCAGGATTTCATCGAACTGCTTTGGAAGGTCTATTCATTTTGAATCGGAGTCCCTGTATCGTACCATATGACCAAAATACATCGCTGGAAATCAAGCGTTGCATGAAATTGCAGCTTAACTTTCGCCCGTTTTTGATTAATGATTGGTGAACATTCCATCTCTTTTTAATGTGCAACCCAATTTTCGATCTTTGTCATCAACTTTGATCATGAAACACCCTAATACACATAATATATTTAATATTTTAATTTCAGGAAAAGGCGAATCCAGTCACTTTAAGAAGTGTGTGGGATTGGGGAGAGCAGTTTTCTGAGAAAGATATAGCGTTGTTTTACAATCCGTTGTTCGATGAAAGATTCAATGACATTTTAAAGATTGAGTTTCGAGTGGCTTTTTTGGATATTTGGACGTTGTGTTATTTCCGTTGGTTACCCCAGTTGGAAATTATTAACGGTGGCAAACCACAAGTGTATTTATATACACGTGCTATTACGGCTGAAATCGATCGATTGCAACAGCTTCTATTAAATGGCGCGGAGGCAAATGAAAATGGCGGCGATAAAGTGAATAATTTAGTTAGTTTGCAGTGTAAAGTCAACTCGTTCTTTCCATTTAGTCAAAATGACCTTAATATCAATGATATTAATGGCATATTTACGTTAAATAGTTCAATGATAGCGGGAGATATTTTAACCATTGACACTCAGTCGATTTTAAACGCACCCGATTATTAGCCAGTTAAAGAAACGTTGATATTTTTAAGGCTTAGTACAAACTATAGTTAAATGTACAGAGATATTTAAAAAAATGTATTTACAAAATTGATTTCCTTACCTTAGCGTTGACGTCTCGAAAATTTCACTTGGAATTTAGAACATTTTTTTTTTTTGTTTTTTGACAATTAAATTTGAATTTTTTTTCATTCTTAAAATTACCAAGGTAATCAAAGAATTTTCTTAAGGCTCGTATACATAGGAGCCGGTACCATGCACTTTATAAGTATTCATGGGCTTACAACTAAGGCCAATGAGTGAAATACTGCTATACACGTTTTGATGCATGAAGAAAGAAAGAGGATTTTCAGCACATTTTGTGTTTCACAATAAACACAATCACTTATTTTTATGATTGCTACCTTCACTTTATGGAATGATATGAAAAAAACAGCGGCAATGAGCGTAATTATTGTAAACGCTTTATGGAACTTATTACGTAACCGAAGTGATTGTTAACAGTGGCGGAACTACAAATTTTAGCCCCCACCCCCCGCAAAAAATTAGATCAGCCCCTAACCTTATATGCATTTTTGATTTTCGAACCTAGCGTCCCATATTTTAATTTAGTACCGATTTTCTTGCAAAAGGTCCATCTTAAAAGGCCCTAGAGGAGTTAGCAAATATTATCATTTTTTTCATATTAGGTGTAATATTTTGTTTTGAAAATTAGCATTGTCCGTTAAGAATAACGACAGTTTCTTAATATCCTTATTTGTAACATCTTGGTTGAAATCCATGGTATTTTCATCGTTATTCAAAACAATTGCCGTACTGCTTCTGATATCAACATGTTCAAATTGCCCTTCATTTCTATGTGTAGTATATTGATTTTTTAGTTTTAAATCAGTTGGATTATTTTTTTGCTATAAACTTGTTCAAACACCTGTTCATCTGTAGAAGTACTTTGTTTGATTTAAGAAAATGGGATAATTTTGGTATTTTTGCAAAACGTTCCTTTTTCAATTTCTCTTTTTTACTGCACCCTCTCTGTAGCACCACTAGTACTAATTTTCTCAAAATTTTCGGGCCCCGCAAAGCTTTAGCCCCCGCGACGCGGGGTCTAGCGATATGGTAGTTCCGCCACTGGTTGCTAACCAAAATTTGTTCATGTATGTGCGAGCCTTTAAGTTGATTTCTTTAGGGACGAAAAATTTGATTGTTCAAAAAAGCATTGAAGAGACAGCATTCGTATTAACTCCTAGTATTGAGATTTTTGAGGTTTATTTCTTTTGGCACGTTTAAAAAAATGAGAATTATGAGAACATTTTATTATGTACAGCACCTTTAAAATTAACAAACATGAAGTTTATAAGTAGATCTCCCTAAAAACGTATGAAAATCGCTACGAGCAAAAAAAGGAACATTAATTATCTCGTTATAATGTCGAAGAAGTAAACTTCTAAAGCCCGTACATAAGTACATGACTCATTTTTCCTTAAGAAACAAACATTTTTCAATGATTACTTTGCATTTATTATATTGTATTAAGTAAAAAATAAATTTTCATTTGATTTGACCAAAGATGGAAAGCTTTTCTATGTTCTTTGCGCAGACAAATGATTTTTTTTTTAATTTTAAAAAGAAAATATATATCGTAATGCTTAATGTATAAATCTATATTTTAAGAGTTTAAAAGTATTTATTTTGATAATGTATCATATCTTATGTACAAAAGAAAAAGGATAAAGAAAATTTGCCAACTGAAAACCAGATGTACTAAAAAAATAAAATAAAAAACTTATATTTAACCCTAAAGGTATTGTTTTAATCGATCGATAACGATCGGAATGATCCTTGCATGTTATTTAAAGATTGAAGCGATTTATGGTTGTTGGGTGTTGGACGTTTGGTTTCGTCTACAAGCCACCGTTCGTCGTCCAAGAAATAATCGCGATGAGCTTTGATTCGTTTCATCCATTCAGCTTTTAAATCAGCGATTTTTCCAGCTTTTCCTCCATATTCCTCTGGAAGTAACTCTCGTGGAACAAATTTGTACAGAGTATCCGAATTAGGAAGATGAGTATGCATCTGGAAAAAATTAAAAATTAGTCTAAAAAAATTTATAATCATCTTATTTTTTACCATGGCAACAACTTCACTTTTCATCAGAGGCTTCACAAGACTTAGAACTCGGTCCAAAAATGGAGTTGCGTTTATAATGTGGATTTGTTTCAAGCGAATAGGATGGGCTTCCTTAACACAAAGATAATTAAATCATTAGATATTCTACAATTGATTTGGCCGAGCCTTACTTGTGTGTAAATCATGTACTTTTTTAGCGTTGGAAAAACTATTTTTGAAACATGACGCAATGTAAGACCTGCCATATCGAAAATCGGAATCTCTCCGGCGTGGAATTCTTGTTCAGAAATCAAACGTACATCGGCTAACATCAGAAACGCCTTAACGGCGTCGTTAAAGACGAAACTGTCGGCGTTGAAATCAGCAAGGCGATAAATGAAAACTTTGTGGTTTTCAGTGGTTGGTTTTGGTAAAGGAACCATGTCTCTAAAAAGTTAAACAGACGATTTTTTCATTTCATAAAACATTGTAAAATATTTATTTCTAAGTCGAAAGGTCTAATACTGTTATCATTTAAAGTCGAATTAAGTTATTATTTCCTCAAATAAATAGGTTGATTAATCAAATCATTAATCAAACCGATTAGTGTAATAAATTTTAAGCTTAATCTGTGGTAAACGTACTAAAAACTATCAGTTCGTGAATTTCTACTGTTTGTAATATATCATTGTTGTAATATATCAATAAGTAGAACATAATTTCAATACACCCAAACCTTGCTTTGCGTCGTTTCGTTTTGCGTTTATTCGAAGTTGCGTCGCTGCTGAATTAATATTAATTTCCACTGTGCGTCGTTAGATTTTCGAAGTTGCCTTGATTTGGGTTCGAGTCTTTAATTTTTTTTTTAAATTCCTTTTTTGTCTAAAAAATGGCACCACGAATTTGGTTTCTAATTGCGCTATGCCATCAAAACTCGGGGATTCCGTTTCTAACTTAAAATCAACGTAATTTTAATATGTACAGTTTTATTTTCACTTTGTTTTGGTAGCTACGAGTATCAATTGCTACAAAGAAATTTATTTTACGTTGAAAAATAAAGCTGTTCAGCAAACATTGGACCAATTTTTGGTGAAAGAAAGCCGACCTTACGACAACAGCCACTATGGACTCATCAGACAGTGATTAATTGTTATTGCGTTTGTATAAATTAATTGATTATATCATTTTGTTTTAATTGAATTTAGTATTTTCGTAACCCTGTAACATATATCTTCGATATTTACATGGTTTTATATAAAAAATCATAATTCACTTTGCGGCGTGTTTTTTTTTTTTTGGAATGTAACCACGACGCAAATTGAGGTATGGGTGTACCTACGTATTAAAAATATTTGTACCTACAGCCTTAGCCAGAATTATTAGATAAGCCATTTACAAAATCTTGGATTTTTTAAAATAATTTATAAAGGATAAAATAAAGTAATACTAAGATTGCCATAAAATATTAATAAATAATATATTTTGTAGTCACTTACAATCTAGCATTACTTTATTATATCCTTTATAAATTATTTAAAAATCCAAGATTTTGCAACTAGCTTACCTGATACTTCTGGCTAAGGCTGTAAGTACAAAAACAATGTAAATTGGTAAGTTATCTATATTCTTAAAACCCCATTTATTTTACCAACCTTGCATAAATCATAATTAACTCTGTGAGAGCCACTGAATAAGGAAACTTATTTATTCCATAAACAACCGAAAAAAAATCAATTTTCCTACAATATAATTTATTAAAACTTTTTTTTCCTGGCTATTTCTTACAATTAGTGATGTACGGTGAAACCTTGTTTTATAACGTATCTACTCGTATTTCACGACAAAAAGAAAGTAACTGACGGAAAAGCGTAAATTCGGAGTAGGAATAAAAAATATTATAAGAATTGATTATAAATTCTGTTAAATTGAAAAGTTTCTTATCCACTAAAGTGTCCTATTTGTTGATTGAGACAAAAAATTAAAAGAAACAAAAAGAAAATGTGACAAACTTAAACGTAAGTTATTAAAAATCCTTGTAACAACTAATATGCGGATATTTGTACATCTCTTTGATTTTCTAAAGATCATATAATTTTCATAACATATTAAAAGCGATTAAATAATTTTTGCAACAATAAATATTTGAAAAACCACAATGATTCAAATTTTCGTAGCTGAAATTCAAGAATATTTAACATGAATTGGGAGAAATAAAAATTTAAAATGTGGTAGAAATTAAATGCTAATAGCGAAAAAAACTTTAAACTTCAAGGCTGGAGACGAAAAACAGGGTATCACAGTAAGTTATGATTCAGTTGTTGAGATTTCCATATCATATATTGCATTAAGTACTGATCTTAGAGGAAAAAATGACCTACTTTGTGGGAAATCTGATTTACTTTATAGTCGAAGAGCTGGCGACGAATTTTAGGAAGGTCCTTGGGGAAAGTTTAAATTGTGAAGAAATATAATTTCGTCAATTATTGGCGAATCCAGTCCCGCAAGTCTGGCTGAGCGTTTGCGGTTATTTCGTTATTAGGTACGCAGCATAAAACATTTGCAAAAAAAATGTCTTTGTGGCAACTTGACTTTTTTTTTATCTTTTAATTTAATTTTTTAAAGTCACTTAAACGGCTTTGGTCATGCTGCTGAGGCCAACTCCTCGCACTCTGATTGGTTATTCAGTTGCCATTAACTGCCGGCCTGCCTCGATTAGCTAATTTAAAGTAGTCATGATCTCTATAGTTACGATAAAATTCCAGGTTTCCAAAATTATAATTGTTGGGAATGTTAATAAAATATTTTTGGAGAGGTCTGGTAATACTTTATAACCGACAAAAACTTCTGGGGTTTAGTTTTCCAAATTCTGGAAATAAAGATTTTAAAAATTAAAAATTACATTTTTTCACAATTTCAATTTGCCCCAAGGACCTTCCCAAAATTCGCCGCCAACTCTTGGACTTTTAATCTTATATATATATATATATATATATATATACTGCATTGTTTTCAACAAAAAGCATGGTTTTCAAAATATTTAAAGAAAATCTAAAAAAAACAACCCTCTAACCATGAGATTCCAACTTATGGGTCGCGACTGGTTTATCGGGGGGTCTCCAACTTATACAGTCCACTAGAAAAATGTTTACTATTTTAATTATTTTTAATTTATAATTACTTTATTATAAATGGCTTTTTAAATTGCATGGAGGCCCCAGGTCATATGGTTTTTATAAAAACGGGTCCAACGATCCGAAAAAAGTTGGGAACCTATATACTCTCTAATCTCTTCCTAATCTGACACGTCTACTTCATCCGTAAGGACTTTTAGTATGTTGTTGAAATAAGTCTTCTCTGCTGTTTTCCAAAATGGAAAATAGCAGGCTATCAAATGCTGCAAATGTTCTTCTATTAGTTGAACTATAGCCTGAGAAGCCTAAGACCAAAAAACTGTGCCAACTTTGTTAATTAACACATGGTTAAACAAACAAAGATTAGATCCAACAACTAGATTTATATAATTGTGTTATTTTCCTCATTGAATAAAATAAATAATTAAATATTTGTGAATGTAGGCAGAAAAATATTTATGCTTCAAAGATCTTCTTGAATACATAATTATCACAATCTTAAGAATTATATTAATTAAAAAAAAAAAAAAAACAACCATACGTGATTCGATAAATATTCTCGATTTGCGGATTTTCTGGGTCGCGATTCTTGAAGATTTCCGGCGACTGAGTGCGAACTGTGTAACACAAATCGATTGTCGTCTTCGTTCGTTCTAAACTATGTCGACAGCTCAGGATAAATCGCTTAAGAAAAATATCCTCTACAGATTTAAAAAATATTTATAAGTATTAGTTGACGAAAAAATCGATTACGAAAAGAAACTCACCAATTTTATGTGGTAAATGAGGCTGTTTCGCCAACCATTCTTTAATTATCTTTAAGTCGCGTTCCAATTTTTCCTCTTGCGTAATTTCAGGCATTTTCTTAAATCTGTAATTAAAATTTTAAAAAATAACAACTTGAGAAAATTACGTTATATCAGCGTTTAGTGTTTCAGGGAGAGAGAGAGAGCATTAACCGGGATATCTAATTATGTGCCACTTTCTCTGCGAGCAGTGTAATTAATAGGTTGCAAAGTGCGGTAAATCATTTATTTGCGTTTATTTAGATAAAAGAAATTAATGATCTCATGCATAGATTAGTTTATGAGTGAATTTCTTGAGATCAACCTTGGCATTTCTTAGTCATAAAAACATCAATTACCTCTACGAAACGCTAAATAAATATTTAAGCTAAATCCTCGAAATCGGCAAATGATTGGTTTTATCTTACATTAGAGAACGTCAGTCAAAAAGCAAAAAGACTTAAGATGATTGCGGAAGAACAAAAAGTAAAGTTAAATAGATTCAAGGAAAATATTAACATTAGAGAAAGGAAAAAAGTGGAGAGTTTTTTTTTTTAGATTTCTTTTAGAATTTATTGTAGTGTAAAGTTGCAATGATCAAAATAATATTCTATTGATTGATTGAAAAAAAAATATATTTAGTGGAAACCTTTCGATTTTAAAAAATTGCCAGGATGAAGATTTCTTCTGACTTTCAACGATCAAAGTTCGTGAGTTTTTTTCACTGTTTTTAGAGATTCAGTTGTTGCCTTGATTTTAAGTTTACTTGACCCGATTTTTAAGCTATAATACTTGACGTAAATTTGACTTAAAATCAAGTCAAACTAGAATCAAAAATTAATATTTGAACGTCAAATCAAATCAAGCATTGCTTAGTTATTTCGTGTTCAAGTCAAAATATCAAGCAAAATGTATTCCCAAAAATGTCCAACTACTTGACTTGATGAATACCTAGCTGTTTCAGAAGATCTATACAATTTGACAGGAGATTCTTGCAGATCTCGTCTATAATTTTTAATTTTGGTTAGTCTTTGATAAACTGTGAATTTTTTTCGATATC
Organism: Sisyra nigra; assembly: GCA_958496155.1. NCBI lineage: Eukaryota > Metazoa > Arthropoda > Insecta > Neuroptera > Sisyridae > Sisyra > Sisyra nigra. The sequence continues at coordinate 32,901,952 of OY292316.1, read as the reverse complement.
TTGATCCATTGTGATGTTATGGAATAAATTTTGATGCTGATTTCAGCGATATTAATAATATATTATACATAAAACTAATGCATACAATAACATTGTAACTAATCCGTATCTGTACATTGAAAATGTTGTAGAAAATCTTATTCCAAAAATCGCTATTATCGATACAAGGATAAATCTACCATTTCTAAAATTTTTATCTGTCTTTTACCGCATCACGCGAAAATCACTAGACGGATTTAAATGAAATTTGGTATGATGATAGCTGATTATCCAAATAATTATCTGGAATACCTTTTTTGTAGGAAAATGTATTATTTCCAAGGGAAAAAGAGAAAAACTGATTTTCAAAAAAATCACACTGGTACTATGCATATTTTTATGAAATTGGTGTTATGGGCAAGGTTCTCAAGCTCACGTGAATGAAGTCGCGGGTGTAGCTAGTTAAATTCTATATGAGGTACTACGGGATTTCCTCAAGACAGTATCGAGCTCCACGTTTTGAGTCCTTTCATTTCTTTTAAATTACAAGCGTTTAACAAAAATATTACTTAATTTATTTAAACTCACAGATCCCACAATAATCATTTATTGTTAATCACTTCGCTTTAATCACTATTTGACTATTAGAATTTAGATTATCGGTTAAGGAATATTCAAGAATGTTTTATCTTTTGTGACATGGTTCGTACTTGTTGTTTCTTTTTTTTTTTCTTGCAATATTGTCTTGAATAAACTGTTACATATTTATTTTAAAAAATTAAGTTAAATAAATAGCATCAACATTTTGTTGCAATCGAAAACTAAGTCAGATTAAAAAGGTTCTTATTTTTCGTTTTATTTTTACATGATTTCAGCTACTTGACTCAATTTGACTTGAAACCAAACCAAACTTAAGTCAAATTTGATATTTAAACACATATTTAAATCATTTTAAAGTCTTAATATAATAAAAAGTGAAGCTCAGTTTCTTAACATAGCTAGGTGCTTGACTTGATGAGTCCCCAGATCGAAGTACCACAAAAATTAAATACCCTATCAATCATGTGACTAACGTATAGTAAGTATATTCATGAAGGATAATTTTTTAACTTATAAATGGTCTTTTAAATCATACCAAATTAAAGTTAAAGCAGTTTTCTTAGGCAGAACTCTGCATTAAGAACAGATAAATTTATTTATTGCCTCTTATTATAGTCGCTCCAACATCTATGGTCACATTGCGACTTATAAAATATTATGCGATATTTCACTGGTTGACTCTTTTTATATGTTCCAGTATAGCCAGTCTTAAAAACTTGAGTAGTTTGCTACAACCAGAAATCGTATCAAAGATTGCTTTTGGTTCTTGTGGAAGGTTAAGTGAGTTTCTCCATTGACTGAACTGTGGACATTTTTGCCTTTTATTTTCTTAATGTATTCGTAAAATAATATTGTTGGAAAAATAATGTAGATGTTATTATTATGATTAACAAAACTACAGCAATGAAGTGTCTTAACAAAAATTTTAAAAAAATATTTTTGTTTCAACCACAACATTGCTGACTTCAACAATTTATTCTCAACATTATCTAAATGAAAAATTAATTTGTATTATATCATAAATACACGAAGAAAAATTCTTTAAAGAAACTTATGCATTCGTTTTCTTCACCATTTCCTCGGTTTCTAGACAATTATTTCTAGACAATCAAATTAAATGGTCTTATATTCTTATATAATTTTGATCATATGAAAATTGCATTCAGAGACCGGGCATTCACTTAGAAAGTAAGGTAAATAATAAATGAACTCGCAAAATCTGAAAAATTTTAGTTCACAAAGAGATATTAAATTTGCGTATTTAAAAAAAAATCTTTTTTTTTAAGGAAATCAAAGCGGATAAACGAGTTTTTTCATTCAATATTTAAAATTGAAAGAATCCATATATAAACGCTATTAAAGTTTAAATAGTTAATTTTTGAGTTGAACAACTTTTTTTTAATAAGCTTGATGACCTTAGAATACGAAAAAAAGATGCGGAAATTTTTTTGTCTACATTTACTTACTTGAAAATTCGTAGGACAGATAAAAAATTTCACTTTGTCTTCACTTTCGACACTTATTGTTAGTCTAAGTAAATATGATATATGAACTCGATTAGTCCACGGCTATCGGTTGACTAAATAAAAATTTAGAAAACTAAGCGCCCATATTTGACTCGATGTCCGACAACTACGGCGGTGGAGGCGCTATCGAAATCCTCTCGAGTCGCTCGCTCTTGATAACACATCCAGTACCTTGATTGCCTCCCTCTTCGATGACTACAATGCATAAAAATATAGGAAACCCAGAGCGAAAGAAGGTCTCCTCCATCGACCCAATCAGAGGTGTGATGGCATTTCATATATCTTTCATTTCTTATTCTTATCATAAAAACATAAAGCAAACTTTCTATTTGTTTTATATCTATACAACAATATAAAAGTATGCACTTTGTCCAATCGAGGTTTGTTACACTTTTTTGCATATACGAGTCATTGCACCGACCAAAATCGAGGTTTCAAGACAATAAAAAACCATTTTTAAAAACTGGTCTTGTTTTCCAAATGCACAAAAAAGTAGAAAATAAAATTTATATTAGAAGTTACGAAAAGAAAGATAGATCCCTATATTCCAAGTTGATATAGGTATAGTCATTAAAATTAAAAATGATACAAGAATCTTTCATCGTCTGCTAAATTGATCATCATGACAATAAGAACAGGGTGCTCTATTGGTGGTAAATTTAAAAAAAAAAGCTAATTAATTTGCTCAGTTAATGAAAAATTTCAGATTAATGATTTAATTTGCGCACTTTGGTCTTATGATGATCAATTTAACATACAATTATAGATTCTTGTATCACTTTTAACTTTAATGACTGTATTAATTTGGAATATAGGGATCTTTCTTTTTGTAAATTCTCATATAAAATGTATTTTCTACTTTTTAGTGCATTTTGGAAATAAGACCATTTTTTAAAATATATATGTCTTTTTAATAAATTTTTATTTTTTTACTTTCTAGTCCTCACAATTTTTACAGTTTATTAATTAAATGCAAACTAGCTGTAATTGTTTTTCAAATTCTTAATTAATTTCATTCTGCAAAATATATTCATGGCATTCAAATATTTGATTGTTAAAATTAAATTTAAAATTTATTGTTATAAGATTGAAATCGAAAATATTTAATTAAATTAAATCTAAGCACACTAGAATCTCAAAATTGGTGGGTCATGTCATCGAAATTCACCCTGCATGCAAAATTTGGATAAGATTGAGTAACGGGAAGATGTTCATAAATGGGGTAATACGGGGTACTTTGAACATACTTACAGTTACAGAGTGAGTTAAAATAAGACCAGTAATAAATAGGTAGGTATACTCATAAAATAATTGTTCAGTGTAAAAATTTTTTTTGGTCTCATCAAGTTTCTTAGAAAATTATTAAAATTTAGATGCATCAATTCTATAAAACAACAAAATTTCCGTTTTATTTACGTAATATATCTCAAATTAAAAAGGAATAAATCAATAAAGTGTACCTCGTTAATGACGAATGTTTCAGGGGAAATTTGCATAAGAACCTAAGCAAATACTGATTAGAATTAAATTATATGTAATTACAAATGCACTCCCCATTTTCTGATTAAAATTTAATTTATTGTTTTCATTTATACATATAATTTATGATTTTTTTATTCAATCAAACCTAGATCAAAGATATGCAATCAATATAAATAGAATAATTTAGTTTTATTTAAAAATTCTTTATAAGGTAGTCGAAGAAGGTTTACAGAGAAAAAATTATATTTTCATTGCATGTGCATACAAAGTATTATATTTGGAGAGGAAAAAAACCTAAATGTTTAAATTTACGAGGTCAAACACTCGTCGTTTTGCAGTAAACTTCACCAACTTTTCAAGGGAAGTTTTGAAATATTAACAGCAATAATTTGTATAATATTTTTACAAAATTCGAGTGGAATCAATTTAAAGGCACGTTTTCAACCCGCTTTTTCAAAACTTATTTTATGTTTCAAACACCAAATTTTCCATGCAAAATCGAGCTCGAAATACTCGAAAGTTTTATTAATTTAAATGGAAAACTAAAAAGAAGATAATTTAAAATTTAAACTTCGGGAAAAAATCAAAAAGTAAAGATTAATGGTTTAATTTTCGGGTTCTATCGAGTTGATTGGAACACTTGGTGAACCTGTTTGGCATTGCATAAGAGCGTGGATCTTCATTTTTGGATCGTTATTTAGATCCAAGAAATGACTCCCTAACTCGTTTCAAATGGAGAAAGTTTTAAATTATTTTTTTTTTGTTTTAAAGGAAATAATACTTAGATGAAGCAATAAAAAGTGAGATCATATCAAATTATTTTAATTTAAAATTATTAATTATTTTAAAAGCGGTGCTTATAAATTAGAAAATACAATGTCTTCAATATTTCCTCTATAAGATTATTTCTCTATAACTTTTTTGTTTTAAAAGTTCAATTTTATTATTTTTTAAAAGTTTCATTTATATTACCATGTACGTATTACACCACATATATAAGTACAGTAGAGTCTCCCCAATCCGGCAATGTTAAGAACTAAAAGATGCAGAATTATTGGATTGTATAGAAAAATTCATAAAATGTAAATAAAATAAAACATTCGTGAGTGCGGAACAAGTGTAGAGGGTTTAGGGAAGCGTGAGCGGAGGGTGCCGGATTATTGGACATACCGGATTATTGAAGTACCGAATTACAGAAACACTATTGTATTTATAACAAAAACAGTTCCATTGTCTGGACAACATTTTTATAACTGGAATATTGTTTTAATCAAACCAACAAGTTCGAAATCGAATCTCCTTGAGTTACGTATTAAGTAAGTAAATATAGTCTAACTTAAATATATCCTATAGGATATGGAAAAGTAACTCATGTTTATTAATTGATATTTTTATTATAGATACGCTATTTTTCTGAAAAATTGATTTTTAAATTATAAATTGTAGTTAAGAATATTACCAGAAAGATAACGCCTTTTGATTACACTTGATAGCGTGGTTGCAATTAACAGTTATCAATTGATAAACCGTAGTATAAGTACATTAAAAAATACACTGTAAGGAATTTATGCAGACTGCAGTCATGTGTTATATATATTTTTGTAACAAATTGAGCTTAATATTTAAATTTGAATTTAAATAATTTGTAAATTAAATCCTAAACTTAATCTTATCTTAAAACATGTTCGGTTTATTTCAACCTGATGTCAAGCCTTTAAGTCAAGTAGCTAGAAAATCAAGTCAAATAGCCTAAAAATTAATCCAAGTAGTGAATTTCTAACAATAAACCTTTTTCATTTTTTTATTGCTTTTATTTTATTTTTTTATTTGTAATTATTTTTCAAGTTTTACTGCATAAACTTAATATTTTCAGAATTGTTAATTACACAGTTTAAAAAAATAGGTATAAGGAGGGTGGGTGTAAATTTAAGACATCTAAAATAAATATTAGAAACTATTACTTGAAATTAAAAAAAAAAAAAAAACAATATAATAAACAAGATCATAGGTTTTGGATAATTTGTTTATTCAAAATTGTTCTTCTTTGGTTTCCCAACTTTCCCAACAAAATTCTTCATATAGAAGAATTTTTAAAATATTTAAGAATATCTGTAGGTAGTTTTTTAATATTTAGTTAAATGCAGTTAAATGGTTAGTGTAGTTACTACCTTCTCCGTATTATTCCTTTTTTAATCATTGTCCTTTGGCACTGTGACTTTGTCTGGACTTACACAAACGAACGGGTAAAAAATTTATAAAATAGATTTTGTTTTTCAATGGAACTCTAGAAAAGATATAATAATGTCATCCAATTTGACCGAAACATTAAATCTATGTAAAATATCGATCGAAAAATATTTGTGTTAGTAGGCAACCAAAAATTATGTACGTAAAAATGAATGCCTATGCTTATGCCAACAAAACTTGGAAGTATAAAATTCATCTATTAACTAGAAGCTACTTTACAAAACCTTTTAAAGTATAATGGGGAATCACTAATCATAATTCATATCAAACAAAATATTGCAATCAGAGTTTATTTTAGTTCATCGTAAGCAAGAATAATGTTACTACAACACAAAGAAAAAAAATATATTTGTTATATCTATGGTATAAAATAAAGTATAATAGTTACAGCTACGGAATCATTATGTAAATGCCACAGAAATTTTTTTCGAAAAATCGAGGTGCTTTTTATTACTTCTAAGACTTTAGGTTGTAATAAGCCCCTAAACATGCATTCCCCATATTCATTTTAAATTGATTTTTTTTTTCAAAAATTTGGTAGTCGTTAGTACGATGACCACAGTAAAAGAATTCCTGTCAGACAATTTTACAAAAGAAAAACAATATTGAAGAAAGTGGAATCCAAAATATGTTGACCGATTACTGTTGGGTATTACAACGACACGTCTATGAAGGAAAATACAGAAGAAAATGTTAAAGCAGTATATTAATATAAATAATACAAAATTGTAAGTAATCCAATTATTTAACCAAAAAGTGAATTTTTGGTAAAAAAGAGAAAACCATATAACAATAAAACTTTTCGTTTTTAAATAATTTAATATTAATTCTACCATATCTGACTTTGTTTCTAACATAATTAGTAATAATGTTTCGTGTTATACAAAAAAAGTGATATTTTGTTGACCAGTGATAATATAGGTAATACGTGCTATGCAAACATTTTTACTAAAAATTTTCAAAATCAAATATTCAATTCCTTATCTTTGCATTCTTTTATCGAGAGACGTTGAACAGTCAAAGTATTAAAATATTTTTTTAGTGTGGAAATCGAAAAAAAGTTTAATAAATGAAAAGGATTACGTTTTGCAATAAACATAAGCCATCAAACAACTTTAGTTAATAGTTAGTAACATTCGGAAATTTATACTAAAGCGTAATTAACTATCAACTTAATTTACGATATGATTTTCAAATTTATTTCGAGCCTTTTATGCATAATATTATTTATGATATGCGCCAGCAGACAAAATTTTGGGAGATCATTGCAATAATAGTGCAGTAAAAACGAAGCAGCCAACGAATTCCTATAATTGCAACCTTGAATTCACATTCACCGGCACAGAGTTGTCTGAAATCATTCGGCATTTATAACGTTTTTATCTTAATAAAAATATAATATTTTTAAACTAATCAATCACAAGTAATCACTGATTTATTTGTATTCAGTCACGACGAAAATCCTTATCGCTGGTCAAGTGAATGATAATTATTTTGAAAGTGAAAGTCTAATTGTTACGTGAAAATGGTCGACTGTTACGACTTGGCGTGGTCGTCAAATGAATTTTTCGAAAATGGAACGATCGAACGCGACTTGGTGGAAAAGGTGCGTAAATGGGCCGAAAACGAATCGATTGTTCCACGTAGTTTAACCCAATCGCAAATTGTTGCGTTTTTAATCGCTAATGATTGCCAATTCGAGGCGACTTGTGAGAGAATTTTAGATTACTTCACCATTCGGAAAAATGTTCCGGAACTTTTTTCGAATCGCGATTGTACGCTTCCACAAATTGCCAAACAACTAGACGCATTGTGTGTATTCCTTGTACTATAAATCTCTAAGATATCTAAAGCTCATTTAAATTTTTAGATCATTTGCAACGGCACCTAATAACACCAAGGAAGGCTATGCTGTTTGTTTCAGTCGATTGAAAAACTCCAGCGCTTCGGCTTATGATATGGAAATGGCTTTAAAAATTTATTTAATGCAAATCGATGCGGTTCTGCATCTTCGACCTGCCAAGGGGATTTGTTTTGTTTATGACCTCACTAACATGACGGTGGGTCATACGATGCGCGTACGAATTGGAATTTTAAAGAAAACTATGAAATATGTTGAAAAGTGTATGCCTACGAAGATGATAAGTATTCATATCATCAACGCCACGGCTGTTTTAGATCTATCAATGGAACTCATCAAGAAAGTAATGTCAGGAAAAACCATTCAAATGGTAAAATATAACAATGACCTTCTGCTCATTTATATGGAGGGTATCCGAGGTGCCCCTCTTCAATTTCATTTGTTTTAAGATATGATACTTTTAATCAAAATCTACTATTGGTATACCATATTAACCTATTTTTGTTCCTATTTTCGCGTTTTGTCATAAAACTAATTGACGGCTCATAAAAATTAGACAATGCCAAATTTTCAAAAGATGTATGATCTTAATACTGTGTTAGTAACTAAAAAATGTTTTTAACTTTTTTTTGCACTTAAGATCTATGCAATATCTTACAAAATATTTAAGCTTAGTAATTATTGGTGTTCCAGAAAATTATAATCACCATCATAGTTGAAATAGAAAATTAATAATTCAATTAATTAACAATGCTTTTTCATAAAGCTAGTATGTTAAAATATCCTTAAAAGCATAGAAAACAAAGTAATTACAAAAGTTCGGCATGAAGAGTTTTGGGCTGAAATATTTTGACCCGTGCACATAAATTTATATAGAAATTATAATCTAACAAAAATATTTAAATAGTTTCTACCTTATCCTTTCCAAAATTAACCCGTTTTTCGCCGCATTTAACTCGAATACTATAGAAATGCATGTGATTTTACACATACTATGTACTTTTTTATTTGTAAGCAGAAAAACAGCCTTAATAATTAACACTTTCTTCTCCATCCAAGGTCCTGAGCTCTTTCCTTGTAATACTTCTGCAGTGAGTGGGGAGCAAATTTTCCTCATCATTCTCTTCCTGAGTTTTTGACCAGGAATTCCTAGCTAGTATTTATTCTGCTATTGTTTCAATCGATTTGGTGATCCTCACTCTGGATTCTAGAACTAAGAATAGAGTCATCCAAGCAGTCCTCGCAAAAGCATCAGCTTCTTTATTGTCTTCGATCCCTTTAAATCCTGGCACCAAACCAATTTTAGCAAAAATAGCTTTTTTAGATTTTAAATCCTCGACTCTTATAATGTTTTCCTTAAATCTAGTCGACAAAAGACTACCATTGTTCTTCATTACTTTTTTGTAAGCCCATTTTGAAAAAAATAGAAATTTACGAAAACTTAATTAATTCTAAATTAGGAGGTATTTTAAGACTTAGAATCTTAATCTGTTAAAACACCTTACACTTTTTTTTCAGCGATAAAAATGAGTAGTTAGATGACAAAAAAATTAACTTATCTTAAAACGAACGAAATCAAAAACAAACGAAAAGAGGGGAGGGTATCACTTCGAATACCTCTTTTGTTAGTTGACACTTTTTTTAAAATAAATCTTAAAATTTTCAGATGCATATTTATCGAACTAATTGTGATTTGAGCGAGTTTTTTGACAAGCACATTCCACGAGAATTAGTTCCTAGTGACTATGGCGGTCACTTACCACCACTCGAAGAGATGCACGCTGATTTTCGCAAATCTCTAGAAGATCTCATCCCGGCTTTTATAGCTGAAGAAAAACAACGAGATGATATCTAAAAAAACTTCTTAAACATACAAGCGAACTGTAAAATCATAAAGAAATTATAATAAATATTTAGGTCATATACGTTCACTAGTTCACCTATTAAATCACTCGTCCTTGACATCCATCTATCCAACGCGATGCTTGAAAACTTTCACGTGCTGCACTAAATAGAGATGCATTAAAAGCTTTGAAAAAAGTCTCGCTGGACTCTGGACTCGTCTCGTCGTGCCGTTTATTTAGTCCAGGGGTCCTACAAGGGGTCCTACCTTTGGGTGTAAAAGGGCAATATGATACTTATTATATTTTACGTGGGGTTTATTGCCGGCCGCACTTGGGCAGTGGAGGATCTAATGGTAAGCATATCAACAAATATTGACTACAAACATCCCCTGGGATCCCCTTGTGGGTCATGCATCGTTAACATTAAAAAATCGATGTACGAACTTCTTTTAATCGTTGCAACGTTTTTTCTGACCATTTTACAAAAAAAAGATACTAATGCATTTTGATGAATAGGTTCTCAAAGAACCATTTTTATTAGATTATTGTAATAAAAATGTTAATTAATGTTAATTTTTTCAAAATTATAGCTATGGGAAACGTACACTATTCTCCAGTAGGTACTCGTACATGTATACATTAATATAAATTATTTGAGCATAATTTTTTTCTCATTTTCCTATAATTTTGTGAGAAATATTTTTTCAAAATATATTTTCTAAATTACGATGTTCTCAGTCTCTTTATTGGGCAAGGTAAAGATGGAGTATGAATAGGCGTTATTGTTGCCGGCTTTATACATGTTATTATGCAATTTATACATTATGTTATGATGAATTTGGAAAAAATTAATTTTAAAACTAATATTAAAAAAAAAAAATTTCCAACGCCACTTAACAGAATTGCAGTACCATTTCCAAGACGTAAAGAGTTTGAACGTTTTATTCGTAATGATTGAAATTTTTAACCTCCTCCCCCCTTTAATATAACATTTTTCAATAAAGTTTTTTTTTAGTTTTTGAACTACTTAGGGGTAGAATTTCGAAAAATCATTTCTTAGCGGATATCACAATTCACTTAGGAAAAACACTCTAAAAATTCATATTTCTATCTTCAATAGTTTAGCCTCCAGCGAATCTGTCAGTCATTCAACTTTTTCCTTTATATCGTCGGTTTATCGCAAGTAGTCATTAACGTCAAAAAATCACTAAGTACAGCTGACCATACAACTGTGTTGACCACGACGAATATGTAAAAATCATTATCTTGGTAGCTCTTCAAATTTCACCCAAATAACTTACAAGTTCAAACTTTAAGTTCTTAAGAACTTTAAATTCGAAATGTACCTATAGATAAAAACATTATACCAAAACTTGTTATCCGTTTTCATATAAATTGTAGTTAATGATATTTTGCGATAAGCCAACGACATATTAGATGCCCATTTTTTTGTTGTAAATTATACAAAATTATAAAATGTGTTGCCAATGATAAGTAAAGAGGGCTCAAATGCTTAGGCCGCTCCGCTATCGCAAGTATTCAAATTCAAACTGAGCAATCAAAATCAAAACAAAGCTCATCCAGCACCATAAAGTGTAGAGGTGGCGCACGTGCAAATTACCACCTGTTTCATCATGCTTTATCTTACATTAGTGTAGATTTATCAAAATAATGTTTCTTTTCTTACATTCAAAAATTATAGGCAAGTAGGAATACAAGATCGGCCAGATTAGACAGGAACCGGCTTACCGGGAACCTAAAGTAAGATTATATGAGATTCGGATCGACTCCCCCCTCCCCACAACCTTTCACGTAATTAATGGACGTTCTCTTATTTTATTTTTACGTAATTTCATTTTGCCACTGTGACTGTATCTGGAACATATATACAAACGAACGGGTAAATGAATAAAAGCTTCGTTTTTCGGAATTCTGAAAACGTACCAATATGTTGTTCAACTTGGGACCAAAAATTGAAACTTATATAAATTAATATTAATCGATCAATATCGGTGCACTTATAGGCAACCGATAAATATATCCGTAAGAAAGAATGCCTATACTTATAGTAACAAAAGTTTAAAACATAAAAATCATAGCTATTAGAAACTTAGTAGCTACTTAAAAACCTATTAAAGCATAACACTGTGAATAACTACATCAAAAAGTAACTAAACATTGCATTCAGGGTTTGTTTTAGTTCGTTATATCTTTTGAGCCTATATCGTATCGTAAAAAATGATTTCATTGCAACACAAAAAGAAAAACAAATTCCTTAAAAAATTATCAAAAATCGGTGATGCCAAAATCAAAGAGAGAATATTTATAGGTCCCCAAGTGAAGATAAAGTTTTCTTTGTATATTCAATCTTAATAGATATGTAAAGAAAAGCTATTTTTTTTTGAAAAATTAGCTCTAAAAACATTATATAAAAGTGACAACATTTTTTTTTGAAAATCACCTAACAAATGGCTATAAAATATCATCGAGGAGCTTTCAATTATTTCTAAGACTTTAGGTTGTAATATGTTTCTAAAAATTCATTTCCAACACACATTTTATTTGTTTTTTTTTTCCAAAATTTGATCGCCGTTAGTGATGAAAATGGTAAAAGATTCTTACCAGACAATTTTACGATAGAAAAGCGATATTTAGGGAAAGTGGAGTTTATGTACGCTGGCCGATTATTGTTTTGTTTGGTATAATAACAACACGTTATCATTGTTAAATAAAGTTTGTTATAGCGAAGAAATAGTTTCTGGACGAAAGGGCTACACACTTACACAAGCATTATACTAAACAACCTATCGCTCTGGCATACATAAACATACGCACCAGCAGAAAGTTCTAATAATTTTAATAAATTCACTATAAAAATTAAATAAACTCACCAAGAGCCTTTTTCCTGTCTCGGCGTGAAATTAATTCAACGTCCGATATTTTCGCACTATTCTCATTAGCTGTGTCTTTGTCTATCATGATCAAGTGTACAACAACATTTATATCAATACACTGATACACAAAACACACAAATACCAATGCAAATACGATTGACAATTAATGACAACTTATAATATACTTAAACGTTGTGATGGAGAGGAAAATAGCCATTCAATATTAATATTATAGCTCGCGCAACAACCCTGGTAATACGGCTTGGTACATAGCTAACAATGTGTGTACGAGCTCTGTCGAACACTTACCGATTCCCTGCCGAGAATGTAACACGCGACATGCTAAAGCAGACCAAAAAATTTGAGACTATGTATAAAAAGTTTCTCTATAAAAATCTTAAAACAATATTTATATTGATAGATACTATTATATATATATGTTATATGTAAATATGCCCTTAAATCTTAGTAGCATAGTTATGTAACTAGGTCTACATTTTTGTTTTAGTTTTTAGTAATAATTTGTTATTAGATTGAATGCTACAAAAAGGACATTAATAATCGATTTATATAATTTTAGGTAAGGTTAAATTAAAGAAGATAAAAATATTTGTAAATATGTAAATGTAATATTTCTAATAATAAATATATATAATTTTAGTGAAAAATATAAAAGAATATAATCATTAAATAAAGAAAATTATAACTATACAATTTTTACTTTCTTTTACTACTATATAGATAGTAAAGGAAGTATTGTAATCGGGTCGAATTTTCGAATTCGAGTTTTCACCGGAAATACATGTTTTGAGGTCCCCTATTAGTCCAAAAAAGTGGTTTTTAGAAACATGTCTGTGTTGACAGACATATCATATTGAAAGCTTTATCCGAATTTCACCAAACTTGGAATTTGGCCTCCATATTATACCTAGTTGTGCCGCGAAGCTTTTGGTTGAAATCGGTTATTCGAAAGCTCCACTTTATTTTAAGAGTTTTTGAGTTTTTTATTTTTTTTTTGAAAACGGCTCCAACGATTTTCTTGAAACTTTCTATAGTTCTTAGACTCATTAGTGGCTACAACTTTTATTTGAAACTTTTTCCTGGGAAAATTCAAATACGGGCGGTTCTGAGGTGAAGGTTGGGAATTCGTATATGTTATATGTTATAGGTTGTATGCATATAGTTCTGTTCATATGTATAGTTATAAAATGCTTATATTTCATATATTTTATGCAACTTATACCAACAGCGAGTTTCATAATTGAAAGTAAAAGAAAGTACTGTGACGCCTCGCAGCAGATATTTAATAATTTTATTTTTCTTATTTTTAGGAAAATAAGAAACTATATTCTTAATAAAAGTTTTCGTTTTTAAAACAATATAATGTTATTTTTAGTACATCTGACTTTGTTTCTAACATTAAAAAAAAAAATTTTCGTGTTTCACACAAAAGTTCCGTTTTCCAATAAAATTGTTATAAAATAACTTTAGTTATTATTATACTTAGTTACTCTCAATTGGAATTTATACTAAAGCATAATTTAATGATTCAGCTTTATTAGCAATATGTTTTTTACTCCAAGCCTGTTATACATAATATTATTTAAATAATACGTCAGCAGACAAAATTTTGGGAGAAGATCATTGCAATACTAGTGCAGTAAAAACGAGGCAGCAACAACGAATTCCTATAATTACAGCCTTGAATTCATATTCACCGGCACAGACTTGTATGGAATCATTCGGCATTTATAACGTTTTTATCTTAATATAAAATATAATATTTTTAAACTAATCAGCCACAAGTAATCACTGATTTATTTGTATTCAGTCAAGACAAAAATTTTTATAACTAGTCAAATTAATAATAATTATTTTGAAAGTGAAAGTTTAATTGTTACGTGAAAAATGGTCGACTGTTACGACTTGGCGTGGTCGTCAAATGAATTTTTCGAAAATGGAACGATCGAACGCGACTTGGTGGAAAAGGTGCGTAAATGGACCGAAAGCGAATCGATTGTTCCACGTAGTTTAACCCAATCGCAAATTGTTGCGTTTTTAATCGCTAATGATTGCCAATTCGAGGCGACTTGTGAGAGAATTTTAGATTACTTCACCATTCGGAAAAATGTTCCGGAACTTTTTTCCAATCGCGATTGTACGCTTCCACAAATTGCCAAACAACTAGAAATACTGTATGTATTCACTGTACTATAGAACTCTAAGCAATATTATATTTGACATCTACATTTTTAGATCGTTTGCAACGGCACCTAATAATACCAAGGAAGGCTATGCTGTTTGTTTCAGTCGATTGAAATACCTCAGCGCTTCGGCTTATGATATGGAAGTGGCTTTAAAAATTTATTTAATGCAAATCGATGCAATTCTGCACCTTCGACCTGCCAAGGGAATCTGTTTTGTTAGTGACATCATTAACATGACGGTGGGTCATTCGATGCGCGTTCGAATTGGAATTTTAAAGAAAACTATGCAATATGTTGAAAAGTGTATGCCTACGAAGATGATAAGTATTCATATCATCAACGCCAATGCTATTTTAGATCTATCAATGGGGCTCATCAAGAAAGTAATGTCAGGAAAAACCATTCAAATGGTAAAATATAACAATGACCTTCTGCTCATTTATATGGAGGGTATCCGAGGTGCCCCTCTTCAATTTCATTTGTTTTAAGATATGATACTTTTAATCAAAATCTACTATTGGTATACCATATTAACCTATTTTTGTTCCTATTTTCGCGTTTTGTCATAAAACTAATTGACGGCTCATAAAAATTAGACAATGCCAAATTTTCAAAAGATGTATGATCTTAATACTGTGTTAGTAACTAAAAAATGTTTTTAACTTTTTTTTGCACTTAAGATCTATGCAATATCTTACAAAATATTTAAGCTTAGTAATTATTGGTGTTCCAGAAAATTATAATCACCATCATAGTTGAAATAGAAAATTAATAATTCAATTAATTAACAATGCTTTTTCATAAAGCTAGTATGTTAAAATATCCTTAAAAGCATAGAAAACAAAGTAATTACAAAAGTTCGGCATGAAGAGTTTTGGGCTGAAATATTTTGACCCGTGCACATAAATTTATATAGAAATTATAATCTAACAAAAATATTTAAATAGTTTCTACCTTATCCTTTCCAAAATTAACCCGTTTTTCGCCGCATTTAACTCGAATACTATAGAAATGCATGTGATTTTACACATACTATGTACTTTTTTATTTGTAAGCAGAAAAACAGCCTTAATAATTAACACTTTCTTCTCCATCCAAGGTCCTGAGCTCTTTCCTTGTAATACTTCTGCAGTGAGTGGGGAGCAAATTTTCCTCATCATTCTCTTCCTGAGTTTTTGACCAGGAATTCCTAGCTAGTATTTATTCTGCTATTGTTTCAATCGATTTGGTGATCCTCACTCTGGATTCTAGAACTAAGAATAGAGTCATCCAAGCAGTCCTCGCAAAAGCATCAGCTTCTTTATTGTCTTCGATCCCTTTAAATCCTGGCACCAAACCAATTTTAGCAAAAATAGCTTTTTTAGATTTTAAATCCTCGACTCTTATAATGTTTTCCTTAAATCTAGTCGACAAAAGACTACCATTGTTCTTCATTACTTTTTTGTAAGCCCATTTTGAAAAAAATAGAAATTTACGAAAACTTAATTAATTCTAAATTAGGAGGTATTTTAAGACTTAGAATCTTAATCTGTTAAAACACCTTACACTTTTTTTTCAGCGATAAAAATGAGTAGTTAGATGACAAAAAAATTAACTTATCTTAAAACGAACGAAATCAAAAACAAACGAAAAGAGGGGAGGGTATCACTTCGAATACCTCTTTTGTTAGTTGACACTTTTTTTAAAATAAATCTTAAAATTTTCAGATGCATATTTATCGAACTAATTGTGATTTGAGCGAGTTTTTTGACAAGCACATTCCACGAGAATTAGTTCCTAGTGACTATGGCGGTCACTTACCACCACTCGAAGAGATGCACGCTGATTTTCGCAAATCTCTAGAAGATCTCATCCCGGCTTTTATAGCTGAAGAAAAACAACGAGATGATATCTAAAAAAACTTCTTAAACATACAAGCGAACTGTAAAATCATAAAGAAATTATAATAAATATTTAGGTCATATACGTTCACTAGTTCACCTATTAAATCACTCGTCCTTGACATCCATCTATCCAACGCGATGCTTGAAAACTTTCACGTGCTGCACTAAATAGAGATGCATTAAAAGCTTTGAAAAAAGTCTCGCTGGACTCTGGACTCGTCTCGTCGTGCCGTTTATTTAGTCCAGGGGTCCTACAAGGGGTCCTACCTTTGGGTGTAAAAGGGCAATATGATACTTATTATATTTTACGTGGGGTTTATTGCCGGCCGCACTTGGGCAGTGGAGGATCTAATGGTAAGCATATCAACAAATATTGACTACAAACATCCCCTGGGATCCCCTTGTGGGTCATGCATCGTTAACATTAAAAAATCGATGTACGAACTTCTTTTAATCGTTGCAACGTTTTTTCTGACCATTTTACAAAAAAAAGATACTAATGCATTTTGATGAATAGGTTCTCAAAGAACCATTTTTATTAGATTATTGTAATAAAAATGTTAATTAATGTTAATTTTTTCAAAATTATAGCTATGGGAAACGTACACTATTCTCCAGTAGGTACTCGTACATGTATACATTAATATAAATTATTTGAGCATAATTTTTTTCTCATTTTCCTATAATTTTGTGAGAAATATTTTTTCAAAATATATTTTCTAAATTACGATGTTCTCAGTCTCTTTATTGGGCAAGGTAAAGATGGAGTATGAATAGGCGTTATTGTTGCCGGCTTTATACATGTTATTATGCAATTTATACATTATGTTATGATGAATTTGGAAAAAATTAATTTTAAAACTAATATTAAAAAAAAAAAATTTCCAACGCCACTTAACAGAATTGCAGTACCATTTCCAAGACGTAAAGAGTTGGAACGTTTTATTCGTAATGATTGAAATTTTTAACCTCCTCCCCCCTTTAATATAACATTTTTCAATAAAGTTTTTTTTTAGTTTTTGAACTACTTAGGGGTAGAATTTCGAAAAATCATTTCTTAGCGGATATCACAATTCACTTAGGAAAAACACTCTAAAAATTCATATTTCTATCTTCAATAGTTTAGCCTCCAGCGAATCTGTCAGTCATTCAACTTTTTCCTTTATATCGTCGGTTTATCGCAAGTAGTCATTAACGTCAAAAAATCACTAAGTACAGCTGACCATACAACTGTGTTGACCACGACGAATATGTAAAAATCATTATCTTGGTAGCTCTTCAAATTTCACCCAAATAACTTACAAGTTCAAACTTTAAGTTCTTAAGAACTTTAAATTCGAAATGTACCTATAGATAAAAACATTATACCAAAACTTGTTATCCGTTTTCATATAAATTGTAGTTAATGATATTTTGCGATAAGCCAACGACATATTAGATGCCCATTTTTTTGTTGTAAATTATACAAAATTATAAAATGTGTTGCCAATGATAAGTAAAGAGGGCTCAAATGCTTAGGCCGCTCCGCTATCGCAAGTATTCAAATTCAAACTGAGCAATCAAAATCAAAACAAAGCTCATCCAGCACCATAAAGTGTAGAGGTGGCGCACGTGCAAATTACCACCTGTTTCATCATGCTTTATCTTACATTAGTGTAGATTTATCAAAATAATGTTTCTTTTCTTACATTCAAAAATTATAGGCAAGTAGGAATACAAGATCGGCCAGATTAGACAGGAACCGGCTTACCGGGAACCTAAAGTAAGATTATATGAGATTCGGATCGACTCCCCCCTCCCCACAACCTTTCACGTAATTAATGGACGTTCTCTTATTTTATTTTTACGTAATTTCATTTTGCCACTGTGACTGTATCTGGAACATATATACAAACGAACGGGTAAATGAATAAAAGCTTCGTTTTTCGGAATTCTGAAAACGTACCAATATGTTGTTCAACTTGGGACCAAAAATTGAAACTTATATAAATTAATATTAATCGATCAATATCGGTGCACTTATAGGCAACCGATAAATATATCCGTAAGAAAGAATGCCTATACTTATAGTAACAAAAGTTTAAAACATAAAAATCATAGCTATTAGAAACTTAGTAGCTACTTAAAAACCTATTAAAGCATAACACTGTGAATAACTACATCAAAAAGTAACTAAACATTGCATTCAGGGTTTGTTTTAGTTCGTTATATCTTTTGAGCCTATATCGTATCGTAAAAAATGATTTCATTGCAACACAAAAAGAAAAACAAATTCCTTAAAAAATTATCAAAAATCGGTGATGCCAAAATCAAAGAGAGAATATTTATAGGTCCCCAAGTGAAGATAAAGTTTTCTTTGTATATTCAATCTTAATAGATATGTAAAGAAAAGCTATTTTTTTTTGAAAAATTAGCTCTAAAAACATTATATAAAAGTGACAACATTTTTTTTTGAAAATCACCTAACAAATGGCTATAAAATATCATCGAGGAGCTTTCAATTATTTCTAAGACTTTAGGTTGTAATATGTTTCTAAAAATTCATTTCCAACACACATTTTATTTGTTTTTTTTTTCCAAAATTTGATCGCCGTTAGTGATGAAAATGGTAAAAGATTCTTACCAGACAATTTTACGATAGAAAAGCGATATTTAGGGAAAGTGGAGTTTATGTACGCTGGCCGATTATTGTTTTGTTTGGTATAATAACAACACGTTATCATTGTTAAATAAAGTTTGTTATAGCGAAGAAATAGTTTCTGGACGAAAGGGCTACACACTTACACAAGCATTATACTAAACAACCTATCGCTCTGGCATACATAAACATACGCACCAGCAGAAAGTTCTAATAATTTTAATAAATTCACTATAAAAATTAAATAAACTCACCAAGAGCCTTTTTCCTGTCTCGGCGTGAAATTAATTCAACGTCCGATATTTTCGCACTATTCTCATTAGCTGTGTCTTTGTCTATCATGATCAAGTGTACAACAACATTTATATCAATACACTGATACACAAAACACACAAATACCAATGCAAATACGATTGACAATTAATGACAACTTATAATATACTTAAACGTTGTGATGGAGAGGAAAATAGCCATTCAATATTAATATTATAGCTCGCGCAACAACCCTGGTAATACGGCTTGGTACATAGCTAACAATGTGTGTACGAGCTCTGTCGAACACTTACCGATTCCCTGCCGAGAATGTAACACGCGACATGCTAAAGCAGACCAAAAAATTTGAGACTATGTATAAAAAGTTTCTCTATAAAAATCTTAAAACAATATTTATATTGATAGATACTATTATATATATATGTTATATGTAAATATGCCCTTAAATCTTAGTAGCATAGTTATGTAACTAGGTCTACATTTTTGTTTTAGTTTTTAGTAATAATTTGTTATTAGATTGAATGCTACAAAAAGGACATTAATAATCGATTTATATAATTTTAGGTAAGGTTAAATTAAAGAAGATAAAAATATTTGTAAATATGTAAATGTAATATTTCTAATAATAAATATATATAATTTTAGTGAAAAATATAAAAGAATATAATCATTAAATAAAGAAAATTATAACTATACAATTTTTACTTTCTTTTACTACTATATAGATAGTAAAGGAAGTATTGTAATCGGGTCGAATTTTCGAATTCGAGTTTTCACCGGAAATACATGTTTTGAGGTCCCCTATTAGTCCAAAAAAGTGGTTTTTAGAAACATGTCTGTGTTGACAGACATATCATATTGAAAGCTTTATCCGAATTTCACCAAACTTGGAATTTGGCCTCCATATTATACCTAGTTGTGCCGCGAAGCTTTTGGTTGAAATCGGTTATTCGAAAGCTCCACTTTATTTTAAGAGTTTTTGAGTTTTTTATTTTTTTTTTGAAAACGGCTCCAACGATTTTCTTGAAACTTTCTATAGTTCTTAGACTCATTAGTGGCTACAACTTTTATTTGAAACTTTTTCCTGGGAAAATTCAAATACGGGCGGTTCTGAGGTGAAGGTTGGGAATTCGTATATGTTATATGTTATAGGTTGTATGCATATAGTTCTGTTCATATGTATAGTTATAAAATGCTTATATTTCATATATTTTATGCAACTTATACCAACAGCGAGTTTCATAATTGAAAGTAAAAGAAAGTACTGTGACGCCTCGCAGCAGATATTTAATAATTTTATTTTTCTTATTTTTAGGAAAATAAGAAACTATATTCTTAATAAAAGTTTTCGTTTTTAAAACAATATAATGTTATTTTTAGTACATCTGACTTTGTTTCTAACATTAAAAAAAAAAATTTTCGTGTTTCACACAAAAGTTCCGTTTTCCAATAAAATTGTTATAAAATAACTTTAGTTATTATTATACTTAGTTACTCTCAATTGGAATTTATACTAAAGCATAATTTAATGATTCAGCTTTATTAGCAATATGTTTTTTACTCCAAGCCTGTTATACATAATATTATTTAAATAATACGTCAGCAGACAAAATTTTGGGAGAAGATCATTGCAATACTAGTGCAGTAAAAACGAGGCAGCAACAACGAATTCCTATAATTACAGCCTTGAATTCATATTCACCGGCACAGACTTGTATGGAATCATTCGGCATTTATAACGTTTTTATCTTAATATAAAATATAATATTTTTAAACTAATCAGCCACAAGTAATCACTGATTTATTTGTATTCAGTCAAGACAAAAATTTTTATAACTAGTCAAATTAATAATAATTATTTTGAAAGTGAAAGTTTAATTGTTACGTGAAAAATGGTCGACTGTTACGACTTGGCGTGGTCGTCAAATGAATTTTTCGAAAATGGAACGATCGAACGCGACTTGGTGGAAAAGGTGCGTAAATGGACCGAAAGCGAATCGATTGTTCCACGTAGTTTAACCCAATCGCAAATTGTTGCGTTTTTAATCGCTAATGATTGCCAATTCGAGGCGACTTGTGAGAGAATTTTAGATTACTTCACCATTCGGAAAAATGTTCCGGAACTTTTTTCCAATCGCGATTGTACGCTTCCACAAATTGCCAAACAACTAGAAATACTGTATGTATTCACTGTACTATAGAACTCTAAGCAATATTATATTTGACATCTACATTTTTAGATCGTTTGCAACGGCACCTAATAATACCAAGGAAGGCTATGCTGTTTGTTTCAGTCGATTGAAATACCTCAGCGCTTCGGCTTATGATATGGAAGTGGCTTTAAAAATTTATTTAATGCAAATCGATGCAATTCTGCACCTTCGACCTGCCAAGGGAATCTGTTTTGTTAGTGACATCATTAACATGACGGTGGGTCATTCGATGCGCGTTCGAATTGGAATTTTAAAGAAAACTATGCAATATGTTGAAAAGTGTATGCCTACGAAGATGATAAGTATTCATATCATCAACGCCAATGCTATTTTAGATCTATCAATGGGGCTCATCAAGAAAGTAATGTCAGGAAAAACCATTCAAATGGTAAAATATAACAATGACCTTTTGCTCATTTATACGGAGGGTATCCGAGGTGCCCCTCTTCAATTTTATTTGTTTTAAGGCATGTTGTTTTTCTCCGCAATCTAATATACCATATTAATCTATTATTTTCCTATCCTCGCGTTTTACCTTAAAAATATTTGCTTGCTTATAAAAACTAGGCAATGCCAAAGGAAGACATGTTTCATCCTAAAATTATGTAAGTAACTTAAAATTAATTCTTAAAAGCACAGAAAACGAAAATTTTACAGAAGTTCGATATTAAGAGTTTTGGGCTTATCTATTTTGAGTCACGCACATGAAATTTAATTGAAATATTAAACTAGCCTTAAAGGAATTAACAAAACAAAAATATTTAAATAGTTTTTGCCTCACCCTAACTAAAACTAACTCTTTTTCACCGCGTTTGTCTGGAATACTAAATGGAATACTTGCACACATGTTATGGTCTTTATTTTTAGCAGGAAAACAGTGTATGTTTCGATACCTCGAACTACAGTCTTAGGATTATTGTATTCCTAGTCTGCTTATACATTTTTGTTAGAAAAGGGTTTCTACTAATTTAAAGTCCAGCCCTCTATTTAGCAGAAGTAGTACCTTTACTATGCTTCTAGTGGAATTTGTATCTGTTTCAGCGCCATTGATCCCACAATACAGTCCTATCTACTTTGTGAGGTAGTTTATGTATTTAGTAAGTTTATGACTTTGCAGTCATACTTTTTTTTTATCCTCACACAGTCAGTATTTTGGGTCCTTTTTAGATTTCCCCATTTATTCAGATGCTTTCTCAGCTCACAATGTCTGGTTGGTCTGGTTATTATTTGCATCACAGTTCTAAATCGGTCTCTTCCTTAAAAACCTTCACCGTGAGTGGGGAGCAAATTCTTTTCATCTTTCTCATACTGAGATATTGACCAGGAACTCTTAGCTAGTATTTATTCTGTAGCTGTTTTAATCGATTTTTCATCGCCCTTTCTAGAGCAACTTTGGTGATCCCCAATTGGGACTCTAGATCTACGAATAGAGTCATCCAATCAGTCCTTATATAATCATCAGTTTCTTAATTGCTTTCAACTTCCTTATATCCAAGCGCTCAATCATGTTTGACTCAGGGGTACTAACAACAATGTTTGTAATTCCTGTTAAATTTATTCATGAAATAAACATGACCCTTAGAAAACAAAAAAAAAGTTATCTGGAAATACATTTTGTTGTTTTTCCATTTTTTACTGTAAAATAAGTCCGGTTTACCTAGCAAATTGATCTTCTTTAAATTTTCAACCATTATAATTTTTCCTTAAGATCTAGTCGACAAGAGACCACCATTATTTTTCATTAATTTCTTGTAAGCTCATTTTGAAAATAAGAGTTTTGCTAACGCTATTTTAGGAGGTAATCTAAATAACCTCACCCTTTAAAGTGTTTTTTTCGGCGATAAAAACGAGTAGGTGGTTAGTTTACAAAAAGAAAAACATATCTTAAAATGAACGAAATCAGAGGGAAGAGTGTCACGTCGAAACCCTCTCTTGTTAACTGTCACTAGTTTTTAGTTTTAATATATCTTAAAATTTTCAGTTGCACATTCATCGAAGTAATTGCGATATGAGCGAATTTTTTGACAAGCATATTCCACGAGAATTAGTTCCCAGTGACTATGGCGGTCACCTGCCACCACTCGAAGAGATGCACGCTGATTTTCGCAAATCTCTAGAAGATCTCATCCCGGCTTTTATAGCTGAAGAAAAACAACGAGATGATATCTAAAAAAAAACTTCTTAAACATACAAGCGAACTTTAAAATCATAAGGAAATTATAATAATTATTTAGGTCATATACATTCACTAGTTCACCTATTAAATCACTCGTCCTTGACCTCCATCTATCCAATGCGATGTTTGAAAACTTTCACGTGCTCCACTATATAGAGATGCATTGAAAGCTCTAAAAAAGCTCTCACTTGGACTCGTCTCCTCGTGTCGTCCATTAGTCAATATCGCGTTTTGAAATTCAATCGTAGTCGTGTGTTGTTAATTTACTAAAAAAGAAAAGTCAAATTAACATGACAAATGGTTTCGCTCGTTTATTTTAATTACACCTGTATCACGTTTCGCAGCTAAGTGACAAAAAAAACTTATTTAAATATTTACAAATTCAATTTGTTAGAGACCTTCATATGAATTGATTACTGGGGAGGAAACTAGAAGATTAAAAAATCAACGGAAATGCATGAATGATACGAAGAATTTGACTTGACGACTTTGTTTTGAACCTTGAATTTAAAAAAAATGAGCTCAATTCTTGTACAATACAAGTTTAGCTTCAAAAGAACTTGATGTGTCAAATAAAAGTTTGTCATGTAAACAAAACTCTTTAAATCAATTGAAGAAAATCTGAATGCAGAAAGTAAGTTTTTCATGGCTTATATGAAATAATCTTCTTATACCTTATACCTTACATTTTAAGAGTGAAAGGGAACGTTAAATCAAAGTGAATTTACACTTTATTCCCTTTTTACTCGATAGATAAATGTTACATTCTTGTAGAAACGATATTTACCAAACGGAAAAATAGATAAAAAATAGAGCTTCTATAGGGTATTGAAAATCGTGTTAAAACAAAAAAATTTGTGTAATAAGATTTTTTTTTTCTTTTTGACTTGTATTAATTAAAATTCGTGTAAAAAGAGGATAAGATGTTATTAATAGTCAGTTTTATATCCAATCATTCAACTGTCTTACGTTGTAAGCGATTAGAGTTACTGATGTAAAATTTAATAAATTTAATTCTTTAAATAATTGATTTTAATTAATTCATTTTTATAAATTACAATTACATTAATTTACTACTAGCTGATACCCGCGATGTCATCTGTGTAGGTTAATATGTTAAGAACATATTTTATTTACAGAGGAAAAACATTTAAAAATTGAAAGCAAAAATATATTTAAAATAACCGGAAAGAACTTAGCGTAGAACATTTTTAACTATTTGCCAAAAAATTCCTCCTGCAGAATCCGCTATTGCTCCAAGTGTATAGTTATTAAATAAATAATAATTAATTTTTCAAAAATTTGTAAATTAAAATGAAAATTTCTATATAATCCAAAATTATAAATTTTTTTCAAAAAATTGTTCCCTAAATGCTTTTTCCGGATCCACAACTGCTACAGATGTATAGCTAATTAGTAATTCAATTTTTAAATTATTCATGTTTATAAGATCCAACGGCAGTTGATGACGTCATAATACAACAATACATGTATAAATATAAACAAATAATTAATTATTGAAAATATTGCAAAAGTTTTATCAATTATTTGCAAAATGAAAAAAGCAGATAGAGCGCTTCAAAAAAAAATTCAATTAAAAATTATTTTGGGTTTTGTAGCGATTTTTATTTTAGAGATTGAAATTTTTCAAAAAATTTAATTATGAATTAACTATTAGCTTTACACTTGGAGGAATTTCGGATCCGGAAAGAGCTTTTAAGGAGCAATTTTATAAACAAAACTTTAATCTCGCCAACTTAACTCGTTCTGGTTAAAAAATATATGCAATATAATAAAAGGGAGTGTTGAAATGTAATTTGATTTTTGTAACGGTTGTAACTTAAAAATGTATTATGAATTTGTATTGACAGTAAAATATAAAGAATGCTAAAAGAGAATTTTAAGAAAAAGCTATACTAACTTAATATCTTGCTGAACTGCATTGACTATTACGTCTACGCTCAAATGAGCCGGTCAGTGCACACATAGATGAACTCCACTTTTTCAACTTTTACAAATTTTCATGTCAAAACACTTGGTTGACTCCTAACTTTATATATCCGAAATAAATAAATTTTTCTAATAATAAGTTATAACAGCTTTAAATTACAATTTGCTTTTCTTGCTTCTCTTATGGAAAAGAGACAATGTATTTCAAAAGTCTATTTTTTCAATTTACTCAACTTTTTGCATTACGGAGTTAATCAATATGTTCACTGAGCGCCTCAAATACGAAATAATTAGTAGATAGTGGAAGGAAAAACACTGTCGCTGCAGCCCATGCGCAATAAGCCGTTTGCCCCACTCTACGACAAAAAATTCCCGCTTAACGTGTTTTGCTTATAAAAATCGCATTTTCTAAAACTTTAATTACTTTGTTTTTAATGTAGATATCGTGATAATTCTTTTTTTAGATAAGGACCAAGTATATAAGAGGTAAAACAAAAATAAAATGATCGAAATCTATCTATTAATTTTTTAGTTAAAAGCGAACATTAGAAAGCAGCTATAATTTTATTTATATAGATAGTTCAGGGAATAAAGACATTGCATTTCGGAAAAATTAAGGGAAAGCTAAATATTTGCATGTAGCTTCCTTTTGTTGTTCTAAACAACATATCAAAAGTCCCCGACGATTCATGCGCCGCTAAAAATTTGACACTACTGTGTAGTACATATGCGTTAGTTTGCATTATTATGAACTTTGAAACGTTCACAAAAATAAATTTTCCAATATTTAACGTCAGATTTAACGTTTAATTACGAATATATATATTTGACATACAGATACCGTTAAGAACAGTACATACTGTACGTTACAACTTGTTGAATCGAATTTTTTAAAAACCGTTAGTCTTACGAAAGAAAGTAACAGTATATTTTTTTGTAGATTTTTTCCTTAACTTCAAATTTGATAACTAGTATTTTTTCGATAAAAGTTACTATAAGCGAGATTTTTACGAAAAGTCGTTTATCGTAACCTTTAACCTCGCGTTAAATTTCTAGCGGCGCATGTATCGTCGGGGACTTTTGATATGTTGTTTAAAACCACAAAAGGAAGCTTTATGCAAAAGTTCAACATTCTTTTAATTTTTCCGAAGTTTGACCTTTTTTTTGTCTTTATTCCCTGGACTATAAACAATCGTGCTTATAAAGTTTCAGCTGAATTTAGCGCTTTAAAATGTAGGACAAAAGCTTCCAAAGTTTTTACCTAGACATAAATACAACGTAAGTAGAAGAAAACTAATTGAAATTAGAAATATATTTTAGATAAGTATTGGATATTTTTTTTTTTAGTTGGATAACTATGTTTTCGAATACGAGTCAATGATATGATACAATTAGCAAAAGAAAATGGAAGTAAACGTTAAATTTAATGAGAAAATTGAAATTGTTATTCATTGAGCCAAGAAAAGCGTAACATGCAAATGACACGATCCTTTAATAAGTTATCTACTTAGGTATTTTCTAATCAAATAAATTAACTAGAAAGTTCTTTCGTAGTGTCAAAGGAAAAACACCAAATAGCTTTCTTTACTTAACTATTTTCAATCGATAATATCATATCAAACAAAAATTTTTTATAGAAATTAACATTTTTAACATTTCGTTTAAATAATTTTAATTTATAATTGCTTGTTTTTTTTTTCTTTTTACTTAATAGAATTTATTATATTTAATACAAATAAGAAATGACAGGATAAAAATGTACCTTACCAGGGGAATTTAGAAACGTTTTCATAATTTTTTTGCGTGGTTTTTCTTCGGACAAACCCGAAGTCTTTGGCTTCAGAGAAGTTAGTCTTCGACTAAGACTTCAAGTCAGACCTGAGAATTGACTAGTCAAACCTAGGAGCGCTGGTGCTTCCAGGTTTGACTATAACATAATGACAAGTTCGCTTGACTTACAAACTCAACCGCCCAAAAAACGTCCCCGGTTTAAATCGTCATATTGCCGTTTGCACGAAAATGTATGGAATCGGGTTCTATCTGTTTCTTGGAACGAACTTTATGCTTTCAGCAAAGCTCGGCAAAGTTGACTTTTTACAGTTTCTGCAGCTTTGTCAGATATTTCAAGCAACGCGTGCTTTACTTGATCGTTCTAAGCAAAACTCGATCGAAAGACATTATTTTTGGACTTTGCTTGGTTTTTTAGGTAAAGTAAAAGAAAATATTTTCAAATAAACTTTACGAAGTACGTATCAGATAAAATCTTCTTGTTTGAAAAAATTGGTAATGTAAAATAGCTTCTTTATAAAAGAGAACATTTTTTACTAAAACTTATTTACTTAGTAATAACTGTTAAAAATGCAATGGTGGACAAAAACTTTTGGAGAGCCAAAATTTTTAATTCAAAATGTTACAATTTCAAGTGTCTACGTATTATGTGATTATAATAACTAGCCTCTTTGGTAGTTTCTTAACGCATGCTTTATTAATCGGCTAAAATATCATTTTGTTCCAAATCTTAAATTATTGTTCTTTATTATTTTATATGTTTTTTGAACACAAAATTTTATGGCCATATTAAGATTAAATAATACTTCAGTGTTCACTATACTATAGATCAGTGATTCCCAAAGTGGTCCCCAGTATCATTCAGGGGGTCCGCGTGAATTTAAAATTGATTTGGGGGTCCACGCATAGTTTCATATAAAATTACAAAATGGTGATCTATTTTTATTATTATAAAAAATTAAAATAAATACTTAGTACATAATAAATAAAATAGTCAGTAATACAGTATGTAATTTAAGTACTGAGCGTTATGGAGTACCTACCTTTTGTGTGAATGAACATTGACAAAACTTATTTTCACTGAACTTGGCACTTGTAGTAACAGTGGTAACTTATTTTAATGTTATTAACAGTTACAATTTACTTCAATTTAAAGTTTTTAATTTCCATCAACATGCTAGCATGACAACAAAATAATAACTAAATTATATTTAAATATCTAGTTTCAAATAAAAGATGTAGGCATCAATTAACTATAGAAAGTTTAGAGAAATCGTGGGAACCGCTTTCGAAAAAACTCCTAGAATAAATCGGAGCTTTCGGTTAACCGATTTTAACCAAAAGCTTCGCGGCACAACTAGATATAATATGCAGGCTAAATTTCAAGTTTGGTGAAATTCGGATAAAGCTTTCGATACGATATGGCTGTCACATATACACATACATGTTTCTAAAAACCAATTTTTTGGACTCAGGGGACCTCAAAACATGTATGTATTTCCGGTGAAAGCTCGAATTCGAAAATTCGACCCGATTACAAAAACCGAGATAATCCCTCGAGAACTCAACAATTCAGTTTTAGAATTCCAGGAAAGCAAAGACAATGATTTGCGACACAATTTAACTAATTCAAAAAATGATGTAGCTTCTGTAACTAATTTATTTGCCAATTTTAACGAAACTTATTTGAAATTACAAAATGGAAAATTAAATTTAATGGAAATTAAAAGCTTTATGTTGGGAAGAAGAAGAAAACGTTTGGGGTTTCCAAATCTTTCGAAATTGCAAAATAGAGATGAATATTCGCTTGCTTACTACGAACCTTAAGGGTGAGTCCATGCCTAGAATTTGTATTTGAAATAGTAGCGTTTCAACACATAAGTTTTTTTGGAACTAGTAATATGTAGAACATTGCTTTTTTTTGCAATATTAAGAAAATATGATTAAATTTAATTAATTTTAATTATTAATTCAGCTCTGTCTCGAAGATTTGAAATACTTCTTCAAGATTTTTACTTTTTTAACATTTACTAATTTAACATGTAGTTTTTTCACTTGGGGGTCCGAGGGTAAGTTTTGACTATAAAAATGGGTCCGTGGGTCAAAAATTTTTGGGAACTACTGCTATAGATTAAAGAGGATTAATAACTCTTAGCAAATAAAGAAATGTTTTTTTTTGTGTGCGCTTTTCAAGATTTAAGTTAATTCCATGGAAATATATTGACTGTTTTTTAAAGCTTGTGTTATTTCTGTCACTGGCAATGAAAAAATAATTTTCTTCACAAATTGAGATATTATTAATATTATTATTTAAGATAACATTGAATAAAGAATAACAGCAATAAAAAAGTACAATTGTACAAGGCTGAAGCCTCGATCGAAATTCCGCTTTTCGGCCGCATGTTTCACACAGCTTTAGTTTTTGTCAACTTTGAAAATAAACTCAGCCACTCCAGTCTATGCCGTTTCGTGTACACTTGCCGCGGCTAAAAAAAGAAATTCCTAATTTTTGCGGTGTCGACTTGCCGGCGATTCGTCGTCGTTGCCGTTGTTGTTTGTATTTTTTGTGTGATTCATCGAAAGGGAGACCAAGAGACGATTGCATGGTTGCGTGCTTGCCGGAACACCAAGTGAATAATTAAGCGATACCTCGGCGTCGTCACGGTTCGACTCATTGTTGGAAAAGGAAAACGGTGAATGAAATCGTGTCAAACAGCCGGACAACAATCAATAAAGCCGATCCGTCGATCCACGTTGAAGGCGACCGCGTGTTTAAACATATCATCATATGTCACGTGGTCGGGGCCGCTCTTTTCACCTCCTCGTCGACTTGTTTCATTTCGTGGTCGACGTCGTCCAAATCGTCAAATTTCTCCTTCTCCATCGCGCCGATATCAGAATCTATACGTTGACGAGGTTTTTACATTTGTATATGTGAACGTGCCTTTAACTGTATCTGTTTAGGCTTCATGTGTAAAGTGAGACGTTTATATTTAATGTGCGTTGTGTTACAATTTTATTATTATTAACTGTTTCATATCGTGAGTACAAACATAATAAAGATAAATATTATTAAGCTTGAAAGAAAAAGCGGTAGTTACAAACTTTCAGTGGATCAAGTTGAAGGCGTGCTTGTGTGGGTGTAGCGTTCACATTCTTCCTGCTCCTGTGCCCCCTAAAAAATGATCATATAACTTGGTTTGGTTTGGACGAAAAGTGATCGATCGATCGAAGATCGATCGTATCAGTAAAGGTTTGAGTGTGGAGCACATGCGCTTCGGTCGGTTAACTCGTCGCTCTGTCCACCACGTGGATGTTTCAATATGTTTATTTTTTGATTAAACTCCTCTCTCGTAACACATAAAAATTTTATCACAAACTCGAAGATACTTCACAATCACATGGAAACGACCGGTTGAGATAATCGGCACATTAGCGAATTTCGCCTCAGTCTCAGTGGCGCGGTCGCTCTCAACAATCACAACAATCAAGTTTCAATAGTGGCAAAATGGTTGAATTAGACGTAGAGGCGAACGGCCACGTGCGAAACGAACAACAATTGGATCCGTTGCCGGAGAAGCCAAAGGTTTATGTGAATGGTGTTAAAAAAAGTCACGAGGTCGTCGAAAAAGTAGAGGATGAGCCGCCTGATGGTGGTCTACGCGCGTGGCTCGTCATGCTGGGCGCCTTCTTCTGTAATGGACTCACATTCGGGATCATCAACTCCTATGGAATTGTCTTTGTCGAACTGAAACGTGTTTATGAAATGGATGGTGTCGACAAAGCGTCCAGTAAAGCAGGTATACATTTGTTAAAATTGTCCTATTTCTTTAAGCTTTTCTTCAAAACAATGAGAACGTGGTTTTTTTACCATAATTCTTGGCAAGAAACTCCCAATGAATCTGTATTTGTTGTGAATCAAACACAAAGACTTTGAATAGGCGACTACTTAACAAAGAATTTAAATCATTTTCATCTAAAAATTTGATCTTAAAGCCTTGGACAATAAATAGAACGTGAAATCTGCGGAAAATTGGGTTGAATTTTCAATTTCTTAAAACATAGAGTCAACGAAACCATGAAAGCCATGACATCCTTAAAAAGACCATACATTGCAACTAACATTTATAATTTTTAGAAGAAACATTTTTTGTGGAATTTAATGTAGAATTAGGAATGAATCGAAAAAGTTAAAAAAATTGTAACCAAAATAATTTTTTTTATCTTATTATTAGCTGTTTTCTTTTCTTGATATCAAATAATATTTTTTGAGCTTTACTATATTTTTTTCTATTTTATTTAAAGTCGCTTTAACTCTGGTCATTAGAGATCATCAAATCTAAAAATCCAAGTAAATATTTTGAGCTTATACTGAGATTTGAACTTAAGGTCACTAGCGTATAAAACAGTAATTTAACAATCACGCCATTAAGTGGTTTAATTTAATTTTTTTTGTTTTGAAAAATTTGCCAATTCTAAGAACCGTAATTTTTTGTAAAGTATTCCTTTTGTTAAGTAAAATAGCCAAAATATTATTTTCCAATATTCGTCAATTTAAAATATCCTTTTTTTCTTGTTAAAGTAGTCGTAGACACCTTGTATTATTTTTTTCTTCTTTTACGTCGTTTTAACATCTAAATATTTAAGGTTAAAGGATGACTGTCTAAATTCAGAAAATTTCTGTAGTTAATAAACCATGACATATAAAAGTAACCAATGGGAATCGAACCGAGTACTACTGATGTACGGAGCGGAGTTCTAACAGATCTAACTGTTACACCATTAAAAGGACTTCGTTTTATATTCATTTTAAATTTGAAAAAAATACTAGTTTTTTTAATTAATGATTTTAAGAACTAAAACTTCTCTTAAATAATCCCAAACCATTGTTCAAAATTTTAAAGTATTGTAATATGGGAATATTTTAAGTCGCAAACTTAATTGTAGAATTGAATAAAATTGGTCAACCCATTTATTAATTCTAATAAAGATGCTTCGTATAAGACATTCGTCATAAGAGATAACGTTAATGTCTTTAATTGATCGATTTCAGCTTGATGACTGGATCGTTGAAAACAACGTCATTAGACAACGTTGATAGTCCTTAAAATACTTCTAAATTTCATAAACCTTTGAGTGATAAAATTCGAAAGCCACTGGCGTATTTCAAGTCCTAAAACCCTGAATACCCATAATTCTGAATACCCAAAAGTCCTAAATACCGAAAGTATAAAATTCCAAATCTCATTACATCTTCCGAATTCGTGCAGTTTGCTGAATCTACCATCAAATTTCTTTCAGATAATTTAATTTTTGAAAATATCTCTACGATTAATAATAATTAGTGAATATGAAGATAAAAAAAAAAATAGTGTATGATCTGTTTCAACAAGCTGATGAATGTTTTGAGTAGGTATGCTGAATACTTCCATTTTCCATAATTGACCATGCCACATTAAAATTTTTTTTTGCTAGCTTTTCAATTATTTTAAATTAATGGCTCACTAAGAATCTGTTTCACACTATATTGTTCTATCGATATTAATAGCTTTTCATCAATAATCTTGAATTACTTTGTATAATAAACATCTAATGAGTAAAGTGTTCAATTTGATTTGCAAAATGTCTAATTTGAAGTGTAAAAGTTGTATCCCAAATGCTCGATAATCCCGAATTTTTACAAAGAAATTGTAATTTTATAAAAAAGAGTGAGGAAAAGTCCAAAATAAATTTTTCGTATTTGGAATTTTGGATATTCGGGATTTTGAACCACACCGATAGCAGAAGGTACTAGAAAAGAAAATAACAATTCATTAACTCTTATATAAACTTTCTTCGTGTATCCACAACGTCTTAATAACTTAATCTATTTAAATTTGATGAATGAGTTCTTGAAAGTACCGCCAAAAGATAACATTGATATAATCTACGAAATATTTATACGTTAAATATTATATACTTACTTAAGTCTTTTGGAGTGGAAAACTCACAAAAATAATTTTAAAAAAGTAGCGGAAAATATTTAAGTATACTTGTATTATTTTTATCTAAACTTTTTTAATATCTTAAGGCCAAAATACAACAAATTCATAAAATAAGGAATTTTGTAAAAACTAATTTTGAAATTATCTAACTTCCACTAATTCATCAGCACTATCTTCGTTGGTTTTTAGTTGGTTTAATTCATGTGAAACTCATTAATTACTTTATCTCTTAAATCAGATATAGATAATTAGTACAATATTACTTATTTAATGATTTAGTTATTAAAAAATTAAATGTAAATGTTAACTCAATAATAATTTTATTTCAATATACGCTAATTACTTTTATCTAGTTTAACTTTAGTCGTAATTGTAAGTAAAACATTTTCCATTTATTTATATACGCTTATAAAGAGGCTCTCGTTTCATTCATAACATCATTTTAGTTATTATCATTGTTACACTTGTCCTTAAAAACAATTACAATTATTATCACATTGGTCTAATTTTTACAAATTTTTTATAGGTATTAAAACAGTTTTTGTTTTTTTTTTATTGTTTTTACATTTTTTTCCTTTTATATATGTAGGAATTGGACCCGTACAGTCCCTAGCCTACAATATTCCAATTACTACACAAAATAAAATAAAGCAAAACATTGATGTTCCTCTGACCATAGTCGCGATTTGGACGTACATTAATATTCAATTTAAGAAATTGTTAAAATTATTTCTTTTTTGTCTCCCCTATTGATTTTGAAACGAGCTCAGTTGGGTGGATTTCTACTATCTATCTATATAAATAAAATGATAGCTGTTTTCCAATGTTCGCTTTTAACTAAAAAAAAATTATCACAATATCTTCATTAAAAACAAAATAATTAAAGTTTTAAAAATTTAAGGTTTTTTAAGCATACCGCGTATGCTTTCGTTGTTCTTTCGTTGCTTTGATAGAGTGGGGCAAACGGTGTTTGCAGAGTGACTAGAGTAGACTAAAGAGGAAATGTTTCTCCTTCCACTGACTAATGATTATTTAAAATTTGATTATACGCGATATGACTTTATGCAGCTAAGCAAGATATGAGAAAAAATAAGATATTTTTTTAATTCTATTTTTTTCTGTGTTTAAAATATTTTTGAAGCTTCTTTTCAAATTCTTATTTAGCATTTTTTATATTTTACTGTAAATACAAATTCAAAGTACATTTTTAAGTTACAACCGTTACAATAATCAAATTACATTTCAACACTCCCTTTTATTATTGCATATATTTCTTAACCAGAAAGAGTTAAGTTAGCGAGAAACATATTTTTTTAAATAAACTATATGCTAAAAAATTGCTCTTTCAGAATCCGTAATTTCTCCAAGTGTATAGTTATTATTTTATTAATAATTCTTTTTTCAAAAATTTGGAAACTAAAAATTAAAATTGCTGTAAAATACAAAAAAGTCACTGTTTTATTTTTTTTTAAATTGCTCCTTAAATGCTCTTTCCGGATTCGCAATTGCTCCAGGAGTACAGTTAATAGTTAATTAATATTTTTTTTTTAAATTTTCAAACTAAAGAATTGAAATAGCGATACAGCCTCAAATAATTTTTGAATTTAAATTTTTGTTTTTTTTTTAATTCTCTAGCTGGGCTTTTCATCACGCAAATAATTGGTAAAAGTTTTGCAATATTTTTAATAATTAATTATTTTTAACTATTTATACATGTATTGTTGTACTATGACGTTATCAACTGCCGTTGGATCTTATAAATATGAATTATTTAAAAATTGAATCACTAACTATACACCTGTAGCAATTGCGGATCCGGAAAAAGCATTTAAGAAACAATTTTTTGAAAAAAAAAAATAAATAATTAGATAATTATTATGGATTATATGGCAATTTTTATTTTTGAATTTACAAATTTTTGAAAAATTAATTATTAATTAACTAGAAACTATATACTTGAAGCAATAGCGGATTCTACAAGAGTAATTTTTGGGCATATAGTTAAAAATGTTTTACGCTAAGTTCTTTCCGGGTATTTTTAATATATTTTTGCTTTTAATTTTTTAAATGTTTTTCATCTGTAAATTAAATATGTTCTTAACATAATAACCTACGCAGACGACGTCGCGGGTATCAGCTAGTAGTATCATGAAATAAGAACTCTAAATTACATCAAATAATTGTTTCAATAGCAAATAAATTGTTGGTGTAAAAAATGTTAAGTGGCAATATCATAAAGATTATAGATATGTATGTAAATTTTTTTCACTTCCCCGAATTGAGGCGTGTTGAATTTTTGATTAGTTATTTAAAAGATTTTCAATGTAGCGTTACGATTTTGGTATTAATCTCTTCATCAGCTATTCGTTTATATTATACAGTATAAATCTCTGAGATTAAAAGCTTTTCTATTGGTTGTAAAGCAAAGATTAAAAGTTGAGTGATATATTATGGTAGCCTGGACATTTTATCAACTCATTTATATATTTGTTTTTAATTCAAAACTTTACTAAAGATTTTGAAAATTTGATCTTATTTTATAAATATTTAATTGGTATGATAAAATCAATCCTTAATGAACCAGCGAAATTTCTTAGATATAGTCGAAACCATAACTCGACTTGCTCAACAACTGAATTATATTCAGTCTCGACTCGATATCGCAAACTCACGCAACTGATTACAAAATATGTCTATATATAGGGACTCTAAATGGGGGGTGGATTAGTATTAATTTACTTAGAACGACAAAACAAATCGAGGCGTGTTTTCTTTGAAAAAGCCTTTATTGAGCTGTGTGTGCAATTTTTGTGGCTTCTCCAAGCAAATTTCTTACATTTTTAGTTACAATGTAGATTAATATTTTCTAAATACGAACTGAGTCCATTATAAGTTTGTTTAGATATCTTATCGACATTATCATTGTAGTGATAAGTAAATGAAATGACTTTAAAGGGTTTGTTGAAATGTGAGGGTCAATTCTTCAAGATAAGGTTTTATGAGCGTAAAAATTAAAACTTCAATTTCTTGAATATGGAAACATTAAAAATATAAACAGACAATAAAGAAATTAACCTTCACTAATACCTATATCTCTATAGTGTAATTTGAAATGTCAGATCTTACCGACTAATCTTTGTCTAAATCATCATACCTACGATGGAACTATATCCTGATTAATCTATCTTCCACAGAGGCGGATCTACTTAAGGGCTTTTTGGGGTGCAGCCAAGGACCCCGTAGATAAAAAAGACCCACAACTTCTATTAAAATCAAAAGACGATATTAAGATGTAGAAAAAAATCTAAAATTATTAAATTTCTGATCATAAAGCCTTAAACTTCTTGCAGTGAAATTTTTATAAAAATACACTTATTGATGTTTTCTGAAATCTTGAAGATTTTTTTAACATTGTCAATCACTAGCTGTGAAGCTTAGTCTTCTTTCTTTTTCAAGAAATCCCCAAGAAGTCCCCTTTTACAAGAATCAAATATAGAACAATAATGTCTAACTATCAATCAAATCAATTATTTTCAATTCTTTTTATAAATTGTGATTTAACAATGACTTAAATCCTACTTATACTTTCATTGCTATAGTAAACAGTTTTTTGATAAAATGGCAATTAGTTAAGAATGTAGGTAGGGCTCTAAGTAGAACTATCCCAGGGCTCCAAAACTTCACGATCCGCCCCTGATGTTCCGAAACTTCAAAGATGGTAAAATTATGGAAAGTACTATAATATAGGGATTCATAAAGTCAAGTAACTGGACGTTTTATTCAATGCACGAAGCTCTACATTTTTTAACTTCGGAATTACATAAACTTGTAAAATCAATGTTTGAGTTAATCTGGCGTTTAACTATCATCATTTTACTTGAATTTGATTTGATTTCAAGCCAAATTTAAATCAAGTAACTTAAAAATCAAGTCAATTAATGAATTCTTAGAAAGTTCGAAATTCGGATTATTTCGTATATTTATAGCATTTTATCATTTCAAGGAGTGCACTAGTCACTCTTTTCCTGCAGCCGAATAGGAAGATTTCTTGGAAAATAAAATAAATATGAAAACTACCAAAATATGATGTTTTCACTGCCAATACAAATTTTTTATCATAATAAACACAGGTAATGCTAAAAGTCAATGGAATATCGTAAACAAAAGAACTTGTATAAAGTTATGTTAGAAAAAATATAAAGTTGGAAAGCCTAAGCAATTTCAGGAGATGTGAACTTCTTAAAGAAGCAGTGCGTTTCTGTTGTGTTAAGATTTCGTATTGCAACCATTTAACGGAAGTAATATACAAAATGTTATCTACAATCAAAATTGATAATAATACAAACTAAACAAGAGCAAAAAAATGATATATCCATGCTGTTATTTCTTTCCAGAAACTTTTCTAAAAGTTAAAACTTATGTATAAATAAAGATAAACTTTTCGATAACACAAACACTCAAAAGGCTTTTAAAGAGGACTCAAAAGGGTATAAGTATGGCGATTTTGCTACCGAAAGATATTTAAACGATACTTAGAGGATTAATAAGTATATATTAGATTCAGATATTAATGAAATAATTTTGAAAGTTTCAGATCCATAAAATAATTGGTGTTTGAGAAAAAGCCAAAAAGCACTCTTTTTCAGTTTTCCCACTTTAACTGACTTCAGATGCATTTTAGCGAACTGATTTATTATTTTCTTTTAGTGCATGCTTAAGCAACTTAATTAAAACTTTTTGATCTTAAAAAATTAAAAAGATAAGCACCTAGTTAGAATAATGCGTATGCATAGAAAAATATCTTGCATTTATCAGTGCATTGTATTTATGGCATATTTGCATTACAGTTATCAATTTTTTACGAAATTCTAAAAAAATTTTGCGATCTTCCTGGGGGATTTTAACCTCTTGACTTGAGTCATTCCTTGGTCAAGATTCAAGAATCATGACCTAGAGTCGTTAGCACTGGATTGGATTACTAGCGATTTGTGGATCATCGGGTAGAAAACACGATTTTCAACTATCATAACTTATAAAATATTTTCGTTTCATTCTATTTTTTAGATCAGAGTTAAACTTAAGTTAAACTTTTTGGTCTACGTATAGCACTTAAAAATTTCAAAGGATTATATGACGATCTTGTTATATATATATAAACACAGGGAAGATAATGAGGAGATAATTTAAGTTTATAAGAGTTATGCTGAGATCCCGTAAATATTTTTCACAACCCTTTTGGATATGACAACCTCCACGTTGAAATTTATTATCTTAGGACACCGAATCTCAAACATCCATTTAGTGTAGGTACCTACTGAAACAAATTACGTTTCAATTGTTACGATTTTCATTTTTCTCGTATTTCATTAAATAT
The DNA here is from genome assembly GCA_958496155.1 of Sisyra nigra. NCBI lineage: Eukaryota > Metazoa > Arthropoda > Insecta > Neuroptera > Sisyridae > Sisyra > Sisyra nigra. The sequence continues at coordinate 32,863,033 of OY292316.1, read as the reverse complement.
TGACTGGAGAAAAGATGGAGATGATTTTTTCACGAAAACTTGAAAGTTTATGGAACTTTTGAATATCTTTACCTATACTACCTAACTTTCACTGGAAGACATAGCTTTCGTTTATTTAAGGAAAATCTAAAAAAAAGTCCTTGCAACTACTTTTCGCCATTGAAAACACCTTATAGGTGTAATTTTCTAAAGCCAAGAATCCGCGATATTTTGAGACATTTTAGAACAAAATTTATTTATTTTCAAGCTTTAATTACTTTTCGTTGTGGTTTAGTAAACTACTTGTAACACTACTTGATTTGATATTTGAGCTATTTGACTTGATTTTCAAGCTTCTTGACTTAAATTTAGCTTAAAATCAGCCTCAACATAGCCTAATATACGAACTCTCACCGCTAAACCCAGAACCCTCCTTATTTGAATTTTACTAACAAAAAAGTTCAAATACCAGTTGTAAGCATTAATACGTTTAAGAACTGCAGCAAGTTTAAAGAAAATCGTTTGAGTCGCTTTCGAAAAAAAATGAACAAGCTCAAAAACTCTTAGAATAAAGTGGAGCTTTTGGTTAACCGATTTCAGCCAAAAGCTTCGCGGTACAACTATATGTAAATGCAGTCTAAAACTCGAAATCAAAAATTCGACCCAATTACAATACTTCCTTTACTATATAGTAGTAAAAGAAAGTAAAAAGCAGTTATGACTGAAAACAATTTTCTAAATTTCGTAGTTTTTTTGATTACAGAAAATTGGCTTAGGCCTTAGGTCTTTATCGAAGATTATGAATTCAATGTGCTCCACCTTTATTTACATATAAGATAAAGAAATTCTAAAATAAAATCTTTCTTGGTTGAAATTATTTACATAGTTGAACTAATTAAGAAAATTTATAGGTGTTAATTATTGAGATACTTCTGTAAAGGACATTTCCTTAAAAACATGCTACTTTTGGTGTTATAAATAAAAGTTAGTAGACTAAACTTATATTGGGCATATGATTGATGATAAAGAAAGAAAACCACAATTTTGCAAAAGCGTGATGAAATTTGATGAAATAAAAAAAAAATCAAATGATAACAAAATCTAATATCGGGATTTCAGTATGATTAAAAAAACAAATTATGAAACAGAATAGTAAAAATGTAACCCAGGTTCGGTGACCGATAGATAAAGTCATCGTGGTGTCCACACAAAGGTCACTGGAAATGCATTTCCGTGTTCAACAAGTCATTAAATATTATACTTCATATAGCAATAGACATATAGAACTCGTATGTTAGAGTTCTCTATGAATAATTTGCCTATAGAAAATGTATAGCCTAACCTTTTTCAACTCCATTCGTAAATAATCGTATAATTTGTGTTCAACTTACAATTTACTACCCATATTTCATCAGAAAAAACAAACACAAATGAAAACGCTGATAACACAAGACAATTTATTCTGAAACGAAAAAAAATGATAAAAAAACTGGCCTATCAGAATTTATCTATCGCTATTTACACACGTGTTGTCACTCTTTTTGTAACATATATTTTCAAATTTTTTTCACAGTCGTCATTAAGTTTGACATTCTTTTTTCTTTTTAATCTACAAAAATTTTAATTAGGTGACAATTTTTAAATTTTCTCACCATGCCCATTATGAGGATATAATTGTCTATGTGAAGGACTAAGTTATACAAAGCGTTTCGCCGATACTTGAAATATTGCGCAAATAGTAAATCAAGCAACGATTATAAATGTCGCGAATAAATCGACGGCGAAACGACAAAATGACAAGGTCAATTTTATAATCTAATTTTGCTCGAAATCATTTGCATACAAAAGAAACAACGGAAAGAAAGAAGAAAGGGTTTCACTAAGTCGGATGTGTCGTAAGATGTAAATTAAAAATTAAACACAAAGATCGTTTTAATGCAAATTTACAAAAAAAATACAAAAAAATTAACCAATGTTAAAAAGGGTAAAATAAAATAGATGCTTAAGATCTTTTCTTAAGTACCTACCTATATCTTTTGAGTTTAACTATTTGAGTTCAGTCATACAAACAAATAGCCATAGGATATTTTACTAAGGCATATATCTGTCTAAATAAAAGTTGAACAGTTAAAAGTTGTAAGGTATTGTTACCATTTTACAACGTACAAAAGTTCATATTATTATAGTGCGAAAAAAAGTTGATTTTTAGTGTACCTACCTATAGTAGAAACTGGATAACTTTAACCTCGTTAGTTCTTTAGAAAGAAAAAGAAAGTAGCTAAAAGCTACTTCTATGATTCTACTTCTACTACAAGCTTCCTTCTATGATTCTCATAAATACGTGAAAGTTTCATTTATTCAAACTTTTTGATGCGAACAAAATACATATATTTTAAAAAATTACGGTTCTGTTTGGTTCTGTTTTTTTGGTGTTTTAAGTTGCTTTAAGGTTATATCACGACTATCTAAACACAGAAAATATCTGCTGTTCAATTTTAATCTTAGTTCTAGGATCTTAATTCTAGGATTTAATGGGAATCGAACCCGCACCACTTGACGCATGAAGTGGAGAAAACTACTGCTCTAGCCCCTCAAGCCACTGCGCCAATAAATGGCCCTGGTTCTGATTTAAACTGAAATTGTACCCATTACAATATCTAGTATGATCCTTAAGACCACTTTTACTTTAAAATTTAGGTTATCCAGGTGTCCCACTATGTAAGGATTTTTTTTGGATTTTGTTTTGTTTGGCACCGACTCAAAATTATTTAAATTCAAAAATAAATAATTAAGTAAAGATTTTTAACATTTAACTTATTTATTTTTTTAAATCCGTTTATTAGAACTAAATTCCTTTATGGAGCTGAGAGTAAAACGTTTGGTACCATAACGTACTGAAAAACAATCTTCTCTTTCTTTTCTTTATTCTATAAGAATTTTTTGTTTTCATTTCTGATTTCTCTCTCTTTTTGTGCTTTTTATGCTAACAGCTGTTGGTATATCAACAGTGATTGGTGAAATGAAGTATGCCGCGTGAGAGAGGGGAAATATAAAGGTAGAGAGAGAAAGAGAAGAAAAAAACTAATTTTACTGATTACTAGATGATGCGTTTGTCGACTACTAAATTATAGAGGTTAAAATCTATATTTTATCAATCAAATTTTGTAATTAAAATCCAAATACGAAATTACTCATTTATTTATTTATATATAATATATTTAAGTACTTACCAAAAAAATTATAATTCTCATTTTTACAAACATGAAAGTTATATTGTAAGAAATATTATTAAATTGAAATACCACAGGAAAATTATTATTTAATTTTTAAATTTTTATATTTTAAGAACAGTTCATCGTAATAGCAATCTGAAATAAGGGATTAAAAGGAAATTTCACCTTTTTTCACCTAATTTTACCTTTAATAGGTGAATTTGTTTCTTCTAAATGCAATGAGGACAACTTAGAAGTATACTCTTTCTAAAAAAAATCAACAAAATTAGATCATCCAATAAAAAGTTAATAATTCATTCCTTATATTTCAACTTCTTCGAGGTGGACCATTTTTCGTTCATATTAAAATGAGACCTTCTTTGAAATATAGTATACTTCCTACCGATTAAAAGAATAATCCTCAAATTGGTTTTTTATTAAGTTAAAAATTATCTGCGGTCTGACATTAAAAAGAATATATAGATGTCGTGGAATTAAGAACCCTTTTCGTTTTTGCATCGGTTAAAATTTTTTTTTTAATTTTAACAATGTTTCTTTTTTCCCTACTCGTTTCATTTCTGAAGCTGTTGGATTAATTGCTTATGACAATTATTAAGAGCACTAAGTGTTATGAAAGAGTTTTATCTGTGATGATTTGGCCTAGTTATCAATAATTGTGATCAATTAGTGGAATTAATCGAAGTTAGTAAGTAAGTAGTTTTAGAAAGAAAAAAATAAGTACACTTCATTCACAATAATGCGGAAGTTTTCGGCTTGCCTTCGTCTCGTATTTGGTGCATCTTATCCAATTGATTTGACTCGATTGGTTGACTGATTGATTGAATGGTGTGCATTGGAGATAGAAATTTTTCAATTGGATTCGATTACAAGTCGCCAGAGTCAAGTCTTTGGCATCATTTTTTCCAATTGTTCTCAATTAACTCCACACTATAAATCTCTATGTGTGCGTACATTGTACAAATGCCATAAAAGTAATGGTTGTTAATCGTAATGAACGGAATAGATTGGGAAAATTTATGGCCACTTCAGATACGCACTTTGTTTTGGGTCATCAACAGTGTGTTCAACTATCTATTTTATAATAATTTGTCTATCCGAAAAATGTTATAAAAAATATTCTTATAGATTACATTTCCGTAAATAACAGTTGGTTTATCAAAAAAAAAATTTTCAATGTACAAAATATTAAATAAAAAGTGCGTAGAACAAATAACTTTGTGTTTAAGAAAATAAGGAAAATTTTTAAAAAATTTATCTATTTGGTGAAAAAACTTTCATAATATTATGATTTTTTTTAAGAAAAATTTCTTAATTTATATACACATCGTATTTACATAAATTATTCATCGAATCACTAAGAGATATATATTTTACGACTGTGTTTATCGTGTTTATGATTCAAAGATTTATCTTAAGAACTTTTTTAAGTTCTTTGTTTATCAAATGAAGAATTACAGTAGGAAAATGGCTGTGTAAAATGCAAATTATTTACAGTTAATTTTGATATGATAACTAAAAATCGTTTAACTTTCAGTTTGAACTCCCAAAGCCATTATCAATATGTTATGTTCATTTATCTTAACCCACACATAAAGTGTACTTTTTTTGTCATATTGATTACGTTTCTATTTTTGGAAAATTCAATTATTTCTGAGTTCTCATGATATTTGTGCTTCACTTTTGATTACTTAACTTATATTTTTAAAGTTACTTTTTTGTCGAGTTCAGTTGCCTACATTCAAATATATTAATGATATTAATTACCTAAAAGGTTCACTACGATTAAACTAATCGATAAGTTATCGCATTTTGTTTTTTTAAACCTCTTCCATCGATTAACAAGTTTGTTTATTTTAAATTCAATTCTTTTTGTCATTTTTTTATGCCATTTCAATTATAAACTTTTTAAAGATTTTTATCATTAAGAAAATATTGTACAAAGGAAAGCAGATGACCTCCTATTGATACCATATCTGATCTCTAAATAAGATGGAAGAAACGGAAGAAACCTCAAAACTAGAGTTTGTTACCGCGGTTAACCGAATTCCGCAGTTTTTGATTATTGATTATTGATTCAAAAAAATTTTTCCCAGTAGTCGTTAGTTGTTTTACCTGTTTTCTCATCCATTCGACACATCGTCGTTTGACTACAAACAAGATGAAGATGGAGAACCATTGCAAGCCAATTTGAATCCAACTAAAGAATAATCATTAAATGAGAGAAAACCAAAAGAATGAAAGAATTAGAGATTCACTACTTGGCCTGAAGTCGTGAAATAAGGTTAAGGTTAAAATCAAGTCAAAAATTAATATTTAAATGCTACATCAAGTCAAACATTAATTTAATTAAATTAAAAAGTAGTACCTATTTTTGGTTGGCGCAGTGATTAGAGCAATTGCTCTCTCCGCTTTATGCATCAAGTGGTACTGGGTTTGATCCCTGTTGAATCCTAGACCTAAGAAAAAATTGACCAACAGAAATTTTCTGTGTTTAGACAGTCGTGATTTGACTTTAGATGTTAAAGCGACTTAATACACCAAAAAAAAGTAATAAATAAAAAAAATTCCTAGAATGAATCTAAAAATTGAAACTCCTATCTAATCAAAACACGGGAAAAGTTGCTTTCCCTCTCACAAAAAAAAAATGATTTTGTCAAAAATATTTTTCGAAAACAGTGAAATAATACTTGCATTATTTTTTATCGATTAAATATGATTTTTTATCGCGAATGATAATAATATTACGTGGGTATAAGTATCATGACGAAATATGATAACAAAAATTTGATTAAATTTTCAAAGTCGAGAGCAACTTCCCGCATAATAACTTTACACGTGTATTTAATTACTATTTGCAAAAATGCACTGAATTTATCACGAAATGTACTTAAGTGAAACTGCTGAAAAAAGCATTATCTCATTTTTCTGCTGATATAACTTTACACAACAAGAAATTTGAATTTTTTCTTTGTGCGTCTTATTTCAATACTATCAATATTACACTAATAAAAACATTAAAAATGATCGTTTAAAAACGTGATCAAAATGTTTTACCTAAATGATGTAACAAAAAAAAATATTGCTTTATGCAATTTTATTATATTATCTACTCTATATGTTTAGAATGTTAGTTAATAGTGTTATGAATTTATTTGAATTATTTTAACAATCATTTTTATATGGGTTATCTCAAACTTGGAAAGGTTCATCGACTAAATGCGATCATTATTCAAAAATTACATAAAATCAATAATAATAATAAAAGCGATAAAACTTGTCCTGTACATTTTTTTATTAATTAGCAGATTCATATGTCAATACAATTGCATAATTTGACCGACTTTATTTTCTACGCGTTCAAGTGGTGCTTTATCGTTTGTTATTTCATTTCCGTGATATTCTAAAAATATTTTCGCAGATATTAATAGATTTTTTTCTTGATTTCAGCTCTGGTCGGTTCACTAACAATTGGTATCACGTTTTTATTATCTCCAGTGGCGGGTGTTTTGACCGATTTAATAGGAATTCGTCGTACGACTTTTCTGGGTGGTGCTATAGCATCCTCAGGGATGCTATTGTCGTCGTTTCTTGTTCACAATGTGTACTGTTTGTATTTTACCTATGGGATTATGTTTGGATTGGGGGCGTCTCTCACGTACACACCTAGCTTGGCAATTCTGGGTCACTACTTTAAAAAACGCCTGGGTCTGGCTAATGGATTGGTAACGGCTGGAAGCTCAATTTTCACGGTTATTATGCCGATTGTGATCGATGCGATTATTAAAAATTTTGGATTGGCGATAATGTTACGATTTTTGGCGTTAATGGTACTTGGAGTATTGTTCTGTTCGATGCTCTTCAAACCACGATTAACCCCAACACGGTCATCCAAATCGGCGGTGAATCTCGACATTTGGAAGCGACCAAAGTATGTGATTTGGATCATTGCGATTCCAATCGCTTTGTTTGGCTATTTCGTGCCCTATGTTCATATCAAAGAGTTTGTCAACGAAAACTTCCCAGATAGTAATGGAAATCTTCCGGTGACCTGCATTGGATTGACATCAGGAATTGGACGGGTTATCTTCGGAATAATCGCTGATTCACCTCGGGTCAATCGAATCATTTTACAACAAATTAGTTTTCTATGTATCGGATGTTTCACGATGTTCTTAACAGCAGCGAATTCGTTTTATTTATTAATTGCATTAACGTTAGGAATGGGGCTTTTCGATGGATGTTTTATATCGTTGTTGGGACCACTTGCATTCGATTTGTGTGGAAGTTCGGGAGCGACGCAAGCCATCGGATTTTTACTAGGGATGTGCTCGATTCCACTAACCGTTGGACCGCCAATCGCTGGAATTATCCACGACTATGTCGGCTCGTACACCTTACCATTTTTACTGTCGGGAATTCCACCGTTGTTCGGCACATTTGCTCTCACGTTTATTCGATGTGTAAAAGACAAGCCTTTGGAGGCGGCTGATTTACCATTGAACCCCATTCAAGACCCAAAACGGCAGCCGATCATTGAGAGTGTTACTACATCGCAGGTGTACATGCCGACTCCACGAAGAGCTAGTGCAGGTATGAAGATGATTATTTCCCGCTATCATCCAATTGTTGCGATTAATCGCCACGGTCAGCTGAGATGCTACAGCTACTCGATTCTTTGAAACCGTAATATTTCTTTTTTACGGTATAAATCTGTGATATGGTGGCAAAAATCGCGACTAGACGATGTCGTTTTTGAGGTCTTGTGTTGAGGAAATGATAAACACAAGAATCTTGGGTTGAGGCATTTAAAAACGAGAAAAAATATCACTTTCAAAGAGAATTTCACAAGAAGGATTCCTTGAAATGGTTCCTAGAGTAAAAGCTTTATATATAGGTAATATTTTAAATAAAAAAAATTCCAGCATTCAAAGTGAGTTGCATCGAGCATATAGATGGAGAATTTTGCCTTTGCAACCAAAGATTTGAATCAACTTTAGACGAGATCTTAATTGCTATCTTTTAAAGATAGTTAATAGGTACAATTTATTTTCTACAGATCTCTTCCAGATGAAAATAAAATCGTACATTTATTGTATAATTGATGTGCAATATATATACCTACAAAAAGTTGCCATAATTGTAAACTATGAGTAACAATACAGTTTTATTTTCATCTGGAACAAACCTTATGTTCCACTCTCTTAAATCGAAATAGTGACTTTCGACTACAAATAGTGAATAGTCACTTTTTGTAGTCGAAAGTCACTATTTCGATTTAAGAGAGCACAATGTCCCTTTTTGACAAAATTTCAGGCTTGTGTGGGATTTAGGTAAGTCGAGTAAGTCCAATTATCGAAATCGCTTCGGTAAAGTAGAAATTATATCTAATTGTAAGGCTTTTTTTTGATTTATGAATAGTTAGGGATTCATGAAGTCAATCAGTTGTTGAAAATCTTTTCAAAGAAAACGTATTTGATATTTTGATTTGAAATGTTTATATAGTACCTTGTTAATTATTTATTAGTATTTGCTTCAAGTTTGACCTGATTTCAAGTCAATTTTAGGTCAAGTAGTTTTAATATTAAATCAAGTCAAGTAGTGAATCTCTTTAAATAGTCTCTTGGCTGTTTCATAATATTCTCCCCGATTTAACGATTTTGCTATACATATACTTACTCACACACAGTGGCGGATTTAGCAGCATGTTGAGTAGAGGGTAGCCTAGAGCGGCAAATTTTAGGGGCGGCCAAATTTGGGGTTATCATTTTTAATCAAATCCTAAAATTGACAAAAATATTGTAATTAATATAATTGTGAAAAAGGGTATCTAATTGTGGAGATAGTTAGAAGCGGCAAAATTTGAATATGCATTAAAAATTTGGTGGTAAATATTTAAATCCGCCACTTTATTTTCCTTAGTTTTCGGACGTTTTCCTTGATTTGAGTAAAAAACTGCGTTAGTAATTTAAAATCGCTATGACTGAAAATGTGCATTATATAATAAGGACGGGTTAAATTGAGGATTAATTTATTATGGTTGTAATCATAAAGCCTTATAAGTTACAATTATTATTATTATGGTTGTATTACATTTTATGCAATTGTAATTGACTTAATTTTAACAAAACGAAATTTTATTGTTTTCATTTAAATTCTAGACAAAATCGATTTTGTGTGACACACTCGACAAAAAAGGATTTGAAATATTTATTTTTTTTATTTTTTATTTAAAATGAGTCGATTAACTTATGTCTTTGTCTTAGAAGACAGGTGAAGTAGTAAATGGCAAATATTGCTTTACTCAAAATTTACTTAGGTAAAGTCAGTTTTGTCAGTAACATCTACATTGGAGTAAAAATTACTGGAAAACTCAATTTAATTAGGTAACATAATTTTTAGCTTTACAGACGAAAGGAGTTAGTTGGGTTGCATATACAAAGTGAAATATGACCCCTCTAAAAAGAGCAAAAAACTATCTTCATTAGATCTATTTCTAAGGATTTCATTTTATAGTTCTCCAAATTTTAATATTAATCTTTTAGAGGAATTTTTCTCATTTACTTAAGTGATATTTTATTCTGGTTGATCTCGAGCCTCCCAAGACAAATACTCAGAACGGGTCACTAAAGAAAACTCGACAAAACCAAATTTTAAACTAAAAATTGTCTATTTCACAAGTAGATGTAGCATAATAAATTCATAGTATAAATAGAAAAAAGGGCATATTTACACTAGCGATTTTATCCAAATACCAAATATTCACTCTTTTACAAAGCACTAATAAAATCGCTATTGCAAAACCGCCTTTTCTTATTTAAATTAATAATGAACTGTGATTGTAAATATTGCTTGACGAAAGGTGATTTGTTGTGAACATTTTGTAGACTGATTTTAAAATGCAAATAAATGTTTTTCTGTTCTGCTTTTTTAGTATATTTATCTACTAATTGTGTGGTCGCTGTTTTTTTGCTTGTTGCTTTTTGAGTAGTTTTGAGTTTTTTTTTTCTAGCTTCAATTTTAATACTTTTAGAATGAAATTTTGTAATGATCGGTAGCTATTGTAATATAATTATTTATCGGTTGGTTTGGTTTATTTAAAAAAAATCGCTTTTTTTATGTCTGCGTAATACTCGAGATTGTTGAACAAAAATAAAACAGAGGCTTTCTCGCTAAAAAAATGCGAGCATAAAATTTGAAACGCTTTGATAAAAATAATTTATGTGTGTGTGTGTGTGTGTTGTATTTAAGTTGGTTTAATGTAACTCGAGTATAATATCTATAGATAAATGTATTAGGATCTATTAAATTAGTCCTTTTCAAAGGGAAAAAATCGTATTTCTTGTTGAAACAATACTCAAATCATTTGTGGCTTTAATCGTGTAGTAAGTAAATAGTAAAATTTCAAGATTTTCATTTTTTGATTTTTATTTTTAGAATCTCTCAGCGATTCCATTGCCGGCGACGATAACACTGGTTCTAGAAGCTAATAATTTTCAAATAAATAAAAAAAAAAATTAATTTAAAATCTCTATTATTAAATCGACTATTTGTATACTTTACAAAAAAATAATTTTAAAACTTAATTTAAGGTTTCCGATGTATATTTTTTATACAAAAAATGAATTTTATATTAAATAATATTATTACTTAATTACATTTAATTTCTAAAGTATATGAAAAGCTAAATAAAAGGATAAAGAACCATAAGGAAGTTAATTTTCCTTATTTTTTCCCTATCCTATGCGCAAACCATTTAATTTCAGTTGATTTGAATCTGAGCTAAATCGTCATTATTTTATTGGTTATGAACCTCGTTGACAAACATTTGACAATGTGACTCCACGTGTTTGTAAAATTTCTAAACTTAAATTAAATTTACGATTAAAATCGGGAAAAATGGGAAAAAAAGGATTTAATTGGCGTGCACGAAAAGTGGTTGAAACTGTCATTGATGATTCAAACACATCAAAGGTAAAATTCCACTAAAAACTTTAGTTATCTCCATTTTCCTATTAAAAAATTATTCTTGAATTCTATTATAAATCCTTTAATTTTTAGATTGAAATAGATAAAAATACATACGGTAATAATTATGATCAATGTAATACGCTTGTGTTACCGTCGAAAAAGAGGAAAACGAAAATCAAAGAACAGAAAGTTCAAGTAACTAAGATTTTATCTAAATCAAAGCGCAAGCAACTAGAAAAAATCGTCGAACGTAAAAACAAGAAGGAAAATGTAAGCAATACAATAAACATTTGATTATCTTGGCTGTTGGGATTAACGGGAGTAAACGTTGGTTATTTTTTACATGTAAGAGTCTGGGCTTTGTCTATTCTACTAGTTATTTGTTACAACATTAGATATTTAAAATTAAAGCACTTGAGTGACCGAGCTTGGTTCGATTAAATTTTCAAAATATAAGCATAACGGTTAAATATTTAAGATCTGAGCCTACGTATTTTTGGTCTTATAGTAAAATTTTCGTTTTACAGCTCTAATTTGAAATACGTATCATTTGTTAAGAGAGACAATTGTCACTTCGTGTCAGATCTAGTGAATTTCTCGTTTTGGACGTCAATTGGCGATTTACACGATATTAAAGAACATTTCAAATATTGACAATATTTGTCGTGAAGTGATAGCTTACAGGAGGGGTCGGCAACCTTTTGTGGGCGACGGGCCATTTTAAAAAATAAAAATTATAAGCGGGCCGCATCATATGTTTTGTCGGTACGTGACGTTTTGGCGCCGGAGCTTTGGCGTAGGATGTTTTCCCGCGGAGGGTTTCAGTCCATTGTACCCGGGTCCTACGTCCATGCGGGGGTGGTTTTTTTGTATCAACTTTCAGTTTCCCATTTAAAACTTCAGTGGTTCAATGCCGCCAAAACGGCCAGCGCCAAAACGACGGAGTCAAAACGTTCAGCTTCCATGTCTTGTTCATTTAATGTTATTTGTATATAGTTTCAACAGTTTTTTTAATCAAATAAAATATAATTAAAAGCTAATATAAACAAAAACAAAAAACGATATTAAAAAAAAAAACTTTTTATTATTGATTTTTATTTATTAACATTTACTTAATTATATAAAATTATACTATCTATGTTATTATTAAGTCGCTAATGACCATGTTGTTAAAGCGACTATAAATAAATAAAATAAAAAAACCATACAGATACCCTTCAGTTCAACAGAAAGTACATACGAACATAATTTATTTTATTTTAATAAACATAACATTGAATACTAGTAACATCAAATGAAAAAAACATCGAAGCAGAACGTTTTGGCGCCGTCGTTTTGTCTCTTGAAAAAAATACAATAATAAAGGCGGATGTTGAATTGTAATTTGATTATTGTAACGGTTCTAATCATTATAACTAGTAACGTATTATAAAGTTTTACTTAATAGTAATATAATATAATATTAATAAGTAAAATTTAATTAATAATAAATTTTTAAAAACTGCTCAATGAAAATTAAAGAAAGCTATTAATGCAAAAAATAGAATTAAAAAATATTATGTAAATTATAATTTTTCTTGCTTGGCGGGGTGCATGCAATTTTACAACGGGCCGCATGTTGCCGATAGGATAGGGATGTTAAAAATTAATCGATTTTTATTTAAATCGATTATTATTTTCTAATAATCGATTTTTATAATAAATAATATTTCACTTGATTTTTCGACCATTTTTTTTAAAAATTATTCGGCATTACTCCTTACGGAGTTTCACTTGTCAAGTGAGACGACAATTTAAATTCGTATTCTGTAAGCCAGGGGTCGGCAACTAGGGATGTTAAAAAATAATTTATTTTTATTTAAATCGATTATTATTTTCTAATAATCGATTTTTTATAATTAATTTTCATAGTAATATTATTAATCGATTTTTAAATAATCGATTATAAAAATTACGCGTTTAAATCGATTTTCAAAAACAGCGCAAACTAGCTGTAACGTTTTTTTCATTCTTGTCATTTGAATATAATAGAAATTCTTTCAAATATTTGATTGTTAAATTTAAAAATCATTATTAAAAGATTGAAATCGAAAATAGTTTTTGAGGCAATAATTATTTTTTTATTCATATCATTTTTTTTGAGTTTTAATCTGATAAATTGTTAGTATGAATCTCTTAGGTTTCATCATTATTGGAATATGAAAAGCAAGTAGAATTTTAAAAATCACGATCATCACGAGTCACAATCGAAAAATTACGTGGAAAACCCCATCGAAAATCTAGTTGGGGTCACTATTGAAAATATTGGGAAAACTATTTAGGCGTCACTATTGAAAAAGTGCAAAAAACACATCGTTGACACATTTCAAATGTTGAAAAATTAAGGGGGGTTACTATTAAAAATTAGTCAGAAAATTACATAAGGATTACTACCAGCGATAAATTTGAAAACTACGTGGAAGTCACTATTCAAAAAGCTTTGGAAAACTATGTGACGGTCACTATAGAAATACTTTGTGGGGATCACAATCAAAAAATTACGGCAGAATTTTTGTATAAGTAAATTACTTTGGGGTCACTATCGAAAAAGGGTGAACAACGTCGGGATCATTGTCCAAAAAATTGTCTACTGAAAATTAATCAGAAAACTATGCAGGAGCTACTATTGAAAAGCTTCTTAAGTCCTACTTTCGAAAAAAAATCTGTGGGAGACACAATTGAGAAAACTATTAATAATATAATACAAGGGGGTCAGTATTGAAATACTATTTATAGGTCGCTTTTTAAAAATAATGGGAAAAAGTCTAGTTAAAATATAAGTCACTACTGAGGAAAAACTCTGAAAGCAATTTGGAGGTCGTTAGAAAATTTTTTGAATAATTATGTAACGGTTACTATAGAAAAACGTCGTGGAGGACTTTATTGGAAAGCTACTTATGGATCACTATCGAAAACCTACGTTAAGAAAACCTATAAAATAAAATTGAAAAACACATCGGGGTCGCTATTGAGAAAAGCTTTTAGAGCGTACTTAACTATTGAAAATGCGTTGAGCTTGACGTCACTATTGAAAAATGTTCGGATGACAATGTAGAGATCACTTTTTGGGGAGTCATTTAACAATAAACATTACTAGCAATATAGTAGAATAGTCAAAGTAAAAAATAATTTCATATTGTTTAAAATTAACGCCAAACGCTAAGATTACCAAAAATGCATTTAATCCTTTTTAATAAACTCCTTTTTATTTATTATGAAGAGAGCCACGCTGTTAGCAGAACTGGGAAAAGTACAAATTTCACCCGATGAACTTAATCAATTCACTTCAATAACAGCATATCAAACCAAGGGTATTCGAAAGCGATCACTTAGTTCCACAGAAGCTCCAAACGAAACCTCCGAAAAAGGAATCAAAATCAATAGTTTATCAGGAGCCAAAAGAAAACGTCTGGCAGCCGTCGAAACCGACAAAAGAGTCCTTTCTTTAGATCCAAACGTTGTTGGTTTTGAAGAAGACGAAGAAACAACTGAAGATGACGCCGAAATTTCCGAAGATGAGAACAAATCTTCTGAAAATGGTGTTTCAAATCTTGATGACACTCCTGAAATTATTGAAACCGTTGAAACTCCCCAAGAAAATCCAACATCTGACGTAGTTATCGTAGAGAACAAAACTGAACCTGTTGTAAAACCAATCGTTAAAGTTGAAAGAACACCTGCAGTTTTCGTTCATGTTGATCGAACTGCTGATATTCAAGCGGCACGACTCAAACTTCCAATTCTTGCCGAAGAGCAAGTAATCGTTGAAAAGATAAATGAGAATCAAATTGTGATTATAGCCGGTGAAACTGGAAGTGGTAAAACGACCCAACTTCCACAGTTTTTATATGAGGCAGGATATGCTCAGGAGAAATTAATCGGAATCACAGAACCACGTCGAGTCGCCGCAATTTCAATGTCCAAACGCGTTGCTGAAGAAATGAATCTGTCCAGCGACATTGTTTCATATCTCATCCGGTTCGAAGGTAACACCACCGACCAGACCAAAATCAAATTCATGACCGACGGTGTCCTTCTCAAGGAAGTCCAATCCGATTTTCTTCTCTCAAAATATTCAGTCATCATCCTCGATGAAGCCCACGAAAGAAGCGTTTATACCGATATTCTGATTGGTTTGCTTTCACGTATCGTTCCTCTTCGCCAAAAAAAGAATAATCCTTTGAAACTAATCATTATGTCAGCCACGTTACGAATCGAAGACTTCACCAACAATCGTCGTCTCTTCAAAATTCCTCCACCAGTTTTTAAAGTTGAGAGCCGCCAATTTCCAGTAACAATCCACTTCAATAAGCGCACCGAAGATAATTATCTTTTAGAGGCTTTTCGAAAGACAGTTAAGATTCACAAACAACTTCCTGCTGGTGGGGTTTTGATTTTCGTTACGGGTCAACGTGAAGTTAATTATTTAGTGAAAAAACTGCGAAATGCATTTCCATTAAAGACTTATATGAAACACCAGAGAACCAATCGCGAAAACCGAGAAAATGCTGGGGAATCTGAGTCTGATGAATTTGAAGAAGACTTCCATTTAAAGAGTGTGTTGAATAAGCGAAAAGCTGGATCTAAATTCAAACTACCAGAAATCAACCTGGATGATTACAATCTTCCGGTTGACAATGAAGATGTTGGTTCGGGGGAGTCAGAAATTGAAAATAGTGATGAGGATAATGATAGTGATGATGATGTAATGATGGATACTGCCAACTGCCAACCAATGTGGGTTTTACCGTTATACTCGTTGCTGTCTAGTCGACACCAAGCACGAGTTTTTGAACCGCCTCCTGAAGGTACACGACTTTGTGTGATCAGTACGAATGTAGCAGAAACATCTTTGACAATTCCAAATATAAAGTATGTAGTAGACACGGGAAGAACAAAAATCCGGCTTTATGATAAGGTAACCGGGGTCAGTACGTATCAGGTGACTTGGACGAGTAAAGCAGCCGCAGATCAAAGAGCAGGTCGAGCTGGTCGAACAGCTCCAGGACACTGCTACCGCTTGTACTCCAGTGCCGTTTTTAACGACACATTCAAGGCTTTCTCCGTACCGGAAATCCAACAAAAGCCGGTCGATGACTTGTATTTGCAAATGAAATGTATGAATATAAATAAAGTGGTAAATTTTCCATTTCCAACAGCACCCGATTTGCTTCAGCTAAATACAGCTCATTTACGGCTTGTTCAGTTGGGAGCACTAGATCAAGTTGGTAAAACTGGAACGGACAGTCGAGTCTCTGCATTGGGAAAAGCGATAAGTCGCTTTCCAGTGTTACCACGTTTTGGAAAAATGTTGGCATTAAGTCATCAGCAGGCGTTGGTTTCTTTTACGATTTGTATGGTGGCGGCATTGTCAGTTCCTGAAGTTCTGTTAGAGACCCCAATTGGTGAGGATGTAGATCAAAAAGTGCGAACTAAATGGGCACGGACGAGACGTTCCTGGGCAGGAACTGGTAATTCACAGCTTCTAGGCGATCCTATGGTCTTGCTTCGTGCTGTCGGTGCGGCAGAGTTTGCCAATTCTTCCGGGAACCTAGAAAAATTCTGTACCGATAACGGCCTTCGATACAAGGCTGTGGTGGAAATACGAAAGTTAAGAATTCAATTGACGAATGAGATTAAGATTAATTTGGGATTGGACGAGTTGATTGTCGATCCACAAATGAAACCACCTAGTGATAGCCAGGCGAAGTTGTTACGACAAATTGTGCTCAGTGGAAATGGAGATCATGTAGCACGACGCGTTAATCTCGATGAAATCAAAGACGATATCGATAAGTTGCAGTGGAAGAATGCGTATCAGACCTCCGAATTAGAAGACCCCGTGTTTTTGCATTCAGGCTCCGTTTTACGAAAAGAAATGCCAGAATGGGTCGTGTATCAGGAGTTATATGAAACTAATAAGATGTACATGCGAGGAGTCACCGCCATCGAACCTGAATGGTTGCCGATATATTGTCCACGTTGCTGCTCTTTAGGCGAACCATTAAAAGATCCTGAACCTTATTATGATTCGATTAAGGGAAAGGTTTTCTGTACAGTTTCCGGGACATTTGGTCGACAAAGCTGGCCATTGCCAAATGCAGTTGTTTCTTTTCCTGATATACTCGCTAAATATCAATGGTTCGCCCGATTTTTCCTTGAAGGAAAGGTTTTTCCTAAATTAGAATCGTACTCGTCTTCATTGTTGAGTTCTCCTAGTGTTATGGGTAAGTCGTGGTCACACCTTCAGCCGAGGACAGAGAAAATATTAAAGGCTTTTGCCAGTGAAGAGATCGATTCGAGGGAAAAGTTGGTTGATAAATGGAAAACTAATCCTAAATGTAAGTTGCTTGATAAAGTGAAAATATTTAGTTTTTGATAAGAGATTTTTTTTTAGATTTGCTTGCGGAATATCAGAGTTGGTTACCGCAATCGGCGTACAATGAAGTGGCCTTGTTATGGCCTCCGATTTAATCGGCAATCTTAAGAATTTTAAATAAATAAAAAATAATTTCATAGAATTGTTATCATTTTTCCTCTATATTATTTGATTTTTAAGTTACTTTTTCCATATCTAGACTAGTATTAGTCATCAAATTTGCAGCATCAAATTAATTTTTATCGATTTTAGACCAACGCGTTATTCACATTTAAGCGATATGTCGTAACGATTTATCGGCTAACTCTTAAATGTGAACGATGTCAAAGTATTCGAAATATTCCTTTCGATTCCGACCATGTTAAGATGTACCTTTCCTTCACCAAAATCCAATTATGCCTAACTTATTTTACTAAAAGAAAAATAATTTTGAACTGATCTACACCAAAAATCAAGAAAAATGGCGTAAACCATATTTGATCGAATTCAAACAGAAAAATTATAAGGGTTGAAATACTTTTTGAAAACTATTTAACGGACTTGGATAGGATTAAATTTAAATTAAAAGGTATAATAAATGATTGATTTTTTTTGAAAAACGTATTGTAAGAATCAGAGGTATAATCATTGTTATCCCCATTGTTGTATTATTATCTAATCGGAAGCATTGCAAAACGTTTCCTTAGATAATTTTCATGTTCTATTTTTAAAGTGAAACTTTTTATACACCGTCTCAAATTTTTTGGCCTGTCTTTAACATGTCGCTAAATGTAACACATTCTCGGCAGGAAATTGGCAAGTGTTTGGCAGAGCTCGTATATACATTATTAGCTATATATCATGCCGTTTTACCAGGACTGTTGCGCGAGTTATTACTGAATGTAATGAGCTATTTTCCTCTCTATGACAACGTTTTAGTATATTATAAGTTGTCATTAATTGTCAATCATATTTGTATTGGTATTTGTGTTTTGATATAAATGTTGTTCACTTGATCATGATAGACAAAGATACAGCTAGTGAGAATAATGCAAAAATTATTTTAAAATTTATTTAATTTTTATAGTGAATTTATTAGAATTATTAGAACTTTCTTCTGGTGTTTAATATGTTTATGTATGTCGGAGCGATACGTTGTTAAGTGTGATGTTTGTGTTAGTGTAGCCCTTTCGTCCCGAAACTATTTCCTCGCTATAATAAACTTTATTTAACAATGATTGAACATGATAGGTATTCTTGAAGTACCGTTACAATAGATAACAAGGCAGAGGCAGATGATCGATTTAACAATAATCAACAAATTCAATAATGAAAATAACATTCTAGTATTAACATCAATAATGGAAATTCAAAATTAGTTGCAACGGCGCGCGTCAAGTCAGACAGCGAATTCGTGCCACATCCTTTTCATCGAATAATTTTCCACAAAATTTGCAGTTACTGAAGCGCCTAAAATCCGAAAAAAAGTTTCACTTGCATCGTGGTTTCGTAAAACCATACAATAAATGTGGTTGCTTTCCATTTATTAACACAGAGCGACGCTGCGTTACTCTGCGAAACACTGCAAATTGAAACAGAGTTATCTCAAAATAATACTAGAGCGACTAGAGCAAATACTAGACTGCATTTTTGGGTTTTTTAATACCAACCTGAAGAACCTAAATAATTAATAAGCATAGGAAATCATAGGCAGAGAAGAGAATTCTTCTCTTTTGTGTTGGTAATCCTGGGCAAAACACGGTGAAACACGGCTTTTTCTAGTGTCGCGCAGCGTACAGCCGTGTTCGACATTGTCTTAAATGGAAAGCGTATATACGAACACTGCGTTACACAGCGGTCGCTTTTGGTGTAAATGGAAAGCAACCTGTATATCTTAAGTATTGGAACAATGTTTTTGCAAAGACTTTTTATGAATAGACTCGTTCATCCACTTGAATTTTTGTATAGATTTTCAGGCGATCAAACTTTTTCCACATTTTACTCTTTTTCTCAAAACTAACTGTTTTAAATAAAAATTTAATTACGAGTAAACTTGTGGGATTTGTTTTTCTCTACAATTTTGCAAGTACCATATTATCTGAAAA
Source organism: Sisyra nigra (assembly GCA_958496155.1). Classification (NCBI taxonomy): domain Eukaryota; kingdom Metazoa; phylum Arthropoda; class Insecta; order Neuroptera; family Sisyridae; genus Sisyra; species Sisyra nigra. Next base: position 32,843,351 of record OY292316.1, on the reverse strand, counting down.
TACCTTAAGCACAGAAAACTAGGTAATAAGAAAAATTGAAATTGAGAGTGTTACCCCTTAGGAAGCTTAAATATCTTTTGCACACGTACAAGCAATTCTTTGAGACTTCTCAACCTATAAATGATTAAAAATATATTTAAATTGTTTTTTACAAGTTAATTTTAAATAGTTTTTAATTATTTATTTCGATATTGACCTCTTCTAATACATTAGAAAAAATTTTATAAATGACTGAAATACTATAGTTTTGTTCCAGATGATAATTAAAACGTACAGTGTACGATGCAAGTCAAACGCAATACAACATGGTAGTAAAAGAAAGTAAAGTCATATACAATATAAAAAGTTGTCTTAATTTTATACCACTTGTAACATACAATGTGCGGTTTTATTTTGAACTGAAACCAACTATAAGCAGGCTATATTCCTTTACTTTTATAATATTTTAAAGATGTTTGGCAAAAAAAAACTAAAATAAAATCCAATTTGAAAAAAAAAAATTTCTGCCTGATATTTTAATAATATAGAAATTTAGAAAAATAATTTACTTCGGACAACTTTGGGTACTAATGGCATTAATGGGATATTAATGTTAACTTCTTAAAGTGTTCCCGTCGACAAAAAAATTTTAGAAGACATTGGGGCAGTCCTGAGCTGACCATAGACAGATAGAGTAAATATACCCGATGATTCGGTCTGGTAAAGGGTGCTTTAACCGTTTAGACCGCGAAAAATATATTTTTTATAGACGCCGACGTCATTGAAATATCCAGGTTACTTTTAGACCTCAGTCCGGACCGGCATCTATGAGATATATAAGATATATAAAAATGTGAAGTTGTCATTTTTTTAAATAAAATCTTTATTTTTACTTAATAAACTATACATATAGTAAAACAGTTCATTATTAAGGGAATGCTTGCTTTATAAAAAAGGTTTTCACAGTTAATATCTAAAATTTCATCTGTAACTATGATTAGATTCTTCATGGTGTCCAGTAATCAGAGAATTTCAGAAAGTAAGAAAATTTAGGAGGGAATTTACTTTTAAAAAAATGAAAATATTTCATTTTTTTTTTTGTAAATTTACTAAGAATTCGTTCCACTAAGCATTCAACAAAGAACACTTCGAATGTTGTGAGCACCAAATGGAACTTATCTAGATAATATCGTTTTCAATTTACTTTTTTAAAATTTATCTAAAAAATGAAAGGCATCTTCAGGGCAAGCGGGTTGTATATTTTTACTATTCCAAACTTGTTTGAAATAGTAAAGAATTTTTGAATTTCTAAACACCATGATTTCTTCAACTATTCACTTCACTTCAATTAGGCAAACGTTTTTTGATCAACTTTTCCAATTTTCTTATTCGTCCTGCCTCATGTTCCGGACTTTGCACCCCATCAAACAAACTCGTCTCCTGAGAATTGGTGGGTCGACGCGCTTTATACAATTCAATCAACACGGTTTGTTCACTTTTTTTCAACCCTTTCATATCAAGAATTTTTTGAAATTCATTCCATTGCGAATCGGGCAATAACTTCAAATACTGTTCCACGAATGATTTAATTGGATCGGTCGGCGACATAACTACCTTGAGAATCATCTCAGCTTTGGCCATTCCTTTGATCACAACTTTCGTGTAGCTGGTCGGTGCTTTGCGATTGATTTGCGACCCAATCGATGGTAAATCTATCAGAACGGTCTTAAGCATATGAGTATCGAGAAGAAGTTGCTCAGCACCTACAGTGCTAATCGGTTTGCACTTATAAATATATTGAATGAATTTTGGAATGAATGAGTTGGCAAATTTAATACAAAATTGAGTGAAGTATTTGCGTGACGATGAGAGATTATCACGCAAAACGGGAATCGTTTTTTTTAAGTGTTCCGTAACGGCGCCGACGTAAGTACTTTGATCGCCTACGCACTCGATATTTTGCCACTGGATCTTCGTCATTGCAATGAGAGCCGGCTCGCACGCACCTTCTAAGTCTTGCACCAGTATTTGGATACAATTCGAAATTACTCTACGAAAATTAATAATCAATGTAAAAGTACATTTCACAGTCGATACTTATATATAATCAGTCCGTGAAGTCTAGACTCTGCTAGCAGAGCCGGTTCAAACTTAAAAAAGAACAATCATGGTGGCGTGGCTGACTATATATAGTTGCCCTATACACGTGGTCTCTATAGATCTATATATGAGCCACTCAGTGCACACATCGATTAACTCCGTAAAGCAAAAAGTTGAGTAAATTGATAAAATAGACTTGTGAAATACATTGTCTCTTATCTTATCTCAAAGCTGAAAAGCAAATTGTCATTTAGAGCTGTTATTACTTATTATAAGAAAAATATATTTCGGATATATAAAGTTAGGAGTCAACCAAGTGTTTTGGCATGAAAATTTGTAAAAGTTGAAAAAGTGGAGTTAATCGATGTATGCACTGATATATAGAACCGAATCCCAATGAAAGCCTAAGATTATTTCATGGGCTTTCGGATTCGCCGGTTACTAATGACCATGGTACCGCTACCATGGTACGCTAATAATGACCTTAAATAACAACAACAAAAAACAATGGAAAAAACATTTTCTTGCATTTTCGAATTTTATAACGCACGTCGGGAACAATATTTTGGAATAATCAAGATATATTCTTATAGAAAATTTAGCGCTCTACAAGAAAGGTCTCTTACAAATTTTTCGATATATTTTCTTAAAAAATTGTTCAAGGTTAAAGCTGGAATGATGATAATTTTTTTAGTTTTTCCAATTTTTGGACACAGTCATCAACTTGAAAAATTTCTTAATGCGAATAACTTACGACTTGTACGATATGTCAAAAACTGTTATACAGATAACTTAGAAAGAGTAAAAAATGTACCATACAATTTTTCCAAAAAGTTGATAATTGTGCCAAAAAAATGGAAGAGACCTTTTGACCTTTTTGACCTATTTTGTTGAGCGCTTATCTATTTTATCTATAGTTCGGCTCAGTAAACGTTTGAACTATCGAAGGAGAAGTTTTATTTATCCATTGTTCAATTCATTGAGAGTAAAACTTGGTGTAATCAAGAAATCCTCTGCAGTGAATATGATTTCATTCCTAAAAACAAATATCCAAGTTCCAAAATGACACCCGTAAGAATAAATAACCAAAGCAGACAGTTCGACTTAAGTTATCTCGATTATGAGTTTGATTTAAAGAGATGAAAATACGCAGAGTTACATAGGGATGAATTTGAACAAAAATTTTTTAACTTTTTAACTTATCACGGGTGTATCTTTTAGGGAGTTCAAAGTACACCTATCCCCCGATTCCAGACAAATCCGTGTAAAATGAAATCTTTGTTTTCCTTTATAAAACCGTGTAAAACGAAAAAAACTGCGCAATTAAGTCATTTATTCAAATGGAACAAGAGTAAAACATATCCAGAAACTTTAAGCTAGATATAGTTTGCCCAAAAAATGGCGTGATGGTGTAGTGAACTTATTCTAAAAATGTATACAAAAATAGAAACGAATTTTTTTTCAAAAAATACCTGCTGGAAACTTAACAAATTCAGGTATGTTCGAAATTTATTCGCTATCACTTTGAGGAACTATCAGCTTTTTCTTCTTGATTGGTATAATGTCACTTCCATCACTAGAATATTCCGAGTTTCATTAGTTTATGAACCGTGTAAAACGAGTACCGTGTAAATCGGGGGATAGGTGTATATCAAATGTAAATTATAGGTAAAAATCCATTGAAAGATGACTGAACTACAAATAGTGAGATTTCTAGGCAGGTAAAAATACGAACATATTTATTACTCCGGAAAATGTATGATTCCTGAGAAATAATTTTTATGCCAACATAACTAAAATGACTGTTTATATTTTGCTATGGCGGTTTTCTATTAATCAATCAGTTCAATTTAGCTATATCTAGCGAAGCGGGCGGGAATCAGCTAGTTTTCTATAAGATATATCTTGGTCATTAAAAAATATTGTTCCCGATGTGAGTTATACAATTTCAAAGTTCAAGTAATGTTTTCCCCATCCTATTTAAATAGAAAAGGAAAATTTGTGATGCGGCACTTCCTAATACTAATAACTCTAACTTTTACAGTATTCTTTTAACATTTTCGATATAATTGAGAAAAATAAATTAATCGTTTTTTTTTTCTTTGAATTAGTCTAATATAGGTAAAACTATCCAAACTAAACAACAATTAATGTTGAAGAATTGTTCATTTTACAATTGACTGGTTCCACTAACAAAAGGGCCATTATGGGTATCGACTGCGATATATTATATAAAATATACTAATTTAAATTTTAATTTCATTACTTACTTATGGAAAATATCCTGTTCTTGCGACAAATTTATTTGATCAACTAATCCAGGATCCACTTTTTCTTTTAGTTTTTCTTCGAGCTGTTGAGTCGTTTCCAAACAATATTCGGCGGTCGCCATAATACAACATATTCGAGTTTGCTCTTCCCTAGTGAACTTTGGAACGTCACCTTCTTTCAATAAACTACTGAAATTTTGGATGATTCCAGACGTCGATAAATTTTGTAAGTCTCGAGTGAGCGAAGAAACACTACTTCCTGAAATATAAATGGAAAAAATGGAGATTTATAGAAGTTTCACTAGCCCATAAGGGGTCGCGCCCCACATATTGAAAACACTGATTATATTATAGAATTCTGTCTTTGATGGATGAAAAGTTTTTTCTTTTCTCATTTTTTTTTCTTTTTAGTGCATTTAAATATTAAATACCTACTTGATGGCGCAGTGATTAGAGCAATTGAGACGTCTAGTATCAAAACGGCCAATGTGCATTCTGACTTATTTTTCAGGCCCGCAAAAAACCGTCGTCACTGCAGCTCAAATAAAATAAAAATAATTTTTGAAAAGGACTTTGTCTATAAAAATCATACGTTCAAATAATATCCTGTTTAAAAATTAATTTTATTTTAGTTGAGCTGCAGTGACGACGGTTTTTCGCGGGCCTGAAAAATAAGTCAGAATGCACATTAGTCGTTTTGATACTAGACGCCTCAATTGCTCTCTCCGCTACATGCGCCAGTGGTCTGGGTTCGATCCCCGTCGAATCCCTAGATTTAAGATTAAAAAATTAAGATTCAAGACCTACAGAAGATTTCTGTGTGTTAGACAGTCGTGATATGACCATAGATGTTAAAGCGACTATAAACACCAATAAAAAAAAATATTAAATCTCCTCAAAAAATATTTGGATATTGCTTTACCAAAACAAAAAAAAATGATCTTAGTTTAGTCATGAGCTCCTATCAAATTCTAAAATGAATGTTGTGCTAAAATTTTTTTTTTTTCAACAATTTCCTCTATAAAAATGTAAAAAAACTTTCGAAATCCATGATCCTATAAGAAACTCACCTATAGATTGCACGTTATTCCCGATTTTTGGTAGATTATTCTGAAGGATTTTTAAGGCATATTCCTTTAAATATTTTTGAAAAATACTAGTAAGACCCAACATGGGTTGTCCAGTGCTCAACTGAGTGCACTGCACCATACATTTTTTATAAAAAACAAAAAGATCAGCACATGACGGTAAAATCATTGTAGTTCCATCGCCAATTTCATGACTTGGAAGCGGCTGTTTGGCATCCTGCACGAATCGATCCAACAAATCAGCCAGGTTCCTATTAATACTTTCTATGTAAATATATAAATACGGCTCGAAACATTGACCAATAATTCCATCGAAGGGCGACGAAATTTTATCCTGAGTTTTCGGATCACTAACTCCACTTGGTGGACTGTTTGCTGTGGTGGTGTGAGACATTTTTTTTTCGAGACTCTCTTCAAGAGTTACTCCTGTAAATCGTTTTCCTAGTAGACTTTCAAAATTTCCAGTTCTTTGTATAGCGTATAGTAAGAGCTTTATATCGATTTCGTCTTTACGTTTTTGCATAATTTTTGAGAGTTCATCGCGTGTGATACGACAAAACTCAACAGCGATTCGTTCAGAAACTTCCCAAGTGACAGGAAACATAGCCCCGAACTTATCTTCGAATTCGAGTAAGTGTCGTTTAATCCAAGCATAACGTTTATCAATTTTATCCAACCACGCCGTGTCCTGGTTTTCTTGGAATAAGTGAATATATTCTTGGAGTTGTAAATTAATGAACCATTTAAGTAGATCGCGTTTAACTTTAACATCGAGGATCGAGACAATATTACACGCCTCGGCTAGTTGTTTATTCGGGACGAAAGATTTGGCGTTCGGACCAGCAAACGCCTCATGAAAGTCCTTGACGATTTGCTCGGCAAGTTCCACGTGAATTTTAGCAACTTGTTGCGATAAGTCTTGAATTTGAGGTATATCGTTATAGTTTTGAAAATACGCCATCACTTCACTTATAGCTTGTAAAGGTAAAACAATTTCACCATAAAGCCTCTTTTGAAACAATGTCTTTAAGCTATCTAATCCCCCAACCAACATATGCAAGTGGTTCAATGTTGTAATCGCCGCCGTTAAGTTTCGCTTTGCACAATCCAACTGTTTAATATCTCGAGTAATTTCCCTAACCATTTCCTCCGATTTTTCGGCCTTCGACTTAATATCTTTAACTTGAACAAATAACTGACGGATAACTCGTTGTGCCTGCTCTAAGGCTAGTCGGCCATCCTGATGTGACACCGTCTGGCCTCGCACCACCGAACTAATCTCATCGTCCGTCGACCGAATTTTCAGTTCCATTTTCGCTATAACGTCATCGATATTCGACAGAGACTGTTCCGTGGGAAATAAGGTGTTAATATAATCCACGGCGTTGAAATTCGGTTGGTCCAGTGGATCGTTGCTGGGCAACACCTAGAAAAGATTCATCTTAGTCGGCTCCTTGATTTCATACTAGGTTAAACTGACCTGGTCGATGGCGCTTTGTACATCAGGCGAGAAATTGATGAGTAGGTCGAGGCCATCGTCTTCGTCGAAACAGTCATCATCTTCGGTGGAATTAAATTCCATAGTTTTTGACTGAAAAAAATATGTTGTTAATGTCAATGATTTGAATGACGTTTACGAGAAATGTCAAAAGCTGAGCTCCCAACCAAAATTATCGGAGATATTTACCGTGGTTTCGTATAGGCAATACATGTCACATATTTGTATTATAACATTCAGCTATTACCGCTATTAACCCATATAAACCTGCATTTTTTTCGAAAACTAATTTTTTATTTCTTTTTATTGTTAAAAATATGACACAAAATCATAAAATTTCAAATTTGAAAGAACGAATTACCTTACTGTTATCGTAGAGATTCAATCTGGTAACAAATAATGATTAAGTCACTTATAGAAAATATAACTAATTGTTACAGTATCATTATAGGAAACTATTTCAATTTCTTAATTATTCAATAGTTTTTTGACTTAACATTTCATATTCTTCATTACTTATATTAGGCCAGTCAAAATCGACATAAGAAATAGCTAAATTCGCAAAAGATGATGTATCTCTGATTTTTTAGTATGTTGTTTGGACCTATTAGGGCTATATATTCTCAAGTTTGCAGCTCTCAAAAAGTTATGGAAAAAATTTTATAGAGGAAAAACCGTAAAATTGTGTAACAAATTTAAAGTTTTTAAGAAATGTACAGAATAGCGTTCGAATAAAAATGCATGGATTAGGAAATATCGAGCAGAATCTAAAACAAGTTCAAAAATTTCACGGTTTTTTCTCTATAAAAATTTTTCCACAATTATTGTTGATTTTGACTGGGCTATATGTTTAGTAAATATATTTTTAATTTGGAAAGTAAAACATTGTTGATGATGTTTGTTTTCGAGCTCATATTCAAAAGTTGTATAATTATATTGCTAACTGTAATTATTATTGAGTATTAAATCAAGGTATAAACTAAAATTTATGATGTTATATTTTTAAAAAATGTTATCATTTTGACTAAAAGTTGCAATTTATCGTTATATTACTATCAGAAATAGACAAAGTTATTATAAAAGTAAACTTCGATAATTGTTAAATTTTTAAAATATAACATAAGTTATAGTTATTTATGAAAAGTAAGTCACCTTAAAGGTGTACTGCTGTTTTTACCTACATATATGCATTAGTATATACGCGAGTCGAAATTTTAGACCTATTTTAGACCTCAAAATCTGGGTTCAAGTAGATTGAAACATGACCATTTGCATTTGAATTTCAGACCTCTTTTGAATCTTCAAGTGGCATTTATCGGAAAAAATACTATGTTTAGGCCCAAAAGAGGTTGACAGCAAAAACTTAAAATGGACCCCTCTCTCTCTTTTCTCCACTCTTTCTTTGTCACTCTCTTTTATTGTTTCATTGGTAGGGTTTTTTTCAAAAAGAATAAGGTTTTTATTTTAATATTTTTTTTTATTCATTAAATATACAAGTTTCATTAATATAAGCGATAAATTTAAAAGTAATAAGAATATTAGAAATATCAGTTCTTAGTTCTTAATTTCCTTGTCCTTGTTTACCAGCTCTTTTATTTTCGCCATTTCCATCATTTTTTCCAGGATTTCCTCTTATTATAATCCACAATATACCCAACCATGTGCATTTCTTTAGAAATTTTATTTAATTCTATAACATCTCTCTGATTACTTTCAAGATAATAAATTAAAGCAAATTTCTTCACACTTTTTCTATTAAACTCGATTTTTTCACTTTTAAATTTTTTTCATTTACACTTTTAGGCCTTTTGATATAGACAATATTAAAAAATAATCAAATAGTGAAATAAGTTTATTCAATTGTTGTATAATAACTCGTGTAGCACTCGAACGGTTAACAAGAGACTAAAGCTGAGTAAAAATGAACCAGAGTGAACAGGATTAAGGATCAAACCAGTAATGGATACAAGAATACACAATATTATACTAAGCATCTAAGTATAGGAAAGAGAGAGATCAAAAATTTGGGTTATTAGTAAATAATATTTGCAATAGGTATTGTAAAAAAAAGGAAATTTACAACCATATTTTATGTTTTATGATCATAAACCTTTTTTTAGGATGATATGTTCATGTAGGTTATAATGAAGACGATGGAATCGTTTAGGTGCAAACACTGGTGCATATGCACGTAGAGCAAAAAAGTAATTAGATATTGATCACTTATTTATTCACTTCACAAACAATAGCACAATAAAATTTCCATTTAACAGCAATGATCGTTTCCCCGTAAAATATTTTTTCTGTAAAAAAAAAAACGTTCTACTGCGGTTTTAAAAAGAATAACGGTATTATTTTTGTTATTTTACTGCTACTTCTACTAGTACAGTGTCCTTTTCAATTCTATATCGGTTCTTTTATTCGTTTTTTCTTCAACATTTGCTTCCATAAGCTCCTTGAGAAGCTATAAACAACTTGTCGCTATCTTATTTTACAGGCACAGTAATTGAAACTTTAAATGAAAAGCCTCAAAAAGTTATTATTCTTAATCTACCGTCCAAAAACCACACCCACCAATAGTAAATGGAACGGGCTAAAGGTAACCAAAGTTTGATTTGACGGAAGTTAAATAAACTTTAAAAATGTAGATAAGTTATAATTATTAACTTTCTAAGTCTAGGATCCCGAAATAAGCCACCTTAGATCTGTTAACTCAAGTTTTCCATTTTTTTTAAATAAAATATTCCTAATGTACCATTTAAGTGTTGTAACGGTCATTACATTAGAACAGTGCTTTTTAAACTTTTTGAAGTCACGGCTCTCTTGGAACCCAAATCAATATGTCACGGCCCCCAAATTTTTGAATTTTCTAGTCAACTGCAGTTATTTGCTCATTAAGTACCTATTTGTTACATATACGACTCGTCGCGGCTTTCCTATAGGTAGTCCACGACTCCTCTCTCCCAGGGGGCCGCGGCCCATCTCTTTAAGAAGCACTGCATTAGAACATCACCAACATCCCGACAACATGTTACCTACATTACCTACCACCTACATTATGAAAATAAACAAAGGATAAAAAATATTACAGCAAGAAATCGTCGGATATGTACAGTGACGGAACTACAAATTTTAGGCCCCTCCGCAAAAAAATTAGATCGGCCCCCAACCTTATATGAATTTTTGCTTTTCCAATCTAGCATCCCATATTTTAACTAAGCACCGATTTTCTTGCGAAAGGTCCTTCTTTAAAGGCACTTGAGGTCTAAAGGAGTTAGCAGATATTATCATATTTTCATGTCAAGTGTAATATTTTGTTTTGAAAATTAGCATTGTCCCGTGTCCGTTAAGAATAACGACAGTTTCTTAATACCCTTATTCGTAACATCTTGGTCGAAATCCATGGTATTTTCATCGTTATTCAAATCAATTGCCGTACTGCTTCTGCTATCAGCATGTTCAAATTGCCCTTCATCTCTAGGTGTAGTATCTTGATTTTTTAGTTTTAAGTCAGTTGGATTAATTTTTTAACTATAAACTTGTTCCAACACCTGTTTATCTTTAGAAGTACTTTGATTTTCTATGATCGTAGCAAAAGATTTAAGAAAACGGGATAATTTAATTATTTTTGCTAAACGTTCCAGCTCCATTTCCAATTTCTGTTTTTTACTGCACCCTCTCTGCAGCACCACAAGTAAATAAACTAATATTAATTTTCTATAATTTTTGATAGGTACTAATTTTCTCAAAAATTTCGGGTCCCCCAAAGCTTCGGGCCCCACCGCGTCGCGGGGTCTAGCGAAATAGTAGTTCCACCACTGAATATGTACTTAAAATATGTTGATTTACGTAGTTCACAATTACACAGTTAAAGGGGTTAAAGGCAATGTTAAAGGTGTAGGTATAAACTAACGTAAAATTTAGATGAATTTTTTATATTACCTAGGTACCTAAATTTATATAGGTACACCAATACGTCATAATGATAAAATCGTAAGTTTGCAATTTCTTCGATTACCGTATATTTTGTTAGATAAAAGGATAGTTAAATCTTGAAAAAAGGCTTCGAAAATTCTTCCCATAGAACAGATATAAGAAATTAGATTGGTATCTATATAAATCGTAGATCAATCATATGAAGCACAGATCAATGTATCAGAGGCAATAAAATATAATTTGTTCATTCGGAAAGTTACGATAGGGATATAATTTTACATTCGCTTTTCAGCATTATTATCAAAATGATGATTGTTGATTTAAACTAAACGCATAGACCGTTGGTAATTTGGTGGTCGTCTTTAAGGGTAGATATATGCCTAAACTATAAAATATGATCTTTGTTTAACCATGAACAGTAAACTTTAACTAAACTTAAACTCGTCTTAAACTTTTCTATCTATAAGATATTTCCAAGTATAAGACCGTCTTTATAGTACAAAGAGGCTGAAAAGTAATACACCTTGTTAATGTTACTCGTTTTGAGCTTAAACGCAGTAATTAGTTATTGTATTACTTATTAATATCTATTATTATGTTAAAATTGTAAATTTTTCGAAAACATTGAAATGATGCATATTATACGTCATTGAAAGTTTACGTCATAATGTTTAATTCTCTCATATTGAAAATATAAGTCATAAATTAATTCCCAAAATAACCCCCATTATCGTTTTGTATGGGAAGACAAATAGTTTACGGCCTCCTGAAACGGGGAAACGCAGTACCGCACGTCGTGCGGGGGACGTGCGGGTGGGCCAAAGACATAGTTTCGATATATTTAACTCATAGTTATGTTTAATTTTGGAAACGTTTCGATAAACACAAATATTTTCAACGGCGTTCAGTCTCGAGCGATTCCTCGTCGCGTTTTCGTCCTCCGAAACACCTCCAATTGGCAACAATTCGGCTAGCAATGAGTTGCGATTGTCGTCAGTGATAACACAACGTGAAAAATTGTGCCAATTTTTTGATAAATTGGGGTGATTTCGAACCAATTTGTCGAATGGAACGTGTCCGTGCTTGTTATGTTTGATTGATTCGCTTGTGGTTGGTTTAGAAGTTAGAGAAAAAAATGTCGAGTCGCGGACGACGCATGGAAGCAGGGCTCTATGACGAGCCCGAACCACCGAGCAAATGCTCCAAATTTTTGTATTACATGTGGAAATTTTGCACGTGTGTCTTTTCACATACTATGCTCATATCGATGGTCGTTTCCTATTGCATCTTCGGTGCGTTTACATTCGAATCACTGGAAGCTGAAAATGAGCGAATGGTAAATAACATCCACACTAAAACTCAAAACTACAACAATTGAATTCAGACCGAGCACCAACAATGTGTTTAGAGTTAGTAGTTTAGGTTGTAAACATGTAATAATTTAATCGTAGGTATATAAGGGGAGTGCCACAGTTGAAGAAAGCTTTTGAAATTCCCAAAAAAGGGTTAAATTTAGGCAAAAAAATTTCAGGGTAGTTTATGGCTCAATATAATTCAATATAATTTTTATAATGTGCATATATTTAAGTACACACCCCAAAAATTGCATATCAATCCGAAGATTATTTTCAAAGTTACACACAAATATGTAAAGACAGTTTTCACTCTATGTCTATGTAAGTACTTTTGAAGCTCTAATCGTATTTTTCTCAAAACTGTGTTTTTCAAGTCGATAGATTTCTCAGAAACGGCTAAAATGATCAGCACAAGCTTTTTTAGTGTATTTTTAGTAATTAATCGAAGGCTTTTTCTCACGTAATAGTTTCCTTTTTATAAACAATTTAAGATCACAATTTTAATCAAAATTGATTTTTTTTTTGAGAACCCGCCATTTTATTAAAAACATGTTATTATGCTTATACCTACGATTAATTTCAAGATTACAAATTACTTTAAGAAAATTTGTTGGGTTTTTCAATTTAAATGATTCAGTCTAGAAATATCGTGGTAATTGCAAGATGCCTTTTTTGAACGAAGCTTTTGAAGATCAGCTATAGCAGATTTCATAATTATTATATTAATAAACTCAAATGTCTTATTAAGAAAAATTATTAAAAAATCGTTTTTTTTTTTTGGTCCCCTAACTGAATGTAACACCTTTAGGTATGCATATTCATTACGTGAATAATAAGTATTTAGGTAGGTAATTAGTCGGGGCCCAAATGCGTAGCTTTCACTAGGATCCTACACTCAACAACATCCCCCTTTTTTATTCTTTTTCATACAGAGCGTAAACTACAGCTAATTAAAATTAGAACTGATAAAAATGTACGAGACAAATTTTGTCGATAGTGCAATTATTTTAATTTTACTTAGTAGAGCTTTTCTTATAAAACACGCCCAACAAACAAAGAACGTTCTATTACGTAACGATTCTGTAAAATTATGTAACGTTCTTTCGTTAGTTAACTGTTATAGAAGTGTTATACATAATAGTTTAACGTTTGTTACTTACCTAATGGGGCATTGTTTGATTTAGCAAAAAAACTTATTTCATCATATTATGTAAATTAACATTTTCGCAACAATAGCTCAAATATAACGTTCGAATTCAAATTCAATTCTGGGTTATTTTTACTACGTTTAAATGAACAAATATTTTTAAGTTGCCAAATTATTGATAAAAATCACAATGAAATGTTAGTTTCAAATAAATTTTCACGACACAATAAATTATTACTCTAAATGCATTCTCTCGGTCTAATTGTTTTAACTTGAATTTGAAACTACCAAACTCTATACAAAACCCCAAATCTAAAAACAAAAACTAAAAAAAACAATTTTCAAATCTGTCGCTAGGTTAAAAAGAGTATTGGGGAAGTGAGAAACAACGTAACAGAGGACATTTGGCAGCTAACCCGAAACACCTGGGTGTTACACCAAGAAAACTGGACCTCGCATGTAATAAGACGTCTACGAAAATTCGAGACAGATCTGCTAAAAGCGATGAAGAAAGACGGTTGGGATGGAAACGAAGACTTAGAAGCGATTCAATGGACTTTTTCGGGAGCCTTATTTTACTCTATTATTGTAATCACAACAATTGGTAAGTCATACTAAAAAAAAGAGTTAGGTTTTAAATTTAAAAAAAAAAACTTTAATTTAAATTTATCGAAAACAGTATAAGTACACCTTATTATCTTGAAATATCAAACAGCTTTTAAAACAAGCAACTTGATTAGTCGTTGGTAATTTATCAAACCAATTACGTTTACGTTTCGCAAATTTGATTGGTTGTTTTACTATTATTTTTAAAATAAATTACTAACTACGAACTAGTTTTTAGTTAATAGTAACTAATTTTTAGTAACTAAAAACTAGTTCAAATCAATCTTCTTTCTTTTGATTTGAACGAAAATATGGATTCTGCCCTTGATATGGCCTCTGTGGTGGGCGTCCTGCGGGAAAATCAAAAGGACCTCCCGGTCCTATTAATACTCCGTTTTCAGCCGAATGAAACTGTGTGTTGGGTCCTCCAGGATACGGCAAAGCACCTCCATTAGCACCAGGTCCTACACACAAAAAATCTCTTTATTTTAACTAATAAAAAAATTGACTACCAACCTCGATTTGCTTGGGGCCCAAATGAAGGTCGTCCTGGTCTCGAGCCGGGCCGACCAATAATTCCAGTCGGTCCACCAGGACCGACCAAAATTCCTTGCTCAGCTGAATGGGTAGGTTCCTGGGGAGCAGGACCTCCTTCAAGTGGATTTCCTCTACTATTATAACAACAGTACTGCTTTCCTACATCACAGTGTCCCTGAAAAAAGTAAAATTTAAAAAAGATTCGTCTATCAAATTAAGACCTACAAAGGAGATTCCCGGAGTATTGCAGTTGAGTTTCGATGAACATTTGCATCGGTCGTAGTTTTTAATAGCAGGTTCACGCTGCCAGGATGGAACAGGTCCGGTTAAAATTGCAGTAGGGTCTCGGTCGATGGGACCTACATTTTGGCTTGGGTAAGGTCGATTGATAGGATCGATTGGATTGACAGGGTTGATGATTCCATATCGATCTGTGTTGGAAGGACGAGGAGGTCGGTCGTTCGGATAACGATTTGGAGGATATCTATCTAATGGATAACGATCGTTTGGATATAGTCCTGGTCGGTCTCCTGGGTATGGTCCTGGTCGATCTCCTGGATATGGTCTTGGTCGATCTCCTGGATATGGTCTTGGTCGATCTCCTGGATATGGTCTTGGTCGATCTCCTGGATAAAATCCAGGTCGATCATTTGGAAAGGAGGCGGGCCGATTGTTACTTGGATACCGGTCGAAAGAACCGGGTCGATTTTCTGGATAACGATTGACTGGGAAGCGTTCTTCATCGACTGGATCATCTTGTAATGCTGTACTAGCCTGCGACTGAATATAGTCTTTTGGAGGACGAAAATCATTCGGTTTTGAAATAGGTCGTGGTTGGATTCCTTCGGTCTCTTCACCAACTTCATACTGCGGTAACGGTCTTTGACTTTGGATGTAATCGTGTTGTGGTCTAAAGAGAGCTGGTGTCCGGTTATCGATCGATCGAGCACTTGACTTCCATTTCCACTTATCGTCCTCAGCCTGTGATTGATTTACGATGCAAATCGTGGCTATCACCAATACAAATCTTGTCTTCTCCCACATTCCCTAAAAATAAGAGAAATCCAGCCTTGACTTGAATGATTTTTTTTATTATAAAATCACAAATTAATATGCAAAACACTTCGTTTCGATCTGACCTCAATTTCCTTAAAGGACTAAGATCATTTCTTCATCTCTGAAGACGAGTTACTCACAATTTTTTCACGGAAAAAATCAACAATTGGATTCTCGTTTATTTCACACAACAATCACCGATCGAAAACAATCACGAATGAATCGAGAACTGATTATTAAACAGCATAGAAGCAGTGAAAAGTGAAAGGAACCAAACGACCAAATGGACGAATGAAATTTCAATGAGCAGTTCGTTCAGTTGTGAGATTTAAATTACATAATATGCGTGCAAAACACCTACCGATTTGCTCCCAAAAAAAAAATTTCAATTTAATCAGCGACACTCAAACAAAACCACTAAATGATTACAAAATATTGCAGTTTTGTTCTTTTAAAGATTTTCCGTTCGTATAAAAAGTGGCAGGGATTGAGATGAAGATCAAAGGGTTCCACTTTGGAGGCCCAAAAGGAGAGAAAAGTGAGAGATTTTCTTAGTCTCCCCACTGAAAATCCGCCCTTCTCAGGAGAATTTTTGTGTTTTGTGCGACGGTAAACAATCTTTATGAAAAAATCTTCGTGAAATTTTTGTTGAAAATTTCAAGGAAAGAGGATGTGGGAGTTTTTTGAAGAGGGGTACCTCTGTTGATCGCGTTTTTTGTGTGTGTGTCTTACTGTGACATTGACCCAAAGAATAAAACGACCGTCTGAAAAATTGATGAAATCATGCAATCCATGAAAATAGTTTCGTTATTTATAAGAAGCATATGAAAAATTTTAATTGTTATTGCTTTATTTTTTCTTAAGAAAATAATTTTATGGATTAAATTGAGTAAGTCGAGTAGAACGGATGGGTGTCAGACTCGACCGACTGACGGACATTTGTCAGTCTAATCTGATTGAGTTTGAATGAAAAATTTCACTTGAAATCAGAGAGTTATGAAGACACCGCAAATGAAAGGAAAAACGGAAGGAAGTCGTCGTTGAATCAAACAAAGAGGGCGAGTAAAAGAAAAATTTCGCTACTATGATGTAATCTCAAATTGAATAGATTTACTTTCTTTTGTTGTAATAATTAAATCATTATTCAAATTTTTCCGAAACAAAAAACAAGTTTTTTTTTCCAATATTTAGAGCAAAAAATGAGTCTATATAGCTAATTGATCATATGTGATCGATTGGGAATTTCCAGATTTTTTTTATTGGTCATGACCTCGGTTTTATTTTTTTTTTTGTCTTTTCATCGTTAAATTCCAATTCAACACATGCAACAATTATACACATGACATCCATATTGTTTTATTAGAAACGGAAATTGAACAAATGAAATCATTGTTTTGATCAAATTATATTTTTAGGTTATGGCCATATTGCACCAAAAACGCATTGGGGCAAAGTGGTGACGATTTTCTATGCGATTCTCGGTATTCCGTTGATGTTGCTATGTTTGTCGAATATTGGTGACATTATGGCGACGTCCTTTCGATTTTTATATTGGCGCGTCTGTTGCTATGTGTGCACCAAAAAGCCGAAACGACATCGAAGAAGTGCACGATCGTCGAGGGGCGGCACAATGCGACAACAAGGGTACGAATTTTTCTATAAATGTAGGTTTTTTAACCAAAATAACAGTTTTTCCAAATTACTCACATTAAATCGGTACCTCGAATACGTAGGGGAAGTAAGCCTAAAACGGGTAAGCTAAGCGCGAAGGAAAAAAAAACTGTAACATTCGTATTATATGATAGGTTGATTTAGGTACTTTATACCTAATATAGAATAATAATTAAACTTTGAAATAACATACGATTTGACCACATTATATGTTAAGTATTTATTTATTTTAAAAACTTCCTTTGGGCAAAACAGGTAGGCTTAGGGCAAAACGGGTTAAAATCTTATTACATATTACCTGTAATGAGTATGAAACTCATGAATCAATTTTATATAAAATTAACGTACCTACTACCTACCTATTAATTTTACACATTTACATAGTATTTAATTAATGAGTCTCAATATTTATTGGCTATTTTGCCGATAGAGTTTAATACTAATTTTATACTTATTTAATCACACTTTTAGAGTTACCAATTATTATAGAGATCAAATATGTTAATTTTGTTATATAGAACAATAATTATTACTCCTACAATTTATAGATATCAAATAGAAAATACGAACTGATAATAAATTGAAGCTAAAATACTTCAGAACTTCATTTTTGGCACAAATCACAAAAATATGTCCTAAGTATGCCATAATAAGAAATACCTACCGATTCATAAGCCTATTCTTTACAATCTCCACAGTCACGATCCAATTTTCTTTAGGTGGATCTTCATACGGATCATCACAAACGCAGCATAAATATTTTTTTTCTGCATACTTTTCATGTTAAATTTTTTATATCTTTCTACCCGTTTAATTACCGTTAATATAAATACCCGTTAATATTATAGCGATTTTCGACTAATCATTAAACGCTTACCTTGAATTTTTTTAGTATAATTAGCAAGAAACTTGTATTGAAATTCCTATGTTTGTAAACAATTCCGGCGCTCGAGCTTAGCTGATCAAAGCTCGTCAGAGTTAGACAAATCTCCGCGCACGCGCACAAAATGCTAATGCTTCATACAAGAGCGTAAAGACTGCTTACCCGTTTTGGACTCACTTCCCCTATTCAATAATAAATTATAAGCCAAACTTTATTTAAGTAATAACAGGAATCATCAAAAATGCCAAAAAAGAATTTAAAATTTAGTTTAGCGGTTCATTATAGCTTTGGTGTGAAAGATTTTTTTTAATTTTATAATGTTATATCAAAGACTATGTTATCAATAGACAGGTTTTAAGGGAATTTTAATAGGCAATAAAACATTTCATCTCATCGCTCTTTATTTTTCTTTGGATTTCTTTTTTTAACGTTCTTGCGATGTAGGCGACGTACGTATAAGGGTGCTTACAATGCTAAGAATCACGAACGTCTCAAGTTTTTTCTCTATTGAACAAACACTAACTGATGCTGAAAAAAAAAGAAATTGAATCCACCGACATCTGTTTTGAGCCTTCTTCTTAAACTGCTTCTATAGTGTTGGTCATTATTTGTTCACAGTAAATTTTTGTGTTGATACTTCTCATTTTCTTTTTCTTCTAATATAAAACGTGTGTCGCTATATTGCCCATTATAGTCTTTGTTGATCACTTCTCCTTTTTCTTCCTTTTCGTGCTTCTTTCATAAGAAAAAGTGACAACTAATTTAAGAAATAAATTTCAACTTTTCAAAACACAAGCAACCAAAACAACGACCCAGTGACTTTTAAAATCTCTCATTTTTGATACCTTATATTTTTTCAGTCAATCGACTAACAATGAAAATTTCCTTCGGTAATGTTTCCAAAAGCTTTTTTCATAAACCTACCCCCAAACAAGTTACTTAATAAAATACTAAGTAGACATTTTTAAAATGTTTATTTTTTTCTTGTCAGAGGTCGGTATTCAGCAAAACGCAGTGCATCTTTTCGACGTTCAGTTCGAACATCGCAACGTTCAGCTGATAGTGGGTTTGGTTTTTCAGACGTTAACGCTCCCTCATCTTATAGTGACACGGAATGTCGGTAAGTATCCCCCTCCCCTTAATAGATAATAAAAGATGAGTAAGTATTATTTTTTTAAGCTATAATGGCACTGATTCGGGATTGCAGCGAGCATTAAGACCATCCCAGATCTCTCATTTCTCAGATACAGGTGTTAGTACTTTACCGTCAGGCCGAGCTACGGATTACAGAAACGCACGTGGTGGATCTTTAGATCGATCACGGATACGTGACAATGAACAGGTTGACCAAGAAACAGCAGCTCGAACACCTGTTCTTTGTAATAAATACGCAGTTGATAAAGATGGAGGCCCCAAAAATGCCTCAGAACGTTCTCGATCCGTACCACATCAGTATTTGGAACCACCAGTTGAACTAACACCACCAAGCCCTGTGGAGAACTCACGGAAACGTGAACGACGTAGAGCTGGTTCTAGTAAGTCCTACTACGGAATCTAATTAAGAATGAAACTTAATTTGTTTATTTTAGCTCATCATAATCCCAGTCCACGAATTATGTCTCCAATGGGTTTTGCAGTTCATCGACAACGCTATGACGATTTTTATGACGATGACGATTATTTCGATGATATGTATTATGGAGGAAGTAACGGAGAGCGACGAATCAAACCAGTACCGATTTGGTTATGCGTTTTTCTAGTTGTTAGTTATATTTTGGGCGGTGCCTTTTTGTTCACACGATGGGAAAACTGGGTTTTTCTGGATTCAGCGTATTTTTGTTTTATTACTCTCACAACAATAGGATTCGGCGATTTTGTACCAGCCAAAAGAGTCAAACAAAATGCCGAAGTCAGTATTGCACTCTGTTCGCTTTATCTACTATTCGGAATTGCTCTGCTGGCGATGAGCTTTAACCTAGTACAAGAAGAGGTCATTGCGAACGTTAAATCAGTTGCGAAACGGTTGGGAATTATCAAAGATGACGAGGAAGAGGACGTTGACGACTAACCAGTTTACGTTTTTTTTTGCTTTTTCTAACCCAAAAAAATCTGAAAAATTATGAAAAAAAATTTTTATATAAAATCTTTATTAAATAACTTAACGGAAATAATTTTTAACACTTCCTGGTCTATAAAACTCTTTCCATATAACAACAGCCATCGTTTTCCAATCTTTTTTTTCGTTTTGGATCCCCAAAATTTACGCACATACATTTTTTAGCTGTTCAATTAATTCGTTTTGAAACCCTTACACTTGCGGTGCACACTTGAACTTTTTGCTTAGTTATACTACTGTCGAGGATTATCGGAAAAATACTCGAAAAATCCAGCTACGAATATTTGCTCATTTTCCAATTTCGTTTCACTCATGAAAATTTTCATGAAAAAATCAAAGGTTTTCATTCAATTTAAACGAATAAACCACGCTTTAAGAAGACTCTTAATAGTCCAATAGCTATCAAATCCACTTCAAATTCTTCTGTCAACTCATTCAAATAATGAAGAACTTCTTGTAAGGTCTCATCTGGGTCGTTATTAAATCAAAAATTACAAATAACCACGTGATAATCAATCATCAAATTAAGCATTTTCATCATTTGCTTCAAACCAAGCTCAATCTCTTGAAAGTGTTCACTCAGAATCTTTTCAATTTCTTTGCTATACTTTTCGGTTAATTCTCTTACCTATATCATAAAATTGTTGCAAGAATTGAAATAATATTCTAGTGTATGTTGAACCAGGGGTTGTTTATTTTTGTTGCAAGACGCATCAAAATTGCCCAATATTCTGGTTTGAACAACTTTAAGAGTAAATTTGACGGTTCTACGCCTAGTTGTTGAAGGATTGATGCGAAACTTGAAAAAATTAGATCGTAAAATTTCTTATTAAAATCTTTATTTGCCTTCGGTTGATTGTTGAAGACGATTTGGTTGAAGATTTTTTCCACGGCTTGAAGGGTAATTTGGTTGTATTCTATCGCTTTTTCAAAAAGATCGATTTGTTTCGAGATAATTTCATCGTTTTGAGAAAATTTTTCGATTAGAACCCAAAGTTTTTCAACTTAATCCAACTAACATTTTAAGAGGTTTCTGAGAGTTTGTCTATAAGGAAGGCGAGATGATTTGAGGTAAGGGTGTCCAACATATCTAGAATTGAAAGGATAAGCTTCGCGACGAAATTATTTTTGAGTTGTTTTCAACAAAGTTTTAATAAAAGCTTGATCAAACGAGTATTTTCTGAAAGAAAGGTGTTTAGATAATTTAGAAAATGAATCAATCCAGGTTCCACCTTCAAGGTGCAAACGCAAGAAGTGGTTTTGGATTGCACGATTTTGGTCGAACTCTGAGTTAACCCAGGCGAGGATTTTGGTTTCGGATACGAATTCGGAAAGGTTAAGTTGAGATGTGATAATCGCTTCGATGAAATTTGGTCGAAAATAAGGCTAAGAAAGGATTCCGGATGAGTGGATGGAGATTGAAATGCGAAGTTGAGAAGAGCTAAAGGAACTTTTGAGTCATTCTTCCTGAGACCTGAATATCCAATAGACACATTGATGATTTTCAATTGTAAACTGAGATGTTTTTATAGCTCTCAGCAAGTTTCACAGCAATTTGGATGCGGTCACTCAAATCAATTTTTGTAGAAAATAAATTGGATTTACGATATTTTTTCATGGACGGTAATTGAAGTTGAGCTTTGTTGAAGATCATGAGGGAGTCTTGCTTTCGTCCTTGGCTCCAATAACAGTTATGATAATAGAAGTTTGAAATTTCGTTTTTTTTCATACTCGCCATAGGTATCGATATTTGTCGCCTCTTAGGCGATATCTTTTCAAAAAATTGATTTGCTACAAACTCATAATATATGCGAGGACTAAGCGCATTGAGGAAGTTTTCTAAATCGTTTGGACGTAGCTTCAAACAGAGAGTATCTAAACGAAGGCAATTTTTGAATTTTTTTGAATTGGTAATGATAATAATATTCTAATCGATGCAATTAAAAAATTAACTATAATAATTTAAAATCATTGAAATTACGTTGATAGTGCCTTCAAATTTCTGTTGAATAAAATTCGAAATGTTCGCGCCATTTTGGAGTTACTTAAGCTGAAACCATATTTAAATTTTAATCAAAATTTTTACATCTTATCGTTTTTATGCATCCACGGTATAATTCATCTTTTTATGTTTATATTACCCGATTTTTAACGTGTGTTTAAATGTGCCAACAAAAAAATTCCCCATAACATTTTCGTTTATCTTTCCAAGTACTTTTTCAATGATTAGATTATAATATAAATATTGCTATTTAAAACACCCGGTTTTAAAATGAGACCAAACCTCTAATTGATTATTATGTAAAATATGTTGTATATTTAAAGAATTAAACGTCAAACAAATTCCAAAACCCCCCTTTATTGAATTTTTCCAGGATAAGGTATCAAATAAAAGTTGTAGGCGTTAATGCGTATAAAAACTATAGCAAGTTTAAAGAAAATCGTTGGAGCCGTTTTCAAAAAAATTTAAAAAGCTCAAAAACCCATTGAATAAAAGTTTAGCTTTTCGTCAACCGATTTTAACCAAAAGCTTCGCAACATAACTAAGATATAATATAAAGGCAAAATTCCAAATTTGGTGATATTCAGATAAAGCTTTCGATACGATATATACGAAACCACTTTTTTGGACTCATAGGACCAAACAACATGTATTTCCGGTGAAAGCTCGAAATTGAAAATTCGACCCGATTACAATACTTTCTTTACAATATAGTAGTAAAAGAAAGTAAATGCATGAATAATGAGTCAGTGGGACCAATTCCTATATGATTTTTTTGAAATCTTATAAATGTTTTTCAGCCCCTAAATGAACGAAGTAATAAACTGCAAAAGAAAAGCTTCTTCACATTTATATGTTGATTGAATTGTAGGAATATAATTTTTTTAAATTGATGTTGTAGGACAGTGGTGGTAAATCTATGACCCACAAGACTCTTAAATGACCCACGCGTTGAGTCTTATAAACTCATTTTTTAACACGAAAGACATCAGAACAGACAATCCAAAATATGGGAAAAGTTAAATTAAAGATAATATGTAATATTGAATTTATAAAAAAAATCTATTAAATCATTAATGATTTTAAAAGGAAATACCAAAAAAAGGTCAAATTGGAAATTTTTTGCGTTTTCAAATTATTTGTTCCTTTTTTACCACTTCCTCTACCCTTTCCAAATAACGCCATTGCTTATTGACCCACAGACAAATATTTAAAAAAAGATTAACAAAATTTGACCCACTTCACAAAATGGTTCGCCATTCCTGTTGTAGAGAAAGAATTAAAAATGCTTTCAGCCTCTTTTTTGAACTACGAGATTTAGAGGTGAAATTTCGGAAAATCTTTCCTTAATGGGAACCACAGTCCGTTTAGGAGTAACAGTTAAAAATGCATGGTTTTTATCTCCAATGTTTAGCTTCTATATATCAGAAAATATTTTTTTTCGTAGATTAAGTTGTGCATTAAAATGTTATACTTTCGTGAATCCCCGAAAAAAAAACTTAAAATATTAAAACTCCTATAAGCCGAGTGCTACAGTTAATTCCAGGATGAATGATTGAATGCAGGAGAGCTATGCTTTTATTGTAAATCCTGTTAAATTTCTGTATTTAGCATTATTACTCTCACAGCCATCGGTTTGTACCAACTTGGTACCAGCTAAAAAGGTCATGCAAAACTTCATAGCCAAGATTGCTTCTATACTTACTTAGGGTACTTACTTTAAATTCCACTGAAAGTTACTTTGTTTGCAATGAGCTTAAACTTAATTTGATTTGGCGAAACAGTTGGGAACCAACAAAGATACCAGAAAAAAATGAAGACAACTTATACCCATTCGAGTTTTTGTTTTTTCAAACTAAAAAAAAATCTGAAAAAAAAAACAAGAAAAAAAAACTTTTTTTTAAAATTTTTTTATTAAAAACTTAACGAAAATATTTTTTTTTAATAACTTAACGAAAATATTTTGTTATTAATAACTTAACGAAAATAATTTTCTAACTCTTTTTGGTCTTCTTGGTCTGTAAAAACGTTTCCATACAACTCAGCCACCGTTTTCCAATCTTCCTTTCGATTTGGATCCTTGAAAATTTCCACACATTCATTCCGTAGCTGTTCAATTAAATCGCTACATTTTTGTTGACTTAAGTCAATTAAAAAATCAGTAATTGCTTTACAATCGTTATTGTTGGGATAGTGGTCTTTTCGAAGCAAATAACCAAGAATAGCTTGAGAATTTTCGGACAAGAATTTTGGATTTTCTCGATTAAAATACTCGATAGCTTTCTTGGTTGGGTCGTGAATCAATAAAAATTTTCTTACTTCCTCGAATCTTTCTTTCGGAATCAGCGTTTCGTCAAAGAATAAATTTAGATGCGATATCAAATATCGAGTTTCAGATGCTTTAAAACCATGATGAATAAATAATTCCACGAGCCAATCATAACTTTCATCTGGTATCCTTAAAGTTGGGTTTCTCTCGTGAAAATCAGCGATCGCATCGATCAAGGAAAAGACAATCGAAGAATCGTCCACCCAAAACTCCGAACTGATCGGATGCAAATCCAAAATCTGATCTAGAAATCGACACAAAAATAGTCGTTCCAATTCAAAATTTTCCTTGTATAAATTCCAGACACACAATGAAAATTTTAAAAACTCCCGGATCAAGAAGTCGATATTTGATCGAGGCACATCGCGCTCATTCTTCACATAGAAATCAATGATCTTATAGAAGCAAAGCATTTGGTCAATTTCTACATTTCCATCGTCTGGATGCATTTCAAACTCTGTTGTCTCAACAAATCGTTGTAAATCAAGCCAAAACTCTTCATCGCACATCTTCGAATCCAAGTCATTCTTCGCAAAAATCTTTACAATTTTACGTCGAGTTTGCTGATCCTCAGTACTCTCTATTTCTGACCAGAGTCTTTGCAAGACATCCCACTTCTTATCTCGAACCAATTTACCAATCAAATCTTCAATTGGTTCTAAATCAGACATTGTTTTTGAAACTCTTACACATGCGGAGCCCTTTTGAATTTTTCTGCTTAATTCACAATACTCCCGAGGGTTATCGGAAAAGCACTCTAAAAATCCAGCTACGAATATTTGCCAAATTTTTAATTTTGTTTCACCCATGAAAATTTTCATGAAAAAATCAAAGGTTTTCGTTCGATTTAAATCTGTGAACCGCGTTTTAAAAAGACTCTTTAATGGTTCGATTGCTACCAAAAGCACCAAATCCAAACCAAGTTCTTCAGTCAGCTCATTCAAGTAACAAAAAACTTCTTGTAGAGTCTCATCTGGGTCGTTATCAAATCGAAAATCCCAAATAACCACACGGTAATCAATTATTAAATCAAACATTTTCATTGGTTTCAAACCAAGTTCAATCTCTGACAGGTTTTCACTCAGAATCTTTTCAATCTCCTCTTTAATTTTTTCTGTTAATTGTTTGAAGTCATAAAATTGTAGGAACAACTGAAATAGTTCTCTTGTGTTTTGAACCAGTTGTTTATTATTTTTGTGGAAAGGTGCATTAAAGTTAACCAAGATTCGGGTTTTGAACAGTTTTAAGAGTAAATTTAACGGTTCTACCCCTAGTTGTTGAAGGATTGATGTAAAACTTGCAAAAATTGAATCTGAAAAATCTTGATTAAACTCTTGGTCTGTTTCCAATTGATTGTTGAAGAGAATTTGGTCGAAGATTTTTTCCACGGTTTGAAATTTGATTTGGTTGCATTCTATTGATTTTTCGAAAAGGTCGATTTTGTTCGAGTTGATTTCGTTGATATGAGAAAACTTTTCGATTAGAATCCAGAGTTTTTCGTTTAGTTCCGACTGGAATTTTGAGGGAGTCTTTAGAAGTTGGTCTATGAGAAAAGCGAAATGATTTGAGGTAAGAGTTTCGACCGAGTCGAGAATCGAGATAATGAGAACGAAAGCTTCACGGCGATGATTTCTTTTGGTGATGTGAAACAAAGTTTTCGCTAAGCCTTGATTAAATGAAGGATCTTTGGAAAGCAATTTAGATAGTTTGGAAAAGAATTCGGTCCAAGAGCCGAGTTTAAAATACAAACGTAACAATTGGTTTTGAAAGGTAGAATTTTGGTCGTATTTTGAGTTGATCCAAGCAAGGATTTCGGTTTGGGGCATTTTCAAGACGTATTTTTCAAGTGAAGTATTGCTGAAGAGGAAATCGTGAACACTACTAGTGAATTCGGTTAGGTCAAGTTGAGATTTGGAAATCGCTTCGAAAAAAACTTGATCAAAAATTAGATGGAGATTGGATTCTGGATTGTTGTCTGGTGGTTGAAGTGCGAAGTTTAGTAGTGTTAAAGGAGTACTTAAGTCTTTTTTCTTGAAGATTTGATAGGACAAATTAATAATTTGAGGACGTAACTCGATTTGATCACGATAGTTTTCCATAAGTTTGGCAGCAATTTGAATTCGATTGCTAAAATCAAATTTTGTTGAAAATAAACTGGATTTATGACGTTTTTTCATCGTTGGTAGTTTTAGTGGAACTTTGCTGAAGATCTTGAGGAAGTCTTGCTTTTGACCTCGGGTCCAAGGAGAATTATGACGGTAGAATAATCGTAAAAAATCGTCTTGATCATACTCATCGTAAGTATCGATATTTTCAAGAATATTAACGGCTTTTTGCTGAAGCCATGCAAGCAAATCAGTTTGTAACGACGCTCTTTGGTCTTTGGATTTCACAATTTCAAAAATTTCTGTCCAATTATACGTCGCGGGTTTAAATGTGCCTCCCTCAACTTGTTCACGTAAACAATCAAAAAACAAATTTTCCATTTTCTTTCGATATTTTTCCTTGCTAAAATCGTAATATGACGTTCGTTCTATGTAGAGTCGCATTAAATCATGGGCATCCAGGCCATGATCAAAACGCCATGAGATCAATTGTGGAACAATGCTTCTTATGGGAATGTGGTGAGCCTCATCTTTGACAACGGCAATTCGGAGTTGGTCAACCAACAACTGATGCAGCTCATCAGATACAGTAAGTTCTGCATATCTTTCTGATAGGATCTGGAAAATTTGTTCGCGAATACTTTCCGAGTCGTTGCGATATCGGTCGAAAAGCCACGAAAGCACACGAATAAGTTCAATGAAATTACTATTGATGATACAAGTTTGGATCAATGGTCGCACCAAAGAGCACCGCACTGCCATTTGGCTGGACATCACCATCATTTCCCGCAGTCGTGGTACCGATTTCTCGATTGGAAGCAACTGAATTTTCTCAGCAGCTCGATCATCTGGTCGCAAAGTCCTTTCTACATACGCCTCTCGAATCTCTTGTGGTAGCACCGCCAGAAGATTCACATTGACTGAATTTGAATTAAGAGAAATCACATCTTCAATGTCATATAAATTCTTTTTCAACTTTTTCTGGTATATACAAGCCACAAGTTTTTCTTTTTCTTTCAATGTCAGTGTCTTCATTAATCCAGTACAAAACGGATTCCATCGATTAAAAAGGTTGGATAAAGAATCATTGTGGCAATAATTCACCATAAAATCAACAAATTGATCTTCAGATAACAAGTCTCGCACCAGTTTAGCTCGCGTAAATTCTGCAATTCTGAGCGCCTTGGTAATAAACAAGATACGATCATGTTGAATTAATCTCTTTACGAAATTATATCCTAAAATATTCTCTCTTGGATAAAAATTTAGATATTTTTCGAGAATATCATAGAACTCGTTTAAGTTTTCTTGTGAAATTGAACGTTTCAAACCAAACCAAGGAAATTTGATTTTGTTGTTTGATTCGACTAGAAATTGGTCTTTGATTTGAACATAGAAAAGATCGAAAAGTTGCGGAAAATGTAAAACTTTTTTAGATAAGGCGTCCAATTCCAGCGGTGTTAGTTTTAGAGTATAAATTTCAATGGTGGAGACGATAAATTCCGGTGAACCATATGGAATGAAGCATCTCACATCAACCAGATTAGATTTTTTGGAATATTCGTCAAAGAACTCTTCAGCGTTGCGGGGATTACGGCAGAATTTCGCAAGTCGATGTAACAGTTTGCAGCGCACCACATGGGAGACATGCGGTATGATTTCCGAGTCGAAATAAGACCATTGGGTTAAAGGACTTGGTTCCTCGTAGAGCAGATTCAAGTTGATAATTGAGGTTTGAAGGACCAAATTAGGAGGGTTCTTCAAAATTTCTATAGCGTGGGTGAGAAGTTTGAACTTTTTGATCAAATTAAGTATCAAATAACGATCAACTATGTGGTATCCATAAAGAGACGTGTAGAATTCTTCAAATTTTTGATCTACGACAGTGAAGATGTTAAGGAGTGAGTTCAATGCACGATATTGCTCAGGTTTGTTAGCGATTTGGGAAATTCGTTCAAGTTCAGGTGAAAATTCCGCCATTACTGAAATGAAAAAAAAAAATATATTTAAATTTTCTTCCCCTTTCATAGTGGAAGAAACGGCGACGAATTTTTGAAAGGTGAGACAAAATGAAATTGTGAAAAAATATAATTTCGGCATGCCTCGATTAGCTAATTTATAAAATAGTCATGATCTCCAAAGTTACGATAAAATTCCAGATTTCCAAATATATATTTATTTTTCAACAACTGTGAGTATTAAACTAAAAGATAAAAAAAAATCAAGTTGCCACAAATATATTTTTTTGATTTTTTTTTTTTTGTAAATGTTATATTTATGTTGCGCAGTAACGAAATAACCGCAAACGCGCTACAAGACTTGCGGGACTGGATTCGCGAAATCGGCGGATCGGCGAAATTATATTTTTTCACAATTTCAACTTGCCCCAAGGACTTTCCCAAAATTCGTCGCCAGCTCTTGGACTATTATTGATAAGTATTCCCAATAAATATTATGTTAAGTGTGAAACTTCTTTCATAATTTTTAAAAGATACAACCACAATTATAGGCTCTATTTTTGACAATAATTTTGGGAAAACGAAATGTTTCCGAAAATTGATCATTTTTTATAGTTTTTTTTTTGGTTTTAACAACAGCTTCTTTAACTAAAGGTGACAGTGCAACCCTATTAGTAAATATTCTATTTTTCCGAAGGATGCTACTTAGCCAGTGAAACACAATAGTAATATAAAAGAACAAGCAGAATATAATTTTTAACATAAAATTTCTCACTTTTAAAATTTGATTACCTAATCACCCTTCGTTTAATTCGATTAAAAAAAAAACTTAATTTAAACTAAAAAAAATTCTTTTACTGCCATTTCCTAATACCTATAAACATTCGCATTCTACTCGTATTCTACAATAGAGTATCTAAAGCAAAACTTTTGTATCATTTGTGATCTAGTTCTAAAACTACAGTGCACTGTTGTGTATTTTTTTTATTAAGCTGAAGATATAATCTGATAAATAAATAAAATATAAATTCAAATTACGCGCGCCTAGTTAAAAAAAAACGGAGCGGTTTTGCGGCCAACTTCATATTGTTAATTTTTCGCATTTTTCGTCACCCTGATGCGCGTGCATCTTAAAATTTCACTCTCATCATTTTTTCATAACGCGCCTAAAGAAGTATAACTTCAAAAATTGTAAAACTTATTTGGTTAAACCAGGGGTGTCCAACCCATTTAACCATTTGGGCCATATAAAATGTTGCCAAAAAAAAATTGGGCCAAAATCTAGTTGAAGCCTGTTTGTGTATTAATATACGTATGTACCTACTACAAAGTTTTATTTATTCCCTGTTTTTGGAGTAGTATAGTTCCAAGAAAGTAAATGTTATTTAACAAACGTAAAATGCTCCTCAAAATTCAGTACTTTTAACATGAATTATTATATTATATTATTAATTATTATATTAATATGGAACATTTAAATATGATGTAAATATAACATATATACTTAATATAATATATATAGTTTTAAAAATATGTTAGTATTATAGGTATATTATTATGTAAACTTAATTAATTAGAAATTCTGAGTATAAGTATGATAAGAGTGAGATAAACAAATATGGCAGTAGTAAATAGTAAATGCTATCATGTTTGTTTCACAGGGAAATATGTATATTTTATTTCAATTCTTGCTTAAAAGAATCATCTTGTACACTTTTCCCCTACTGATTCATATATCTTCAAAAGTTTCGGATTTTTATGTAATAAATATTACTTTAATTTTATTTTATCTTTAAACTTTAAATATTTTCTTCATAAAAACAACAATAACATGTTTGATAAGTAGTTATAAAAATGCAACAGTTGGCGACTCGATAGTAAGAAATGTCGATTGTGCAATCATTTTCAAGGATAATTTAAGGGATGCATTTTAAAGAAAAAAAATATTAAATTTTATATCAACCAATATTTTTATTTAAATTATTATCGGCATAAAAATATAATATTTGAAAAGTTTAACAATATATTTTTGACTGGTATTTGTAAAGAAATAGTTATTTGATTAATTTGAATAATTAAAGTAAGATCCTAAAAAAATTTCAAGGTCTATAAGTAATAGGAATCATTCCATTTTTGTTGTAAATGTTTTTCTTTTTGAAAAAACTTCCTAGGAGTTCAATCAAAAAATAAAAAGTCGAAATTGTCATCTGATATTTTTTTTGTATTTCTTGCATTTCTTGCATCTCTTCTATCTCTATTTTCAGAAGCATAAATCACTTGCGTTAGCAAAAATTTAATTGCTTCAAATTCAGAACTGGTCAAGGTTTCAATTAAATGTTCATAAGACGTAAAAAAGTCGAGCTTTTCGTCTACTTTTTTCGGCAATAACTTGGTGATAATCATTTGGATATGGAACGTAGATTTTTCCTGGATAAAATTGTTAGAAAACTTAATCACATCTTCCAGATCTTGAATTTGATTTTTCAAAAAACTAACGATTGGATCTATGGCGAAAAGAGTGACAGTTTCGTGATCGAATTCAGATTCTAAACGGGTCAAGAGTTGGTCAATTCTTTGACGAAGTTTGTCTAAAGTTTGCGGTTGATTTTGGAAATCGATTTTGATGACATAGAGTTCAAGTTGTACTATTAAATCGAACGAATAGATCGAAAGAAGGAGTGGTCTGAATTTATTGTAAATTTCTTGAAGAACCTCTCTCTGATTGTCAGTGGAAATTTCAAAGCTTGTCACTGAATCAATGAAAGAAGTACAAATTTGTTTAATTGATTTCTCATTATCGATGGAAAACTGAATTTTTTCTACGATTTCATTGTTGAATTTTTCAGAGAAAAATTCAATATTTTTACCAGGATAAACAAAGAGGACACTGGTTGTGATTGAAATTAACACAGTTTGGATTTCAAGGGTGGTTTTTGGGTTGAAGAGACCTGTTTTTGTTAGCAAATTAAGGAGGAATTTTTCTGGAAGAGCTGAAATAAACGTTGGATTTAACACCTTCAACATAGCCAGTTTAGATCGATTGATGAAATCAACATTTTCGAAGTTGGTGGACTCAAAATTTTCGTAAAGTTTCTGATAGAATTTGGCGAAATTATCGGTTGGTAACATTTGGGATTTTTCAATGAAAAAAGTCCAGGTGTCCACATCGTTTTTGGTCAATGAATCCAAAGCTTCGAGAAGAATTTCCATTGAAGTTTTGGAGTTGGTTCGTCCCAAGCCGAACACTGATAATTCTTGATCGAAACACGCCGATTTCAACATCCGTGTGAACAATACAAATCTTATAGAAACATGGCTAAAATTGTGCCAGTTTGAGAAAAGTTTCAAGCAATTTGCAGCAGTAGAAATTAAGGTGGTCAGTGTGATAATATGTTTCTGAATTGAGACTTTATTGTCAGAAAGTCCTTCGAGGAAATCGACAGTCGAGTCAAGTGGACTGTGTGTGCAGTAACGATAAAGTGAACCGAGGATCTCGTGTAGAAAATCACTATCTAAAAACCGAAGAAACACTTCCTGCTTTTTGTGCGGTTCCAGAAGAAACTGACCAAGATATTTCGCGATGGTCTCTTGCGTTTCATGAACTTCCACATTGTCATCGGGAGCGACTTTTTGTTTTGTCGGATAAAATCTAACAACATCTCCAAAATCGTGTTTTGTTCTGGAGTATAAAATCCGAAGAACCAACGACCAGGATTTGTTTTTTTCGAAGTCTGAAAGGATTGTTTCGCATTCCTTAAGTAAATCTTGGTCGATTCCAATCACCGTGACGCGAGAATATTTTTTTAACAGAAAATTAAAGAGAAACTTTTTCTTGGCTGGTTGACGTAATATCCATTGATTCAAAGCGGAAAAATTTCTGAGAAGAATTTCTGGGTGTTTGCGCAAATTCTTGACAAGCGCTTTGGGATAAACTTGTTCAGCGACGAATTTCAATTGAAGCTTTTTCAGTTTCTCATTTTCACTCTTTAACTTGTACAAGAGATTTAAGAAACTATCGACTGTATGTTCTTCAGTTACCTGATCGAGGTATTGACACAACTTTTCAATGAGCCACTCGCGTTTTTCATTTGAAATCTCTTGAGAGAACAAAAAATGTTTAAATGCGGTCCTTAGAAACAGTTTGTTGACCCAGTTGGATTTTTCATCCCAAAACTGGGAATTTTCTGGATAAGAATCTTGGAGGTGGGTTATAATTTCTAAGATAATCGATTTGGGGTATTTGTGCTTATTGAAATACTCATCCCAACTATAAAAATTCCAGGAGTTTTTAGTGAAATATTTAAGGAAAATTATAACTATGTTCTTAATTTCCCGATTATTTTCAATAAAAACCTCTGATGTTTTACGACATGCCCAAAGAAATATATCACAGTCATGACTGTTATTAAACGGGATAAATTTATCAGG
Organism: Sisyra nigra; assembly: GCA_958496155.1. Classification (NCBI taxonomy): domain Eukaryota; kingdom Metazoa; phylum Arthropoda; class Insecta; order Neuroptera; family Sisyridae; genus Sisyra; species Sisyra nigra. The sequence continues at coordinate 32,810,287 of OY292316.1, read as the reverse complement.
ATTCGCTATGAGGTTTTTCTCAAAGATGATCGCCAGAGTTAAAGGAAGCTTTTTTTCGTTACTTTGTAAAAAAATTGTTTCGAAGAAGGAATAAAATACATTTTCGTCATAAGAGAATTTTTCAAAGAGCCAAGTCGTTTCAGAAAGTTGAACTTCCGGGTTTGCGTTTCGAACTATTTCCGCAAAGGATGGTGTAATTTCTGTGTTACATTTCGACGTTTCTATTAAATTTTTGAGGGCCGAAACAGCTTCAGGGGGAGGCAAAAGTTTTATTAGTTTGTTTGAATCAGGATTGAGTTGAAGCTGAGCTCGAGCCCAACTATATTTAGTCTCGTTCGGTATCATTTCTACCAAATTCCCGATTAAATCATCAGGCATTTCAGAAATTTCCTTGATACTATCAATATTTTTTTGATATTTCTTCTTAAATATATTAACCAAAACATCTTCTCGTCTCTTAAGCGATATCATTTCAAAAAACTGATTTGGTTCAAACTCATAATATTTGCGAGGACTGAGCGCAATGAGGAAGCTTTCCAAGTCGTTTTGACGTAGCTTCGAACAGAGCGTATCTTTACGAAGGCAATTTTTGAATTTTTCTGCATTGGTAATGATGGTCTCTTGGTTATTTTTTAAAATTTTCTTGGTCGCCCGAATTCCTAAAGGAAGATTTTCAAAATTCCGGCGTGTATGTTGCAAGTAACTGATACATAGTTCAGGGCTACCAATTTGACACATAAACGTCACACATGGAATTAAATTGTCGATTTTAACGTTGTAGAGATTTGGATTGGTTTCGATCTCTTCCAAATACCAAAATGCGAGTTGTACATCCTTTTTCGCAAGTGTTTGTAGTTGTTTAGGGGTGAGATTGATTCGTCGTTCACGAATCACTGACTTGACCAGGTCGCTATGACAGCTCAATAGCACGGGCAGTGCTTGATGCAAGTTGAACCCATTTAAGATGCCGATGAAAAAATCACGTAGCTGCAGTTGATCTCGGCTGTATTTCGTCAAATTGTTCAATAATTTCAATCGCAAAGAATATGAAATTCGTGGTATAAGTTGTGCACAAAAGAAATTCCACTCGGCCAATGGACTAGGATGTTGAAACAAAAAGTCCCACTTTACAATCGAACCCACGATTTGTTCATCATTCTCCAACAATGCCACGACAATTGCGTCGTAAATCCGAAACTTTTCTATGCACTTGATCCGCAAATAAAGACCAATTGCATTGTTAAGTTGATTTTGTGGCAACTTGACAATGTCCACCGCTTCTTCTCGGCTCAAATTCGCGACGAATTTGTTGAGTAGAACATATCGGTTTTTTAGATTTGTTTCACTTAAAACTGTCGCAGTTATTTCATCCATCATCTATAAAATTACCAATCAAATCAACCGACAGCTTAACCAACTCAAATCGTAAACGAACCCATTCAAAATCAAATTAATTACACTTTATTAACTAATTTAAAATAATAAAACAAAAAAAAATACCTTTAAATTTCTGGAGAGCCCTATTCGAAATGTTTATACTTCACTGAATCAACTCAAACTGAAACCACTAGAAACTATTACCAATGCTATTACTCAATAATTCCCAATTTTATTTATTTTATACCTCCACTACAGTATGATTCATCTTTTCCCGTTTTAAATTAGCCGGTGTTTTTAACACATGTCTCGAAATTTAGCTGTCTCTTTTTCGGTTATCATTCAAGATTAATTTTTATGATTAGATTATGAAAAAAAAACAATGAGGAGATAAAATGCCAGTTTTTTAAATTGAAACCAAGCCTCGAATGTGTACCTGGTGAATGCTGAAAATATTTAAGCTATTGAAGGTCATTGATGCGATTGAAAATGATTGAAGCGATTGAAGCCTTGCCGCAATATTTGATGACAATGAATAACATTGAAGGTCAAAAATCCCATACGGCCTCTAAGGTTTACAACTCCACTATCAATATGTGCTTGATGGTTTCCCATCAAGAGATGGAGGTGTTAAAACATAATCAATGGAAACCACCATTTTACCCACTACTTGCTTTTAAATTGTAACGTTCTAATAGTGTAAACTGTAACGTTTTTACGAGTTCTTAGGTTTGTGTATAATGACAACAAATTTATTTTTAACAATTTTTTATTGATTTATCTTACACTTTATTGTCACTTATAAACTACACGTTAACAATAAGCTAGTTCACTGTTTAACTAGTCAGTTTTCACAGTCACTTATTCACTAATAATTGTCACGCACTATTGCACTGTTTCACTTTATTTCACAATGTTCACAATTTATTTGAGACGGTCCACTTTTACTATTTATTTAGACTGTCCACGTTGACGATTTATTTTCAGACTGACTTCTTCGTTCAAACGAACCTCTTTTTATATTAGTTTGTTCAGTTTCGAGAATGTTCTCTCTTATTATTCGTTTGCTAGAAATTTCCATTCTTTTGTTTAATTCTTCGTGCTAGGTGGTCTCGAGGACGAAGTTCTTAGAAGAAGAATATTCTCGAAATTCCAGGAATTAACATAACGTTCCTCCCCATCCTTTAAAACAATGCCCCTCCTTTGGCTGCTGATTGGTTCAGCCCACCCACGACTGAGAGCAGGTGACACCACCCCAGATTCATAAAATGGCGACACTCCCTTAGACACATTGCGGCACATTCTTAGACTTGTGACAATAGGTTTTAATCGTTATAACCAGGGATGCTTTCCTTAGGGTTTGCACGAACCCTTTGGTGAGAATGCTATGATAGTGCAAATCCCACGATGAAAAAAATTACTTTCGTTTTTTATGATTATCGGTGATTTTTTACTACTTTTTCGATTTTTAACTATCATTTTTCGGATAGTTTATTATTCATCTGCTAGTGTGCTTTTCTGCCCAATAATATTTCAAAGGGAATATTGATATCAAAAAAAAAATTATAGAAAATAATCACCTCGAATATAGATAAGATTTTGGGAAAGCATCACTGATTATAACAATTATAAGTTATAAACGTTATCATAATTGATTATATAAAAACGGTATTATATATGTTATAAAATATTAGTATTTTGATTAGATATTTAAAAAAAATAAATATTTTACCTACTATCAACCAATTAAGTTCCTATTTATGTTAACAATTCATATAAGTTTATATAAAGCCGAAGATGTTACGCTTCTATTTTCATAGTGGCCACATAATTAAGCCCTTAATTTTTATCATTGCATAAATTTTCTTCATTATTCTTACCCATATTTCTAGGGTTGCTTTTGTAGCGGAATAGGTATGTACCTACTCTCAAACATGCATTGAGCTTCTCGTTAAAAGATCTTTTAATCGATGGAAATTTTACAAAACATTTAATCAGCTAAATTACTTTATTTATTTTATATCGCTGGTAATAATTTTATCACAAAAATTACCTACTTTACTTAATTTATTTTTTAAATGAATCACTTACATTTACAGAATGAATGTACCTAGGTACATATGTGCTTATGCATAAACATAATTTCAAATTTCAATACTTATAAGAATTTCAGAGTTGTATTTTTTTTGAAGTAAGAGTTCAAAAAATACAACACTCTTAACACCTGTTTCTTGTTCAGAGATCAAATATATATTCCTCGATGGACCAAAATGTATCTTCCTCGGGTTGTGAGTGTTGGTTATAAAAATAGTGGACTGTATATATTTCACTGGTTTATTTAATTTCACTTCGATATATTATCACAAAATTGGAGCAACAATCAATATTTAAATATAACAATTACATTTGAAACCCATGTGGCTTCGTTTCTCACTCCCCAATTCTTAGATAAAGACTGCCTTACCCTTTGAATTACAATTCCTTTTATAGGATCGGCAATTGACAATAATGACAAACGAAGTAAATCCAAACAACACCCTCTTTGAGCTGCTAAGGGGTATAATTTTGAAACGTTTCCTTAGTGGTGATCATGATGATATCTTAGGACGCTTTCAAATTTAATGCTTTTACCTTCAGTAGTATACTCTCCAGCGTATCTATCAGTCAATCACAGTACCGTTGATATACAATATTATATAGAAAAATAAGAAAACACTATTTTTCTGTTAATTACCATTCTTCCGGAACTATGCATTTTTCTGAAATATCAAGATACATTCTTTTGTACCAGTTTACATATTACATACCTACAGGCTACACGTTGATTCCTTACTTCGTTTCTGTGTAAGGAACATATTTTTCCTATGTTATTCCTAAGCAACAAACACTATAATTTATATTATAATATAAATATTTAACGAATTTAACGAATATTTGATTCTATTTAAAAACAACAAAACCATATTTGTATTTATAGCTTCCCTTCAAAAGTTGTAGGTACATTTTACAGGGATAAATATAACACCTATAACACCCATATAAACACCTAATCCTGATTTACATGATTCCAAGTTGTTTTACACGTTTTCACTTTTACACGGTTTTGAAAATATGTTTATAAAATATTTTCTACCATAATGTTTTATTTCTATTCGCTTGGTGACATAATGCTTTTTATAAACAGTGCCCAAAATATCCTTTACATAGCACTAGCTATTGTTTCAAATTACCCGGTGTTCATAAATACCCAACCTTCCCCTATTCATCGAAGAGGAAAAAATCGAAAGAACCCAATTTGAAGGATAATTAGTATATGTACTTTAATTTTAGATTCCGCATATTTTTCACTTTTGAAATTTTTTGAGAAAATAAAAAGGAAGACTTTGAAACCTCACCCAACACTTACATCGTATAGGTGGAATCGTTTAAACTTTAATATATTCAATCATATTAATTGGTATCGATTTTATCAAAAAAAATAATTGAAATTTGAACACGTAAACTCTTAAAAAATTAAGTTTCGGTAAAAAAAAAAAGTATGTAAAATAATTCAGTCGTAGTATGAAACCCTTCTGCTGCGAGTTTTCGCAAGCACTTCTGTGGTTATATTTTTGGTTTCATTTTCATTGGCTGGACTTATTTATTGGCATATTGAATATTGATGATCGAACATATTTCGTAATTCAAAAGTAAAAACCCTTAATTTTTTCGAAAAAAAAAAACACTTGTTTTCCTTTTCAATGCATTCGCTCTGTGTACACGCATCAATTTTTTTTTCTATTTGGCTCACCTATGCTTTCCTACATGATTGATGTACCTCCTGTTTCTTCCTATTTTTTTTTTCGAGTCGTCTAAATTATTTTCAAACTCCCCACACTATCATTCATAGTTCAAAAACACACAAAACCAACACATGGAAGATGTGTAGTGTGTACACAGCACACATAGATCATAATATGGAGACGATTAAAAGACGCTTTATGATCCGAATGGATGCTGGGTGCTGGATCATCGTCTATTTTAAATGCTTCAGTTGGCCGTGCGGATTGGAAGCCGAGAGATCACTGATCTGAGCGATCAACGCGAGTGCATTTCACTATAAATAAACCAACAATCACAACAAAACCAAAACACAACGAGAACAAAATTTATAACAATCAAGCAACTTACAAGTAAGTTATTGTTTTACACATAAAAGATAATCGATTTGATTGTTGCATGCATCAAAATTATAGTTTAACTGGCAATTATTGCTAGATATTTAGATTACAAAGAGGGCATTGTATAGGGCGATTTTCTATTTATAAATTCATTTGTGTTAATTGGAATGAAGTTATAAGATAAATGAATTGAGGGAGAAAAATTGGAGCGTCTTTGTGTTTTGCTCTTCCTGGCCGAAGTCTATTAATCTTTTCCATTTAAAATCTATTAGGAACTGCCGCCGCTTGTCTTAAGCCTGAAAAAGTTGAACCAGAAGATGGAAAAAATCAATTTATTATGTTTATTCGGGAGAGTTGAAGGTCTTAAAAGGTCTGAAAGTCTGTGACTTCCAAAAAAAAAATCCTGAGACATTAGGGTTATGGATTATTTTTGAACCAGCATCTGGTCGGTTTTTTGTTCGTTGTTGTAAAAGCAATGGAAATAATTAAAATTAATCGTAGATTAATTAGAACTTTTGTAAGATAATTAGATGATTTTTTTATTAAGTTTAGGTTGGGTGGCGTCTGAATAAAAAAAACAATTAAAATAATGGCGCCAAGTCCTTATTGTTGTGGTGCCGGGGAAATGAGAGGGAACTGGTAGAAATAAAGATTAGAGGGATTATGAAATTATTATCGTTGATGTTGGAATTTTATTTTTTTTACGTAGTGATAAGACGGCAATTGTAATGTTTGAAATTTACTTGATTATTTCTCGACCTTTCGTCAGGGCGATTTTGATAAGGGTGGTTTGGGGTCGATGCCAAGGATCATTGGTTGCATTATTTTTTTCTCGTGAGTTCATCAAAATGACGCAAAGAGGAGATTTTTTGCACGTGTGAAATTTGTGTGGTTTGTACGTGCAGTTATTTTGAATTTGATGAAAAACTGGCTCGTCAGAGTTCGACGGTTCAGTAATGTGAGTTTGGACTTGAAGTGCTGGATGCTGTTTTTTTTTGTTTGTTTGTTCGCTGATTAGGCCATTAACCGCACAACATAGAGTTTTTGTTTGTTGGGCATTCATTGAAAGTTCAAGTTTTGTAAGAGAAGAAAATAATGAAATAATGAATAAATTCTATGTGTGAGCGATAAGTTATTATGAGTTGAGAGTTTTTTTCCCTCTGATTTTAATTGCAAAATTGTAAACATAATTTTTATCGGAAATTCTTTTAATGTTTTTTATGAAAGACGATGTGCTTTGCACGAGTCAATAGACGAGTAATTACAATTTATACTAAATCGAGAAATTTATTATTTGGTTGTAACTTTTCGGTTTTTCTTCTCGAAATCCATTTGGTTACCTACTAATGGAAAAATACAAAAAACATAATCGAAGAGTGTTTTATTAAAAATGTGTAGATATCATCTGCCCAATAAATTTAAGTAAGAACACCTTTTTTAAAACCGTATCGGGATTTTCCGATAAGAGCCTCGAGACAATGTAAGCCCAAATAGACTTCATAAAAATTTTGATTTTCAACTACAATAGTGTTAGACGTCCCATATTTCAAGCATAATTTCAAATGTCCCGCCGGGACTGACTCTTTTCCGTATTTCTACCGTGCTCGAAAAACGATTTTCTACAGTTCTACAATAATTTCTTAGGCTATATGTTACCCCGACATGATTTTTCAGAAAGTAACATACTGTCCAAGTACTTTTTTCTAAACTTTAAATCTCCAATAAATTATAACAATTTTCAATAAGCTGTGGAAAATTTAAAGATAGACGACCTGAAAATGGATTAGTTTTAAGAAGAATCCCAAAATACTAAAAAAACTTGGATATTGTTTGTACATTTTCTGATGATAAGAGCATAGAGAGAACTGATCACAGATTGAGAACTGGAAGACAGTCATGGAAGGGTTTTCCATAATTACAAAATCCCTAACATTTTTCACATCTTTTACTTTTAGTAGGTATCCTTATTCCCTAGCTCAAACTGCTTCGTAGAAAGCGTCTTTTCACAAATGGTGTTGAAGTGGAATGACGTACGAAATAAATGTACCTCTTATTTAATAAGAAGTGAATTAATGACCGTTTTTAGTTATGGTTATAATGAAATTGATTTTTTAAGTATGTTAAATCTAACAAGGTATGCTAAAACTTGCACGATGATCAGAAAAATATTCAAACGATAACATTTCTCATGAAATTTTTTTTTTTTTGATTTATCCCGGATGAAAAAAATGAAATCCCGTATTCTTTTGTCCCTAAAGCCCAGTACTCACTAGTAGACATGTTGTGCTATGTCTAGAGATTGTCTAGAGACCGTTTAGAGACACTGTTCTTTGTGTCGTTTAGCGTCCACACTTTGATGTAAATTTCTCAGTCTCATTTTCGCAGTCTACTATGGAGGACAAAATAAACGGAGCTGACCATGGCTCGCCTCTAGACAAGAGTGACGTCCACGCTGTCAAAATGTTGCGAAAAATGTCTAACGTTGCAAATTGTCTCCTAAAGTCTCCCATTCCGATCAGGAGACGTTAGACCTGCGATTTTTGGTTTTAAAACAGGCCCTAGACGGGGATTTGTTTTTAAGACATGTCTACGGAGACAACCTAATACGCGACCAAAATCGCGCAACATGTCTACGAGTGAGCACTAGGCTTTACAGAATAAAAAAAAAACTGGCAACACTAAACTAGAAACCCATAATGAGTTTTAAGTTGAAAAAAAACATAATTTTCTTTACTATACCTACGCTCTTACTATCGGAACAGCACCACCTAGCGCCATAGTATTTTCCTTGCGGTGTCCTACTTTCATACGAAATTTGTTTTGTAGATAGTTAGTGATACGCATCGTTTTTAAAAGGTTTAAAGCTCAATCTAAAATAAAAAGATTCATTGAATCTCACATATTTCATGGAAAACTCATTTCATTCCGTTTGAAAGCAGGAAAAAGTCAAGACTGCAAAAGTCCATAAACGATAGAGGCGGCTTTTAGATGTTATACACCAAATTTTCGAAAAATCGATTCTTTTAGGTAAATATCATTTTTGTAAATATTTTTAGTAAATATCGAGAAAATTTCAAGTTCAATATAATTTTTATAATGTGCATATATTTAAGTACACATCCAGAAAATTGCAAATCAATCCGGATATTATTTTCAAAGTTACACGTGAATGTATAAAGACAGTTTTCACTCATGTCTATGTCGATTGCTTTTGAAGCTTTAAACTCGTTTTTCTCAAAACTTTGTTTTTAAAGTTGATGAACTAAGATTTTTCCGAAACGATTGAACCGGTCAGTCTCAAATTTGAACATAAGCTTCTTAATTGTATTTTTTAGTAAATAATCGAAAGCTATTTCTCTCCAACAAAATTTTTTTCTATAAACAATTTAAGGTTAAAATTTTGATCAAAAAAATATTGTTTGAGAAGCCACCATTTTGCGAAACATTTTCTTTTGCTTAATATTCGTTCGATAAAATACAAGATTACTCATTATTTTAACGAAATCTGTTTGGTTTTTTCAATTTTAATGACCCAATTCAGAGATATCGTGGTCACCGCAGGATGTCTTTTTTGAGAGCTTTTGGAGATCAGTTATAGCAGCTTTCAAAATTATTATTGATGCTAATACAAACATGTTATAATATAGTTTAAAGTTACCATAACCTGTATACACATTTTTGTATTAAAATTCTCAGGGAAAATTCTTAGAAAATAGTTTTTTAGCCCCTTGGCTGTATAGAACCCCTTAATAGCTAATAAATTTGGACTTAAAATGTCAAAACTTGAACTCAAAACTGTTTGTTTTTCTAGAAAGTAGAATATTATAAATAAATATTTATTGAATAAATTTTAAATTTTCCACAATCTTATACTTTTATTGAGGTAATCGTAAAATTTTTCTGTCTTCAATTATTATTTAAGATTTTTAAAAATGAAATTAGTTTTCCGGAAATATCTTCGAAACCAAGAGTTCTAACGAAAAAATTGTAATTACACAAATAGAAGAGCATAAATTTTTCTTTGATATACTGTGCCAATTTTTTTTTTGTATCATTACTAACACGTGCTTTATCTACAAGTCATTAAAATCCAAGAAATGTTTTACATTTAAAAAGCTTTTGAAATCAACAAAAACATTGAAAATGATTAAAAAACTCAATGAATAGTCACAAAAATCAAATATATAATCATCGTTTAGAGAAAAAAAAAATTAAAAATAAGAACAAAATCGAAAAGAAAATTTCCCGGAATCTTAACGACTTTCAGTCTTCAGACAAAGGCAATAAAAGATGACTAACTAAACAATATCGAGTCGTAAACAAAGGTGAAACATAAACAAAAGTGTGTCAAAAGGAAATGGAGAAAAAAAAATGTATTGGTGTACATATGGGGGTACCGACGGAAAGCAAGGAGGGGCTGTTTCTTTTCTTTGATTCATGACTACCATTAATCTACTTAACTGATCCTATGAGTTATGACTTAATACGTTTGTAATTATAGATGAGAAAAAATTTATAGGATGCCATTTCAAAATTTTCTTGGATTATTAGCAGAGTTATTGCTTGTTGCTAGTTAATTTAAAGCTACATTCCACTCTTAGCACCTAATACGTTTTTAACAATGTAAAATTTAAAAAAAGTTTTTAATTTTGCGTATAGGTACCTATGCCTATATATGAAATACATCTCTTAGGAATTGTTTTTCCTTAAATCTAAAGCTGGGTACACTTTTAGATCATTTTAAATTAACAGTTAAATATAAGGCAGCTACAAATCAAAGGCTCGTCTAATTGTAAGACTCAAAAGAAATTTTTCTGTCTTAAAATTTCTTAACACAAGATAGATGTTTCAATTAAAATATTGTGTCGTTGTATTGATGCGATCAAATGTCAAAGATCACCCGCTTCACACAGATTATATTATTCAATTTACTAACAAACACAGTCTGATAAGACGACTCGAAATCTCTGCGAGCCGCCAACATTATTTCGCATTTCTCATTCACATATTGTAATTTTCCTTAGAGAAAACCAACGGTTTATCATCGAAATGGCACCCGTTTTCCACGGTTCGAGGCTGTTGATCGCTTCAGTTTTTCTTCTGGCTTTCACCACCCAAATCGCCGTCAACTGGGCTCGAGAAGTAACGTAAGTAAATAAAAAAAACTTTTTTTGGGTCTCTCATTGGTTGATTTAAATTTTTGTCTTATAGAAATGAGGATATCCGGGATGCCTTACTTAGTGTGGTTCACATGATTCGGCAAACCGAAGACAAGCTGGAACGACATGAACTCCGCGAGAAACAACTTGGGGAAATCGTAAAAAAAGCTCTTACAGGTTTAGATAAGCGACATCGTGCTTTAGACCCTCTCAAAGGAATGCTAAGTCGATTAGACGAACGTCTAGCAGGAGTCGAAACTGTCCTCATCCAAGTACCAGTTACATTTTTAAAAATTTCAATCAAATTCTTAAAATTTTTTAATTTTTAGAGTGAAGAAAGAAACCGACAAAACAGCAAAGCGACCAAAGATACAATCGATGAACTTCGACAAGTTATCGACCGGGTCAATACTTCAACAAGTCCTGAATCTTCAGATTCTTCTTCTCTGCTACCAACGATCAGCTCCCAACTAAAAGACCTCCAATCATCCCTTTCCGAAATGAACTCTAAACTCAATGATCTCAACAAAGTTCAAGTCGATGAAATCGACGAAAAATCAACCAATCTCCTAAAAACCTTGGCTGATAAGAGTATTGCGGTGGCCGAGATCTTCGAAAAGTATGAGTCAAAATTCGAGAATCTCTCCTCGAAAAATATTGCCACTGAAATGGGTTCAATTTCTTATCAAGAACCAGATGCTAAGAATTCAGTACTTAAAGCATTGGAAGGTCAAAGAAGCATTCTGGAAAGCTTGGCTAATGGAATTAAAGTGACTGAAACAAAACTGACACAGATTCCAAGTTTTTCTGATATTGAAACTTTGACTAATAGCACATTAGAAGCCTTGCAAGAGCTACAGTATGACGTGAAGATTAATAATAATCGAACGTTCAATAAAGTCAACGAGAAATTAACGACCATCGAAAATGCCCTTACTCAGAATCATGAAGAGTTGGTCAAAAGTAGTAACGATTTGATTGTGATGAGCGACACGATGTCTTCGGGAGTCATTAAAAGCTATGAACAACTTCGTACTGAAATTCAGGCTTTGAACAAGGTTGAGAAAGTGATGATTCAAACGGCTGATAATGTGTTGGACACAAAACGTCGCATTGAATATGGAGTTCATCAGATTTTGTTGGAAGTTGGTGATTTGGTCAAATCACAAGGCAAAGAACTGAATGGAACGGTCAACCAAAGATTTGATGATATCGAGCTGACAATTTTGGACAATCAAACCGGGGCTCTGGCTAATCTCACCACTAAATTGGAGACGGAAATGTCGCAAGTGTGGCGTCAAATTGGAATTATGTACCAACAACTAACGGCGAGTAACACGGCTTTGGATCGATTACAAGCCCAAACTGAGACTTATGTCAATGGCTCGTTGACCACAATGGATAGTATGGAAGGAAAAGTAATTAACAAAATAATGTCATAAATACTATTTTTACTTACGTTCTTATTTTATCTTTAGGTGGGTCAAATCACTGGTCGAATGTCCGAGGTGGATGAGAATTTGAATTATTTGTTAGGACGTCTTTCCCTCGTAACCCAAGAATTCAATCAGATTAAAACTGGACTTGGTAGTGCATTGGATCAAATTCGTAGCAGTTTCCTGGAGGTACAAAATCGAGTTAAAGATGTTAAGGGGCCCGGACCACATAAGATTTCCGAATCGGAAGACGCCGATACATCCGATACGGCTGGTAAAGTTTAAGTTTAGGACGTCGAAAGACAAACAAAAACGATTTTTACCGTAGAAGTTATTACAGTAATCTCATTTTTTAACAAAATAAAAACTTAATTATAAACTAAACAATGTAGCCAATAATCATTGAATTTATTATAGATATATTTTACTTATTAATGTATTTTAATGTAGAACAAAAAATAAATAAATCTAATTGTAAGTTAATGTTGTAACGACTAAAAATCAATTAGGTATGTACCTACTGAACATGAATTCATTCTTCTCTTGATCGTTATATTTTTGGTAAATAAAATCTGGGGAAATTTTTCGAATTAAAAAAGTAGTAGGGGTTAGGGTGTGCTATTTTTTTGGAAAAAAATTTTTTTCAACCTACAACTGGATGAAAACTTGCAAAAAGGTAAGAAAAAAAATTGGTTTTCTGTAAAGTCGGTTTACGGACGATATGTTTACGTGATAACGTCATAGAGAAACATTGATGAAAAATTGCATTCTTTTATAAATTGAATTATTATCACTGAATGGTCATAATTTTGTATAATACAAAGAAGAAGTTAATTGAAAATTAACAACTTTTTCAAAATGAAATCAGACTGAAAATTATGAAGGAAATCAATTTTTTTAAAAGTTTTGTTTTTACTACTATGGTCATTAGCGACCGTCGAATCCGAAAACCTAGAAAAACATCTTAGGCTTTCATTGGGATTCGAACCCAGGACCAGTGGCGTATAGGGCAACTATCTAGTCAACCATGCCAATAAGTGACCCTAAATCAATTTGAAATCTTATTAAATAAATTGTATAAAAAAACACAAAACACGTTGTCTAGGGTTCAACGGTTGCCTCTCTATCGCTTGAATCGCGTTCTCGCTTACACGCACAGTTAACAGGTCCAAATGGAACGTGACACTTTTTCAGAATGGGTGTCATAGTTCATCAATTTATAAGACGTTATCACGTCAAAAAGCCTATGCAAAGCGAAGTTTTTAATACTCATATTATGAGATACCTCATCGTACATTTTTATTTTCCATTTAAATAACACGGTAAAAAAATTGAATTTGCTTGTACCACACACTAGAAGTATAACTTCTTTCGCTATCTAATTGTATATGTGTATATTTAGCATGAGTTTTCACATATTACTTCGGTTACATCAGTAATTACTCTAGTAGATTGGAAAACTGAAAATTTAGGCTTATGATAAGAAAAATAAGAAATGTACGTTTTTAATGCATATTGGAAAGATATCTGGAGAAAACTGCGTCGATTGTTGTTCCATGTTTAGTAGGCTCATTTACATTATTGCTCATTTGTATTTCTAACTTATCTGGACTTATTGGACTAACTTATTGGAAGAATTGTATCAGGAGATATCCATCGTTTGATGCAAAATTAACATTAAAATCTCCTGCTAAAATAAGTGGCAAGTTGCCACTTATCATTTATTTATTGTGGCACCGAATGACAGAAATGTCAAGCGTGGGTGTTGGATAAGAAATTTATTTATTGTTATACTTAGGTATATATATTATTAACTAACTCTTCTAACAATAAGTCTATTTCCTAACTCGTCTGAGCCTACTCGATCGTAAATTAAAAACCTGTTATATAAATACTACTACGTCATATGAACAGTGCCAACGTGCCTGACGGGCGTTCATTGCGTGCACCGCACGCAGGCGGCCGAAATTAAGAGGCGGCCAAATCGTTACAAGTTGTTTACTGGGCAAAAATACAATCGGTTTGTTTTCATTAAGATACGAAGTAAAAACAGTTTCTCTAATCTAATCTATCTAAAAAGAGTTTCTCAGAAATAAGAAATGTATAAAAACTGATTAGGTCGTTGTAGTATTTATATACCTAGTCATGCAGCGAATCCGAATTTTTTCGAACATTGCACGAGCGACGAGCCGAAATAGTTTTATGAAACCGGTTAATTAACCAAAAACCTTTACTATTTTCAATATCAATAAATAATACGTAAGATTTGATTTTTTAAAATCAAATAATTTTAAATTGTCACTGAGCGACACCTAGGATTTTAAATTATCGTATTCCTATGTTCTTTATGTTTGATAATTTTGTCTGTGATTATAATACCAATACCATAATTACTTTTTTTCATGTTATTATTAAAGTAAGTAAATTAATTCTATTTTGTATACCTCCCAAGTTGCAAGTCAGCCCAGATCTGCCATTGGCCACTGAGCTTTGTTATCCTAATATGTTAGTATAGATTTAAGGGTTATTCCTTGTTCTTTATGTTTGATAATTTTGTCTGTGATTATAAAACCAATACCATAATTTTTTTCATGTTATTATTTTTGTTTAAATTTTAAATAAAAAAATGTTTATTTTGTGCATTTCTTTTTCTTAAATTTCATCCAAACATATAAATCTCATAAAACCGGTTTTTAGCCGGTTTTTCTTTTCAGAAACCGGTTTTGATTTTTTTCCCGGTTTGATGCCCTGTGTATAATAATAAACATTAAAAATTAAAGTAGTTTTTTTTAATGTTATCCTGGGGGCGGCCATACAGACTGGCACGCAGGCGGCCATATACCCAGGCACGGCCCTGCATATGAATTATAACTTATATTATAATATACTAGCTGATACCCGCCCGTTTCGCTGGACATAGCTAAAGTAAACTGATTAATTAATAAAACCCATCATAGCAAAATATGAAAAAAATCATTTTAGTCTTGCTGGCATAAAAAAATTATAGTTAGTCTTAAGGAATCGTAAATATTCCAAATTAATATATTATTATATATTAATTATATCTTCGTATTATTACTTGCTTAGAAAGCTCACATTTAGCAGCTCAGTCATCTTGCAGTGGATTATTACCAGCCCGTAATTTACGTTTGACATACTTTAAACTCCCTTTAAGTTGGGTATATAAGTTAAAATTTTTTTTTGTTCCAATTTACCTCTTTGTAACTCTGTGTAATTTCCCCTTTATGAATCGAACTCCTAACGATTAAATTAAGAAATTTTATTATCTACGGAAGATGTGAATAAAGAAGACAATTAATTAAATAATTATGATTTATTTTTTCTCGCAAATAATCGTAGAATGTCTAATATTAATTTTTATTTATATATTTATAATAATCATATAATAATTTATCATTAATAATAATCAATAATGCCGTTCAACGATCGATCTTTTTTCGTTGCACCTTTTCTTAAAACAAAAAACATAAAAAATTGCGAACAATCTCTAGTAATTGCAATTAATGTAATCGAGTAACTTTAAGAACACGGGATGTATTCAAGGAAAAAAAATCGATCATTTAATATTGAAATAAAAAAAGAACTTCTTTTCACTTTTTTAACATTCAAGGGCGAAATATCTTCAATATGTGATCAAATAACGAGTTAGAGGTCGAATGCTTTTCTTAGGCAAAGTGATAGTTAATTTTGTTGGGGTAAACGAGGGTGGAATTACAAGGGAATAGACAATATATCGTTGGACGAAGATAATACAATAATATTTGGTGATTTTTTTTAATGATAAGCGCACAATTTAGACTCTCATATTATAGTTTTTGGGTATGTAAAGAAATATTTTTTCTAATTTTTATAAAACTAAAAAAGCGACGAGTTCTCTTCGATAAGAACAAATTTTTTTCATTGCAATATATCTTCTTTTTTGGTTTCTCTTTTCTTTAATAATCGCTAAAATTAATTAATTACACATAATATTTACTTTAGTTATAGGTCAAAATGTTTTCTCTCATACTATGTACAATATTGATGCATTTTTTATCTTTTATTACTTTTTAGCGTCAATGTGAGTGGCAGTGAATCGAAAAAAAAACGTCAACAATCTTCTGATAAAGTCAACATTTTTTTAAATTTTTAGTTTTAATTTTCCTCTAACAGCGAAACATGAAATCGACATAGACTTGGAATATAGAAAAGTAATTTAATAAGCAATAAAAACTTTCTTGTACTATACGCATTAAGAAGGAAAATATAGACCAGGGATTCTCAACTTTGTGAACGCAAAACGTTTAACTACGTAATAATTACATAATAAATTAATGTTATGTTGGGTTTGTTCCTCTTGTTCATTTGATGATGTTCAAACACGTCCACCGAATGACAAAGAGCAAGGCACATTGACCAAGAGACAAGAGTGAGTGAAAATCATAAAGCAAGAACTTCCCTCTAATTTTAAACTAGTTTTGCGATGTTTAAACACCTCCAAATCAGTGTCGAAAGACGCGATTGTCACGAAAACGTACGTACATAGCTCGACTCTCGGCCTAATGCGGCCAAGCGGCTGAGGGCTGAAACATTGTTTCACTCACTCTTGTCTCTTGGTCAGTGTGCCTTGCTCTTTGTCTTTCGTGGACTTGTTTGGCTTCAACGTATGGAACAAACCTGTTGTTGGACGTTTTGTGGTTCCTGGATAGGAATTTTAACAGCGTTAAATTACGGGTTACACGTAATTGGAAATGGATGACTCGCAACGTGTACCTTAAAACACAGAACTCGGAGCGCATAACTTGAAAAGTGCAATGTAAACCTTAAAAATTTTATACTAATTTTATTCTGTAATATTTTACTATTGTTAAATTATGTAATGTTTCAAAGTAAGTTTCACAGTAATGCACTGGTAGAGAATTAATTTAGTGAGTCGCTCTTTAAAAGTGGTATAAGACAATTTTTCATTATTTGAAGATTTAGGTACCTTAAGGAGTTTGCTTTTGAATTGTATAAAGTACATACATTTATATCGACAAAATTTTTTTTTTTGGCAAACTTAATATAGAAAAAGCCCATTACACATATACTCGTTGTTATCATTTTTTTGCCAAAAAAAATACTTACATCACTTTAAAAAAAGGAATCAGTTATTAATACTTCATGTTAATGTTAAACTTGGGCATGTGGTATAAAACATTTCTTTAATATCCATGCATATCAGTGTATATAAGAGCAAGAAAGCGCAATGCATCGAACGCTCTACCTGTTAGACAAGGATGCAGCATTAACTGACATTTAAAACCTGATTCTTTTGATAAATCACTTGTTTATCAGATACATGCACTTTCAAATATCTTCTTCATTCTTCCCTAGCGAATCCGTTCCCACGGTGTATAGCAGTATGTTACAGTGTAAATTTAATAGAATGAAGATTACACCAAGTATACACTACGATCACACCCAAAAACATGGCGGATTTGTGAAAATTTTACCTGTAGTACTACTAGTACTATTTACTCTGTAGAAATACCAAATTTCCGATGAATGAGTGATATAAACAATATATAATTTATTATCTTAATAAATATGGTGCAATACCCATTTATAAATCTTTACATTATGTTTTGGGTCCAGACATGGTGTAACAACTGATTTTTAAACTTAAAGTAGGGTTTCAGTGTATATACAATTTAACAAACGATTATTCAAACTGCATCGTATCTACACTAAAATTACACTGTATCACACCGTGGTACTCCGGTGTAAACACCGTGTAAATTTTCACATTACATGGTGGGGTTTCAGTATAATCGGATCCGCTAGTGTTAACATGAAAATTATGTTTTCCAAGTAATTACAGCATTCAAGTTAGTAAAATACATAAAAGTATATGAACAAACATTTTGCAAAAAAATATTAACAAATAAAATGACATAGTCCAAAATATCTACGTTCAGAATCCCTGGTAAATATGAATAAATCAAAAAATATTTTCCCAGAAACTAATTGCAACAAATAGTCTACTGACGAAAACTTTTTTTTTTTAAACGCATCTTATGCTTTGCCCATTTGTATTAAGTGTACACGTGCTATTTTTTTAATTGTTGCATAAAACCTCAATTTAAAAAAAAATTGTAATATTGCTCTATTTTTTATTATTTCAAACATAAAAATCGAAGCATTTCTTTCATTACTTATTTTTTTTTAATTTTACAACTATTGCATTTCTCATATTATACACAATTATTTTTTTTTAACTTTAAAAGTTCAACTAGTCTTTTTGATATTTTCATTAACTTAAACTACGCGGACGATTTATTGTAATTAATTAATGTATTAATTAATAAACGATACAGAGATTTGGCCAAGTATTTTTTGGAAAATAATTTCACTTCATTTCAAGTAAGTATTTAATAGATGAAACCTAGTCCATGCTTGAATACATTGAGGTCCACAAAATATTATACCGGCAGTACACATTTGTCACGATAGCAATCGAGTACTTACATTTCGCTTCGTCTTGCCTTGTATCGATTATGCTCGATTTAGAGGCCTTTTTTGGTTCGAGTCGTAGAGCACGAGCAATGTTCAATAAGCTGAGATAAGTCGAGAATGTACTGCGTGTATTTCAAATTTTTTTTGCTTCGTTTTTAATTTCACCGAAACAATCTCAACGAATGTGTATTCCTGGCATTCCAGACAAATAAAGCTCATGTTAGAGAGCCTAAGTATATGCGTTTCGATATGACCAAGCCTCAAAAAAATTGCAAAAAAATCAATAAACTTATCGTTTCCTCGTCTAAATTTCAAGAAAACATTTCCACAATTTTCAATTTAACGCGATTTTTTCAGAGGCGCATCTAAAATGAAAAAGCGAGCTTATTTTTATTTATTTGTTAATTTTTTGAGCTACCGCATTATTTTTAAATACCCGTATATTATAATTTAATAAAATTATTGATCAAAATATTTTTTATCTTAAAAACAAATAGGCGCTTCATAAAATTTGTATAGTATAAAACCCAAATGAGATAACTTTGAATAGTTT
Organism: Sisyra nigra; assembly: GCA_958496155.1. Lineage (NCBI taxonomy): Eukaryota > Metazoa > Arthropoda > Insecta > Neuroptera > Sisyridae > Sisyra > Sisyra nigra. Next base: position 32,791,104 of record OY292316.1, on the reverse strand, counting down.
ACGTTCCATTTTTACAATGGAATCCTGAAACACTTAATAATTCGATTCAAGATTCGCTTTGGTAACCCAATTATTAGCCTTTATTCCAGATGCCCTTTCTTAAAAATAACGATTCCAAAATTGATAAAAATTACGAGTTCGTTGGAACTATTTTTTCCCTTTAGATTTTTATTTGAACATTTAAATATTTTGTTTTTAAATTACGGTAGTGCTAAGGCGAAAACTAGTGTACAGAGTAAGAGAATTGTATGTAGCCTTGATTTTCTTTGCATAATTTTTTCAAGAAAACATAATACCTAAATAGACATTTTTTTAATTGTTTATTCTTAGAGGTTTTTGGCACGAGAGAAGTTAATTGTGGAAGAGTAATTTATTGATTATTTTCATGGTGGTTCTTTGGTTTCCCTCTGGTATAAATTTCTATGAATAGCCCGATTTACTATCTATCTTGGATGTGTCAATTCTTTAGGTAAAATTTATTTTTGTATACTTATTACAGTTTATTGAATTAAGAAAAAAATTATTCCAAATTAATGTAGAATAGTGTTACCTGAGTATCTCCAGAAAGTATATCTAGTTTACGCGTTAAACCGAAGTTTAATGGGGATATCCACTGAATTATGGGCGTTTTGATAATTATTCGAGTATATCAAGTTTTTTGACGGGATATATGTCGAATTATGCATGAAACATCGATAAGTATCTTGAGTTGCCTAAGTTTTGCATTAAACTAGATAACAGACTACTTGTATTAGTATAACTAGCGAATTTACCAGACTTCGTTCGCGTTTAGTAAACTTAAAGTAGCTATAAATAGCGTGGTTTTCTGGATTTAATTTTCAATGTTTCTAGTAATTAAATTAAGTCATTTTAATTTCACACTTGAATTTGAATTGATCGTTTAAATGTTGATCCAACTAGTTTTAAAATCGGGTCAAGTATTTTAAAAATCAATAGGATTAAAAAAATTATATAAAGTGCGATCATTTCAAGTTTGACTACTGTTGTTAATATAGGTACTTGGGACTGTTTAAATAATGATTTTCAGTTTTTATTATTTACGAGTCGAAAGAAAGTTCTATAATTGAAACCCGTAAATAATGTCCTTAGTTTAAGGGTATTGTATTTGAGCCCTGTTAAAAACACTATTTTATAGTCGAAAGATTTAGAGCTAGGAACGATAACTTGTTATCGATTCACAAATAGTCTTATAATTTTCCTAGTATCATTTATGATAACTAAAAACAGCTATGTTTGAGTTACACATAAAGGAGTTTATATCGGCAAAAGTGATCGATTGGTTTGCAACAATTCGTAGTTGAGACAATTGTTGAACATACGTGGACAGTAAATAGTCAGCCAGTCTTAGAAATTTAATATTACCCCCAAAAGGATATGTTAGAACAAGATGTTAGAAGCTAACTTAATGATCAAAGTGATCGTTTTTCAAGCACAGACTATAACTACTAGTACTATCAGAAGTTCCACTTATTTGTAGTTAGTGTTACAATTGATTTTGACGATTTCTTGGGGTTTGGCGCGTATGAGACACAATTATTTCTAGCATGCAGCAAAACTCTTGAAAAAGGGATACTTTTTCTGCTTTAATACCGAAACACATAACCACTTTAAACCACACATCTCAGAAATATAAATATGCCCAAGGTCTTACGTAACATTTTAAATTTTATACTGTACTAAATGCTATTTTTGCTACGCTTTAAGAAGTTTTCTTTCAAAATTCAAATATCCTAGTTAGAATTATTAATTATATAGTCTAAAAAATCACCGTAATGCACTTATAGTAAATAAATAATGCCCTGTTTTAAAGAAGCCAGGTTTGCGCACCAACTTGTCGCAAATGCCAAAATTATCACTAAAAACCCCGAGTAGTACTTTCGTTAGTATCTACACTCAGGATTAAAAAACCGGACACTTGTTAATGTAGAAAGAAGGGAATAAACCTATAAGTTTATTGATTTTAGAAACAATTATATGAAATCGCAATGTACCTTCCGCTCAATACTTCAGTGGTCAAAGCCACTGGTCTAACGAGATCTTCTCGACCTAAGATTTCACTTTTAAGAAGGTATCTAAAATATTAATTAATGTATAATTATTGATAAACTAATAAATTGATTACTTGAATTCTTGTTAAAATAAAAGCAAACGAAATCAATGCATTCACTCAGCAAATTAGTTCTGGGAAGTATTGAATTGAACTGATTTAGTTTATTTACTTAGTTATGAAAGGGTATAAAAGTAAACAAAAACATGCCAATAATGTTCTTTATGTTGTCAGAGGAAGACTAACCGTTGTAGTAGGGTATTATGAAAAATAAGAATATAAGTACAAGTGTCCGGATTTTTTGTTCCTGGATGCATATTCAGCTTGAAAACAATAAGGGTGCGAATTTACCCCTCGCTCATTGCAGAGGTTTAATGACAGGAAAACAACCAACTCAGGGCTGTAACGGGATTAACAACTAGATATTGTGGACTTAGAAAGCATCTGTACACAATTCGAATATCCCAACAGTACCCAAAATGTAGACATGGGGATCAAAATACAACCTAAATTTAACTGCGAAGTCTTCAAAAAGTGGGGACACTTGAATGGGATCAATAAAGCCCAGGCAGGGGCTTTTCTGGGCTACTTCTGCTAGGCAAAATGTTGGACCTGGAGTAAGTAGAAATTCTTATCCGACAAGTATGTATAAGCAAACCAGGAGCACAAAGCCTAAAGTTGCAGTGCGGAGTAAACGAATACGAATCGAACCTATTTTTCTTGGAAAATTGAAAAAAAAAATATAAAAACGTTATTCTATGTGTAAGTTAAGAACTTTTGAATTTGTGATCGCAGAGAAATTGAGTTGTTACGTATATAAAGGCTTTTAGAGGCTCATTGATGATTTGATGATATTGGTCAAGTGTAGTTCAAGATTAAAACATGTAGCTGCTTATTGATGATTATTTGGTAACGTTGGTCGTATATGAGCCCTTTTTCAATAACCAAACTTTAAGAATTAGTGCTTTTCAACAATCAACAATCGAAATTTTTGACATTTGTTAGGGATCGGACCCTTCACTTTACTTTTCTTAATTTGCTCAGGTGCCAAAAGCTTCATCTCTTTTTCTTGAAAATATCGTTTAACAATGAGGAAGACAACGGGAACCATAGAGAGAAAAAACAACAAACCATAAGAAATTTTTTATCATAATGGAGGAACTTTTTTTGTTATAATTAGCAGCAAAAATTGTGGAATGTTTTCATTTTTTTAAAATTATTTTTTTTTTTGTAAATTGTGCGAATTTTTCCAAAAATCTCTAAGAAAATTTGCCGTTTTATTGAATATCCGAGGTGTCATCATCATCTACAGTGTTTTGTGATAATTTTTTTTGGAAATTCAACGAGTTTGCATTGATTTTGGATTCATTTTTTTGGCTTTTTATATTTATTTTTACAAAAAATAGATTGAGAAATTTAAAGGTTAAAAAAATGTTTATGCTTCTATTTTTTTATAATTTTCTATGTATATTTTTGTTTTGTTCCGTATTGTTAAAAGAATGATTGATTTTAATATTTACTTAAATAGTTTAATATTTAAATTGTATGTTTTGAAAAGCCTGCCATTTTTTTTTAAATTTTATTTCATATATATAATATGTACAACAATACTAAAGTCTTATTTACACGTAAAACTAATTTTACCTTTTATTAATTAATTATTAATATTATTTTAATTAGATTAATAATTATTTAAAATCTGAATGCTCCAATAATGAAAATAACCCGTTTAAAATGTTAGTTTTTTGCTTCAGCTTTTTTTTTTCTAGTGACAAAAACCATTTTTTTTTCGTTTATGGATATTTTAAATATTTTTTTAAATTAATAATATCTATTTACATATTGTCATTTTTCAAGTTTTGTTTCGTTCTTGTTTTCAATTATACTATATTTTTATGTATTACGCATTTCAAACAAAAAAATTCCATTCTTTCAACAGAAAATATTTAAAAAAAAATTAATCCATAAGTAAAAATTTGTATCCTAAATTAAAATAAAATAGTCAATTCTCTCACGAAACAATCAAATTTTTATAAAAAAAAATTATTGTGCTTGTCGACTTTAATACAGAACAAACCAAATTTACAACTTTTTCATATTAAATTTTAATATTTGGTTTGTACTATACTGATTATATTTAAAACGAAAAAAATTATATTCTTATAATTAGTTCTTAAATCAAATAAATTAAATGTTTAAAGTCTTTTTTTAAAACAATTGCCTTGTTTTGTTCCGTTTAATCAAGGACAAAAAGTCAAAAGAGACAAGGAATTATTTCATAGGGAATGTTCGTTACGTTTCGTTTTGTCTTTTTTTATTCTTTGGAGTTTTCAGTCGTTTTGAGACAAAATTTTTCAAAAATTGGATGTGTCAATCGGAAATGGTTTTATGATTTTATTGGAGACTAAAAATAGAATTTATGATTTCGAGGACTACTTAAAAATAATCTTAAATTTTAACTGCACCTACGTAAATTTCAATTTTTTATTCAGAAAGACTGTTCCAAAAAGAAATATTTAGATGAAACGTATTTTAGAACGTATAGTAGGTACACAAAAAAAAGTTTACCAATCAGTTTTTGAACTTAACGAGCTTAAGTAAAAAACCACCCGACACGAATCTGTTTAAATGAGAACATCTATTACATCCCGATTTTGGCAGAACCTATACACGGTTTTGAAAATTTTTTTTTTAATTTTTGAAGATAATTTTGATAAGTCACTTAGTGGCGAGGTTAACTTGCCAATGGTACTAGAGTCGAATCTCAATTAAAGTCCAAGTTTTATTTTTATGGATTTTTAGATTCGCCGGTCGTTAATGACCATAGTAGTAGTATTTCCAACCTTAAATAAACAAAAAAAAAATATTCTGTTGGATTGGAGGCATTAACGCTTTTATTAATCACCATATCTTTTTTTAATGTCCTGCATAACTCATCAATGAAATTGGATGAGCAAATAAATAAAATTTTAAAAATTTACATAGAACAACGTAATAATTGTTCAAGAGTATTGATATATTGAGCATAAAAAGCAGTTAATAGTAAATGCTTTTTTGCAAAAGTATTATAAAAACTGGTAAAACTTAATAAATTATCCTTGTTTTATATTTACACGTTTTTCAAAGAAACCTATCTTCCGCGTAATTCGGGGTGTAGGTGTATATTGGTATAATTATATGGTGTATACTGTATACTTTTAAAGTTACGAAGACCAGATAGATTCTAGTGCTACGTATTCGTATCTCTAAAGATTTGCTTAGTTAGCAAAGTTAAATATTATAAAATTAGTCCTTAAAGATTTGATAAGAGGTTTGCGTTCCTGTTGAAAATAAAATCTTAAATTGTACGGTACAAGTCAAGCACAATAAAATATTAAAATAAAATAATTTATATTGCACTTAACTTGTATGTTACAGTCTATTAAATTAAATATAACTCAAGTTAAGTCAAATTATATTTTGTATGATTTTAAAATTAATTTAACAGCTTTAATTTATAATAGTTTCAACAATGAAATCGTCGGTTAAAAATTCGATCAACACACCCAATTTTATCCAGCCACACCAAACCGACCAACTCTCCTCATTTCTTTCACATTGTTTACAGTTAGCAAATTCGAAATTGGAATTAATATTACGTTTTTTTTTTGTTTATAAATACATTATAAATTATTTAAAATGCATATCATTTAATTTCTTACATGTAATGGTGTGCGCGTGCACAATTTTTTTAATTATTTATTTTTTCTTTAAATATATATATACGATAAGGTTTCATTTACTTTTTTATATATTGGACGTACTCACACTTTCATGTCAAGTGCAATGATTTTTTTTTTAATTTAGTTAAATGTTTTGGGTAAACTCTTTAATAAAAGGACGTTCATTTCAATGGCGGGCATTTGAATGAGAGTTGCTCAAAGTCATTTGCGTATATTTGTGGTATTCTCAAATGAAATATTGGTGGAATTTTCGAATAATGGATAGATAGTTACAAGAAGCTAGGTGATGGGAAAATTAATTTTGGAAAATTTGGTCAGAGTTGCCTGTTATATATAATGATATACGCAAAATTGGTATTATATTTATTTTTTTTTGTTCAGAGAGAAAAAGATTTTGATTTCCTAGATTGAGAGATTATTCCTGTACATGATTTATATATAAATTATTTTATGTATATATTTATATTTATATATATGTTACGATAGCGTGACGCCATTGTTGAAATAAATTTCACGTTTAACCCAAAAATATAAAACGGCTATTTTACATAGTTTCTAAGATATTGCTTTTCGGACTTTGAAATATTGTTTTCAACTATTCCATAAGTAACCTGCTTGGTGGTTCGATAGTAGCTTTTAAGGGAGAAGATTGGTGTAGATATTTTAAAAATTCAATTTTTGTTTCATAAATCGCTTTCTTAAACTATGCTCCCTTAATATCAAATCAAAATTCCAACTGCGCCGGTCAATGCACATATCGATTAACTCCACTTTTTCCAAGTTTTAAAATTTTGATGACTCCGAAAATTTCTCTGATAAGCATTAACAACTCTCAATAATAATGTTTTTGGCTTTTATATAACAGGCGATGTATTTTAGAAATAAAATCAATTTAGTCAACTTTTTGCTTTACGGAGTTAATCTATTTGTGCAGCGAAAGGCTCAATGGGTTTTGAAGTTAAAAGCGATTAAATAAGCGCAGTTTTTTCAAAAGCATTTTTCTCGAAATGATCCTTTTGAATTTTTGTACACTCTAATTTAAAAACTTTTCAATTGACCATTTGAAATTTTGAATATGGGTTCTTTATAAAAATATTCTCTATGTAAACTTCACTTCTAATCAATGTCGTTATTTAAAATGTAAAAAATGGTACAAAAATGGCTAAAAATAATGATTTAAGTTTATGCACCTCGAAAAAAATACAAATTTTCAATATTGTTGGGGGAAATTGAGGTTCACATAGATAAAATTAGAACTTTTATAGTTTAATCGAGTCGACAGACGTGATAGTCGGTAGAATTCGTTCTTTTCTATTTCTCTTTCGCTTTTTATCTTTCTATTTTCCTTTTTAGCGTAGAGATAAGTTTTCGTCAAAAAGCGTTCAATTAGAGTGGCGCTACAGTATCAAGTAAGAAAATTTTAAAGAAAGCGACAAGAAATATTAAACCAACATGTAGAGAATATAATAGAAATCTATGTAAAAGAGACAAAGTAGGATAGAAACTAAAGTTGGCGAGACTTCGTTAACAACTGTTAAATTCATGTGATACTCTCTTGCTACTTTAGCGCCATTTCGAAGAAATTTGGAATTGTTATTTACTCTTCGTATATTTCCCTTCTCACTCGGTACACTTCATTTCACCAATCACTGTTGTCAAGTAGTAAGGATATCAAGATGAAAAGAGAAAGGCAGATAAATTAGAATAAAAAACGAGACGAGTAGAACGTTTTTCGTTACGTGATGGATTCTACCAGTTTACTTTGAGCCCAGTAAAGAAACTTCGTTCCAAAAGTAAATTTTCAATGTAATTGATTTCAAATGAAAATTACAGTCTTCAGGATGTACATAAACTGCTCAGTCTGATGACGACGAATACTATACGATGGCTGATATCTCCGTAACTTTTCGAGAAAAATCTTTGAAAATTTCATAATATATTCTCTAATATTTGTTTAAAATGACCTAACCATTGTATTGTATTAAAAAAAAAATAAAATTACTGCAAAAATACCGTTCTACGCCTATCTCCCCTTTTAAACTGTTGAAATATCATATAATACTGTGTATTTACAAAAAGTCTCATACTTTATATACAAAGTATTTGAGTGATTATTCTTCAGTTTGACGCTACTATCTTAATGCAGATTCTCTTTTAATGGACGTTATTTTTAATATTTTTTTTTATTTCTAAATATTTACATTAGAAAATAAGTGAGTTTCTTAATATGTATAAGAAGATTAATAGTTTTATAACTAATTGATTTCCTAATAAATAATTAAGATGGTTTTTGTAAAACCACATGGATTTGGACTTGGTTTTTGACACATGGCGTCACTCTATCTCAATCTATCTATCTAAAATTTTATAAATATTTTAAATAATTTAATATAAATACACCGTTGTATCTCGGGATGGGATTATTAATAAATATATAATGACTATATGAAATGTCTTAGTTTGTCTTTGTTTTTTGGTTAGGTTGAAATCGTTTTGAATAATTTTGTTGTTGAGATTAAGACGCACGCACTTATCTCCGATTGCAGAAAGCGGAGAAGATGCGACCGGTGGTGGATTGGGCGCTGCCGTCGGCGCAACAGGAGGGTCAGCGAGGGTGGTGATGAGCTCCCGAATGCGCCGAGGCCCTTCCCTAGCTGCTCGTGCTCGCGATCGGACTAACAGGCGAAAGGGGGCTGCGACTGCTCGCCTCGCCACCGCGAAGACAGCCGTTCAGCGTGATCACCAGCTTCCGACTCCCGGCGTGGTCTCGGTGCTCGCACAGCCACACGCCTTGCCACGTGCCCAATGCCAGTTTGCCGTCCGTGATGGGAATCGTCAGTGACGATCCGAGAAAACACGCTTTCACGTGTGCTGGCTATAAATCAAAAATACACACAACTCATCAATAACCTTCCAACTTCTTATACATCACAATAGAAAACATCTTCATTCGCCTTAGTGTACAAAATTCATATGAAAAACCAGTGATCGTTGACTTCCGTGATAATTCGATAGTATACGAAGAAATATGGCATTAAAATATAGTACGCTCAAAGAAAAAATAGTACGACTCTATTACCAAGCTTCTAATATGAAGAACTTTCAGAAACTTCTAACATATCGTCCAGAATTCTTCAAGGTAAAAGATAATTGTGTATGTACGGAATATTGTTAAGATAAGCGGGGGGGAGGGGGTTAAAAAATATTTTCTTATGATGTCCCAAAATTGATAGTATATACTCAACAAAAATTTTGGGTTCAAAACGAGCTTTTAAATAACTCTTAATACCAATATCAAGAGTTATCTCCATCCATTTTTTAAGACTCTATTTAAGTAATACAGGAAAAACTATTCTTTTAATTTTCATAACTTTGAAATAGTTCATCTTACCAATAATCTGAAAGAAGGGATTTAAAGAAAATTTCATGCTCTACAAAAAAAGGCCCTAAAATAAAGGTCCTCAGATCAACTGTTTAAAAGACATCACTAAAATAAACTAAAAAAACAACTTAAAAATAACACTAATTAAAAATCCATGATGTTTTTTGTCCTTCTCTTATCAATACTACAACTAATAGTGGGTAATAAGGAACAATTTTCATGCGAAATATTCTTTATTTTTCTCGCCAACGTTTCCGCAGAATTTCTGACCTACTTAGGGCTGAAAATTCAGTTATTTCACATTTGTCATAAATATAAAATTTTTTAAAATAACCCAACTGTAGAACAGTACAAATAATACAATTTGGTACTGATATATAAACTTTTTTTTTAATTATCTATATTACGTATCTTTATATATCTATATTTTATTTTAATGTTTTTAATAATTAAAAAAAAATGCCAGTTGGGTCATATTAAAGAATTTTATATTTATGACAAATGTGAAATAACTTAATTTTAAGCCCTAAAGAAGACAGAAATTCTGACGAAACGTTGGCGAGTCAATAAAAAATATTTCGCATTAAAATTGGTCTTTATTACCCACTATTAGTTGTAGTACTAATTAAATAGTTAAAAATCCAATTTTTTTGTTCTTAGGATCTTTTTTGTAAAGCATGGAATTTCCTTCATTCCTTCTTTCCGATTGTTATTACGATGAACCTATTCCAGTTATGAAATTTCAAAAATAAAAAAAAAAATGATTTTTCTGTGTTACATAAATGGAAAATGAAAAAAATGGATTGAAGAAAACCTTAATATTGATATTAATTTCCGTTTTGGCGTCCAAATTTTTGTTTTACTATATAAGTACTATCAATTTTTGGACACCATCAGAAAATTTTTTGTTTTAACATCCTAGTGTTTCATATCTTAAAAATCTTGATTCGATTCTAAAATCAATAGGGTTCATTGAGAAAAAAAGGAGGTAAATCATAAAGGCATTGCATTTAAATTAACTCGAATCCAATTCCTATGCGAATATAAAATTTAAATGTTTTAGGCATCCTATGGCGGCTCACGTGTTCTTTAAATCAGATTCTTGAACGTTGACTTGCCAACGTAACATAGTGTGACGTTCGACCATCACGTGCATTCTATAATACTATTAATTTGCATAGCTTTTGAAAAATTGAACGTGAGGCACAAAATTGAAAGTCATTTATTGCAATGGTACAATACGATGAAGAAAACGCAATAAACTAATAAAATATCAGTTTCTTTCAAAAAGGAAAATCTGTCTTTCTCAAATGAAATATTAAGTCATATAAATCATTCATACTAAACCTTAAATTTCTACATCATTCATTCGAGAATTATTTCTTAGTTGGCTAAATAGCATCGTGAAAATCAAATTTGAAAGACATTTTCAGCACAAATATGAAATATAAATTCGTTTTAATACCTAACGATTGTCATATCCAGATCAACTTACTCAAAACTCTAAACCAATTTCCAGCGTTTTTTTCATCAATTTATTGTTAAATATCTCAATCAAATGTTCGCATTGCGAACGAAGTAAATTTTTTGATAGTCCAAACTAATGTTATACCCAATTGAAAATGTTTATATTGGAAGTGAATTGTTGATGAAATTCTTTTTTAGAATAATCTAAAAATTATTAATCAGGCTTGTCCTAGCTGCGGCCACATGCTCATGAGTGCTATGAATACCACCCAACAAGAAATTAAAACCTTAACAAATTATGAGATTTTTACCGCAAATACCATTAATAAAACTACAAATAAAACTCCACTATGCTATTAATTTATGAAGCTTCAGAAAATTACTATCCAATATTTACACCAGGGTTATTTTCAATAAAAATTTATATACCAATTTTGCCTACCTGGGGAGGTCAAGCGCCACCCGGTCAACCACATAACTATTTCTAATCGTCTATCTATTTGATACATGTGCATGTACACTAAAAAGAGAAAATTTTCTTATGGTGTCCAAAATTGATAGTATTTAATAAAACGAAAATGTTAGTACTAAAACAATCTATTAATATCAATATCAAGGTTTGCCTCAATCCATTTTTTTCATTTTCCATTTAGATAAGACAGAAAATTTTTATTTTTGAGTTTTCATAACTTTGAAACAGTTTATCGTAACAACAATCAGAGATAAATAAAAATTATAACAAAATGAAAAACCGACTACAAAATAAATAAAAAATCTTAAAGAAAAACTGCACTAAAATGTAAAAAAATAATTGCGTATCTTTGCAGTGTCCACAAATTACAAATTATTAGGATGATATAATGTACAACTATTGTTATTTTTGGAGTTGGTGTCAGCCAAGGAAATACGACTATATTGGTACTTAGCAATAAACGAGAATACCTTAAAAATGTATTTTTCAAATGAACTTTTATACAATGTACTGTGACGATATCTAGCGACCATTTAACTACAAAATACCAATAACCAACTAAACCTTTTTACAAATTCACATTAATATTTACTTCCTTGGCTGACACCAACTCCAAAAATAACAAAAGTTGTACATTATATCATCCTAATAATTTGTAAGTCATAGACACTGCAAGAATACGCAACTATTATTTTACTTTTTAGTGCATTTTTTGTTTAAGATTTTTTATTTACTTTGAAGTCAGTTTTTCATTTTGTTATAATTTTTATTTATTTCTCGATTTTTAGTGATCTGAAGTTTAATAACTGATTTTATTTCTTTGAATACGAGTAAACCTACTAAACGCACTGCTCTTATGAGACAGCGCCGTTAAATGTTAAAAGTTACTACATCATCCCTTTTTGCCCTTAAAGGTTAAATTTTTTTTTAAATGTAATGAGAGAAGTGACGATAAGTGGAATACTCTTTCCAATAGAAAAAAAATCATCAAAATCCGAATGATTCAGTTAAACGTCACTATTTCATCCTTAGGGAGTGGATTTTTTTCTCCAAATAATAACATAAATAGTAATAGAAACAAAATTATCAAAATCGGGTTAGCTAGGAAAAATTTATTATTTCATCCCTAGTTTTTAATCCCTTATGAGTGGAGTTTTTTTTTTTTTATAAAAAATGAATATGAGATTAATTTAAAATTATGTTCTACCAATAAAAAAAAGAATTATCAAAATCAAGCTATCCAATAAGAAGTTAATATTTCATCCCTTAGTTTTCAACCCCTTAGAAGTGAATAATTTCCGTTAAATTAAAATGGGAACACACGGGAAGCACCAGCTTTTAAATAAACAAAGAATCATCAAAATGGAATCACACAGTCAAAAGTTCTGAGGTAACAAACATTAAAAAAACCATACAGTCGAATTGAGAACTTCCTCCTTTTTTTGAAGTCGATTAAAAAGGGAATTGAAGAAAATGTCTTGCTCTACAAAAAAAGGTCTTTAGAGCAAAGTTCCTCAGATCAACCGTTTCAAAGATTTTGCAATAAATATGAAAAATAAATTTAGTATAAAATGCCTCTATAATCTACATGTTAGTTATATAAATATAAAATAATAAGGGTTTTTATCAACCGTCGTTGGTATATTTAATGGGTGACCCCAAAACAAATAGATATTTTTTTTTTTATGGAAAGCTAAACGGCTGGACACCCCTGCTATAAATATTAAGTCAAAAATTCTGCTGTTTTAATCAAACACCAAAACCTTGACCTCCAGGTTATTTACAATCACCTTTAGATAGAAATAGGAACTTTTTTGAACTTTAAAAGCATACAAATTAAGAATAAAACAAAAATCGAGTTCTATAAATCTATTGATATTAGATTTTGACTTCATGACAACTAATTTATAAGACCGAAATCCTTCTTCAGGAAATCCTTCATTTTGTGTTTAATTTGATCAATCGATTTGTCTTTAACCATTTTAGGAGTTTGTTTGAAGGAAAACCAATTTGTTATTAATTCACATCGATGTTTTTTCCAAGTTTTTCACGTAGGCTATTGGTTCTTACCATATCGTCCGGTCCTTCACACGCGTGCCGATACGGCAAACCTTCCGGTACGATTTTATTGAGCATCATTTCCATATCGTCTCGCACGTCGGGATCCCAGCTTTCATTTAACGCTAAACTGGCCGACGTGTGTAAAACTAAACAAGAAAAACATGGATTAGTACACACCGATAAACATTGGGGTTAAGGGATGGATTTGGGTGGGATTTGTTTAACCTGATGAGACTGGCTAATGGGGATGTGGTAATTGAGTGGTGTAATCGAAAAATGTTGGAAATGTGTTGAACTTTCAATGGGTTGTTGTGTGTATTTGGTCACAAGTCATGGGCTGTCAATGTGACGAACTTGTGGTGGAGCTGTTTGACGGGACTCACTTTGAGCATGAAAAAGGCCGACAGAGAATTGTCCGAGCTCGGGGACCTGGCGTAGGATCTCCTCGGTGACGAGATGGACGCCTCGGTGCTGCGGCCGTAGGTTTATTTTCCTCTGAAACCACGCCGAGCCGACTTGAATCCCTCCTCGGTTCGATGAAGCCATCTTTGGTGAGCTGCTCGCTGCACGCAAACTTGCACACTCCACTTTTGCGCTAATTTTCTCACGAGCACTAAATCAAAAACACACACATTAGATCTACGTGGATCTATCAAGATTGATGCATTTTCGCTCGATCATCAGCCTCACAGTTCGTCTTTAATCAACAGAAAGGTTATGAAGTAATGATTTAGGACAGATTTCCGGTGATTGCCGCACCGTGAATAGCACGGCTTTTCATTTTCGACGGACGATGGCGCACTAATCGTTACTCTAACGGTGACCCGCCTCATTCAAATTCTACTTTCACCTTCAATCAATCCCAAACCCGATTAAAATATTCAAACAAATCACAATAATTCTTTCTACTATCAACACCAAATCACAAAAACTATATTTTTTTTCTAAAAACGTATAATATTTAATTAAAATTAGCCTAATTTCTTCATTACCTTCTTCCGGTTAACCAATAATCTCACTACTGCATTATATAGATAGATAAATAAGGACGACCTACTTTTACCTTGATCCTCTATGTTTCAGTTATTAATTATTAATCGAATCATTTTCCATACTAACTATTTAATTTGAATAATTTTGAGGAGTTTTTAAAAAGTCAAAACGTTTTCTTAAATAGTATAAATATTAATTATTTTAACCACCTGAATTTTTCCTAAAAATTCGTAAATAGTTTAATGATAAAGTTAAGATTTAAACTTACAATATTTTAAGTTAAATGGTTAACGTATTAAATAATTTGGGAGGAAAATATTAGAAATGTTTTCGTCATAATTGATTTTTTCTGCTTTCAGGGTAGGCTTCTAAATATATGAAGGCCCTTATGCAGTTAAAATGTTATAGAAGTTCTTAGGAATTAAGTACCTGGTACTATTTTTATCGATTAATAACATATAATAAATAATATCTTTTTTTCAAAACCATACCTTATGTAGTGCTTATATTTAAATTTGTTCACATGGAAAAAATAAATTGGACATATTTCCCATTAACAGCAAATTAATATAATATTTATATAGTTTACACATGTTATAGTATTACATTTATATAGTTTATACATGTTATTAGAGTTTACAATGTATTTTTCTGTAGGCAAAACTTCGTTTTTTTCCTTTTTAGTAATTAATATATAAGTAAATAATTAGAAATTCACTACTTGACTTAAATTTTACTTAAGGTTGTTCCCAACATAAATAAACCTATTTACCTATAAGCTAAAAAATCTATATTAGATTAGGGCCCCCAAAAAATTTAGTTAGCCAACTAACTAAATGCATGTTTATAGTTATATTACCGTACTTGCCGGACGATAAGACGCATTTTTTTATTCTGAAAATTTGACCTAAAATCAGGATGCGTCTTATAGTCCGATAGACGTCGTCCTTAAGGGATTCACAAAATTCAATTGTTGGTGTTTTTATGAGGGTTTCATGAGTAAACTTCTAATAGTCACCTGTGGGTGTGATCAGTATACCTATCGGGTACCTATGTATTACAATAATAAAGTGAATTAAAGTAAAGAAAGGAAAAATATTTGAATTTTATTTTTTTTTTTTTGTAAAAAGTGTGTCAGTGCGTCTTATCGCCCAAACTATACTTTTTTTCTAAAAATTTATAGATACATTTTGAGGTGCGTCTTATAGTCCGATGCGTCTTATCGTCCGACAAATACGGTATATTCTACCCACAGTTTGCAAGATGTTAACCAGAAGCTATAAAAGTGGAGCTCAAAAAAGGAAAAAGAAGCAGGGAGCTGAAGAAGAGTTAATTAACAAAGAAGTTAATAAAATTAGAAAGTTTCTTAAAAAAGATAGATAAGTCATAAGGGGCCTGATAAACCAAAAGCCCTATGTCAGTGAGTCAGTCATAGGATATTCATCCTATTCCTGATACAGAACCTGGCACATCTAGTTGTATAAAATCTACTTCAACGATTGAAGCAACATAGATTAAGCTTTATAACCAGAGAGTAGTACAAGCACAAAAGATTCAGCATCAAAAAACCAAGCAGAATGATATTGGGCTATGGGGTGATTTAAGTAAAAATGAGATTTTATACTAGGCAGAAAAAGGTCCGTCAGAATGTCAGCACTCAAATGGCTCATTTAAAAAATTAAAGAAGCTTTATTCAAATCAAGACAGTTATTGTTCAGAAAGCTTGTTCTATCCCAAATGGTTAGTATATTCGCCAGCAACGTGGTCGTGTACCTATACTGTTTCGTGTGTAAACTATTTTATAGTCCTACATCTTCATTATCATCCGATGGATTTTGTGATTGCCGCAACACCTATTTAGTTCAAAATCATGCAAAATCTGTAGACCATATAGCATTTATTTGAACAAATATTTATCACTGCCATAGAATATCTGGACTTATATATATATGGGACCCCATATCTCAATAAGCTTGTGGCCTTATCAAATCTAAATCCGGCCCTGAACCTATTTAAAGATAGATAAATTATAATGAAAATGAACAGAAATATTAATTAATAACATTACTAAAAACATAATCCTAAATTTTTGAAGGTCCAGGAAAATTCTAAGTCGAGATATGAATCATAATCATAAAAGAAATTATTCCCTAAAAGTAAAATTTAACACGGGTTCTTATGGAAAAATGAAAATATATAGGTTCACTTTCATTAATAGTTAATAAGCTATAGGAAGGAATTGATTTCCTCTAAAGTCTATACTTAACAAAGCTCTCTTAGCAGTGGTTAGATATCTTCGAACATTGCTCAATAAGTCAATGGTGCTCGGTTCTATTCCTGTTAAATTCAAGATTTTTTTTGATATGTAAATTAAAGAGGTTTAGTTTAGGTGTAGTTTAGGTAGTCGTGATAAAAGATAATGGAGATAATCAAGAAATTATTTCAGACGTTAAGCGACTTAAAAAATACTTTTACTATTCAACAAGTGTCATGTGTTTATCTTATTGTTAGATAGCGTAGTTGCAAATGACATTTACTAATAAACGTGGTAATAATTAGTTTTATCTTTAGTGTAGATAACAAATGGAAAATTAATACAATATTTAAATATGAAGACAAACAAAACAATGGAAAAAGGCTTGACTCGTAATCATTTCTCGTAATTGATTTAATTTCCAAGTAATCGTTCTGGAGGAGGTAATTTTCTTTACCATTATGTAATGACTATATTACTTAAGGATAGATATGTATCCTATGCACCATTATAATTATAGCAGTGTTACTCAATAAGCGAAACATTAATTAAATATTTATTATTTTTTGTGTACATAAACTAATTCTTTTTACAAACTACATTTTTGATAATAATGCTCCGAATATTCGGTCCAGTAGGTACTTACTTGGTATTCCTATAAATCCCTGTATATAAAACAGTATCTACCATACTGACTAAAAGACACGCGAGCTGCTAAACAAGTAAAGATGGAAAAACATGAAATTTTAAATTATAATTTCTTCAAGGATAATGACTATCAATAATTTTTTTTCGAAACCCCGTGGCTCAAAAAGATGGTTGGGCGTTTTGCATTTGTTTATTCCTACTCCTAATTTGTCAATTTCCATACAATTTCTATTTTAAATTTTTATAATTCCATATGCAAATGCCTTTGCTGTTGTAGTTTCTTAAGTTGCTCATTAAAGATTTGAAAAATCTACTATCTACCAGTGGCGTAACTATACCATCCGAGGCCCGTGGCAATTTTATTGGATACCCCCCCTCCCGTAAATAGTCATAATATTAACGCCCCCATTTTAAATGTTAATATTTTATATGAATTTGTACGTGGTCATTAGTTGTGTTGAATTTTAATTGATTTTAAGTACCAACTTATATAAAATATTTAATTTTTTCTAAATTTTGTTAAGATACTACGTTACTTTTGGAGTAGCGGCATTTCGGACCGGGGCCCTAAACCTCGTGGGGCCCGTGGCATTTTGCCAGCCCTGTCACCCTATAGTGACGCCACTGCTATCTACTATCTATACCTAATTGAGTTAAAAATCCCAAATTCTTACTTATTGATAAATGAGGGTGATGAAACATTCTAGATAGTTTTATCGAAATACGAAATGTTAACAATGGGCATTTGAATCTCAACTATTAACAGCCAACGGTTTGGAAATTACTAGAAGGTTCGGCAATCAAACTTTATATAAGTATACGGCAGCGAGAAATTTCTGTATACGGTTTCGAGAGTATAATAGGTTGCCTATAAAAAGCAAGTAATTGAGTACAGCTAATGTAGTGGATTTATTCAAAGTGATAGTAATAAGATCGATTTAAAAAGTAATTGAAAAGTGAATTTTCTAATAAATTATTTGTTAACGAGTTAAAATAAATAAAGCTGTTTGGTTTATTTAACGTGTTGTGAAATTTTCATCGAATAAGAACCCTTAACGAGGAGCTCTATACAGTCTTAAGAAATCTAGTTACAGTTTTGGGTTGAGATACTTAGTATTGTAGCAGAATAACATATTTGGTGTATATAATGTTTATAATTAGTTAAAAAGGGAAAATGCTGCGTGCTGGCAAACCGGTTTAAATCTACTAAACTAAATCGAGTATTCTGTGCAATGTGCATGAAATCGAGCAACTAATTCTCGGTACTCGGTAAAATCTCTACTTAGCGCATTGCTATTATTCAAATTATTGTTTTCTATTGAAAAATGACATTTACATTAAAACTTTATTCTCCTATATTTTTTTTTCTGGATGACATAGTTTGTTAAGTTAAAAAGTTGAGCAACACTGTCAAAGGTAGCTAAATTTAAACATTGAAAATTGTTTGTTCATCAAAAATCTTCTCGTTCAAAATTAGATCGTCACAAAAGCAAGTCTCGAATGTTTGTCTAATTAAAATCAAAAGACTAACCAACCGGTCATAACAAAGAGAATAAGGGGGGTCGTTTCATGGAATGACCACTTGAGGGTGGACAACAGATAGGTCGTGCAACTTTTAATGGGGGGTCGACTATACAAAGGTGGGATACTTTGATGCGCCGCAACATCCCTCCAATATCAACCCCACACCGCCCACCAACCCCATAATGTATTATTTCTCAACATATATGTGAGGCTCATTTCCTTGCGTGTTTACCAATTCATTTCCAACCACCAGGGAGTGCCGTTTTCATTTCATTTTCATCCCATTTTTCGCTTATTATCACCGTAACGCGGTGTTGTTCGATTAGACGTCGTCCGAATTCAATCCAGTGCAAACACGTTTTCCAAGCGAATTGATGGATTTAATTAACGCCACATCGATTTTGATGAAAACGACGTGGATTGAACAACCCGCGGTTGGATCTTTTCGAATTTGGCACGTTATGTTTATCAGTTTTGCGGTTGTCTTAACTCTAAGTAAGATATTAAACATAGTTTCATTTTTTTTTAAATTAATTCGAATATAATTTCAGTCGTTATGATCTGTTGTTGCATCAGAATACGCATTCCGCGAACGAAGCAAGAAATCGAAGCGGATTACCAGCGAAAGAAAATTGTTCGCAAATTTCGAAAGCAACTCAAATTGATTAATAATCAAGAAATGGATTCGATGGACTTGAAAAAAGGTGAAATTAGAAATAAATAAAAACTTACCTCGATTTCCTTTTCCTCGGCATTTTAATTTCGGCAACTGAATGTTTAACTTGATTGAAACTTGTAGACTGATTGTGAGTTCGAAAATGTTCCAAGCCAACCACTTATTCAGTTTGAAAATATGATGCAATCGAAAATATTCCCCCTTTTCTTCCACATTCAAGATTCTATTCTCAATATTGTTTTTATTTTTTATGCGGTAAATATATACAAAGTTATGAAAGTTATGTAAGAGGTCGTTTTAAGAATAAGATCCCAAGTTAGACACAAAGTTGCACCAAGTACGTAAGGGTTTTTATCATAACTCCTGGAAAGTCCCTCTTGACAAAATATACAAATATGGTTCATAAAGTAATTGATTTTTTTATTAATAACACCATGAACAATGTACAATAAATTATTTTTGTGTAAAATTAATGTAATTTCAAAATTTAAAACAAGATGCTTTCGGTTATTTGTTGTACAATGCAGTTGTTCACACTCTACAATTCAACACATTTTAGATGTGTTTTATTTGAAGTAAAGACTAAGGCGGATTAAAATATTGTAGTTTATGTACAAAACACATGTTTAGTGTACCAAGTTGTACAATTGAATCATGGCTGATGTTAAACTGCGTTAGACTGGTTAGACGGAACGAGTATTTGAAAAATATTTAATTAATTAAATATGTACATCACGTTATACTCGGATAGAAAAAATTAAAATTATATTATTTAATGATTTTGTAGTTTTCATAGAATTTTGTCGATTTTAGCAAATCTATTTTTTACAATTATTTTTTTTCTCGAATATTTCCATGAGATTAGCATATTAAAATTTAACTCCTGAGGAATAATTTCGTTTAGTTGTAGCTCCGTTTAGATTTATCCTCAATTCTTTAAAGCTCAAAATTATGATTTTAAGGGTATTATTGATTTTTCTGTAAATTTTCATAACAATCTGTAAATCGGTTTATTTACGTTGGAAACAATTTTAAAGCAGGAATTCAATTTTTGGAACTTTCACAACTTTCGGAAATATTTTATTAATTTATTGTTGTACGATTATACAGCTACAAACATTATTATTGACTATATCTTTTTTATTTATTGGTAGTTTCCAAACATTAAGCTTTTTGCCGTTGTTTTTTGTCCGTTTTACTAACTTTGAAGCGTTTGAGCGACGTTCGTCACTCGGAATTATCTTTTTAGAAGGGTTTACGTGAACGTTAGCGAAATTAATTACATCACTGATGACGTTTTACGCAACACAATGACCGTGGTTGCCCCTAACAATTATTGATTGAAAAAATTTCCTAGCTGGTTTTTAATATTCATACAATATAAAAAAAATATTTGAAAGTAAAGATAGTAGTAATTCCTCAAGAACCGTGCATTTTAAAGAATAATTAATATATGGTGGTGTAATTTCCAGATCTTAGATCCATGTAAAGGATTAGATATTATCATATTACATAGATAGTTCATTAAAAAAAAAAAAATTCTTAAAAATGATTTTAATCATTCGTAGTTTTCTGAGGTGCAAAGGATAAAAACATTCAAGCTATACATAAATTATCCTCCTATCCATGGTAATTAATATACAACATTTTTTTTTTGTGAGGATTACACAAGTTTTAGTTACGGAACCGCGAGTTCATAACTAAATAAATAACATAAATGGACACCCTGAATATTATATGCCATGCTAATGTGAATTTATCTATTACTAATAGGTATGGGGTCATTTTGCAAAGTATTGATAAGGAATATAATTCCCACGGTGTACCTAGTAGTATACCCTACGAACTCACACTTTCTCCAGATCTGAGTAAAATTCCAATTTGTCGACAACTTGAATACTATACTTACGAAATCTCGGCGGACCGAGGCGAGGGCCACAAGTTGAATATAGCTACTCTAAGCATTTGTTTTTTCTAGGCAGTTGTTGGAACAACGAACAAAAAATTAATACTATCATTAGTATAGTTTGTACTTTTTAGTTGTAGAATGTATACCTATTTTCTCACAAATCAAGAATGATCAAGAGAAAAATTTCTTGTGTATTAGATGACGAGAAAAAAATGTTAAATATCACTCTTGTGCCATTAACTGTCTTTAGACGATTATCTTTAAATGATAAATTGATATGATGGAACAAAAAACATGTAAAATTAATGCCCTTGATTCTCGTCTCGTTATCCAATAAACAAAAGCATTAACCTTGGTCTCGTTATCAAGTCATTTACAGCAAACACTTTCTTTTCATGCTCCCCATTTGCAAAGCTTTGGAAGCAATTCAAAAGGAAATCTTTCAGTTGGAGCTCGCGGCGAGTGACATTGACGGCCAATCGTCTCTCTCGCTTAATTCGGACCATGATGAGAACATTTTGAATACTACAGAAGACCACAAAACCGAAGGTATTTGACCGGAACGCTCGATTTCAATTTAATTTATTCATAGTTTGATTGCAGCCGAAGAAAAACTTCAAGCTGTTGATGCCAAACCAAATCGCACATTTTCACAAAAAATTGTAGCACTTGTGAAATTTTCACGCTTGCGACCACAAGAGCATGTGGATGACGAAAATCCACCACCTTAAAATGGATGAACAGGGTTTTCTTAATCAAAGAACCCAATAATTTTTGAATATTGTATTTTCTTATCTTCTTTTTTTTTAAATATAATGTTATGCACATTTTCAAGTTTAAAAATAATTGTAATAAGAGTAATAAAATAATCTATTAAAATGCAGTTTTTTTTAAATTAAATAATATTATTAATTTTTAATAAAATAATTACTATATTACTTAATACAAAAATTATCAAAGTCATGATACTGAAAAAAATTAATTCATCCATATGAAGTTATGCTGGAAACAGTTTTATAAGGTTTGATGGAATTTTACTTACTTTAAGAAAAAGAATTGTAAAAAAATAACCCGGAACGACTAAAAGACGAATCAAAAGATCGATCGATTGAATTTTAGTCAATATCAAAAATATTATCCTCAAGAAAAATGAAAATGGGAAGATAGACGAAAGAAATTATCACATATGTTACATATTATAAAAAAATAAAGTTTAAGATTTCCTGATTGATTCTTTAAATATTGTGCCAACAAGTAATTTCGATGTGTCTCACTGGAAAACATGAAAGGGGGTGTGGAGGAAGGATACAGTCAAAATGTAAAATTGAAATAACAACAATCAGATAAATTAGTTGGTTATCTTAGGACGTAGTGTTGGTTATTATTTACAGGCATAAAACTGCCTATATGTTCCAGTTTACTCTACTGTAGCCACTGTAGCAATTTTCCTTATTGCGTTTACAATAATTACGCTCATTGCTGTTGTTTTTTTTTCTCCATTCTACGAACTTTGATGCTTTTGATCTTTTAAGAGCAGTAAACGGGACCGTTAGCTAATGATATAATGACGTCATCGATGGCGTTTTTCTCAACACAATAACCACGGTTATCAAAAATAAATGGGCAAAAAAAACTGGAAAGAACGTTTCTAAACTGGTTTTAACGTAGTTACCATTTAGTGGAACGTAGTCTATATATTCCTAATTTTGTTTTTAAACGATAAATACGTAATACTAATGAAATAAAGTTCACCAATCAAAGACTCCGATACCAAGTGAAACTTTTGGTAGTATCCTTATTCTATGGCAATATTAGAGATAGTGTGAAAATTGAAGGTTAGGTACAAGGTTTTTGACTTAGTAACAATCAAGTTGCAAAATTATTGATAATCATAAAGATTTTTGTAAAGAGTGATTTAGAACTTGTATATGTTCGATTTTTATGAGACTGTTAACAACATATACAGTCGAATACTCGTCATAAATGCCCTCTAAGAAGTCACTTCCCCTCATTTAGCAATTTCTGAGTCAAAACAACTTCACTCACTTGGCCATTCTTTTTCGTTTTCACCATATCACCCCGTATAAGCCTCCCGTATAGAAATACAGAAGGCTGTATTTCATTTTTTTTAATTTAATAGTTGCACGCTACAGTGGAACCAAATTTCAATCATCCGTTCCGTTCAAAGGTTCCGACACTAAGTGTTACTTTTGCCTGCTATCTTAATTCTGTAGAATAAACTAGGGTACAGTTTAATATGTGTTAGTAATAACCAACGCTTAAAACCAAGATTACCAAAAATATTTATAGTTTTGCTACGAGTACATAGCTAAAAACAGGTTTACACGAAGCAATATTTGCTTCGTTCTCACAGTGACCTAGATTGAATGTGAACTACTGAGTATGCGCACAATAGAATTTTGAATTTGAAATTCAAATCAACTGTTCCATGCAGTGAATTTAGTATGGAGCGTATAGATGGAGAACAATGTTCTGGGCAGTTCTAGGATTTGCTTTGAACCGGCATTCAGAAAGCAATTCAAATTCATGAACTTGAACTACTGTGAGAACAAAGCTGCTATTAATGCAATTTGATTAAAATACTGATAATTTCAACGAATGATAACGGCCGTTGTTAATATAACCTTGTTGTTATTTTAAGATAGCATCAATTACCAAGGCTATAAGCGACCGTCCAATTCGAAAACTTATGAAAAAAAATTTGGGTTTCAACCCTAGAATCATTAGCGTATAGAATGAAAATCTATTTACCAAGCCACTAAGTGACTTAACCAAGAATTTAAATTAAAAATCATTTTCTGAAATCTTCAGTCGAAACGTCGATAACGAACGATATTCAATGAATGAATATTTCAATCATATTGAATCGTGTAAACCCGCCCTAACAATCGAAAATTTATTTCGTTTTCAATATGATTTTTCCCAATTAGGGATAACGAAGTATTTGTTTTTAACAATATCAAAATATTAAATTTTTTAGCACTGACCTGATTTGACAAATTTCAAGGGGACACGTTTAAGTTTAGTTATTTTTTTTTATATTTGATTTGTCGCTAACTTGGAAACATCCGATTTCATTTTAAATATTAAGTCGATTGAATCGCTTCGTAAATCATTCGGCTCAGCCTTAACACTTTTCAAAATAACTACGACTAGTAAACACAGATTTAACAATCTCATCGACTTGATATCCAAAGTAAGAAAATAAACGGGCGTATAAACTGAAATCCTTGTTTTTCAAATAAAATAATACAATCAAAAATTTATAGTTCTGGATTTGAAAATTCCAGCTAATGTTATCATTTAAACTTACTAATTGTACTATGCACCAATAGTTCAGTGTGTAGGTGTGGCCTACATTTATCTAGATCGTTAAGTTAAGAGGCAACATTTAACAAAAAAAATCGATAACAATTTTATCTACGTGTCTCATCACATTTATAAGTTGTGAATGGTATTTAAAACTATAAATTTGTAATTGTAAGGTTTATTCATATTTTTAGGTTCGAGTTGTACAGCTATTTCAAGTCTTAGTCGTTTCGAAATAGCTGTAGCACTTCGAACGAGACAAAACCCTGAAGAAATACGTAAAAATAAGAGTTTGAGTTGGGAGTTAGTTATTATCCGTATAGATTAGTCGCTCAAAATCTCTTTTTAGTATTTATTTATTTTTTTAGGTTTTTTTTTTTTTTGTACACAATGCAGCAATATGCAGCATTCTCCTTTTATGTTTTTTTTTTTGGATCTCCTCATCGACAACATCATTCTTTTCGCACAAAAGTTCTGCCCCTGAAATAAAATATATTATGATTAGTATAAGATTTTACTGTTAGGTTTTCTTTTATAGGGTGTCCCAAAAAATAAAATCGTTTTTTTAACGTAAACGTTCTTATAGCCTTAGATTCCATGGTATGATTGCTACACTCATAATGTACGTTAATCATTTATAAGTCAAATAAAAGATCTTTTTTGCGCATGATGATTTAAGGGCGCCAATCCAAAAGTTCCCGCAAATAAGCAAAAATAGCTGTTAAAACCAAGCTTCTAAAACATTCGGTTGTAGTATATAAGGTGTTAGTAACTATTCATTGTAAACGTTTGTTCCTAAAAAAATTCCTTTACACATTAAGAGTTTCTGATTTAAAATATTTTTGAGTATTCTTAATTTTAAATTGACTTCCAAGTGGATTGATTTGATTTTATTAAACTATGGGTGGGTAGAGGTAAGGACCACAATCTTACAAACTTTTTGACTTAAAAACTGTCCACAGAATGGCAGCAAACAAGGAGTAAGGAGAGTAAGGTCTAAGCTAAATTTTTTTAGTAATTGCGTACACTAAAGTAGTTCATAAATGTAAGCGTCATCTATATATAAAGCTTTTTGAAAGACACTTTTCATAATCCAAAGATTGTGCTTCTAACCTCTACCTTCCATATTTTTAATGAAAACTGAGCACCATACATCCCAAGTCTAATGAGAAAGATTTACGTATGGGTTAAATTGCAATAAATAAACTTTCTACAGAATATTTTCTTGCTTTGAATTTTTAGACCACATTCTATGCCGAAGTTGACTTTTAGTTTTTTAAACATTTATTTTGGGGTTTTGTTAATTAATAAATCTGAAAAAATGCACAGGACTTTAGGTTCGTTCGCGGATCCCATCCTTAACCGATTGCAAATCAGTCCAAGTGGATTTAGGATAATCGTCAAGCGCATACATGTTTATGATCTGATTAAGGGTTATTTTTCCGGAAACGTGTTTGAAAATGTTTGGAAGTAATGACAAGGATTAACAAGAACCCATAAAAATTGATAATTGAATTTAACGTTGAGAGCGAAGGATAGAAAATCTAGCCATATTTTATCAAACTGCGCATGAGTAAGAGAATCGAATTTTTCGCCCTAAAACACCCGAGAATCGCTAGATCCAAAGTCCCGTTTCTCTATCCTTTTTCTTCAACTTTAAATTCAATTAACAATTTTCGTGGGTTCTCGTTAATCCTCGGCTTATTTCCGAACATTTTAAAACTCGTTCACGGAAGAATAACCCTTAATCAGTTCATAAGCGTGTATGCGGTTGGCGATTATCCTAAATCCACTTGGACTGATTCGTTATCAGTTTAGTATCAGATCCGCGAACAAATCTTTTGTCACCTTGATTGCACTATATTGAATTTTGGGTGGCATCACATAGCCTATTACCAAGGGACGATGAAGAGGCTTTTAATGTAATCTTATTTGTTGAATTATAACAAATAGTTAAGAAGGTATTTGGGAACAGATGGAAATGTATACACACAAACATGCACCTCTTACTATATATACCCTACTTTTAGTTCGTTAAAGTCAGGTAAAATAGAAGGTATGTGTTTAAAAACGTCTTCCAATGTCTTGGGACACCCTATCATGTTATTTACGTTATAGTCTTTTTATCTGTGCGTTGTTGTTCGGGTCGAGCACGATTGAGCACCTTGAGCAGTTCCGAGGTTTTGGCACGCATACGACTATGAATATAAGCCTTAGAACACTTAATGTGATAGTGGAGGTAGTCTCGGAACATATGAATCAAATTAATCGTATTATCTCGCGTGGTTCGATTCGTATGCCTTGGAAATAAAACTAGAAAAAAAAATAATTTAGTATTCTGTAAATTCGTGAAAATGAAATAAAGTACCAAACGTCACATATCCAATATTGTCCCCAACCCGAGCGTCTGTGTCTTGAAGCTCGAGCGGAGGCTCCCTATGACTAAATAGCACCTGGGGCGCGGTGTGACTCGCTCGTCGCCCTTCCTTCAACTCTTGCATAAAGACTGTACCGAGCACGACGTCGCTCTTGTCGCGAAACATCGTCGAAAACACGACCGTGACTCGATCGGGCTTCGCCTCCACATACATCGTCTCGTCGTTACGATAGTTAATAACAGCACGTGCATGTCCTTCCTCACCTCGCTCTTGGACATCAAAATACTTTTGGAATACCGATGCGAAACAGTTTCGCTTCAACAAGCCTACTTTTTGTACAACTTCTGGCCAATTATCGGGTATAGTTTCTAAATCGATCAGGAGGGACACATTGTAACCGTCTTCAGGGGATATCAATAACGGGCCGTATATCTCTTTCAGTAAATCATCGGCACCGTGCTCTTGTAATTGTTTGTAAAACTTGAGCGATATACTAACCTAAACAGAAATCTGCTATGTTAGTTGTTTTGTAAAAATTAGCCATAATATTGGCTTTTAGCGTTGACAATTATTTACGCGCATTTTATTGGATTATATTATATATTTAGTTCCTAGAAACTTAAGAATAGAACGCAAAGAATTAGGTTCATTATACAAAAGCAACTTCTTTTTTGGTCTCTTAGAAACTTTTTAAAAATGAAGTTACCCTCTCTTTCCCCTGGACCTTGCATTTATAGATATCTTGTATTTCAGTTGCCATAGCTCACTTTGAAGTAAAAGCATTTGGATCACAAAGTGTGAATAATTTCCAACGCTCAAAGCCAAGATTACTAAATAAGGTTAGAAATATCGAGTGGCTTACCCTAATTTTTTGTTTGTCGTTATTAACGTTACTAATACGAAAGAGGACCCCATCGAAATCAGCGACTGTTACGTCTATCGATTCGGGTTTCAACCTGGAAAACAAGAATAAGACATTTTTCCACTTGAGCTTCTTACTGGTTGATAACGAAAATTGAGACCAGAAAGGCGTTGGTATTTCCTCTACTGACAGATAAGCTTGTTTGTTTAGTCATTTTTGAATTTTTTCTTAATATGTTCCCATTGGAATTTTCATGATAATGTATGGAAAATGTTATTAGATACAGGGATGAAAAACCGGTGAAATGGTCGTTATAGGTCGAAAATCGGCACGCATTCTCATACACGGATGAAACGAAACCGTCATAGTAATGGGCTTGTAATGCATGTAATGTCGAGACTTACCCGGCGATTGCATTTTTGAATTTTAGCGTTAGTGTTTCTTCGACTATTCTATTATTAATTTCTAGTAAAATCATGTTAATAAATTAATTGGATTTATTGGAACTATTTCATAAAAATATCGGATCTGACACACACATAAATCGGAACTGTACACTGACTGCTTGCTCATGGGAGGCGTTTGCCAGATGGATGCCGTCACAGGCGCGCTCAATGTGCGCATTGAAACCTTTTGGGGAAAGATGAAATTTTGATTTTCTTTTTCGACATTTTCACAAAATAAAATATTCAGCATCCTTGAAATTGATAAAATAGTGCATTGAAAGCTTCCACATACATATTTGGGATGAAGAAATAAATAAATAAAAAATAGCAATAAACTCCTATTCATGAGCGGTTAATCATTACAAGATTGAAGATTAGGTTTATTCATTCATACATGTTACATTAGCGGTCATTAACTGCTCTGACTCATTGCACGGCCTTTATGATTTATTTTTTAAACAAATTTGAATATAAAAAATTTAGGTCCTTTGTGTGTCTAGAATATATAAGCTTAATTAACAAACAAAAAAACCTTCATCTCTGTAGTGGTTTACAGAACGTGCACGGTAAATAGTACAGTTATGCAACCAATAATACATTGCAAATATAATGTAGTATACCTAGAATTTTTTTTTTTTAATTTAAAACTTTATTTGCAATCTGTACAATGAAGAATTACAATAAGCAAATGAGGTGATATAAAATACTAAACACTATTTGTGTCTCTAAGGCCAGCAAATAAAACTATACCTAGAGCCACATGACATGGAGGCATGATGAGAGTGACCAGCCAGTGCTGGAACTCTCTAAGAGTTTATTATTAGGAGATCTCTAGGCCATCGGCGCTTAAGTCGCCGTGGAGGATTATTTGGATGTGATAAGGAAGAGAGGGTGTTGGCATTTATGTTGGGATGGGAAGATAATTGAGAGTGAAAGTTAAGGAAGCGTTTAGTGATTAAGCTCGCAACGGTGGGGATATCCAGATCTTTGTGGATAGTGTCATTACTTACGTAATACGGGGCATTAAGAATTTGACGAAGGACTTTTGACTGAACGGATTGAATTCATTGGATATTAGAGGGTTTGGTGGAGCCCCACAGTTCTACACCGTATGTCCATATTGGTCGTAGCAATGTTTTGTATAGTGTTATTTTATTATGAATACTAAGGGAAGATTTGGGTTTTAGCATATATCGTAGGTAACCATAACGTCTATTCAATTCCTGTCTTTTTAGTCTCGTATGAGGATTCCATGTTAATCGGTTATCCAGGTGAAAACCGAGGTATCGTACGTTAGTCACTGTCGTAAGTGCATTATTATCTATGTGAACTCGAGGACAAATCTGTCTTCTAAGAGTAAAAGTTATTTGTTGGCATTTGTCTTTATTTATTTTTATTCTCCATTTTTTACACCATTTTGTAATGAGGTCGAGGTGTTGCTGCATTATAAGGGAGGCACGGAACGGATCTGCATTGGAAGTAAGAATTGCTGTGTCATCTGCATATGTAATTAGGACAGTGTGGGGATGCATTGGAATATCAGCTGTGTAAATTGTGTATAAAATTGGACCTAGTATACTTCCTTGTGGGACTCCGGCCTGAATGGGAGTGATGGAGGAAAATTCGGCATTGCATCGTACTCTAAAGCAGCGGTCTAACAAGTAGGATTTGATAATTAAGAAATACTGGGTAGGAAGGACTGTTCTTAGTTTGAATAGCAATCCTGGATGCCACACGCGATCGAATGCTTGTGCAACATCCAAAAAAGCCCCAAGGCAGAACTGTTTATTTTCTAAGGCTGCAGAAATAGTGTCTACAACTCTAAAACACTGTTGCGTGGTGGAATGATGAGATCGAAAACCAAATTGATGAGGTGGAATTCTTTCGCCGCCTTCAAGAATAGGAAGAATTCTCTTAAGGAGAAGTCTTTCGAATATTTTTGATAGTAGAGGGAGCAGGCTAATAGGCCGATAGGATGATGGATTTGAGCTGGGTTTGTTGGGCTTAGGAATTAGGATAATGATAGAGCATTTCCATTGTGCGGGGTAGTGCGTGGTTCGGAGAATGGCATTATATAATGCCGTAAGGAACATAATTGCCTTTCGAGGCAAATAACGTAAAACTTCGGCAGAAATTAAGTCGTGGCCCGGGGATTTTTTTAATGGAGCTTTGTCTATAAGGACCTTTATCTCTGGTGGACGAAAATATTTGACTGGTACTTCGAGGGGGAGAGGAGTTTCTATATACCTTTGTACATGGCGTTCGTATTCGAGATCGTTAAATTCCTGATGGGGAGTAAAGGATTTTTCAAGAAATTTTGAGAAGGCGGTGGATTTTGTTTTGTCACAGCGTATCCAGGAACCATCCTCTCTCAGGATAGGAGAACATATTTTTCGGTGTTTGAGAATTTTTTTGGTGGCAGCCCATAACGAGTTATCTTCAATATTAAGGGTCTCAAGATATTTAGAAAATTGAGTGGATCGGTAAGTAGCTAGTTGGGAGCGTAAAAGAGAGGAGAGGCGATTAAGGTTAGTTTTGTCGGAGGGATATCTCGTACGTTGCCACTTGCTTCTTGCCTGTCTACCTAGAATTAAAGGTGGAAATGTTACAAAATGTATTGTGTTTTAATTTTTTATGCGTTTGTGAATTTTAAAAGGTAATAACGGTTTATGTTTGTTTACATACAGTAAAATGAACAAGGCGCTAACTAGAAAGGTTGAATGACTATTTTATAAATATGTGGGTTGTTGATATAAGTACGAGCTAAAAACCAAAATTCTGAGTGCATTTATTCTTTGGTATTTGTCCCTGGAGTGTAAGCTAATTATTTATAAAACCGTCCTAGAACAGGTCTGAACTCTGGGCGTATGAAATACCATTGTGGGGACTTCCAGGAGCCCCAATACTGAGTATTTTAGGTTTCAGTCTAAAACACAGCGTCTCATCGTCAACGTATCATGGTCCTTACGATAGCCGTTCACATCTAACATTCAGATCTTCAGTAGTTTTCTTTTCATTATTTTTGGGCATCTAAAAAAGATTTTTTATCGTTTGAATATTTTTAATTATAGGATCAATCAACTAATAGGAGAAACAATAAAAAACATCATCTCAACACAAAATTGATGCAAAAAAATTGCTCAAAATAACAACAACAATTCAACGAAACGTTGAGTCATACTTAATTAAAAATTAGATAATTAATCAAAAAAATTGTGAAATACCGTATTTGCCGGACGATAAGACGCACTTTTTACCCTGAAAATTTGACCTAAAATCCGGGTGCGTCTTATGGTCCAATGCGTCTTATAGTCCGATAATATAATAAATATACTAATATAAATAATATTATTATATTTCACAAATACAATTCACAAAAATTCACAAAACAAGTTATGAATTTAAGCAAAAATAAATGTAAAAATTCACAAATCGAAAAATCCAAATTGTTAATTTTGTATCTCCAGATACGTATTTCAAACGCCATGCGTTCGTCATCAGTGGATCAAATTGAAGTGTCTTCGAGAACAATTTCGTGCTGATTCACTCATTAATCAAAAAAATTGTGAAATACCGTATTTGCCGGACGATAAGACGCACTTTTTACCCTGAAAATTTGACCTAAAATCCGGGTGCGTCTTATGGTCCAATGCGTCTTATAGTCCGATAATATAATAAATATACTAATATAAATAATATTATTATTATAATAAATAATTATAATAACAAATTATATACCTACCCCTACAAATAAATATCTATGTATTACAATAATAAAGTGAATTAAAATAAATAAAGGAATTAAAATATTTGAAATTATTGTTTTTTGTAAAAATTGTGTCAGTGCGTCTTATCGTCCAAACCATACTTTTTTCTAAAAATTTATAGATAAATTTTGAGGTGCGCTTATGAACTATGGTCGATGTGTCTTATCGTCCGGCAAATACGTAATTCATTTATTATAGATTAACAAGAAATGTTCACATTTACCCCATAGACGCCGTTTCAAAATACCCGAATTAGACAATTCAAATTAAAATGATCGATAGTCAATACCCAAAATATTTTCTTCGTTGAACTTAAATAGCCATATAAAATTTATAAATAAATTGTACACGAATGATAACAACAAAATATCACGCACTAAAGTTCAAAAAAATACTTTTTTCAAAGATTTTTTCATAGTACCTACCTACAGCCAAAATTGTAACAAAAGAACAAATTTTAATAATTTACTTATTGTGACAATAAGCGAACTAATGACCATCAAACATGTCCATTTAAACACTTATGAGCATTTTCACAAAAGAAGAAATAATTTATCTCAACTGTTTCAAATTATCCGTGGCTCTCAAATACCTAATCTTCCCCTACTCTGTATTGTAAAATAGGGATTCATCTTGAGGAAAGTATCCGGACATTTTGTGTAATGCATTGAGCTGAATATTTAAAATTTGAAGTTTTAAATAACTAGAAAATTCAATGCTTGACTGAATTTGATATATGTAAATAATACCATGCGAATTGATTTTAAGTCAAATGTTAGTCAAGTAAAATTAAACGTTATACTTTTGAACAATAGTTCTATTTAAAATATTAGGTATCTGAAAAAGGGTGTATCTGGGTCACAAAATTAATAAGCCTATTCTTTTTAAATAATTAATTTGTGATAGTTTTATTTGTTTACGTAAATCTTTGATGAAGTAAAATTTTGGGACCTCCAAAGCTTAGTAGATATATATGCTGATACATCCAGGGTTTTCCGTATCTACATGCTCTGGTTTTCATTTGATTACCTCAAATGGTTTTGAACATCAAATATATACCTATGCATTTTTTAAAATATACCTAATCATAATTACATTTTGAAATAATCATTTAAATGAAAAATTATTACATTTTCTATCTTGAAACTATAAACATTGATTGTTAAAACACAAAACTAACCAAAATATTGATAAAATTAAAAGTTTTATAAAATGAATCATTCTATAATTGAATCATCAAATTATGTCTTCTTATATATTAGATCTTATGTATTATTGCATTTAACTATATAATGTAAAATTAAATAAAAAACCTTGAAATTTATCAAAACAATTGATTATTAAATGAAAAAGAAACATAAATGATAATCCTGAAAATTAAATGGCATTTTTTATAGCTCTTAAACTCCACCTCGACAATTCTCTGAATTCGGTGACAAAATCTTTCAATATTTGTGGGTATATGCGAGAACAAATCGTATCGATGTGAGTGTGTTGTAGATATATTTGCACATATTTAATTAATATGTACGTAAGATACGAAGATTATGCCAACGGCATTTTATTGACCGTCTAGCAGTCAATTCAATAAACCTATTGAATATACCCAATATATATTTTCTCAACAAGAACTAGTTAAACACATATTCTATCTTATGGCGTCTTTACCTCGAGAGTACAGCGGTAATCAATGCAAATTTGGTGCTACATATGCAAGTTTTGTAAATTAAAAGCCATCGCACATTAAAACAACAATCGCTGGCAACTGTCAAAATTCAAATCGATTTAAGTTTGTAACCGTTTAGAAAATTGTGTTGAGTCATCAATAATACGTAAAAGTGGAATAAAATCAACGTAAACATCGAATTCCGGTACAAAAACTCATTTTAATGGAAAACTTGAATTAAAACATTTACAAAAGTAAAGCAAAAGAATTTGTGAGAGTTTCACGTGAACACATTCGACTCTATCTTTGGATTTTTATTTGAAACGAGGTAATACATTTTTTGGCAAGTAAAAAGTTTTTATAGGTAGATACTAATTAACATATATATACCCAAAATAATTCTTTTGATTGAAGGTTTTTTTGTGTGTTTTAAATCGCTTTAACATCTTTAAGCTCATACCACAATTGTTTAAATACAAACATTTTGTATACTTATTGTTAGTTTATAAATCTAAAAATACGCAATAAGGGGATATTTAACAGCCCTAATCGCTACGCCACCAACAAAATTCTTTTAAGGTCTATTTTTTTAAATTTTCTTTTTCTTCTCCATGTTAATATTTTTTGAATATTGTTTGTTCATTAAAAATATGTCAAAACAGAGATTCATCAAGTTATTTGAACACTTCGTGCAATGAACTGAGTTTCATATTTATACTTTGAACTTTAAAAATCTGACAAATTTAATGCTGTACTAAACTAGATATTTAAGATAGTTATAGGTACTAAAATTGAACTTGAGCTTTAATTATATTTTAGCTAAATATAAGACAAGTAGCTTGAAAATTAAGGAAATTAGTGAATCTTATAATGTTTATTGTCAATACAGTACTTAATTTTATTTTTTCCCTTTCATTATTCCAAATTTTACGATTTTTGTTATTGAATATAATTCTTTTGAGGAAATATATCAACCACTAATCATTAAACTTATGAAAAAATAAAATAATACATTTTATAAAATATTTTAATAACTTTAATAAAAGAAGGTTTTCATTTGATGCTTATGTATTTATATACTTATATGACTCAAGTTAGACTTAATTACAAGTCAAGTAGCTTGAAAATCAAGTCAAGTAGTGAATCCATAAAGGGTCCAATATTGACGATAGCCGAGGAATTTATTTTAACATATACCAGTGGCGTGCGGTGAAATTTACGTGTAGGGAAGCAGCGCTTCCGTAGCTTCCATGGACTGCACGCCCCTGACATATACCGAATTCTTTTTTTACGCGACAGATTTGTTCTCCAAAAAATCGTTTAAAAAAGGTATTGACCAAATGGAAAATAAGGTAGATAGAAAAATAGAATTTCTAAAATATTGAAAATTGTAGTAAAATAAAACAACTTGTGTAAAAAGATATTTTTGAAGTGAAACTTCCCTACGGATGGAAATAGGGGAAGAGAATGGAAAGTGGTAGCCTAGCAATTACATATTTTAAAGAGTTGTTGGACTTGAGAAGAGCCGAATAGAATGGAAGAGTATAATGGCTGTCCGCTGTGGGCGTGCAAGCGCGTAAAGTTATAGTAATCATAAAAATAATAAAGAAATGTTTACCTAAATGTCGACAATGTAGAGACGGTTTGTATTGACGCTTGGATAATTCAATGTAATTTTTGTGGCCCAGCGATTACAGTGATGCTCTCACACGCGAGAGTCTAAAGAACAAATCCCGTAATCCTTTGTATGTTTAAATTTTTATTGCACATACGGTATTTTAAAGTTACGGTCGTAAAGGCTCTAGCCCAATAGCCATAAGAAAAGTGCCCCAGGCGGTTTTTAAAAAATGCTTCTGTGTGCTGATTCCTCTTCATGAAAAACTTATTGTCGCACAATTTTAACCCGCTACCCCCACTTGTATTGGAGTTACGGGGAAAGCTACCCCAGACGTTATATTTTTTTTTTCCTAGAAAACTATTGAAGATTTTTTAATGAAATTAAAACTGTACATAGATATAGATAAAACGCATAATATATATTTTTTTCAGAATTTGTGTAAATCTATAAATGATGAAAAATATTATTTTTATTTATTGAGGGTGGTTTTTTACAACAACCTTTAAAGTGACACCGTTTTTTAAAAATGCGATTAGGGCATTAATAGGGGATAATAAATGCCCTAATCGCATTTTTAAAAAACGGTGTCACTAAAATAATAAAATAATAGTACCTACAAAATGAAAATTAAAATAAGACTAATGATTGTTATAAAGATTATATTCTAATTAAGAAATTCATAAATGTTTTATCTATTTAGAACAGCTTAACGAATGAAAAAGTTTCATTTCTATTGTGACCTTATGTCTGTGAGGCTTACAAGTTGTTTTTTCTTTTTAACTCGCGTTAACTTAAATCATATTCGGGTAAAAAGAAAACGAGGTGTACCTACAAAATAAAACTCTCTTAATCTTTAAAGGAGATAATAATGAAAAAATCACTAGAAAAATTCTTTCCATGCAAAAGTTATTATGATCAATAATTTTTCTTTTTCTTTCTTCAAATGGCTTAATGGGATATATACTATATGATTGGGATTATTGAAAATTATTGGGGAACTTTTGTAATTGGGAAAAAGTAAAAGACAGCTTTTGAAGCAAATGAAAGTCTCATTAATTATAATAACTATTTTTCAAAAAAATTTGTATAGTTTTCGAGATATGGACCAAAAATGAGATTCATTCTTATTTTTATACTATAAAGAAATAGCTTCAAATTGAAAAATCGATTAGCTTTTAGGCTATAGCTCCATTATTGACCTTTAATTATATTTTAACCATTTTCAAAGTTGCAACTCTGAATTTAAATTTTTTTAAATAAAAATTGGTCTTAGTAGGTTTTGTATCTACCTAATTTCTCAAAGATGATGATTGATGTCTATGAATACCAAGAAGTTGTTAAGATTAATTTGTTAAATTATCAACTCAAAGGTTGATCACCAATAACTTAGTGATGTAATTGTTAAGTGGTACAATTAGCACCTTTTTAGAATATCTACTTTTTGTGAATTAATCAAATTGTTGAAGTATTTTTTATTTATAAAAAGTATTTCACATTTTTACACTTAAATTAAATGAGCTTGGGGATTTATCAATTTAAGCTATTGGATATTTTTCTAATAAAGTGAGTTTAACATTTTATTTTTTGAAATAAAATTATTTCTGAATTCAATGATTGACTTTACTTGATATTTAAATATTCATATTTTACTTAAGTTGTACCTGATTTTTGAGTCAAATTTAGGAAAGTACTTACAAATCAAGTCCCTAAAAATGTTTAAAAATATTTCTGATTTTGCTGATCATTTTCCGACAAGTTTTTGTGTTTTTTATTAAAAATAAAACAAAAAAAATTTCACGTTTTACTTAAAAAAAATAATAGAAATTTGAATTTGATGGTAAATTTTTAATATTTCAAACAGTTTAGTATAAAGCGTTGTTTCTTTATAGAGATAGTTTGAAGAAATTATTGGTATACAATCAACTTAATAGGTACATCCAACTAAATATTGATATGAACAATTTTTATTTTGATTATAAAGTTGAATATTTTTTTTTTTTGGAAGCATATATGTAATCGTTTTCCTATCGTTTTTCAAAGAAAATTTTCTTGAGCCTAAGATTAAAATATAAATTGGAAATTCCTTTCTAATAACTGGAAAATCTGCAATTTATCATCGTTTCCAATCTGAACTAGAAGAGAACTACGGGCACTTCGAGCGATCACCACGTTAAATCCAATGATCCAATAAATGGAAATTAAATCACTTGAAAACGAGATCTCGACAAAAAACCAAAACGAGTCTTCCACCAACTATTCTAACTTTCACTAAAACAATGACGTCAAGCAAATTTTGTACAAGACATGAAAATGATGTCGTGATTTACGTGACATTGTTTCCACTCCCGTGGAAGTTTTCAATCTAAAATATAGATCTTTTGCCAAACTTCGTCCAGTAACCATCTGTCTTTTAATCCAACAATGTAACATTTATTAGCTTTTGTCCAATTTTAACAATCAATATTTTTCAACTATCCCATTATTGTTTTTCATAACACAGTGAGTGATTATCAATAAAATTAATTTATATCTCAAGATGTTTTCTTCTTTTAGATGCAAAGAAGTATTTTATTTAACTTATTGTTAGTGGTATTGGTTCAATTACATTTTCCGATACAAAATTTGGTGTTGAGTGAAAAAAATTACGATTATGGTGAAGTATTGCGTCTTAGTTTATTGTTTTATGAGGCTCAAAGATCGGGGCATTTAAATCACTCTCGAATTCCTTGGCGTGGAGATTCTGCCTTGAACGATCGCGGATTAAACGGAGAAGATCTTACTGGAGGTTATTATGATGGTAAAATCAACAAATTATCTAATGAAACGGGAAGTTTTGATCCTTGTGAATAAAATTTTTAAAGCTGGAGACTCGGTGAAGTTTGGTTTTACTATGGTTTTCACAACGACAATGCTCGGTTGGGGTTTACTATCATATCCGGAAGCTTATAAGGAAGTAAGTGAGTATTTAATTTTGAAAAATGTTACGAAGCAAGTAATTTTTTTTTTAATTTCTAGACCAATATAAAGAATGTTTGGGTGCGATTAAATGGGCGACTGATTATTTTATTAAGTGCCATGTGAAGCCCAACGAATTTTATGGACAAGTGGGAGACTTTAAAATGGAGCACAAATATTGGCGTCGACCAGAAGATTTGAACACAACAAGACCAGCGTATAAAATTGATCAAGAACATCCAGGTATTAATCATTAGAAAATTTTCTGTAATTATTCTTATTTTTCAAGTACCTAATATTATATGAAAACATTTTGTCGTTTATATCTTTGGGAGGTAGGTACTACTTGACTTAATTGGCAAGCAATTTAACTTCTTTTTCAACTACTTGACGTAATTTGGCTTGAAAAACATTCAAATATTAATATTTTAATGTTAGGCCATTTCAAGCATTGCATTTGAAAGATTTATTAAAGATTAATTACTAAACTCAATTTATTACTCAAATACTTGACTCACTATTTCTACCTATATTTAAATGTCCTAAAAAAAAAATACAGTCGAATTGAGAACCTCCTCCTTTTTTTGAAGTCGGTTAAAAAGTGGAAAACAAACTTTTGTAAAAAAATAATTGCCTGATTTTGTTTCACTTGGTTAAATATTAATTTAGAATTCTGTTGGTGACAGAGGGATAGAACTTACGTTCTGTTTTCCGAATTTCTGTTTTTTTCCGAAATTCTGTAACAAATTAAACCTTGTAAACAAAACGTAAACACATGTAAATACAATTAAGAATTCGATACTTGGTTTGATTTTCAAGCTACTTGACTTGATTTTCCTTTTTACTTAAGCTTATCTAACAACCAACAAGTCAAACTCAAGCATTGAATTTGTAAGTTATTTCATTTTAAAGTTTAAATATTAAGCTTAATTCATTATACAAAAGCCCAGATACTTGCCTTGACGAATCCCTAAATATAAGCAAGAATCGTGATTTTAAACAAACTTTTTTCATTTAATTTTTTTTTTCTATGAACTAGAAGTACACTTCATATTTTACACTCCTACACATTAAATATTAGGTAAATATTGTAAATAATATGTGCAGCGCCGTCGTTTGGATTTTGAGGCCCCGGGCATAAATATTGAGGTGTGACCCCAAGTATATGAAAAAAGTGAATATACAAATAAATTCTTTAATATTTAATACATACAAGATAGGAATACATATATATGAATAGAAGAAATATAATATAATAATATATTAATATAAAAGAAAAACAAAATTACTTAATTGAACTTTATTTTCCTTTCTTTAATTTCAGAAATTAATTTATCTATTATCTCATTTAAGTTTAAGGCCCCCATAGCCCGTAGGCTCGAGATGGGCTCGCCTGATTAACCGACGCTAGCGACGCTACTGAATATGTGGATGGCTTAATAATTTTGGTTATAGCCATATATTAACTTCACTCGTAGAAAATAATTTATTTTCTGAATGGGCTTATGAAAGTGTATAATTTCATAAAAAATCACTTCGATATGCTACCAATGCCTTCTTTTGATGAGTCATCAACTAGTAAATTTGATGATTTATATATTTTTATTACTTAATATCACGTTTGTGAGTAAGATTGTAGAAGGTAGAAAGGTAAAATATCGATTATAAAAGTTCATCTAAATAATAGTTGTCATTATAAGTTTATATTTTAAATGTGGTAATAAATTTTACAAGATTATTTTAATCTTAGGATCTGACCTAGCAGCTGAAGCGGCTGCTGCTTTTGCTGTATCCAGTTTGATATTCAAAGAAGTCGATCCTAACTATGCAAAAAATTGCCTTAAACACGCTGAACAACTCTACAGTTTCGCTACTAACTATCGTGGTTTGTTTCATGAAGCAATTCCGGGCGCTGCTGAATATTATGAGTATGACTTCAAATAAGCGAATAAAGGATTCCTTTAACGATTGGTTTCTTTTCAGGTCAACCGACTATGGGGACGAGCTTACTTGGGCAGCTTTATGGTTGTTTAAAGCCACCAACGACACATTCTATTTGCTTCAAGCCGAAACTCATTACTTGAAGTTTCGACTTCAAGACCGACCAAATGATTTTTTCTACAGTAAAAAAGTCGCGGGAGTCCAAGTAAATTTTACATAAACTTAATTTAATACGGCTGAATAAATAGAAATCATTTTTAGGTTTTATTAGCTCAAATTTCAAAGGATAGCAAGTATATGAAGTCGGTGAAAGCGTTCTGTGATTTTACAATTGATGAACAAAAACGTACTCCCAAGGGACTGGTTTATATTGATAAAAGTGGGACACTATCCCACGCGGCAAATGTCGCTTTTATATGTTTACAAGTAAATTGTTTGTTAATTCCTTTTTATGCAAGATTTTTAACGTTTTACAAAAAAAATTATTAGGCTGCCGATGCGGGAATTTCTCCACAAAAATATCGAGAGTTTGCCAAGTCTCAGATCAATTATATTTTGGGTGATTCAGGCCGAAGTTTTGTTGTTGGCTTCGGATATAATTGGCCACAACAACCAACTCATGCAGCCAGGTGAAATTCAAATTAATAAGAAAAATTGAATTATATGATAAGATATTTTTTAGCTCTTGTCCTGATAAACCAATTGCATGCGATTGGTCATCGTTTCATCGAAAAGAACCAAATCCTCATGTCCTGCACGGAGCTTTAGTGTCAGGGCCCAATGAAAATGACTACTATGAAGATGTTCGAGATGAACACATCTTCAATGAAGTGACTCTTGATTTTAACGCTGGATTCCAAAGTGCTTTAGCTGGATTGAAATTCTTAGAACTAAAATAAATTTCGTTATGATTTCATATTGATTAAGAAATATTAAACTATAATACTGTTGACTTTTTGCTTTCTTTTACTACTAGTAGGTATATAGTCAAGGAAGTATTGTAATCGGGTAAAATTTTCGATTTTGAGTTTTTGTTGGAAATACACGTTTTGAGATCCTCTGAATCCAAAAAAGTGGTTTTTAGAAACATTTCTGTGTATCTGTGTATCTTTGTGTCACAGCGATATCGTATCGAAAGCTTTATCCGAATTTCACCAAACTAGGAGTTTAGCCTGCATTTTACATCTATCTATTTCTACCGTTAAACTTTTGGTTGAAATCGATTGACTGGTAGCTCCACATTATTCTATAGGTTTTTGAGCTTTTTAAAAACTTTTTGAAAACGGCTACAGCGATTTTCTTTAAACTGTTTCCTGGAAAAATTTAAATAAGGATGGTTCTGGGGTTAAGAATGATAGTTCGTATATACATAGAGGCTGTATGCATATAAGTTCTGTTTATATAGTTATAAAGTGATCATAGTTCTTTTAACCAAAAGCGGGTTTCATAAAAGAAAGTACTGTGACACCTCGAAACAGATATTTGTATTAAAAAAAGTTAAAATTTATGTATAGTATCTTGTAGAGAAAATTAACCTATTAATTGAAACATAAATGAAGAAGACACTATGAACAATTTTTTGTGCAAATCAAACTAGGTATCTTGAATAGGAACAACTTTAAAAACATTAATTGTTAACTTAAATTAGTTTTGTAACTAAGATAATTTATTCAGCATTGGCTATTATTCTAGGTTATCTTTATTTCTTCAACTTTGGGAAATAATGACTTAATAATGAGAAAAAATTCATTATTTAAGCTAAAGATAGGTAAGTTAAGTGCTTCTAGATATGTACCTATGTATGTTCTTAGAAAGGTAATACAAAATGCTACCAAATGAAATATCAAAAGGATGTTCCTAGTTATACGTTTTTCTCCCGTATCTATATGATCCAATGTTTTTAATTGATATAAATGATCCATTATAAATACCTATTTCAATTATAAAAGAAACCGTGCGTCAAAGAAAAAGAGTGTAAAGGAAAATGCGAAGCTCGAAAAGAAAACTCGAAATCAATCTAAAAGCGATACGAACTCATCTTGAGGACACTAAAATTGTTTATTAAAGCTGTTTTTGGTTTCATAAATAATAACTGAGTACGTGCTACTAATACCATGTTTTGATCCCATTAAAAAGTATGCTCAGCATTGTTATTGATGATGTTTATCTAAATCCTCCATCTGAGATTTTTGGTTAAATTTATGTTTCAATTTGTTGGCTTCAGCAAATGTGAAAGCGATCTTTCGTACTGATCTAGGTGTTATGCCGTAAATAGACTCGCAACAATCGAGGATGTATTTTTTCAATTGATTTTCGTGACTATGATTGAAGACAGGGTGTCGTCCTTTTTTTGGTTTCTTAAAATCTTCTTGATGCACTTGTCGAAATAATGTTGATTTTGGTACTCCGTATTTGGTTGCTGCTTTGCTTAAAGAAAGTCGTCGACATCTCACATCATGTCTCGCGCGTTGTAGATTTTCAATTGTGTACCGCGGTGTTGTTTTTCTTGTGTAATTTCTGGGCATCTAAAAAGATAAATTTTTATCGTTAGAACATTCATAATTATTGGAAACAACAGCACAACATAAAATTGATGAAACTAAACAAACAACTCAACGAAACGTTGCATCATAGTTTAAAATAAGAAAATTCTTCAAAAAATTGTTAAATAAATAATTTATTACATATTAGTAAGAAACATTCACATTTACCCCGCGAAAATCGTTCCAAATTATTCGATTTAAGCAATTCAAATTAAAATGCTTGATACTCAAAATATTTTCTTCATTGAACTTAAATAGCCACATAAAATTAATAAATGGATTGTAAATGAAAGATAATAACAAAATATCACGCATTAAAGTTCAATAAAATCATTTTTACATACGGCAAAAATTGTAACAAAAGATCAAATTTTAATTTAGTATTTACTTACCGTGACAGCATGCAACCTCAATTTAAATTTTTCTTTTATCCAGGAACTAATGGTCATCAAATATGTCCATTCAAACACTTTTGAATATTTTTACGAAAAAAGAAATAATTAAAATTCAACTGTTTTAAATTACCCGGTGTTCTCAAATACCCAACCTTCCCCAATATAATGCATTGAATCTGCATTGCTATTTCAGTAACATGATGTTTTTAATGTTTATTTAAATTTTTTTTTATGAACTTGTCATTAAAATAGAAAAAAAAACTAAATGATAGGTTTTTATAAAATTTATTCTTATATATATATATATATATATATATATATATATATATATATATATATATATATATATATATATAGGTGAAATATAAGCAAACGTCCTCCTAGACTTGACTTTATTGTCAAGCTACTTTACCGTAAATCTAAAAGAAATCAAGTAAAAATTAGTTTGAAACATGAATTTCACAGGTCATTTATTTTAAATTTTAAATGCCAAGTTTAGTTTATTTCTTTATGTTTATCTTCTTTTATCTTGTTTTTAAGTTTTG
Organism: Sisyra nigra; assembly: GCA_958496155.1. NCBI lineage: Eukaryota > Metazoa > Arthropoda > Insecta > Neuroptera > Sisyridae > Sisyra > Sisyra nigra. Next base: position 32,747,482 of record OY292316.1, on the reverse strand, counting down.
TATAATAAGACTTGATTTGTTTCAAATTATAATATGTCAGTGTAATATTTACATCCTTGAAACAATTGCTCACCTGATCCACCAGTGGTGAGTACAGCTTTGTCCTTACATAATCTAGAGACAGGTCATCAGTTTACTTTCAATGATGTGAATATTCTAGATAAAAAAAAACATCGAAAGAAGAGAAACATCAGTGAAATATATCAAAACAAACGATACTGTAAATTTGAAATTGGACACAAATAATTAAAAATATCTGCTGCGAGGCGTCACAGTACTTTCTTTTACTTTCATTTATTAAACTCGTTGTTAGTTAAAAGAACTATAAGCACTTAATAACTATATAAACAGAACTTAATGGATATATATTTTAATTATGCACATTCGAACTTCTACCCTTAACTCCAGAACCGTACTTATTTGAATTTTCCCAGCAAAAAGTCTCAAATAAAAGTTGTAGATATCAGTAAGTCTAAAAACTATAGAAAGTTTAAGGAAAATCGTTGTAGTCGGTTTTGAAAAAATTGAAAAAACTCAAAAATCTATAAAATAAAGTTCAGTTTTCAGCCAACCAATTTCAACCTAAAGCTTTGAAGCACGGCTAGGTGTAATAAGCAGGCTTAATTCCAAGGTTGATAAAATTCGGATCAAGCTTACGATACGATATCGCAGTCACACATAGACACAGAAATGTTTCTAAAAACCACCTTTTTTGAACTCAGGGGACCTCAAAACTTGTATTTCCGGTGAAAACTCCAATTCAAAATTCGAACGGATTACTATGTATTAGCAAAAGAACATAATATGCTCATAGCTTATATGTATGTATACAAATTCCCACCCTTAACCCCAGTACCATTCTTATTTGAATTTTCTCAGGAAACATTTTCAAATAAAAATTGTAGCCACTAATGAATCTAAGAACTATTGAAAGTTTAAAGAAAATCGTTGGAGCCGTTTTTGAAAAAACTTGAAAAAGCCCAAAAACTTCTAGAATATAGCAAAGCTTTCGGTTAACCAATTTCAACCAAAAGCTTCACAGCATAACTAGGTATAATATAGGAGGCTCTAAACCAAGTTTGGTTAAATTCGGATAAAGCTTTCGATACGATATGGCTGTCACACACAGGCATGTTTCTAAACACTACTTTTTTGGGCTCAGGGGACCTCAGAAAATGTTTTTCCAGTGAAAGCTCGAATTCGAAAATTCGACCCGATTACAATACTTTATACTTTATATATATAATATAATATATATATATATATATATATATTTTATTATATTTTTACTTTATAGTAGTAAAAGAAAGTAAATATACTAACTATCTCATTTTGAATATGTAGAAGGCGCCATAATTAGAATACAACAATTAAAAAATATAGCGCACTATTGGATATTTGTTATTAATAGTAAAACAACGTTTGGAAAAATGAATAGTATATTAGGTAGATATATGTTTTCATGTTTTAAGTTTTTATTTATAATTATAGACATTTGATGATTTACAATCTAGGGAAATGTAACTAAGTTTCACGATTATTGTCCCTTTTGTTTTTTTATGATGTATGTTTATTTATTTTATGCTACAGTACCTACTTGAAAAAGTCCTGAAAGGGACGAAAGGTATGGAGAGTTAATAAAAATCATTAAACATTAACATATATTTATACTATAATCATTTACAATCTCATTAACATTTGAATTATTGATTATGATATTAATTATAAAATAAAATTATTAATTTTATGTTAATCAAAATTAAGAAAATAGAATTTTTTTAAAAAGTGGATTGACCCGCTAAATATAAAATGTAAAAAAAATTTCAGTTGCGGAGCATTCTCATATAAGAAGTATAAACTGATCTTATATAATCAACTTCACAGGTTTCCAAAGTTGTTTGTCCTAACTTTTTAACTTTTCGAAAAAAAAAAAAAAAACTACAGAGCACTCTCTAAATGCCTAAAACAGTAATCGGCAAACTTTTAAATCTCATGGACCAGCAAGCTTGAATCTCAAATGTCGCAGACCAAATGTACCCCCCTCCATTTATTCATTTTAATTGCTAAACAGTAGGGAAAGCGTAGCGCCCTGAAAGGAGATTTAGTTGAAAAATATTTTCTGAAATTTGAGTTTTCATTTCAAACACGGCTATTTTTATTCATCTACTTTCCAAAATGACTAAACAGACTCTTACAAAATTGTCAATGAAGACGTCCAAGATTTTAAAATATCAGATCGAATACTTCCTATCTTGCAAAAATACTTCCATATAATTTTTAAAAATGGGTAGTGGATCCTTAAATGCAATGTTAAACCGTCAATTAATAGAAAAATATATTTTAAAAGTTTATAAACTCGTATCTACCGCTTAAAAACATTTAAAGATAGCACATTGGCTTTAAGTGTAGATTGTGCTAATAAATTATTATTATAATCTATTGAACATTACAAATTGAAAATGTAAAGAGTATAATAAATAATGTAATTACTTCCAGTGTTATACATTTTTAATGCAAAAAAATTATTTGTCCTTCCGAAAATTCCTTAACACCATCAAGTACGAATATGAAGCTTGTAATATACTTAAAAACATCCCCAATTTAACGGGATAAAACTTTCCACAAGTTATCCTCAACGGTTTTTTTGTTATTGTCATCATAATCAAAAGCATTTTCTTATTTTTAATTGACATTGAAGGCCAATCACTTTCGAAGGCTGCCCAAGAAATTGAACTTGACTAAAAACAAAAAAAAAAACATAAAATATATATAGAATGAGGGTTATAAATTTGTAAGACCTCTTCAATTATTTTGTCACCAAACCAACAAATAAGATAACATGGAAACAAGATAGTTAATAGCCAGAGTACTTGAACGAGAAAAGTGAAACTTACTATCGGAACCTAAAATAAAAAAACCAATTTTGATTGTGAACAATGAAAATAGAATCTACATATATTACAGATAATAGTAAATATATTCCTGTGCATAACGATAAAATTGCAGTTGACAGTTGCACGAAATTATTAGTAGAGTAAATCTTTTCTATATCTACCAGAACACTAAAATTGATAAGATATAAGATGAAAAAGTTTTTATATTAAGATTAAAAAAACTTCTACCGAACGATTGTATCCAAGTGATTGAAGCATTTAATTAGTTCACGCGTTATTTCTTCATCTAAAATTTGGGATAAATGTTCGGAATTGATATGAATGTTTTTTGTTTCAACATTCCTTCTTGATCTTGGGAGAACAGTTTGAAGAGCGCCACACAAAATTTTAACGTGAGCACACCAATAGTGAATGACTGTAAAAAATGTTGTATCCCAATAAACAGTAGTAATTCCAATAAAATATCCGGTAATAGCTTGCATGGCTAGGGCTAGTATAAAACGAAACAATGAATGATTTACATCAAATGGTACCCAGTAGGGATTGGTTAATTTCTCTCCATTATAGTGAGGACGACCATCATCGGGAATGTCGAGATAATTTGGCTTGATTACCAATAAAATGACTGTTGGTAAAACTAACCCCATTATGGTTAATGCCAATTGAATTCCATAAATTTTTGAATGAAACTCAGCCGTTTTTCTTGTTTCACTCATGATACGTTTTGGACAGAAATTCATATAATTATCATATTGAAATTCAGTTTGATCGAGACTTTGCTTAACATTGATCAATAGATTTTTTTTATAGAATCTAAAATTTAAGAATTAGCTAATATCAAATACATTATTTATATTTTTAAATACCCAAGAAAACACCGATATGAAACAGTTACTTCAGCAACATAAAGACTAAGAGCTTTCACAAATAAATTCAAGTCCGATAACATTGGTAAAAGAATGAAAAATTGAGTGAACGGAGTACAAAAATATGCATAAAACACAACTACTTTCGATATTGGACTGTAAAGTAAGTAATAAAAAAAAGATTTTTCTGGTTTTGGGTCACCGACACCGGTCCAAAAATGAAGAGTTTCACTAAGTTGAAACAATTTTTTCCCATACACCATTTCTACGTCACACCTTAAACCACAATAGAATCCTTTTTAGATTTTATAGATAAGTTACGAGAACGGTAAAACGTCTACGATTTTTAGAAAACTTAACAGCAAAGAGGAAGAAAATAGTTTTAAAGGACTTCGGATTTTTCCTAGTCTTTTATTTGAGGAAATTAAAGGATGCAATAATTACAATATTAGGTTGTAAAATTTAAATTATAATTACTTTTATTAGAAAATTTGAACTATATTTAATAAAGTCAATAAAATAATGTATGCATCCAATAAAATAGAAACGTAATTTAAAAAGATGAAAAGATGCTCAAATTATTATGCAATGTTACTACTAGGAATAATTAATTCAAATACGTAAATTTTTAATACAAATTAAATTTTTCCATAAAATGGGGAGTTTTATAGAATCATTTGATAAAATTCTATTTCAATGTTTTTTTTTTTTAATTAATACTACCTATCTCAACTTTTTTATAAATTATTAAAAAAAAAACTGGTCTTTAATAACCTGATAATTACTTAAGATATACAACTATTAAGACCTGAAAATTAATATTATGGGTTATTACTTATTATATGTTGTTAATCTAGTTATATAAATTATAAATGTAATTAAAAATATACTAGTTAGTATAGTATTTAACATAATATCAAATCAATCGGGGTAACATGTGGCAAGCAGCTAGCCAACAATCTATAAGCCCATGGTAATGTGTAACCGGGAACAAAAGGAAAAGGACATCATCAAACCAAGCCCAAATAACATACAACCCCAGAGAAACTGAAAATAGTTACGCGCCACTTAGCCTCAACAGTAACCATGACAAGATAGAAGTCGAGAATACAGTTCCTAAACCACTCCCTATATTTATATACGTACTCACAAATTATCCAGTCATAGTAAAAAAATTCTCAGATGTACTAGAAATAGAACAGTATAGGCCAGTCAAAATCGACATAAAAAATAGCTAAATTCGCAAAACATGATGTATTTCTAATTTTTTAGTATATTGTTTGAACCCATTAGGGCTATGTATTCTCAAGTTTGCAACTCTCAAAAAGTTGTGGAAAAATTTTAATAGAGAAAAAACCGTGAAAAATGTGCACTTGTTTCAGTTTCTACTGGGTATCTCCAAATCTATGCATTTTTTTTCAAAAGCTGTTCTGTACGTTTCACTGAGTTACGGCACTTTGAAAATAGGCCAGTTTTTTCAAAAATTGAAAATTTTACTGTTAGACCTTTTTTGGACCGAAGTTGCGTCGAAACCATTGATCCTACAAGCAGAACTTATTGAATATAATTTGTAGGCAATTTAATTAGCTTTAAATTAAGTGCAAAGCGGGACCTGTAAGCCTCGTAGTTCTCTCAAAATGTTAGAGTACTCATATATGGGAATATCGCATTTTGGTGGGTACTCCAGTATTGGTGGAACGTCAGGGTTTATTTGAGGCTTCTCACCTACGTCCTCTTCATTTCAGTTTTGCACATTTCCCCAGAGCAGGTATTACACATTGCAGAATATTTAAGCCCTGTTTTCAGGCCAGTGCAGCCACCTCTTTGCACCCCTTCTTGCATTTACAAGAGAGGCGATTTTGGAGCTCTTCGGGGCAGGATTTTCCTGACAGGCAATGTTTAGCTACATTTCTGGGAAAATGTAATTTTACCTTTTATGGTAATGTATTACCTTTATTTTTAAAGATGTTGAGAGAACTACGAGGCTTACAGACCCCGCATTGCACGTTATTTAAAGCTAATTAGATATACCGAGACCACAAAAAATTTTACACAGATGGCTCAGTGTGTAATGGAAAGTCAGGATACGCAATATTTTCCTCCAGTGATACCATCAGAGTACGAATGCCAGATGGGTTCTCTATATTTACTTGCAAGGCCAAAACGATTTTGAAACGCTTAGAATTAGTAGAGAATGACCCAGCGGAAGAACAGATAGCCATTTTCTCTGACTCTTTATCATGCGTAAAAGCCATAAAGAGTAGAGAAAACAAAAATACGACAATGGCACAAGTTCAACGCAAGTTAAGAGAGCTCCATACCAGAGAGGTCGAATTAATATGGATTCCAGGGCACACGGATATTGCTGGCAGTGTTGCAGCAGACTTAGCAGCAAAAGAAGCCACACATGACGAGCTGGGACTGGAACTGACACTGTCAGTCGAAGATGGCATAAGGCAGTCCAGGGAAGCAACCAGGGGGCAGTGTGACGGTTTTTGGCGGTTCTAACCACAAAAACTTAATAAAATTAGAGGATCCACCTCAGAAAAACTACCTGTGCAAGAGCTGCCAAGAAACCTTGAGGTAAGCCTTTGCAGACTGAGGGTGGGGCACACAAGACTGACCCACAGTCACCTTTTCACCAGGACAGTATCGCGATGCAGTAGGTGTGGATACGATATATGCGTAAAACACCTACTGCTGGAATGTCAGGAAACGGAGAACCTCAGACGGAAGTGGTCGGTGCCACAAAGCTTGAGTGACTGCTAGAATATCAAGAAGAGGATTTCAACATGCCTGAACTTCCTCAGAGAGGCCAACCTCCTCACCAAACTATAAAACTTTGTAAGTGAAATGTGAATCGTAAGTGAATAAATGTGATCAAGGGTGAATCCAACTGTGCTTCAACATGAATGAGTGAGTGAAAAGTGAGAATTTATAGAACTAAATAAGTCGCTGATGACCTTGGACGTTCCAAGCGACTATAAATAACAAAACGAACAAAATATAGACAAATTTTGCTCGTAAGAGCAATTGTTTCGACGCAACATCGATCCAAGAAAGGAGTAATTACTTACACTTGCGAATTATGTGGTGGACCGCACCCTGTCAATTACAAAGGTTGCGAAGAGTACCATCGCTTTTATAAAGGAACAAAAGGCAACTCTCTCAACAGACAATCCGCAAATCACGACTCCATAACATATCAATCATCTCTTCCATCACCCACACTTCTACATCCCGTTTTCCCACAGTCCCAGCAAACTCACTTCTCTTACGCAAATGCAGTCAAAAACAAAACAATTAATGAGAATCCTAAATCGAACCCAGCCAACAGCACAATCCTCAATAAATTTCTCGAGGATTTCAAAACCATGTTTAAACAAATCTTAAATCAAAATAGCATTATACTGAACATGCTAGCAGCCCTAATAGATAAAAAGTAATGGCTAAATTCTTAGTTACTAATAGCGCTGTGAAACTCCAATGGACTCGCCAACCACAGAGGTGAGCTAGAAATTTTCCTAAAAGAACATCAGATTGACATCATGATGATAAGCGAGACTCATTTCAATGAAAAATCATATTTTAAGTTGCCTGGCTTCATTATGCACAATGCAAACCACCCCGACAAAACAGCTCACGCCGGCTCAGCCATACTTGTAAAAAACCGCTATCCAACATCACCAAATGAACTCGTTTAGCAAAGACTACCTCCAGACAACAACTATAACCCCATATGACTATGGGGTAGATGCCTCATGGTATGTCACCAACGAGACGCTTCGAGCTGACTTATCTATTCAATCAGTAGCCGACATGATTGCAGCTCGCACTACTAGACACTTCGAAAGGTTGCGTACTCATAGAAACCCACTAGTGGTATCACTTTTAAACCATCAAGGACAAGGTAGAAGACGGCTGAAGAGGAGGGTGCCAGGTGATAAAGTTCAAAAATAATGAGGACTCCTCCAATGGGAGCGATCTGCACAATGTCAAAATCTTAACCATCAGATTGGATAAAAGGATCCAGATCCTGATGGCCAATTAAAGGAAAAAGAAAAAAAATTATATTCAATAATTTTTACTCGTAGGATCAATGGTTTCGACGCAACTTCGATCCAAAAAAGGTTAATGGCTTAAAACTAAATTTTTCAATTTTTAAAAAAGCTGGCCTATTTTCCAAATGCCGTAACTCGTTAAATAATCGACGTGCAGAGCTCCGGTTAGGCTTAATTCATAACAAATTTGATGTTCTTAAAAAACTTACAGAATAGCTTTCGAAGAAAAATGCATGGATTAGAAGATACTGAGCAGAATCTGAACCAAGTTCAAAAAATTCACGGTTTTTCTTCTATAAATTTTTTTTCACAACTTTTTTTTTTAATTTTATTTAAAATTGTAAGCGCTCAGCTACTAGCCTATATACGCCCTTATTTAGTATATATCATTTCAGTAGTTACAAAAAAGAATAAAATACAGAATTATAGATCTCCAATATAGAATTAAAAATATAAATACACAACAGTGATAGTAACTTAAATAAACATACAATTAAAGCTCAATCTTAAAAATAATATTTGAATACAATACCAATTTAAGAGCAGTGAGAAGAATTAAAAAGGATAACAATATAAGATTAAGACACAATTTTTTGAGATTTGCAAACTTGAGAAAACATTATAAGAATGAGAATACATTATAATATAGCTTTAATGGGTCCAAACAACATACTAAAAATCAGAAATACATCATGTTTTGCAAATTTAGCTATTATTTATGTCGATTTTGACTCGCCCATACTTTGAAAATGACATACATATATGAAATAAAAATGATTCATTGCATATGTTTGGTACCTGGGTACTAGCATAAAAAAAATTGCTTTTTAGATATAATTTTAATTCTTCCATGTGTATTTGATGAGGTTTTTAATCCATTATATATTAATAACAAAAATAATTTAACATAATATAACATAATGTACTTTATCAACAGTGATATTTTTATTTTATGTTGAAGGAGAAAATTACTCCTATTACTTATTTAATACATTGAATCTACATTCCTATTTCAATAGAATGATGTTATTTATATTTATTTCAAATTTTTTTTATCAACTTGTCATTAGGTGGAAAAAAATCAATAATAGGTTCTAATGAAATTTATTGTCATACACAAAAGTAAGTGAAATATAGGGAAACGTCACACTAGACTTGACTTTATTGTCAAGCTACTTAACCTTAATCTAGATCTAAAATAAATCAAGTCAAAGTCAAGTCAAAATTAGTATAAAAACATGGAACAATAACTTCACAGGTTATTTATTTCAGATAATTGATTAATTTGTGTACCTATTGTTATAAATACCACGTTTGTGAGTAAGATTTTAGGGGATAAAAATATTATTTTTATGTTGATAAGAATTTAGAAGAGCGAATCTTTAAAAAATGTGGGTTGGAAACTTGGAACGCTTCATAGAAAAATGTAAAAAAAAATCATATTCTAAACATGCTCAAATAATTATAATCTGATCTTTTATAATCTACTTCGCACAGGTTCCCAAACTTATTTATCTTAACTTTTTAACTTGTTGAAACAAAACAATTACCCAGCACTCTATAAAGGGCTAAAACAGTGATCAGCAGCCTTTAAAATCCCATGGACCAACGAATCTCAAACGTTGCGGAATAAATGTACACCCCTCCTTTCAAACTTCTCATCGCAAACATAGTGAAAAGCGTATTAAGTAGAAAAACGATTAAATTAAAATTTTTTGTTTATTTGTCTAGTCATTTTTCCACGGGTAGTTATTGATCTACCTTCGTAAATGGCTGAACAGACTTTTATGAAATTTTGTATGAAGATGTCTAAGATTCCAAAATATCAGATTGAATGCTTTCTATTTTGCAAATGGGTAGCAAATCTTAAAAATATTAAACCATAACTTAATAAAAAAAAAATATATTAAAAGTTTATATATCTCCCGCTTAATAACATTTTATGGTAGCACGTTGGCTTACAGTGTAGATTGTGATCTATCAACCAATATAAATTGAAAATGTATAAGAGTATAATAAATAATGTAACATCTTTCATCATTACACATTAAATTAAATGTAAAGAAATTAATTGTCCTTTCGAAAATTCCTTAACACCATCAAGTACGAATATGAAGCCTGTAAAACGCTTAAAAACAACCCCAATTTAACGGGATAAAACTTTCCACAAGTTATCCACAATGGTTTTTCTGATATTGTCATCATAATTAAAAGCATTTTCTTATTTTTCATTGACATTGTGGGCCAATCACTTTCGTAGGCTGCCCAAGAAATTAAACTTGACTACAAAAAAAAATATTCATAAAATATATATGTATATTAAATGTGATTATAAATTTGTAAGACCTCTTCAATTATTTTGTTACCAAACCAACAAATAAGACAACATGGAAACAAAATAGTTAATAGCCAGAGTATTTGAACGAGAAAAGTGAAACTGACAATCGGAACCTAAAATAAAAACCAAATTTGATTGGGAACGTTTAAAAAATAGAATAAATATTACAGATAAAAGTAAATATAATCCTGTGCATATCGATAAAATTTGAGTTGAGAGTTGCACGAAATTATTAATGGAGTAAATATTTTCTATATCTACCAGAACACTAAAAGCGTAAAGAGATAAGATTTTTATTTTTAAGTTTTAATATTAAGATTAAAAAACTTGTACCGAACGATTTTATCCAAATGTTTGAAACATTTGATTAGCTCACGCGTTATTTCTTCGTCTAAAATTTGAGTGAAATATTTGGAATTCATAGGAATGTTTTTTGTTTCAACATTTCTTCTTGATCTTGGGAGAACCGTTCGAAGAGCGCCACACAAAATTTTAACGTGAGCACACCAATAGTGGATGACTGTAAAAAATGTAGTATCCCAATAAGCAGTAGTAATTCCAATGAAATATCCGGTAATAGCTTGCATGGCTAATGCTAGTATAAAACGAAACAATGAATGATTTACATCAAATGGTACCCAGTAAGGATTGGTAAACTTCTCTCCATTATAGTGAAGACGACCATCATCGGGAATATCGAGATAATTTGGATTGATTATCAATAAAATGGCTGTTGGTAAAACTAACCCCATTATGGTTAATACCAATTGAATTCCATAAATTTTTGATTGCAACTCAGCCGTTTTTCTTGTTTCACTCATAATACGTTGTGGACAGAAATTCATATAATTTTCATATTGAAATTCAGTTTGACCGAGACTTTGCTTAACATTGATCAAAAGATTTCTTTTATAGAATCTAAAATTTAAGAATAAGCTAAAATAAAAAATGTGTTACCTAATTTTTATATTTTAAATACCCAAGAAAACAACGAAATGAAACAGTCACTTCTGCCACATAGAGACTAAGTGCTCTCACAAACAAATTTAAGTCCGATAATATTGGCAAAAGAATGAAGAATTGAGTGAATGGTGTAGAAAAATATACATAAAATACAACTACTTTCGATATTGGACTGTAAAGTAAGTAATAAAAAAAAGATTTTTCTGGTTTTGGGTCACCGACACCGGTCCAAAAATGAAAAGTCTCACTTAGTTGAAACAAATTTTTTTCATTCTCCATTTCGGCGTTACGCCTTCAACTAGAATATAATCCTTTTTTTAAGTTATAACTATCTAAAGTTAAAAGAAAGGGAAAATTCTTTGAGTTTTTGAAAAATAAGAAAATTAGTTTTAAAATATAGAAGATTTTTCCAAGTCTTTCATTTGAGGAAATAAAAGGATGTCATAATTACAAGTATTGAGTTTTAAATATTGAATTACCTAATTACTTTTATTAGAAAATTTAAACCGTTATTAAAAAAGGCAATAAAATAATTTATGCCTTTAATAAAATGGAAAGGTAATTTAAAAAAATGAAATGATGGTCAAATAACAAATAAGAATAATTAATTCAAAAAACTAAATTTTTAATACAAATTAAATTTTGCTATAAAATAGGGAGTTTTATAGTAACATTTGATAAAATTCTATTTGAACGACAGCTTTTACACTTTATGTTAAGTCGCAATGGCTGTGATGATGAAGCATTGTTGAAATAACCCCTATGCTCTCCAGACAAAAAAATTCTAACCTTTTTTGTTCGAACTTTGTCGAATATTAAAATACAGATATATAAAATTGTATTATGTTTAATTATATTAAAAATTAAATTACAGCTTAAAACTTTTAGGTAAACGAAGTCAATATTTGGGTACAGAGTGGTTATTATTTTTTTCGACTTTTCTACTATCTATTAACTTTTTTTATGATTTAAAAACTGATTCTTACAAAAAAAAAATATTTTTAAAAGCTGGTGTTATTTCCAAAATGCACTCCAATGTGTATTTGGGGAGACTTTTTAATCGCGTAAATATAAATAAAAGAAATATTTTGACATTTTATTATATTGCACTTTGTTAACTTTATTTTATTTTTTACACATTATCTACTATTTTACTTTTTTTACAGTGACATTGCTATTTATTGTCTATGAAGAAAATTATAACTTAGGTATTGTAACGTTTTTACGGGTTCGTTGGTTTGTGTATAATGACTACGAATTTATTTTTAAATAATTGTTTATTTATTTATCTAACAATTATACACTACAACAATGTTCACTGTCAACAATAGTCACAGTACTGTTTATATTTCACTATATACACAATGTACACTTTATTAACAATTCACTGATCACTTTAACACTGAGCACTTCGATGAATTTATTTGAATACACACTCGGTGGTTTATTTTACACTCGTCGAATATTTATTTGAATACTGAACTGTTGGCTCATCTTTCGGATTATTTTTGTAGTAAGCAATCACCCGTTTCTAGATTTTTCTATTGGTAATCTTAGCGCCTGTCTTTCTCTCCTACATTGGTATACCAATGGAGAGAATTCTAGAACACTCGTTCTTCGTCTCATTCTTTGTAATGTTAATCCTTTGGTCATAAAACCGCTTCAGGGGGTCCATCCTTTTGTGCAATTTTTATCACTGGTGATTGTTAATCCCGCCCTCGGCGCCAGACACAAATGGGTGTCTTGGATTTGTGACAGTATATAAAACATTGAATCTGCATTGCTATTTAAAGAAAATTATGTTTTTAATGTTTTTTAAATTTTTTTCAACAGTTTGTCATTAAGTTATAAATAAAACTCAATATTAGGTTTTTATAAAATTTATTATCATATACATATGTGAAATATATATGGAAACACCCCTAGATTTGACTTTATTGTCAAGCTACTTGACCTCAAATTAAAAAGAAATCAAGTCAAAGTCAAGTCAAAATTAGTTTAAAAACGTGAAGCATTAACTTCACAGGTTATTTATTTTCATTTTTAAATGCCTAGTAGATGCAATTTGTTTTATAACCTTTTTAGCTACTTGACATAATGAATCCCTATTGCAATCAAGTGAAACTATATCAGGTTTAACAATATTGATTAGATTATTATTTAAAAAAAATATTTATTAATTTAATGTTTATAAAAATTGAGAAAAGTGAATCCATAAGAAATGTGGATTGGTACCTAGTAAATAATATACTTCTTCCAATATTACACATTATATTAAATGTAAAGAAATTAATTGTCCTTCCGAAAATTCCTTAACACCATCAAGTACGAATATGAAGCTTGTAAAATACTTAAAAACATCTCCAATTTAACGGGATAAAACTTTCCACAGGTTATCCACAATGGTTTTTTTGATATTGTCATCATAATTAAAAGCATTTTCTTATTTTTCATTGACATTTTGGGCCAATCACTTTCGTAGGCTGCCCAAGAAATTAAACTTGACTATCAAAAAAAAAAAAAAAATTAAATATATATTAAATGTGGTTATAAGTTTGTAAGACCTCTTCAATTATTTTGTTACCAAACCAATAAATAAGACAACATGGAAACAAGTTAGTTAACAGCCAAAGCACTTGAAAGAGAAAGGCGAAACTTATAATCGGAACCTAAAATAAAAACTAATTTTGATTGTGAACGTTTAGATAATAGAAACTATATTACAGATAAAAGTAAATATAATCCTGTGCATAACGTTATAAGTTCAGTTGATAATTGCACGAAATTATTAATAGAGTAAATCTTTTCTATATCTGCCAGAACACTAAAAGCGTTAAGAGATAAGATTTTAAAGTTTTAATATTAAGATTTAAAAGACTTGTACCGAACAATGTTATCCAAATGATTGAAACATTTGATTAGCTCACGTGTTATTTCTTCATCCAAAATTTTAGTGAAATGTTCGGAATTATTGAGAATATTTTTTGTTTCAACATTTTTCCTTGATCTTGGGAGAACCGTTTGAAGAGCGCCACACAAAATTTTAACGTGAGCACACCAATAGTGGACGACTGTAAAAAATGTTGTATCCCAATAAGCAACAGCAATTCCGATAAAATATCCGGTAATAGCCTGCATAATGAGTGCCAGTATAAAACGAAAAAATGAATTATTTACATCAAACGGTACCCAGTATGGACTGGTAAATTTCTCCCCATTATAGTGAAAACGACCATCATCGGGAATATCGAGATAATGGGGATTGATTACCAATAAAATAACTGTTGGTAAAACTAACCCCATTATGGTTAATATCAATTGAATTCCATAAGCTTTCGATTGAAACTCAGCCGTTTTTCTTGTTTCACTCATAATACGTTTTGGACAGAAATTCATATAATTTTCATATTGAAATTCAGTTTGACCGAGACTTTGCTTAACATTGATCAAGAGATTTCTTTTATAGAATCTAAAATTTAAGAATGAGCTAAAATAAAAAATGTGTTACCTATTATTTATATTTTAAATACCCAAGAAAACATCGAAATGAAACAGTCACTTCAGCTATATAGAGACTAAGTGCTGTCACAAACAAATTTAAATCCGATAGTATTGGCAAAAGAATGAAGAATTGAGTGAACGGAGTACAAAAATATGCATAAAACACAACTACTTTCGATATTGGACTGTAAAGTAAGTAATAACAAAAAGATTTTTCTGTTTTTGGGTCACCGACACCGGTCCAAAAATGAAAAGTCTCACTTAGTTGAAACAAATTTTTTTCATCTTCCATTTCGACGTCACGCCTTCAACTAAAATAGAATCCTTTTTTTAACTTATAACTATATAAAGTTAAAAGAAAGGGAAAACTCTTCAAGTTTTAGAAAACTTTGAAAATTAGGTTTAAAATACAGGTGATTTTTCCAAGTCTTTGATTTAAGGAAATGAAAGGATGTCATAATTACAAGTATTGAGTTTTAAATATTGAATTACCTAATTACTTTTATTAGAAAACTTATATTAAAACTATTAGTAACATAATGATAAGTTACGAGAACGGGAAAACTTCTACAATTTTCAGAAAACTTGACAACAAAGAGGAAAAAAATTGATTTAAAAAGACATAAGATTTTTCCAAGTCTTTCATTTGAGGAAATGAAAAGATGTTATAATTACAAGTAATAAATTGTAAAATTTAAATTATAATTACATTTTTTAGAAATTTTGACCCGTTAATAAAAAAGGCAATAAAATAATTTTTGCATTTAATAAAATAGAAAGGTATTTTAAAAAGATAAAAAGATGCTCCAATTACCTACTAAAAATAATTAATTCAAAAAGTAAATTTTTAATACAAATTAAATTTTTCCATAAAAGGGGGAGTTTTATAGGAACATTTGATAAAATTCTATTTGAACGACAGCTTTTACACTTTATGTTAAGTCGCAATGGCTGTGATGATGAAGCATTGTTGAAATAACCCCTATGCTCTCCAGACAAAAAAATTCTAACCATTTTTGTTCGAACTTTGTCGAATATTAAAATATAGATATATAAAATTGTATTATTTTTAATTATATTAAAAATTAAATTACAGCTTAAAACTTTTAGGTAAACGAAGTCAATATTTGGGTACAGAGTGGTTATTATTTTTTTCGACTTTTCTACTATTTATTAACTTTTTTATGATTTAAAAACTGATTCTTACAAAAATAAAATTATTTTTAAAAGCTGGTGTTATTTCCAAAATGCACTCCTATGTGTAGTACGTGAGACTTTTTCATTGCGTATTTATTAATAAGAAAAATAATTTAAAATTTTTTAATATTGCACTTTGTTAACTTTATTTTTTTTTATAACACTTTATCTACTATTTTACTTTATTAACAGTGACATTGCTATTTTATGGCGATGAAGAAAACTATAACTTAGGTATATAAAACATTGAAATTGCATTGCTATTTCAACAAAAATATGTTTTTATTGTTTTTAATGATCTTTAAAATTTTTTTTAACAGTTCTTCATTAAGGTAGAAATAAAACTAAATGTTAGGTTTCTATAAAATTTATTATCATATACATAGGTGATATATATATGGAAACACCTCTAGACTTGACTTTATTGTCAAGCTACTTGACCTCAAATTAAAAAAAAATCAAGTCAAAGTCAAGTCAAAACTAGTTAAAAAACGTGAAGCATTAACTTCATAGGTTATTTATTCTCATTTTTAAATTCTCAGTAGATGCAATTTGTTTTATAACTTTTTTAGCTACTTGACATGATGAATCCCTTTTGCAATCAAGTGAAACTATATCAGGTTTAACAATATTGTAAAGATTATTAATTAAAAAATATATTTATTAATTTTATGTTAATAAAAATTTAGAAAATTGAATCCATAAGAAATGTGGATTGGTCCCTGGTAAATAATATACTTCTTCCAATATTAACATTAAATTAAATGTAAAGAAATTAATTGTCCTTTCAAAAATTCCTTAACACCATCAAGTACGAATATGAAGCTTGTAATGTATTTAAAAACATCCCCAATTTAACGGGAAAAAACTTTCCACAGGTTATCCACAATGGTTTTTCTGATATTGTCATCATAATCAAAATCATTTTCTTATTTTTCATTGACATTGTGGGCCAATCACTTTCGTAGGCTGCCCAAGAAATTAAACTTGACTACAAAAAAAATTTTATAAAATATATATTAAATGTGGTTATAAATTTGTAAGACCTCTTCAATTATTTTGTTACCAAACCAATAAATAAGACAACATGGAAACAAGTTAGTTAACAGCCAAAGCACTTGAAAGAGAAAGGCAAAACTTACAATCGGAACCTAAAATAAAAACTAATTTTGATTGTGAACGTTTAGAAAATAGAAACTATATTACAGATAAAAGTAAATATAATCCTGTGCATAACGTTATAAGTTCAGTTGATAATTGCACGAAATTATTAATAGAGTAAATCTTTTCTATATCTGCCAGAACACTAAAAGCGTTAAGAGATAAGATTTTAAAGTTTTAATATTAAGATTTAAAAGACTTGTACCGAACAATGTTATCCAAATGATTGAAACATTTGATTAGCTCACGTGTTATTTCTTCATCCAAAATTTTAGAGAAAAGTTCGGAACTATTGAGAATATTTTTTGTTTCAACATTTTTCCTTGATCTTGGGAGAACCGTTCGAAGAGCGCCACACAAAATTTTAACGTGAGCACACCAATAGTGGACGACTGTAAAAAATGTTGTATCCCAATAAGCACCAATAATTCCAAAGAAATATCCGGTAATAGCCTGCATAATGAGTGCCAGTATAAAACGAAAAAATGAATGATTTACATCAAACGGTACCCAGTATGGACTGGTTAATTTCTCTCCATTATAGTGAAGACCACCGTCATCGGGAATATCGAGATAATGGGGATTGATTACCAATAAAATAACTGTTGGTAAAACTAACCCCATTATGGTTAATATCAATTGAATTCCATAAGCTTTCGATTGAAACTCAGCCGTTTTTCTTGTTTCACTCATAATACGTTTTGGACAGAAATTCATATAATTTTCATATTGAAATTCAGTTTGACCGAGACTTTGCTTAACATTGATCAATAGATTTTTTTTATAGAATCTAAAATTTAAGAATGAGCTAATATCAAATACATTATTTATATTTTTAAATACCCAAGAAAACATCGAAATGAAACAGTCACTTCAGCTACATAAAGACTAAGAGCTGTAACAAATAAATTCAAGTCCGATAATATTGGCAAAAGAATGAAGAATTGAGTGAACGGAGTACAAAAATATGCATAAAACACAACTATTTTCGATATTGGACTGTAAAGTAAGTAATAACAAAAAGATTTTTCTGTTTTTGGGTCACCGACACCGGTCCAAAAATGAAAAGTCTCACTTAGTTGAAACAAATTTTTTTCATCTTCCATTTCGACGTCGCACCTTCAACTAGAATAGAATCTTTTCTTTAAGTTATAACTATATAAAATTAAAAGAAAGGGAAAATTATTCTAGTCTTAGAAAACTTAATAAATTAGTTTTTAAATACATAAGATTTTTCCAAGTCTTTGATTTGAGGAAATGAAAGAATGTCATAATTACAAGTATTCAGTTTTAAATATTGAATTACCTTATTACTTTTATTAGAAAACTAATATTATAACTTATATTATAACTATTAGTAACTTAATGATAAGTTACGAGAACGGGAAAACTTCTACGATTTTCAGAAAACTTGACAACAAAGAGGAAAAAAATAGTTTTTTTTTTTAAATCTATGAGTATGAAATTTAACACAATTGAAGTTTATATGAGGAAGTTGCGTTTTGAGATAATATTTTTTTATAGTAATGCTTCAAAATACCTTAAATAAATGAAAAATGACGTCACACACACTACCACGCGTTTGACACACACAGACACACAATACACACAAATATGTAGATTTTTAAATCTCAGTTGTTCAGTTTGACCACAGACTTCAACCATATTCCAAATGTCATTATTTAAACAAAATATTGTGAGAGGAATTCAAATTTTGAAATTGTAATTATTGAAATTAAAGGAAACTAATTTAACCGAGTATTTGATTATTTAGTAATATTATTAAAAATATATTTAAAAGATACGTATAACTTCAAATACACAACGTTTCAACTATTTTATTTGGTCTTCATCAGGTGTTTCTTGATTATTATATAACGTATAAATAATTCATACTGTATTCTTTTGGCAAAATCATTCAAATAAATTACACAAAAAATTAATTTAGGTAGGTAGGTACTATTTGAAAAAAAAAGCTTAGCTTAATTCAAAGTTTGAAACAGGACTTACGCAGCCTATTTCAATTTTTTTTATCTTTGGCTTTTAAATGAAAATATCTAAACATAAAGGTACTTTTGTTTTACTTTTGAACGTAGGAAACTCACTTGAAATTACTTCTGATGTTTCATAGTCATATTTTTTTTTGTTTGTCTAAAAAATATTTCAGAATACTGTAATTTGAATTGACATACAACATTATAAAAAGAAAAATATCTGCTACGTGGCGTCACAGTACTTTCTTTTACTTTCATTTATAAAACTCGCTGTTGGTTAAAAGAAATATATAAGCACCTTATAACTATACATAGCAAAACTATATGCATACAAGTATACAACATATATGTATTTATGAATTCCCAACCTTCACCCCAGAACCGTCTTTAATCAAATTTTTCCAAGAAAAAGTTTCAAATAAAAGTTTTAGCCATTAATAAGTCTAAGAACTATCATAAGCTTAATGAAAATCTTTGCAGCCGTTTTCGAAAACATTTGAAAAAGCTCAAAAACTCCGAGAATAAAGTGGAGCTTTCGGTTAACCGATTTCAACTAAAAGCTTCACGGCAAAACAAGATATAATATGAAGGAAAATTTCCAAGTTTGGTAAAATTCGGAAAAGCGTTCGATACGATATGGCTGTCACACACAGACATGTTTCTAAAAACTACTTTTTTGGACTCAGGGGACCTCAAAACATGTATGATATGAACGAATTGATATTTAGTTTTGAAATTTTTAGAGATTATTCTGAAATAATTTTGTAAAAGATTTATGGAAGAAAAAAAATAAATATTTTGAAACCTTTACACCTATTTCCTTCCTTAACTTAAAATAAATATTTTCAATCATTATATGATGCACTTTCTTTAAATGAACCTTGAAGTAATAATTAGTCAAGAAATTATTTTCCAAACATTCGCAAATGCAATTCATTATCTGCTGTAGTTAGCTTAGTAACTAAAGTTTTTGAGGCAGTTACAAGTGAAGTGTACCCTTAAGTATGTAAAAATTGTAACGAATTATGGTCGAATTTCGACCACTGGACGACCTCTAGTATAATATAAATATACATAAAATGATAACTTTTATAATGAATGACAGTAGCGTGAATACACAATGAATCTTGATATTTTTTTTTAAATGTACACAATTCGTCGATCCTCACCATTTGATTGGCCTCAATCAAATGTAAATTGACTCAACTTATTTTACAATATTTTGAACAAAATTATTTCACTCTACTGCCTCTATTGTGTCGCTTCCTCTTGTAAGCCAGCGCTATTTAACCGTCGGCCAACCCAATGTCTCATTCATTTAGCGTCAACAATACCATTGTATGGCATCTGAGTAATTTGACAGTTCTCAACGTCAGCAACTACATATCGATCATGGGGCAACACCTTTTTTATCACGTATGGGCCGCGAAAATTTGGCAAAAGTTTTTTATTTACCCCAGCAGATGTGACGATGTGACGTATGACAACATAATCCTCAACCCCAAACGTTTCTGCTGGTTCACCACGTCGGAAGAAATACTCCTCGTTATAGTCTCGGGATTGGGCAATAGCCCGTCCAGCGTCAATGTAAATTTGTTGCAAGTCAACGGCCACCCCGGCGGCAAATTTCTCATTCGAATGCTCAGTCAATTCATCGACCACCACCTGACCATCGCCCTGGTTGTCCTGGTTGCGATAACGACGTTGTGAGTGACGTGGTCCATGGAAGTTACGACGGAAAAACCGACGTGGAGGACCACCACCGCCACGGCTACCCTGTTGCTGGCCCTCTCCGTCAGTTTGTCCCTCGGCACTCACATTAGGCCGACCTTGTCCACCTTGACGACGAGGCCCACGGAACGAATAGCTACAACCACCACCACCACGTCCACCACGACAAGGTCTATAACGTCACTGAGGGAAAATACCCTCACCTTCCTCATTTCCAGATTGCTCACCTTCGGTCTTATTCTCATCCGATTCATAACCTTCTTGTCCATCACGTGGTTTGCATGGTCCACGACCTCGTTCACGTCCACCATGAGGATAGTACCATAGCCAATATCCTGGTCTTCTATCGGTCGCATAGGGTGAACTACCCACATGGGCTCCATAAGGGCCAGTCACCTAAGCTACTTCATGCCCTTTCTCTCCAATCACCACATTAAATTCGACCATCTCGCCGTCGCCCAACGGGGGCACTGCTTTTTTGGGGTTGTTCTTAACTATGGCTGACTGATGTACAAAAACGTCCTCTTTAGTATCATTTCGGTTGATGAAGCCATATCCACTTTTTACATTGAACCACTTAACAATGCCGGATACTTTGTTTGCGATGACTTGTTTAGCGGCCGCCTTTGGTTGTTCGGGGGCCTGTTCCGGATCAGCCATGGTGTTGTTGGGCCGGTGGAAAGATGTTTTCACTCCGCTTCAACTCCAAGGTGTTAACCGCATATTCATGGCACCAAAAGTTTCGACAATGCGCGCCACAATCGCTTCTTCCATTTGCTGAAATTCGTCCGTATTTAAACGGCCAACAGCGCCAACATCAACTCGAACCCGCATCGGACAATCGGCATAACGGTGCTTGGTGAATCGGCACTTGAAACATAGGCCGGTCGGTCGAGGTGGTTCCCGGCAGTCGCTCTTGTAATGGCCCAATTTCTGGCAATTAAAACAACGGACAACTTGTGGTTGGGGGCTGATCTTGGATGGAGGTGGTAGTCGAACATTGCTGGTCATCGCGATAGTGATGGCTCGCACCCGCTCGTATTTGTCTAGCAATCCCTTCAACTCATTAATAGTATCAACCGTGTACAACATGGTAGCTGCAGTTGATGTGTCGCGCAAACCACGGATAAATGCGTGTATCACCTCAATTTCCTTCCATATCAGCTTGATTGGCGATGACTTATAGTTCCATCAAGTATCGTTTAAGCGATTTCTCGCTTTTTCGAGCACGTTTATTCAGCTGACAATGAACTTCATGACGTGTGTCATGCTTTTGAAATTCAACACGCATCGCGGCACACAACCCAGCAAAATCATTGACATCGGTTAATTGCAGCCAAAGCTTCGCCGTTCCTTCTAATTTTTGACTCAATAACAAATATTTTGTATGTCTGGGCACTGGTGAGCGTCTAAAAGCTGATTAAAATCACGAAGATATTTGTTAACTTCATAGTCGCCTCGCTCGTAACTCGCTTGAAATGAAATATTTAAATAATCAAAACACTAATTAATGACAACAAAACAAAATTAATTATTCTTATAAATTAAAAATAAAAATTAACACTAAAAAAATTATAAGTAATATAATTATTGAAAAATATATTTTTAAAAAACGTACAAAATAGCTTTCAAAGAAAAATGGATGGATTAGGAGTTATAGTATGTACCTATGTATACTTGTAAAGTAAATATAGTTTATATATAACAATTTACTTGTTGTCGCTCTTATTGTTTAAATGGGTTGCTAACAATTACTCCTACGAGAAAAACTTGTATGTATGTTTGTAGGTAATTTAATTAGATTTAAATTAAGTGAAGAACGGGGTCTGTTAGCCTCGTAGTTCTTTCAAAATCTTAAAAAAAAACATGAAAGTTAAAATTGAATTTTCCCAGAAATGTACCTAAGCACTTTTTTGTTGTATAAAGTGATTTTTAAGAAGGTATAACCCCGACTGGACCCATCCACATTACCAGTCGGCAAGATCCTTCCCCCGGAGAGCTACTTAAACACCTCTCTTATAAATGCAAGAAGGGGTGCTGAATGGTGGCTGCACTTGCCTGAAAGCAGGGCCTAGATGTTCCGAGATGTGTGCTATTTGCTCTGGGGAAATGCGCAAAACTGCAATGAAGAGGACGACGGTGACTAGCCTCAAAAAAATCTTGACGTTCCACCAATACTGGAGTACCCACCAAAATGCAATTTTCCTTTATGTGGGTTCTGTAAAATTTTGAGAGAACTACGAGCTTTACAGGTCCCGCTTTGTACTTAAATTAACGCTAATTAAATTGTCTACAAATTATAATCAATAAGTTCTTCTCATAAGATCAACGCTTTTGACACAATTTCGATCCAAAAAAGTTCTAAAACTAAAATTTTCTATTTTTGAAATAATTGGCCTATTTTCAAAGTGCCGTAACTAAGCAACACCCATTAACGTGCAGAGTTCCGATTGTGTGTAATTTATCACAAATTTGATGTTCTTAAAAAACGAACAGAACAGCTTTGGAAGAAAAATGCATATATTAGAAGATACCGAGCAGAATCTGAATCAAGTCCAAAATTTTCACGGTTTTTTCTCAATAAAAATTTTTCTACAACTTTTTGAGAGGTGCAAACTTGAGAATACATAGCCCTAATGGGTCCAAACAACATAATACAGGATCAGAGATACATCATGTCTTGCGAATTTATTGTTGATTTTGACTGGGCTATTAGAGCTTTGTCAAATATTAAAAAATATATAAAATTATATTAGTTTTATTTGTATTAAAAATTAAATTACAGCTTAAAACTTGTAGGTAAACGAAGTCAATATATGGGTACAGAGTGGTTTTATTTTTTTCGACTATACCTACTACTACCTATCACCTTTGATGATTTAAAAACTCATTCTTACAAAATTGAAAAACATTTTTAAAAACTGGTCTTATTTCCAAAATGCACTCCAATGTGTATTTGGGGAGACTTTTTTATCACGTAATTATTAATAAGAAACATATTTTGACATTTTATAATATTGCACTTTGTAACTTTATTTTATTTTATTACACTTTATCTACTATTTTACTTTAATAACAGTGACATTGTTTATTTATGTCGATGAAGAAAATTATAACTTAGGTATATAGAACATTTAATCTGCATTGCTATTTCAAGAAAATTATTTTTTTAAGGTATATTAAATTTTTTTTTTATAGTTTGTCATTAAGGTATAAATAAAACTCAATGTTAAGTTTTTATAAAATATTTTATTATCATATACATAGGTGAAATATATAGGGAAACACCCCTAGACTTGACTTTATTTTCAAGCTACTTGACCTCAAATTAAAAAGAAATCAAGTCAAAGTCAAGTCAAAATTAGTTTAAAAACGTGAGGCATTAACTTCACAGGTTATTTAATTTCATTTCTAAATGCCCAGAAGATGCTATTTGTGATATCTATATGCTAGATGTTTATTTTATAAACTTTTCAGCTACTTGACGTGATGATTCCCTATTTCAATCAAGTGAAACTATATCAGGTTTAACAATATTGATTAGATTATTATTTAAAAAATAGTATTATTAATTTTATGTTTACAAAATTTTAGAAAAGTGAATCCATAAGAAATGTGGGTTGGTACCTAGTAAATAATATACTTTTCCATTATTATACATGAAATTAAATGTAAAGAAATTAATTGTCCTTTCGAAAATTCCTTAACACCATCAAGTACGAATATGAAGCTTGTAATATACTTAAAAACATTCCCAATTTAACGGGAAAAAACTTTCCACAGGTTATCCAC
The DNA here is from genome assembly GCA_958496155.1 of Sisyra nigra. Taxonomy (NCBI): domain Eukaryota; kingdom Metazoa; phylum Arthropoda; class Insecta; order Neuroptera; family Sisyridae; genus Sisyra; species Sisyra nigra. The sequence goes on along the minus strand of OY292316.1, from coordinate 32,722,984 downwards.
AATGGTTTTTCTGATATTGTCATCATAATTAAAAGCATTTTCTTATTTTTCATTGACATTGTGGGCCAATCACTTTCGTAGGCTGCCCAAGAAATTAAACTTGACTACAAAAAAAGCACTTATAAAATAGATTAAATGATGATTATAAATTTGTAAAACCTCATCAATAATTTTGTTACCAAACCAATAAATAAGACAACATGGAAACAAGATAGTTAACAGCCAAAGCACTTGAAAGAGAAAGGCGAAACTGACAATCGGAACCTAAAATAAAAACCAAATTTTGGTGGTGAACGTTTAGATAATAGAATCTATATTACAGATAAAAGTAAATATAATCCTGTGCATAACATTATAAATTGAGTTGATAGTTGCACGAAATTATTAATGGAGTAAATCTTCTCTAGATCTACTAGAACACTAAAAGCATTAAGAGATAAGATTTTTATTTTTAAGTTTTAATATTAAGATCAAAAAACTTCTACCGAACGATTTTATCTAAGTGTTTGAAACATTTGATTAGCTCACGCGTTATTTCTTCATCCAAAATTTGAGTGTAATGTTGGGAGTTCATAGAAATGTTTTTTGTTTCAACATTTTTTCTTGATCTTGGGAGAACCGTTCGAAGAGCGCCACACAAAATTTTAACGTGAGCACACCAATAGTGGACGACTGTAAAAAATGTTGAATCCCAATAAGCAGTAGTAATTCCAATGAAATATCCGGTAATAGCCTGCATAATGAGTGCCAGTATAAAACGAAAAAATGAATGATTTACATCAAACGGTACCCAGTATGGACTCGTAAATTTCTCTCCATTATAGTGAAGACGACCATCATCGGGAATATCGAGATAATGGGGATTGATTACCAATAAAATAACTGTTGGTAAAACTAACCCCATTATGGTTAATGCCAATTGATTTCCATAAATTTTTGATTGCAACTCAGCCATTTTTCTTGTTTCACTCATAATACGTTTTGGACAGAAATTCATATAATTTTCATATTGAAATTCAGTTTGACCGAGACTTTGCTTAACATTGATCAAAAGATTTTTTTTATAGAATCTAAAATTTAAGAATGAGTTAAAATAAAAATGTGTTACCTATTATTTATATTTTAAATACCCAAGAAAACAACGAAATGAAACAGTCACTTCAGCTACATAGAGACTAAGAGCTTTCACAAATAAATTCAAGTCCGATAACATTGGTAAAAGAATAAAAAATTGAGTGAAAGGAGTACAAAAATATGCATAAAACACAACTACTTTCGATATTGGACTGTAAAGTAAGTAATAAAAGAAAGATTTTTCTGGTTTAGGGTCACCGACACCGGTCCAAAAATGAAGAATCTCACTTAGTTGAAACAAATTTTTTTTATCTTCCATTTCTACGTCGCACCTTCAACTAGAATAAAATCCTTTCTTTTAGTTATAACTTATAGATAAGATACGAGAACAGGAAAACTTCTACGATTTTTAGAAAACTTGGCAGCAAAGAGAAAAAAATGGTGATAAAAGACTTAGGATTTTCCCTAGTCTTTCATTTGAGGAAATTAAAGGATGTAATAATTACAAGTATTGAATTGTAAAATTTAAATTATAATCACTTTTAATAGAAAAGTCAATAAAATAATTTATTCCTCCAATAAAATAGAAAGTTAATTTAAAAAGATGAAACGATGCTTAAATAATTAAGGGACTGGGAGTACCTAATTAATTCAAAAAAGTACATAAGCAATACAAATTAGATTTTTCCATAAAATGGAAGTTTTATAGTAATTTTTAATAAAATTCTATTTAAATGTAACTTTTTTACACTTTATGATAAGTCACAATGGCTGTAATGATGAAGCAATAACTGATTGTAACAAATTTTTACAACCTCCTCAATGATTTTATCACAAAACGAGTAAATCACACAACATGGAAAAAAAATCTTTAAAAGCCAGAGTATCTGATTTAGAAAAGCAAAACTGAAAATTGAAAATTGAAACTAGAGATGCAACAAATATTTGGCTCCTATTCGGTATTCGGCTGCATTTTTTAATATTCGGTATTCAGCCGAATATTGTGTAGTATTCGGCCGAATACCCAATACTAAATCATAAAAATTAAATATTTAAGTTATTCGAAATTATATATAGTCTAAGATCCGAACCTACCTCGACCTTCACCGAGATGATAATAGAATGAAACCTATTTTGTCATGAATTTAGTATATTAGGAAATATATTAAACATGAATTGGCTAAAAAAATCCGGGGCAGACTATATTTTAATTATTTAAAAAAAATTTATGTTAAATAAAATATTGCAATATCAAGATAATATATTACCATAAGCGCTGATTTATTGCGAACACGTTGATATAGGTTTGTCTGCAAAAATCGGTCCTACTAAGGGTTAGCGAATTTTAAAGATTTAATTTTTAATGCGCGTGGAAATGTGTGACAGAGAGATCCAAGGTAAGTATACTGTGTAATAATAAAGGACAGTCGCAGTCGCCTGTGATGTGTAAAATTTTTTCTGTATGTCGCAATATTTTATTAAAAATCATTTATAAAAAAATAATTAAAAATAGTCTGCCCCAGATTTTTTTAGCCAACCCATGTTAATATATTTCCTAATATACTAAATTCATGATAAATAGGTTTCATTCTATTATCATCTCGGTGAAGGTCGAAGTAAGCTCGGATTTTTCTACTAATATATATGCATTTAAATTACAAATTAAAATTGAAAATCTATAAGGGAGAATTAATAATGGTGAATCAAAACAATTTTTTCTGCATTTGAGTAAAGTTTCCTCGAATAGGAACCTGCTTTGAGTTTCGAAACCACTACTTATATGGATCCAGTGTCCGATCTAGGCGAATTCTTAGTAAATAAAAATCAACTTCGGCTGCCATTGTTTTTTTAAGTAAATAATAATGCGTCTTCTGATATGATTTACTCATAAATGAAATGGCCTAATACTCGGCGATTCGGCCGAGAGTATGGGCGAATATTCGGTATTCGGCTAAATCACTATTCGTTTATCTCTAATTGAAAGCTTTAAAAAACAATATGAATGGCCGAATAAAAAACTATATACGTATGAGTTTAATTAACAGATAAAATTAAAAAAATTCCAGTACAAAACAGGTGAGTTGAGTTGATAGTTTCACGAAATTATTAATAGAATAAATCGTTTCCATATTTACCATAATACTGAAAGAGCTAGGAGGCATTATATTTTCAGAAAGGCTTAAATTGATAGGAATCAGTGAAAAAATGTCGCAAATATTTTTTTCCGTTATGTCTGGAAAATATTCTAAGGCCTCTGATGAAATTGTTTGAAATGGAATTTTTTTGCGTCGCTAACCATTTAGAACAGGGTCGGCAACCTTTTTTTGACTGCGGGCCAAAATCAACTAATATTTGAGTATTAAATACACGTTTGGGTCAGTGGTATTTTCATTTTAAAAAAGTTTTTCAGTGATTAAGAGGGTATAAGGCGTTTAGATCCCCGGACAAAATATCCCCATGCCAAAAATATTTGCGGTAAACTATTTCATGCAATTTTTTTTGCTCAATAACTAAAATTTTATATTTAATAATTTTTAGTAAAAACGTGTTAAATTGACCCTCATGTGGTCGTGTTAAATCCGCAAAAACTGTGTTAATTAATACCCAAAGGGTTCCCCTGGTGGAGGTTTGGGAGAGGAGCCCCCATCAAAAGAAATTATAGTATGAATGTGTACTTGTTGACACCGCGAAGTTTTACACAAAACTAAATTTTTTAACATCAAAATTATGCTGCAAATACAATTTGCAGTTATTCTATGAGGACTTTTTGTCTGAGGATATTTTGTCGTGGCGATATTTTGTCGGGGATATTTTGTCCGGGGATCAAAACGCATGGAAACAAAAAAATAAAACATTACAAATTATATCAAGAAAATAATTATAATAAGTACGCTTAAATAGATTCAAAACATATAGATTAGTTACTAGAACTGAAAAACTTCTACGAATTTTAGAAAACTTGACAGCAAAGTGGAAAAAAAATGATCTTAAAATACATAAGATTATTCCTAGTCTTTCATTTGGGGAAATGAAAGGATGTAATAATTACAAGTTACGAGTTGATAAAATTTTAATTATAACTACATTTATTAGAAAATTTAAACCGTTATTTAAAAAGTCAATAAAATAATTTATTCCTCCAATAAAATAGAAAGTTAATTTAAAAAGATGAAACGATGCTTAAATTGTTAATGTACTGGGAGTAATTAATTCAAAGAAGTACATTTTCAATACAAATTATATCATTCCATAAAATGGGGAGTTTTATAGAAAAATTTGATAACATTCTACTTGAATGTACCTACATTTTTTACACTTTAAGATAAGTCGCAATGGCTGTGATGATGAAACATTGTTGAAATAACCCCTATACTCTCCAGACACAATACCTTCTAATTTTTTTTTTGCAGATACCTATTTAGTAAAAGGGATTGTCCCACTTTTGCAATTTTTTTAAGATTTCTACGAAAGGAGATCAGAAAGATTTTGTTACTTTAACAAGACGCTTTTTGATACAAGTATGAATGGGAGTGGATTATTGCTAAGGATTTATGCTTGACAACAAAATGTATCTAAATTGAACAGTTAATAAACTGATATATATTCTGAAATTCGTCACACAGAAGAATCTAATTATACTGTTTAAATAATGAATATATATATCTATATGAAACTAATAAGTGTTTTCTATGATTCACAATTCTTGAAGTTAAAGTATTTAAGATTAATATTCAATAAGCAAAAATGACTCATATATCACTACTTTCATTACAGATATGTACATATATTTTCTTTTTTATTTTTACTCCTAATATTTTCCCTATTCAGGGCTAATGTTCGTTGTATTGTTCTTCTATCCTGTCCTGTTCCTGACGTCTTCCTCCTGGTCTCCTTCCTAACACCTGCATTCTGCTCACACGCTTCCAAACATAATCCTCTCCCTTTCTCGCTACATGATCATTCCAGTGCAATATTCTTTCCTATGTTTTCTTCGAACACTCTACTACTCCAACCATCTATCTTATCCTTTCGTTCCTGACTTGTCATTTCTCGTCTTCCCAAGCATCCTCACCTTAGTATTCTCATTTCAACCACATGCAACTTCTTTTCGTGGGCCCTCTTGCTTGTCCAAGTCCCACCATCGTAGATGAGCGTAGACCTGACAACTGTTGGCCTATACATTAGGCCCTCGATTTTACTGGCTATTCTCTTATCACACAACACCACTGATATTCTCTTCCAGTTCCTCCACAGACCCCCCTCCCACCTAAATCTTGTGGTTCACTTTCCTACTGAGGTCACCATCAGGAGGATATGATAGATACTAATTATTATTACCAACATTTTTACTTTTTTTATATATTATGTAGTAAAGGAGGTATAGTTCAGTTTCTTCCCTATGAACGAAGTAAGGAACCCCCGTTTATAAATGTATAAAAGGTTCCTTGTCCGAATATCGCATATGTTATTATCCCACAAAATATACCTATATAGTTTCTTCAGGTAGGAATAAACAAAAATATATTACTTCGATATTTTATGTAGAATAGACGGATAGAACAACCTTTCAAAGGTTTTTTTTTCGTAGTACCTACTATGTTATAGACTAGGAAGTGCAGACTACTTTTATCCCAGAAAAAGAATTTTAAAACTAATTAACCTCGAACCAATTTAATAAATCAAAATACTTCATCGATATTTCCCGGGCCTAAATGTGTTTCCAGTCCAGCCCTGGTAAAATAGCACTTTAACGCATTTTCCTCAAGAAGGCCTGACCAAGATACCAAGATACCTCAGTTCTTAACAGATTGAATACTATTTATTCTAAAAAAGGTACGGTTCCTGTAGGATAGCTCGTAATCTTTTCTACTAAAATAGCTAAACGATTTTAACCCTTATGTCAATACCCGGGTACCTGGGTACCCTCATGCATTTTTTTACTTACATATGTTTTGTATCTAACGGAAAATTACCAAATCCTTTTAGATCCTCGTTTTTTGAATCTAACAACATCGATTCGGACATGTTAAAACATTTAAATAAGCATAAAAATATATACATTTTAGATTTAAAGTTAAACCCCCCATTGACTAATACCTGGGGTACCCATATGTAAAAATCTAGTGCATCTACAAAATTGCGGAGTAATAAATAACTAAACTTGTCTCTAGGGATAAAAAATAATACTCAATATATAAACAAACGATTTTATTTAATTTTATTATTAAAAAGTTGATAATTTGCCGGTGTAAATTTGAACTTTCAATGGGTATAAATTGTCTGCGTCGCATATCCACCATACTTTGATTACATACTTCGTTGGCTTCCATGGCATATACTGGGTGCATTTCGTCCGCCCTCTGTATGGTGGGTAGACTTGCTCATCGACTGTCAAACAGTCTGTCGACTTATAAAGTGCTGATAAATTGGCATTCACCATTGGTCAGATATCGCGGATCGGCGCTGCCTTATCTTCTTTTATACGAACGTCGCGCGTATTGGCATCATCAAACCGAATAAATCTTAGAATGCCCCAAAATCTATTGATACCCATAGCTGCTTAGTATAATGGATTTGAAGTTGATTTCCATATATCTAATGTCCAGTATTGGAATTATTCGCACCTGACATAATTAAAACTTCCAAGAACGCGTAGAACTCTTGAATAGTTATATTTTTTCACGACATTTATTTTTTCCTAGGATTTTCTTTATTGTACAAATTGCATAGAGAAATTGCCTTTTTGTTGGTGGTACGAATAATTACGTCGACCATTTCAACAGTGAAAATCTTTTTGAATACTTCACTAATTAATAAAGTCTCAATGCTGTGAAAGAATGTTTTGAATTGGCGTTTGATATTAAATTACTGGTGTTTAAGACCAAACAGTGTTGTCTTCAGCAGTAAAGACTGTTGTCGATTGTGAAGATTCGTCACTAATTGGAACGCGTTCAGTTAATTCATCATCATTTTCATCCTCGTCTAATTCAGCCTCACTCTCACGATTTTCCACTAAACACAGAAATATTATATAAATTACAGAAATATTAAAAGATTAGGTACCTACATTATATTTGAATATAGAAATTCTAATTCTGGAAAAAATAAATGTAATTACCAGATTCTTCGCACTCTGAAGCTTCTGAATGCTCTCTGTTAGGTATGTAGTCCTCGTCGTCACTATCTGCGGTATAATCCTCGAAAGCGGAATCTTCTCCAAATAATTAATTCAAATATCTATTTTTCCTTCAACCGTCAATTTGTTAAATAATTAATTTTTTAATTATACAGTGTAATAAGCGTTTAATTGTATAAAGTTAATCTACTACAAATAACTACTATTTATATGAAAAACTTGAACGTACCTTGAAAACTCAGTTGGTGATAAATTTTCCATTATTTATAACAATTTTTTCACAAATTTGAGGCAGAAAAATACACACTGTGTTCACTAAATATTCAAATATTCACGTTAAATCAAGTCCAGTTTGAAAATGACCATTATTTCTAATTGTTATTGCTAATTTTATACCTTTTCATCCCTCCCAAGATTATTATTTCTTTAGAAATAGAGTTTTTCAGATGACCGATAATTTTTTAGAAAATCCCTAATGAGATGAGTTGAAATATTAAAGTTTCCAGGACTTTAAATTCTCATATGGAAAGAAAAATCCATGTTAGTACCCAGGTACCCCGGCTATTGAACAACGTTGTAATGACTGGGTATTGACATAAGTAGGGGTTAAATGATATTTGGCATGAAAGATTTTCAAATTTTCTTAATAGAAACTTTTTATTCTTAAAATCGTATAGAACCTCTGAGATAGCCAATGTCTCTCCCTAGAAAAGCAGTTTTAAGAATTTTGATGAAATTACTTTGGATCTAAAGTCTAGAAGTATTTATCATCTTTTTCTGTCAAAAAATAATAATTTTTATATTTTGCTATAAAGTTAGGGAATCTATTAATAATTCAATTAAATTTAGATACTCTCAGCAAAGAGAGCGAGTATCAGCTGATAAATTATAAAATATTCTATTGGTGGTAAATGGGTCTGAACGAAAAAAAGAAACAATCAAGTAAACAGACTTTTCCAATATCTTATAAATTAGGATCTATTGTGTATAGTATTAAGTAATATTTATTTTGTTGATTTTTTTTCGAGGTTTTCATTGACGGTACAAGTTGTATTTAAAAGTATCCTTTGTTATCCAATAATATTAATAAATATATTTTAATAATATTTCCGTAATAATTTTAGTATAATATTTGCATTACTTTTATATCTGTATGTGCACATATAATTCACTAAAAACATACATTACGTAGGCAAAAGTAACAAAAATTATCATTTTCTGTTTCGAAAATTCATTAATACCGTCAAATACGAAAATGACACTTGCAAAATATTCAAAAACGATTCCATTTTAATTGTATAAAACTTGCCGCATGTTAAAAACGAAGGATTTTTGGTTATTATCATCAGTATCAAAATCATTTTCTTATTTTTCATTGACATTGAGGGCCAGTCACTCTGATAAGCAGCCCAGGAGATTAAATTCGACTACAAAAAAAGCATATCATTTTAAATAACAACATAAAACTCATAAAGATTTTTTAATAACCTCAGCAGTGATTTTGCCACCAAACCAGTAAATAAAAAAACATGGAAACAACATAGCTATCAGCCAAAGCAATTGAGACAGAAACATGAAACTAAAGAACGGAACCTAAAAGCCATTATTAACGGTGAGGTGTTTAAAAAATATGATTAATTTAAGTATACAAATATAATTGAACATAAGGCTGCACATAAGACGATGCTTTGAGTCGCAAGTTGTACGAAATTATGAATACAATAAATATTTTCAATATCTGCTAGAATACTGAAAAATTATAGCGTCAATATTTGAATTGATATTGGTATTTTTAAACGAATATTACCGAATAATTAAATCCAAGTGATTAAAACATTTTATCAACTCGCGTGTCGTTTCTTGATCTACAGCTTGAGCAAAATTCTTCATATCAATAGATTTGTTTTTTGCTTCAACAATTCTTTTTGATCTGAGCAAAACCGTTCGAATAGCGCCACAGAGAATTTTAACATGGGCACACCAATAGTGGACGATTGTGTAATACGTCATATCCCAATAAGCGGCAAATATTGCAATAAAATATCCAGCTATAGCTTCCATGGCTAAGGTCAACATAAAACGGAAAACTGAATGATTTTCATCAAATGGAACCCAATATGGACTGGATAATTTTTCTCCTCTATAATGAAGGCGGTCGTCATCAGAAGTATCGAGATAATTTGGATTTGTTAAGACGGAAACAAACGCTGGTGAAATTAATCCCGTAACTGCAATTCCTAATTGCATGGCATAAATTTTTGATTGGAATTCAGCTGTTTTCCTTGTCTCAGTCATAATACGTTTTGGGCAAAAATCATAACAATTTTCATATTGAAATCCACTCTGGCAAAGCCGCTGCTTAATATTGATCAAACGATTCTTTTTAAAAATTCTAAAATCAATTAATGAATTAGGAATAGAGGAAATTAATTTATTTTCAATTTTTTAATCACCCCAATAAAAAGCGACTTGAAACAGTCCCTTGCGTTACATAAGCACCAAGCGCTTTTACAAACAAATTTAAATCTGATGTCACGGGCAAAATAATAAAAAATTGGGTAATCGGAGTAAGGAAATATATATAATATTTAATCACTTTAGATATCCGACTGTAAAGTATCGAATATCGGAGAGTTTTTTCCGGTTTTGGATCACCTACACCGGTCCAAAAATGAAACGCATCACTTAATTGGAATAAATTGTTTTCCTCCGTCATTTTTATGTTGTTTTTTTTCAGCGTTTAAATCCTTAATCATTTTTTTTAGTAACCAAAATGTATATATATCTAAGTAAACATAAATTATTTACGCAACTTTCGAAAAGCTTGAGAACCAATTATAAATTAATTTTAATTACCTTCTAATAGAAGACTTTTTAAAGGAAATGAAAGAGAAGAAAATGTAATCGTTAGTAGTAGTAACATATATTTTACTAACAATAATTAATTGTGTACTTATAAGACTTCAATTATAATAGAGAATTTAAAACAAAAAAACAAAAATGTCACGAAAAGCTCCAGCGTAGTTAAAAACAATTTTTAATTAAAATGACTGTACTCTTTCAAAACTTTTTGAGTGTACCTAGCTGAATTGTAAAGTGTAAAATCAATTAAAAAGGTTTTTAGTATTTATTTAAATAAACGACTTAACAGTGTTACTGTATTTTGTTCTTCAATATTGTTTGTAATCACAACTGTTAGAATATACTATAAAATATTTGTAATATCCAACAGCGAGCTATACTTCATGTACCTAATTTCCATGATGATGTTTGAGGCTATTTGAATCTTCATTTTTTATTGGTTAATTGTATTATATCGATCTTATACATAAGTCGCAATGTTGTGACGATAACTTAAGAGGGCAGGTGTACCTATACCTATACTTAATATTTCAAAAAAATATTCTGTGAATATTTCAAGTCAATCCAATGAATATTGGAAGCTTTTATATGACAATGCTGAGCCCGAAGATTTTTTCGGGCTTGCCTGTAATATTTAAAAAAGAATTAAAGTGATGTCTTATAGCAATAACTACCAATGTAATTTCTTTATTTAAATATCTTCATTAAAAAAAAAAATTATTTTTAGATTACAAGAGCACTTAAGGACTTTTCTAACTCTGGAACGTAATTTTGTACATATAAGTAAGTTGTTTGCAACAGAAATAGATCTTTCTGTGGCAACTGATGATGGTTTAAAGATGCCAATAACATTTAATAAATACTTTCAATTTTCGATTAATATACCATTATTTTTTGATAGTGAAAATTCTTGTTGTAATTTTTTTATAACGATTGATTTGCGAGAAACTTTGAGGAGTAGAAGATTCTAAACGGTTTTTTATTTTTCCTTCTATTGAGAGATTTCGATTAACATTTTCAAATGATTTAAATTATTATCCTCGATGTTCTCAATTAGAGAATTGATTGTGGAAGCGAAATGCCGTTGTTGCCAGATCAATTGATATTTTTGTAACATGGTATTATACAAATGGTATTGTTGTTAAAAACTTTTTGTAAGAAAGTATCAAGAAACATAAGCAACATAAGAAAAAACATAAGTCGGGCTTTAGTTTCGAGCTTCAAAAATTATTTAAAAAAACCGTCGGGTTTCGGATTTGAGAGTTGAGACCCACCCGTTCCAAACTCTAGCGGTACTGGGTTCGATCCCCGTTTAATCCAAGATAAAAGCTTTAAGACTTAAGATTAAAATCCCCTAGAGAAGTTTTCCGTGTTAAAGACAGTCGTGATATGCCCTTAGATGTTAAAACAACTATAAACACACAAAAAAAAAAATAAAAATAGAAAATAAAATAAATACCTAATAAAAATAAAGTAATTTTAATGTTTAATTTCTCTTCAATTATAGTGTTCAGTTTCTCCTATAAGAACGAAGTAAGGAACCACCGTTATAAATGTTTAAAACGTTTCTTTTTCGAAAAATATGTAAATATATTGTTTTTATTTCACATTTACCTATAATAGTTCCTTCAGATAGTAATAAACAAAAAATATGTTAATTGGATCTTGCATGTGGAATAGATCAACGTTTCGAAATTTATTTGTAGCACTATGTTATAAATAAGAAAGGGCAGAGAGTATTTTTATTCCGGAAAAATACATTATATAAAAGACCTGTTACATTAACATTCGAAAACCGTTTAGAATCTATGTACCCCATGTGGTTTAGTCGTTGGTGGGAATCGGAGGTAGCAGCATCTTTGAAAGGCAGATATGATAGGTACCTAGCGAGATAGCAAAGGCAGCCTCTGAGAGGGACTGGCTTTCTTTCGAATCCTGGTGCTCTCTTAGATAGGGAATTATATGGTCACATCACAATGGATCTCATTGATCGCGGTAGTAAATAAGGAAAGGAAAATTCTGAGACCCACACAACAAAAAACGGAAGGAATAAACTCAATGGAACACAAATGATATTTTACACAGAGAGAAATTTCCCACCAGTAGAAATAGAGAATCTTTCGTGATTTAACTTATTGCTTCAATGGTATGTTGTTAGTAATTATTTATTTTTTCGTTAATATCAGAGAAGTTTGACAAAGAATTTTTAAAAATTTCAATAAGAAATAAGAATAATATCTTCATAAAATTTACAGATAGGTACTTTATTAAACTAAGCCATTTCTAAATATATGCAAACGCATTTATTTCATATCAGTATGAGTACATATATAATGCTTCTCTAATAACATACACTACGGGTAAAAATAATAAAAACAATCATTTTCTATTTCGAAAATTCATTAATACTGCCAAATAAGAGAATGAGACTTGTAAAATATTCAAAAATGATTCCATTTTAATTGGATAAAATTTGCCACATGTTAAAAACGAAGGATTTTTTGATATTATCATCAAAATCAAAATCATTTTCTTATTTTTCATCGACATTGAGGGCCAGTCATTCCGATAAGCAGCCAACGAAATTAAATTCGACTGCAAAAAAGCATAGTTTCAAATTACAACATAATATATCTAATCCATTATAATATTTGGCAACCTCATCAGTGATTTTGCAACCAAACCAGTAAATAAGAAAACATGGAACCAACAAAGCTAACAGCCAAAGCAATTGAGACAGAAAAATGAAACTAAAAAATGGAACCTAAAAAATCATTATTAACGGGGAGGTGTTTAAAAAATATGATAAATTTTTACATATATAATTGAATATAGTCCTACACAAAAGACGATACTTTGAGTGGTAAGTTGTATGAAATTATGTATGCTATAAATATTTTCAATATCTGCCAGAATACTGAAAAACTATAACGTCAGTATTTCAATTGATATTTTGAAGTAAACAAAAATCACCGAATAATTAAATCCAAGTGATTCAAACATTTTATCAACTCGCGTGTTGTTTCTTGATCTACAGCTTGAGCAAAATTTTTCATATCAAAAGATATGTCCTTTGCTTCAACAATTCTTTTTGATCTGAGCAGAACCGTTTCAATGGCAGCACACAGAATTTTAACATGAGCACACCAATAGTGAACGATTGTGAAATACGTCGTATCCCAATAAGCGGAAAACATTGTAAAAAAATATCCAGCTAATGCTTGCATGGCTAAAGCCAACATAAAATGAAAAACTGAATGATTTTCATCAAATGGAACCCAAAATGGAGATGTTAATTTTTCTCCTTTATAATGCAGCTGGTCATCATCAGAAGTATCAAGATAATTTGGATTTGCTAAAACCAAAACAAATGCTGGTAAAATTAATCCCACAACTGCAAATCCCATTGGAATAAGATAAATTTTTGATTGGAACTCAGCTATGTTCCTTGTCTCAGTCATAATACGTTTCGGACAAAAATCATAACAATTTTCATACTGAAATCCACTCTGGCAAAGCCGCTGCTTAATATTGATCAAACGATTCTTTTTAAAGATTCTAAAATCAATTAATAATTTAGTAGTAAAAGAAATCAATTTTCTTTCATTGTTTAATCACCCTAATAAAAGTCGACATGAAACAGGCAATTGTGTTAAATAAGAACCAAGTGCTTTTACAAACAAATTTAAATCTGATGTCACAGGCAAAAGGATGAAAAATTGAGTAAAAGGAGTAAGTAAATATATGTAACATTTTATCACTTTAGATATTCGACTGTAAGATATAAAATACCGTAAAGATTTTTCCGGTTTTGGGTCCCCTACACCGGCCCAAAAATTAAAAGTTTCACTTAATTGAAACAAATTGTATTCCTCCAGCATTTCTACGTTCACCATTCTTTTAAAACGTTTTTATTCTTAATCAAATTTTTTAGTAACTACAATGTAAGTATATATATCTACCTATATCTAATTTAACATACATTATTTACGTAACTTTCGAAAAGCTCGAGAACCAATTATTATAAATTAATTTTAATTACCTTCTAATAGAAGACTGTTTTATAGAAATGAAAGGGAAGAAAATATTGTAAAATTGTAAGTAGTAGTTACCCTTATTTTATTAACAATAAATAATTATGTAGGTACAAATAAAAATTCAACTACAATAAAAAATTTAAAACATATCCCAAAAATGTAATAAAAAAATCCAGAGTTGATGAAAAGAATTTTTAATTAAAATGGACTGTACTCTCTTTCAATAGGGGAAAGTGGGGTATTTGAGAACAATAAACTTTAAATTATCCTAATTAATAATATAAAATAACAATTTTAGTAAACTTTTGCTATAACATAAACTTTAACTTATCTACTTTAATAATTTGATCACAAATTTTTTTTAAATTAACATTAGAATAACAAAAATATAGAATATAAAAACTATTGCCATTCCTATTTCCCCGGTAGTGTGTGGGGTAATTAAACTCAATCCACGGGGGAAATAGAAACTGCATTGGGTAATGATAATATATATAATATAAAATTTAATGATTAACTATGTTTCACACAAATCACAGACGTAATTATTACACATGTATTGACCGTTCGTACATGCATCATGGGCCCATTTCTTACAATTGGTACACATAATCCAGTCTTCTTTAGGGGGCGATTCATATTTTTCCGTGCAGAATATGCAATAATAGTCCACGCCGTCACTTTCCTCGAACACCGTTTTCAAATTTCTAACGACCGCTGTATTGTTGACTGATGGTGGGTTCGTTGTACTTCTTCGTTGTTGAATATTTTTACTTTTCTTTGCAGTTTGCCGTTTTTGTTTTTCCTCTAATTGATGTCTTATGGGAGTGCTGGATAAAATTTGAGAATGTTTTCTTTTTCTTCGTTGTGAAGTTTCTATTTTAGGAATGATCGGCACGTTGGCTATGTCAGAGAGGAGCACAGGAGTTAACGGAGCAAGAAAAGTGTGTATGGTTAAATCGGTTTGATGTTCATGATTATGGTTGTGTGATGTTGTCGATTGATCGTCCACAGGAATTGTTTTCTCAGCTGTAGTAGTAGTAGTAGTAGTATCACGAACGGAAGTAGTATGTGGACTGTCATGACTGTCAGCAGTGTTAAATTTATCAATAAAAGGCATATTTGCGAAGCATTCGTTAAACTTGTCCGTATCGATGGGATGAATTCCAGCCACTCTAAAACCATTGATCGCTTTGCTTATGTTGGCTGTCTTGTTGTACGCATTAGTAAACAGCTCGGCCACTTTGTATTGGGTGATCCGTTTGCCAGGATTGTTAACCATGTAGAGCTCACACTGTCGATTGTATGCACATTTCAGTGCACTGAAAAAAGTTAAGTCCAGCGGTTGCATTTTATGTGATACATGAGGCGGTAAGGAAAGAACATGAAGGTTGTGTTCTCGAAAAAGCGTGTATGCCCCCAAGCTAATGTGACTTTCATGATTATCTAGTATAATCAAGACTGGCTCGTCCTCGGTAGGTTTAACAAAATTAATGAAGTGCTGTAGGTATTCAACGAATATGGACTCATTTATCCAACCAGAATCAGAAACCGTGCCAATCATATCGTTATTAACGCCATTCAGCAACAGGTCACACATACGCCTTCGTTTGAAGATAAACATTGGAGGTACATATATACCGTTTGCACTTATCGCACAAACAACGGTAGTGGTGATACCGCGCTCAGCGCTTGTCGCCTTTCCAACTTGCTTCAAACCTTTCGGCGCCAATATTTTCGAATTACGTTGAACAGTGTTGATACCGGTTTCGTCAATGTTAAATATACGGTGACTAGGAAAATTGTATTTGCGTTGGAGGGCTTCTAGTTGATCGAAAAACAATTTAATTTCGGTGGCATTGAACGCTTGAATTCGGTTAAGTGACGTTGCTTCTGGAGTTCGTAGACTGATGGAGGGATGTCGAGACATGAATGAATAGTACCAGTCTTTACCAGCCATCTGAGATTCTTGGTTAAATTTATGGCTCAATTTGTTGGCTTCAGCAAATGTAAAGGCAATCTTTCGTAGTGATCTAGGTGTGATGCCGTAAAAAGACTCGCAACAATCGAGGATGTATTTTTCCAATTGATTTTCGTGACTATGATTGAAGACAGGGTGTCCCCTTTTTTCGGTTTCTTAAATTCTTCTAGATGCACTTGTCGAAATAATGTTGATTTTGGTATACCGTATTTGGTTGCTGCTTTGCTTAAAGAAAGTCGTCGACATCTCACATCATGTCTCGCGCGTTGGAGATTTTCAATTGTGTACCGCGGTGTTGTTTTTCTTGTGTAATTTCTGGGCATCTAAAGAGAGAATTTTTTTTTCCGTAGAACAATCATAATTATTGGAAACAACAGCACAAAATATAATTGATCCAAACAAATTGATCAAACAAAACAACAACAACAACAACAACAAGTCAACAAAACGAAACGTTGCATCAGAGTTTAAAATAAGAAAATTCTTCGAAAAAATTGTATAATTATTAATTTCTTACATATTAATAAGAAACGTCCACATTTACCCCGCGAAAATCGTTCCAAATTAACCGATTTAGGCAATTCATATTAAAATGCTCGATACTTAAAATATTTTCTTCATTTAACTTAAATAGCCACATAAAACTAATAAATGAATTGTAAATGAAAGATAATAACAAAAAAATACGCACTAAAGGTCAAGAAATAATTTTTTCAAAGATTTTTACATACGGCAAAAATTGTAACAAAAGATCAAATTTTAATTATTTACTTATCGTGACAGTATGCGAACGCCAATTTAAATATTTTTTTCTGTCAGGAACGATAAAGCACACACTTGTCAATTCAAACACTAATAAAAATTTTTTTAAATACAGAAATAATTAAAATTTAACTGTTTTTAATTAGCCGCTGTTCTCAAATACCCAACTTTCCCCTACTATTTAGGTTTAACTGAAATGAGAAGTGTAGAACCAATAAATCAAAATAGAATCAAATAAATGTCTAGGCAGATAAAAATACGAAGATATCTATCACTCTAGAAAATTTACGATCCCTGAGTAATAACTTTCTATGTCAACATAGCGAAACTTAATTTTACACATTTTGCTATGATGGTTATAATCAATCAGTTTAATTTAGCTATGTCCAGTGAGGCGGGCGGGTATCAGTTAGTTAATAATAAAACGACGTTTGAAAATAATGTATACCTAGTAGGTACCTCTATTATCTATATTTTTTCATGTTTCAACTTTTTATTTATAAAATTGTCATTTGATGATTTACAATCGAGGTAACCGTAATTAAGTTTCACATATATTATCCTTTTTTTATTTTTATGATATATCTGTGTATATTTATTTATATTATTTATATGTTACAGTACTTGAAAAAGCCCCGAAAGGTATAAAGATTTTAAAAAAATCATTAAACATTAACATATATTATATATTCATCCATCATAACATGAAAATTTAAATTATTGATTAATATATTAATTACAATATAAAATTATTAATTTTATGTTAATCAGAATAATGAAAATTGAATCTTTAAAAAAAGTAGATTGTGACGCTACATATAAAATGTAAAAAAAAATTCAGTTCCTTAACATTCTCATATAAGAGGTATATAATCTGATCTTTTATTATCGACCTCACAGGTTTGCAAACTTATTTGCTCTAACTTTTTAACTTTACGAAAAAAAGGCTCTGAGAGGGACTGGCTTTTTTTGAAATCCTGGTGCTCCTTTAGATAGAAAATCATAGGGTCATACTACAATGGATCTCATTGATCGCGGTGGTAAAGGGAAGGAAAACCCTGAGACCCATACAACAAAAAACCGAAGGAATAAACTCAATGGAACACAAATGATTTTTAAAACAGAGAGAAATTTCCCAGGAGTAGAAATAGATAGTCTTTCGTGATTTTACATGTTTCAATGGTATATGTGGTTAATAATTATTTTTTATATTTTTTCGTTAATATCAGAAAAGTTTGACATGGAATTTTAGGAAAATTTCAAAAAGAAATAAGAACAGTATTTTCATAATATTTACAGATACTTTATTAAACTAAGCCATTTCTAAATATATGCAATTGCATTATTTTCATATCTGTATGAGTACATATATAATGCTTTACTAAGAATATACACTTCCTACGTGGGTAAAAATAATAAAAATTATCATTTTCTGTTTCGAAAATTCATTAATACCGTCAAATACGAAAATGACACTTGTACAATATTCAAAAACGATTCCATTTTAATTGGATAAAATTTGCCACATGTTAAAAACGAAGGATTTTTTGTTATTGTCATCAATATAAAAATCATTTTCTTATTTTTCATCGACATTGAGGGCCAGTCACTTTGATAAGCAGCCCAAGAGATTAAATTTGACTGCAAAAAAGCATAGTTGTAATAACAACATAAAATTCATAATAATCTTTAACAACCTCATCGGTGATTTTGCAACCAAACCAGTAAACAAGAAAACATGGAACCAACAAAGCTAACAGCCAAACCAATTGAGACAGAAACATGACACTAAATAACGGAACCTAAAAAACCATTATTATCGGTGAGGTGTTTAAAAACTATGGTAAACTTATACAAATATAATTGAATATAGTCCTGCACATAAGATGATACTTTGAGTGGTAAGTTGTATAAAATTATGAATGCTATAAATATTTTCAATATCTGCCAGAATACTGAAAAATTATAGCGTCAATATTTAAAATGATATTTGAAAGTAAACAAAAATCACCGAATAATTAAATCCAAGTGATTAAAACATTTGATCAGCTCACATGTTGTTTCTTCATCTACAGCTTGAGCAAAATTTTTCATATCAATAGGTTTGTTTTTTGCTTCAACAATTCTTTTTGATCTGGGCAAAACCGTTTCAATGTCAGCACACAGAATTTTCACATGGGCACACCAATAGTGAACGATCGTGAAAAACGTCGATTCCCAATAAGCGGAAAACATTGTAAAAAAATATCCAGCTAAAGCTTGCATGGCTAAAGTCAACATAAAATGAAAAACTGAATGATTTTCATCAAATGGAACCCAATATGGAGACATTAATTTTTCTCCTTTATAATGAAGCCGGTCATCATCAGAACTATTGAGATAATTCGGATTTGCTAAAACCAAAACAAATGCTGGTAAAATTAGTCCCACAGTTGCAAATATCATTGGAATAAGATAAATTTTTGATTGGAACTCAGCTGTGTTTCTTGTCTCACTCATAATACGTTTCGGACAAAAATCAAAACAATTTTCATACTGAAATTCACTCTGGCAAAGCCGCTGCTTAATATTTATCAAACGATTCTTTTTAAAAATTCTAAAATCAATTAATAAATTAGGAGTAAAATAAAATTAATTTCCTTTCATTGTTTAATCACCCTAATAAAAGACGACATGTAATGGTTAGTTGTGTTAAATAAGAACAAAATGCTTTTACAAACAAATTTAAATCTGATGTCACATGCAAAAGGATGAAAAATTGTGTAAGAGGACTTAGTAAATATATGTAACATTTTATCACTTTAGATATTCGACTGTAAAGTATAAAATACCGGAAAGATTTTTCTGGTTTTGGGTCCCCTACACCGGCCCAAAAATTAAAAGTTTCACTTAATTGAAATAAATTGTCTTCCTCCAGCATTTCTACGTTCACCTTTCTTTTAAAACGTTTATATTCTTAATCAATTTTTATAGTAACTACAATGTGAGTATATATATCTACCTATATCTAATTTAACATACATTATTTACGTAACTTTCGAAAAGCTCGAGAACCAATTATTATAAATTAATTTTAATTACCTTCTAATAGAAGACTGTTTTATAGAAATGAAAGGGAAGAAAATATTGTATAATTTTAAGTAGTAGTTACCCTTATTTTATTAACAATAAATAATTATGTACGTACAAATAAAAATTCAACTACAATAAAAAATTTAAAACATAATCCAAATATGTAATAAAAAGCTCCAGAGAAGTTAAAAAGAATTTTTAATTAAAATGGACTGTACTCTCTTTCAAAACTATTTGGGTTTAACTGAAATGAGAAGTGTAGAATCAATTGAAAAAAGGTTTTTAGAATATTTATTTAAATAAATAGCTTAACCGTATTATTGTATCTTGTTTTTCAAAATTGATTGTAAAATGTAATCACAACTCTTAGAATATACTATAAAATATTTTTAATATCCAACAGCGAGCTATACTTCATGTAATATCCTTGATGATGTTTAAGGCTATCTGAATCTTCTTTTTTATTGGTTAATTTTATTATATCGATCTTATATACGTTGCAATGGTTGTAACGATTACTTAAGAGGGAAGATGTAGTTAGAATTTTCAATAATCGATTTTTTTTGTTTTGCATACATTCTAAAGGTAGAATGTTACGAAAAAATATTTTGTGAAAATTTCAAGTTAATCCAATGAATATTTTACGAGATATACAGTAATTATAGTCTCGGAGACACGTCCGTGAAGCTCGTGCCGTTTACGAAATTTTGATAACAATTTATAGTTTTTTTTTAGATGTTAGCATTGCCATGCAAAACAAGTACTAAAGTGCAATAAAATTTCGAAAAAAATGCATAAATAATTAGTTGCTTACTAGTTCCTAATTAGTTGCTCGATAAAAAACGTACTAGATTCCGTGAAAATAAAAAAAGTTTTTATCCTTTAGAACCGCGTTATAAGCAGAATTTTTTTTTTAATTTCACGGACCTATAGTAAATACGTTTTTATGAAGCAACTAATTAGCAACTAATTGGTTAACACATTCTTTATGTGTTAACTTGTACAGGTCGAATAGCTTACTAATACTCGTTTAAAATCCATTCGGTACCATTAATTGGCGTAAACAATACTCCTAAGTTCTAGAGTTTTAGATGTGCATAGGCGAGATATAAGCTAAAGTCGTTTCTGCTTAATTTTTTTTTTTCAGTTTTTTAGAACTTCACATGGTTTTTGTCAAGCAATTTATGAGCAAATAATTATTTACGCAATTTTCAAATTTTTATTTCACTTTAGTGTATGTTCTATGACAATGCTAGCTTCCAAAGAAAGTCGCTGCGTTGTTATAAAAATTTCGTAAACGGTACGAGCTACAAAATTTTAACTACGGCGACTAATTAGCACATAAATAGCACTAAATCATTAGCATAGTTTCATTTGATTGGGCAGGGTTACTAAGGCTCTTCACAAACGTGTCTTCTAGACTATAATTACTGGATATCTCGTAAACTATTCATTGGATTGACTTGTCGGGCGTCTAGGAGGCATAGAAAAAGCAAAACAATTTTTCTGGTTTCACTTCAGAAAGAAAACTCCGATCATAACTTAAATTCATTAAACCATAACTCAACGGCATATTTTCATTGAGAAAAAGCTTTTATTAGTTTAATTTACTCGTACATAAAATTTACGGACCCTTTGTAAGCTTATACATTTATAAATATAATTTGATTAGTTAATAATTAGTAATTATTAATAATTAATAATAAGTTAATAATAATTTATTTGTATGATTGCACATTTTATGTAAGACAAATAATATTTAATTCAAATTTATAAAAATTAATCAATTTCCTTTTCGAAAATTCATTAATACTGTCAAATACGAAAATGACACTTGCAAAATATTCAAAAACGATTCCATTTTAATTGGATAAAATTTGCCGCACTGTTAAAAACGAAGGATTTTTTGATATTATCATCAATATCAAAATCAAAATAAATTGTAAATAGTAGTCACCTATTTTTAATTAGCAATAATTAAGTCCTAATAAAATGTACCTTTACTTATTAAAAAATAAATAGTTAACCAAAAACCCAACATGTAATAATTGACTCAGCGTTATTAAAACGGATATTTAATTAATAACAGGGTGTACCAGCTAGACCATAGATTATAGCCTAACTGGATTGGAGCTACTTTCCTAAAATTTTTTTAGTTTTCTGACACTTCCGGCTATACCGGGAGTCGATACTAAAGTCGTTATTTCAAATGGCATGCCCTATTTGTTTTACATATTAAATATCGATTGAATTAAAAATTCTGAGCATCTTTCATAATAAGAAGACCTCATCTAATCCTTAAAGTTTACGAGAAAAAAGACTACTGCTGCTTAAGTGCTAGAAAAAGGAATGGCAATATTTTTTATATTCTATATTTTTGTTATTATTATGTTAATGGAACAAGTTTTGTGTTCAAATTATTAAAGTAGATAAATTATGTTTATGTTATAACAAAAGTTAACTGAAATTGTTATTTTGTTTTATTAATTAAGATAATTTAAAGTGAATTGTTCTCAAATACCTCACTTCCCCCTGCTATATTAAAACTATTTTATACTACTTAGCTACTTAATCTACTTGCATCAAATATTTTGGAACCAATATTTTCGAATTTCTTTGAACAGCATTAATACCGGTTTCATTAATGTTGAATATACGATGACTAGGAAAATTGTATTGTCGTTGTAGGGCTTTTAGTTGGTGGAAAAATATATTAACTTCGGTGGCATTAAACGCTTGTATTCGGTTAAGTGACGTTGTTTCTGGAGTTCGTAGACTAATGGAGGGATGTCGAGACATAAATGAATAGTTCCAGTCTTTACCAGCCATCTGAGATTTTTGGTTAAATTTATGGCTCAATTTGTTGGCTTCAGCAAATGTAAAGGCAATCTTTGCGGAATAATGTAGATTTTGGAACTCCGTATTTTGTTGCTGCTTTGTTTAAAAAAAGTCGTCCACATCTAACATCTTGTCTTGCACGTTGGAGATTTTCAATTGTGTACCGCGGTGTTATTTTTCTTGTGTAACTTCTGGGCATCTAAAGAGAGACATTTTTATTCGTAGAACAATCATAATTATTGGAAACAACAGCACAAAATAAAATTGATCCAAACAAATTGATCAAACTAAACAACAAGTCAACAAAACGAAACATTGCATCAGAGTTTAAAAAAAGAAAATTCTTTGAAAAAATTGTAAAATAATTCATTTCTTACATATTAATAAGAAACGTCCACATTTACCCGCGAAAATCGTTCCAAATTACCCGATTTAGGCAATTCATATTAAAATGCTCGATACTTAAAATATTTTCTTCATTTAACTTAAATAGCCAGATAAAACTAATAAATGGATTGTTCATTAAAGATAATAACAAAATACCACGCACTAAAGATCAAAAAAATAATTTTTTCAAAGATTTTTACATACGGCAAAAATTGTAACAAAAGATCAAATTTTAATTATTTACTTACCATGACAGTATGCGAACGTCAATTTGAATATCTTTTTTCCAGGAACAAATTGTCATCAAACTTGTCCATTCAAATACCAATGAACATTTCGCGAAAAAGAAATAATACAAATTCAACTGTTTTAAATTATCCGATGTTCTCAAATGCCCAACCTTCCCCTACACTCCATATTAATTAAATTTTCTTTTAACTACTCCTTATATTTCTTTTCATTTCTATAAAAAGAAACGGTATTTAAACAGTTAATAATATGAAAAGGTAAATAAAATTAATTTATAATTAGTTCTCAAGCTTTTCCAAAATAACGTAGGTTAATAATAAATGTTCATTTTAATATATATATATACCCATATCTCGTACATTGTAATTTCTAAAAAAATGGTTAGGATATAAATGTTTGAAACGTATAAACGTTCAACGTACAAACGTATAACGTTTATAAACGTTACGTTGTATCAAACGTAAAAATGGTGAAGGAAGAAAATTTATTTCAAATAAGTGAATCTTTTCATTTTTGGACCGGTGTAGGTGACCCAAAACCTGAAAAATCTTTCCGATATTCAATACTTTACAGTCGGATAACTAAAGTGATTAAATATTACATATATTTACTTACTCCTTTTACTCAATTTTTCATTCTTATTCCTGTGATATCGGATTTAAATTTGTTTGTCAGAGCACTTGGTTCATATGGAGCTCAGGTGTCTGTTTCAGGTCGATTTTTAATAGGGTGATTAAAATATGACAAGAAATTAATTATCTTTACTCTTAATTTATTAAGTATTTGATTTTAGAATCTTTAAAAAGAATCGTTTGATAAATATTAAGCAGCGGCTTTGCCGGAGTGGTTTTCAGTATGAAAATTGTTACGATTTTTGTCCGAAACGTATTATGACTGAGACAAGAAAAACAGCTGAATTTCAATCAAAAATCTATGCCATACAATTAGGACTTGCAGTTACAGGGTTAATTTTCCCAGCATTTGTTTTGGTTTTAGCAAATCCAAATTATCTCGATACTTCTGATGATGACCGACTTCATTATAAGGGAGAAAAATTATTCAGTCCATATTGGGTTCCATTTGATGAGAACCATTCAGTTTTTTTATTTATGTTGACATTAGCTATGGAAGCTTTATCTGGATATTTTATTGGAATATTTGCCGCTTATTGGGATACGACGTATTTCACCATCGTTCATTATTGGTGTGCTCATGTTAAAATTCTGTGTGGCGCTATTCGAACGGTTTTGCTCAGATCAAAAAAAATTGTTGAAGCAAAAAACAAATCTATTGATATGAAGAATTTTGCGCAAGCTGTAGATGAAGAAACAACAAGCGAGCTGATTAAATGTTTTAATCACTTGGATTTAATGATTTGGTAAAAATTGTTTAGTTTTAAAATGCCAGTTCAAATATTGTTGCTGTAATTTTTAGTGTTTTGGCAGATATTGAAAATATTTATAATATACATAATTTCGTACAACTTACAACTCATATTATCGTCTTATGTGCAGGACTATACTCACTTATATTTGTAAAAGTTTATCATTTTTATAACACCCCACCGTTAATAATGGTTTTTTAGGTTCCGTTTTTTAGTTATGCATTTTTAGCTCAGTTGCTTTGGCTTTTGACCATCTTATTTCCGTGTTTTCTTATTTACTGGTTTGGTGGCAAAATCATTGATGAGGTTGTTAAAAATTATAATGAATTTTACGTTGGTATTATGTTTTGTATGCTTACAACGATGCTTTTTTTGTAGTCGAATTTAATCTCCTGGGCTGCTTATCAGAGTGACTGGCCCTCAATGTCGATGAAAAATAAGAAAATGATTTTGATATTGATGACAATAACAAAAAATCCTTCGTTTTTAACATGTGGTAAAGTTTATCCAATTAAAATGGAATCGTTTTTGAATATTTTACAAGTGTCATTTTCGTATTTTACTGTATTAATGAATTTTCGAAATAGAAAATGATAATTTTTGTAATTTTTAGCTACGTTATGTATGTTTTTAGTGAAGAATTATATGTACACTCATACAGATATGAAATTAATGCAATTACATAAATGTAGAAATGGCTTAGTTTAAAAAAGTATCTGTATATTTTATAAGGACTTATGTGTTCTTCTTTCTTACTGAAGTTTTCAAAAAAGCCTATCAAATTTCTGATATTAACGGAAAAAATATATAAAAACTACAATCTGAAAAAATTTGTTTTATTTCCAAAATGCACTAAAAAGTAGAAAAGCAATTTTATATTATAATTTCCGAAAAGAAAATTCCCTTTAGTTATTTCAAATTTATATAGTCATTAAAATTAAAAATGGTACAAGAATCTATAATCGTATTTTAAATTAGTAATTTAATTAATAAATTATTGTCACTCACTATTGCACTGTTTCACTTTATTTCACAATGTTCAAAATTTATTTACCACGGTTCACTTTCACTACTTATTTTAACACTGGTCAATGATTTATTTCAAACTGATCACTTTCACGAGAGATTATTTACGTTCACTATTTATTTCAAAACTCACTTCTTCGTTCTAACGAACCTCTTTTTATATTAGTTTGTTCAGTTTCGAGAGTGTTGTCTTCTATTATTCGTTTGCTAGAAATTTCCGTTCTTTTGTTTAACTATTGGTGGCTAGGTGGTCTCGAGGACGAAGTCCTTAAAGAGATATTCCCAAATTCCAGGAACTTCATAAGATTCCTCCCCATCCTGTGATAACGGTGTTCCTCCTTTGGCTCATTGTTTCGGCCCACTCATGGGTGAGAGCGGGTGACACCAACCCCAGAGTCATAAAATGGTGGCACTCCCTTTGACACATGGTGGCACATTCTTAGACTTGTGGCAATATATTCATTTAAATTAGAGAAACTAAAATATTAACGTCAATTTCGAAAAACGTAATAAAAAACCATAAATGGTGTCGCCTTTTCTTTTGCCTTAATAATAGGGAAATGAAAAACATTATATAAGGTAGGTATAATTAGTATTTTCCCACAATACTCTTCTTGTAATTAACTATCTAATAAAATTTGAGAAGTAATTAAAATACTTCTAATTAACAAGAAAAAAAAATTAAAAATAAGTATAATTATTAGCTTTACTAAAATTAATAAATTCTATTTCTTTTATAAAATTGGAGGAAGATACTCATTACTTTAAAATGTAAAGTACCAAAACTAAACTGAATAAAATTGATCCGTTTTAATTAATGGGGTCTTTGTGAACCCACAAAATCTTCGAATCGTATTTTTTACCTCTAAGCTATAGAGCGCAATTATTGGTGCTAGGAAGGGATTTAAACAAATAATCGATTTATTAATCGATTATATATGTGTTCAGTAGTGTGAAAAAATAATCAATTTTCATAAAAATCGATTATTATTGTAGCCAGTATCGATTATTATTAATCGAAGCTACCGAAATTGTAAATCGCTTTGTATTTGGCTGGTGCCAACTGGTCCCTTTATGTCAGCGGTCGGAGAACTGGGGTAAATTACCCCAAATGGGGTAAAAATGGCATTTTTGAGAGTAATAAGGAAATTTCTTACCATGGCTATTTTATAAGCGTGTTATTATGGACGAAGACTTTTTTTTTTTTTGGTTCCTTTGTTTTGAGTCGCATCAACATTAGCTGTCCTTAGCGACTATCTGGAGGGGTCTTCAGGTAGATTCAAGAAGATGGTGTTCGTTTAAAATGCTCTTAATTTCTTCTATGCGATTTTTATCATTAAGTGCAGCCTTGTAGTCATTGGTATTGATAAGGGGGAATCCTTCTTGAATAAGCGAGGGGCATTCACTGAGTACGTGGGTGACTGTCAGTGTTTTGCCACATCGGCTGCATTGTTTTGGATTGGATCTCTCTAACAGGTGCTGGTGGGAAAATGCGGCGTGTCCAATCCTCAGCCTGACCAGGATACATTGGTCAGACCTACTACAAGGTCGCGGCCTTTTCTCCCAAACATCACTTCGGGTTCGATGCAGTTTGGTGTTCATTGTTTTCCACTCAGAGTTCCACCGTATCATGACGTGGTTGTGGATGGAACGTTTGTAGTCTCTATAAGAGGTCGGGGTTTCGATGCGTTGTCCTTCGCACGAAGACTTTATTCAAATTGTTCTTACATCAAAAAGCCCCAAATTTTTAACTCTCCAAAATCTAAAGAGGGAGAGCTTTTAATTACTTAATTTTTGTTTGGTCTAATATGAGAATTTTATTTTGTATATTTCATACTTACTGCTTTCATGCAACGTTTTTTTCTTGTTAATTTATTCAATAAATAAAGTGTAAAGGTCCTAGGGGTATGAGTATGGTAAATTTGCCCCCGGAAGATATTTAAACAATACTTGTAGATATTGATGAAATAATAAGATTCTGAAAGTTTCAGATCCCTAATGCAATTAGTTTTTGAGAAAATGTGTAAAAATAAAAACAAATACTTGGATCATCTTGTTTTCAAAATAAGGAGGTAATATCGACTTATGCAAAATTATTTTGGAGGTAATGGTAAAAAAAATTCCCCGATTACTGCTCTACGTGGATTAACAAAGGACACTCACTCAATGCGTGGACCACTGTACATTTTTTTATATAGGTATAATAGTTAAAATTTTCAAAAAATACTTTTTTAAATTTGTTACAAGAAACAGTTCAAATTATGCTTTAAAATTAACGTTAGGTACCTTTAAGGACGATTATTTACAGGGACCGCGGAAGTACTTTATGACGGGGAGGGGGGAGAGCTCGTTCTATGAGAAAATTAACCCTACCCTCTTGCATAGGATAATTATAAGTTTTTATTTAATTTAAGATTTTTACTACTTAAGTATTATAATAATACTTAATTAAATTAATTCGGGACACGTTAAAAAAACTTTTTTAGGCTACATTATTTAAAAAGCTTCAATTATTATGAATATATTTTTAAATAGTGAATATTTTCATGATTGTCCGTACGATTTTCTTGGGACTAAGACCTCACCTGCCCCTCACTTTCGCGGTCGCTGATTGATTATAGATCATAAGATTAAATAGGATTCAAAGAACTAAACGAAAAAAAAACGTAAAAAGCGTATATACTTAGCCTTCCCCTTTTTACTTAATTTTTAATTGCATTTAAAAATACCTCTTGCTAAATACCTCTTGTTCAAGTTTTTTTCCAAAAATTCCATTTATTCTTTATTAGTTATTGAAATTCTGATTCAGTATGATTCAGAATGACCCATAAAACTAATAAGAAAAATTTAAATTGCAACAACACATTTTTTATTAGAGGCAATTACCTACTTTCTTAAGGATTCAAGTCTTTAAAACAATCAATTACGTTGTAAATATTTAAATATTACCATTCTACAATTAAAAATCTAATAATCATTTTTCTTATATTACTTTGTTTATTTTGCAATAAGAAAAATTGCAGCTGGTCAATAATAACCACTTTTTAATAATTAAGGCTTGTAATTAAAACCAGGTTTTTCCCATTTTCAGTTTTATCTTGTTAGAAGCAAAATGTTTCGAAAATCTGAGCAAAACTTCTTGAAATACAATGAACTTTGCATGAAAATATTTGGAATGAGATCGTTTAACGGTGAAAATTCGCCGCGAATCATAAAAATACTAGGTCGTTCTTATCAAGCCTTATTTCCTATTCTGATTCTTCATGTTTTGATTCCGTGCGTGGCCAAATCCTTCATCCTACTTAACAGCGATATTAAGACTTTCGTAGGTTCATTTTCAGACCTTTTGGTCTATATTTGTGTCTTAATGCAGTTTTCTTATTTTAAAATCAACGAAAAAGTTTTGGTAAACTTGACGGCTCACATGCATGAAAAATTTCGACTGCAATCAGCACCTGGTGTTATTACTATGACAATATTCACTTCTTTGGATTTGTCGAAAAAATTATTCATTTATTGGTTTATTGGATGCATGCTTAGTGAGTAAAGAGATTTATAATTATTTAGCTATACGGAAACGCTGTTATTTTCAGGTGGTTCAGTAGCACCGATCTTGTCGGCTATTAATCTGGGTGATTCGGTTAACGCAACCAAAAGCCTCCCAGTTTTGACGTGGTATCCTTTCGAAATTTATAACTCAAGGCGATTTTACTTTGTGTATACAGCCCAAGCTATAGCAGAAATTTATAATGGAGTTTTGTTCGCCCTAGTTGATGCTTTCTTCTTATGTGTCATTGTATTAATTTGTGGTCAATTTGAAATACTCAAATGTAGCTTACGAAACCTTCGCTTCGCTACTATGTTCAGTAACAAAAAAATTAATACGGATCATGCTAAATTTTCACAACGTTTAGAAGAGTTTGACTCAAGGTATTCACTTTTATATTTTCGATTTTGTATAAATAATTGTATTTTTCCAGTTGTCAAAGAAAGAAGATTTTTCAAAAAATTAATACTATAAATCAAGATGTTGAAACGAGGCAATTTCTTACGGTTACTTACGATAAGCAGTTTTATAACGCTGTAAAAGACTGTATTCAACATCACCAAGATATTTTAAAGTTTTGTGATATAATCGGAGAGTTTTTATCACCGTTACTATTTGCAAAGTTGGTCTATATTTCAATATTTTTATGTATTCAGGCTTATCAAACCTCAACAACGGTAAGTTGAAAAATTTATAATTTCTCCGTAGAAAATATATTTTTTTTTTAGAATGATGTGTACAAAATTATTAATCATCTTGAATATATTGGAATTGTTACCACTGAACTTTTTTTATTTACTTACATGGGACAAATTTTAACTGAAAAAGTAAGTCAATTATTTACTTAGTGTTTGAAGATTTAAATTAAATTTTTAAAAGCATTAATATTTCTGTTTACTATTTAGAGTATAACTGTTGGGGATGCCATTTATGAAGAAACTTGGTATACTTTCAATTCGAAAACCAAGAAAATGTTACAAATGATCATATTGCGAAGCCAACACCGTCCAGTTATTTTACACGGTCTCAAATTTTTCAATCTAACAACAGCGACTTTTATAAATGTAAGTACACACTATTTTCAAAAGTTTCAAACAAATGAGATTTTCTTTTTTTGTTCTTTTAGATTTTGAGAGCATCATTTTCATACTACACATTGTTGAAATCAATGAATAAATGAAATAAAAGTCAACTATCATAACTAAAATAAAGCACAGGACAACTGTTGTATGAACATAAATATTAGTACTTACCAAGTATATTAAAAAAATTGGTGTAATATAAATATATACCTAATATTTCCTTTAAAAATTAACCTTACTTTTACTTTCATCTTTATTTTCTAAATTCAATTATTATTACGCCGGTTAATTAAAGATTTGAATTTAAATGAAAAAAAAATCATTTCAGCACGTTTTAAATAAATTCTTTGATAATATAATCTTGTATGCGTTAGTCAAGACTTTCAGAGTTAAGAGGTACAAAAAATGAGCTTTTGTAAGATTTCGGTTTTTGGTGCTTTTAATGGCGCTCTTAGTTATTAACTTATAAGTTGCAAAATACCAAATTTAATTTATGATTGTAACATTGAATTCACTAATTACTCCTATATTTACACACTGATCAAATTTTTATCACCGTTACTTTTTGCAAAGTTGATCTATAGTATGTTTACGATATTTTTGTGTATTCTGGCTAACTTCAACAGCGGTAAATTGGAAAGCTTACAGTTTATCAGTTAAATTAACTGGGACATTTTTTAGAAAAACATTTATAAGCTCTATAATTATTTGGAGCTAATAGGAGCTATTTTAATGAAACTTCTTGTTTACTTATATATGGGACATATTTCAACTGAAAAAGTTAGTCAATTACATAGCTTTAATAAATATTTACTTATTTAAAAAAATTCTTAAAATAAAATTTATACATTGAGTATATTCATTGTAGATTCCATTTACGAAAAAACTTGGTATATTTTCAATGTGAGAACCAATAAAATGTTACAAGTAATCATAATTCGAAGGCAACATATCGACCAGTTATTTTGATACGAGGCCCTTAATGTTTCAAGCTAACAACAGCTACTATTCTAAATGTACATCGTGCAACTTTTTCTAAAAACTAAAATCAAAAGATTTTTCTTATTTAAGTAATAATTTGTTTTAACTTTATTTTGGATATTATGAGCATCATTTTCTAATTAGACCTTGTTGAAATCAAAATCAACCATTTCCACCCAAATAAAGCACAGAGCAATATTTCATGCATTGAAATAAAATTAGAATAATTATTATTTACCAACAATTTATCTTACACAAATTGATTTAGTATGTAATAATTTATAGAATATATAAAATATCAAAAATATAAACTAGTTTTCTTTTACAAGTTAGCATTTTAATTTTTAACGGATGAGAGCTTGGTTTAGCAAGAATTTCAATAGTATGTACTATAAACTTGTAAGTATCCTCAATTTTTCATGTTTTGCGATGTTTTAAGTGTCTCTTTTGTGTCTTTGTAAAGATATTTAAGATCAGAAGACATCACACAATCGAACTTTTATAAATATTTTGTTCTCAGTGCTTTAATATTTTTAGGCGTTAGACAAGTATAGACCATAATTTTTTTTTTACAAAAATTGATTAAAGGCAACGTTTTATATCGCTGATTGCTTCAGCAATCTACAAGGAATAAATACAATTAAAATATACAATCGTACTTAACGTACAGCCCAACAATTGACAGAAACTATCATACATACAATAAAATAATCAGGAAATGTTTGATTCGTATTGAAAAATTTGCATAATGGTATAGGCCGGGGACGGATTTAGGATGTAGCTTGTTGGGGGTCACTACCGGGGGGTGGGGGATACCCCTTAACGTGGGGTCCAGGGGTCCTCCTTCGAACATTTTTTTAAAAATATATCATCAAAAAAGTGTTTTATACAGTACAAGTGTTTCAAATATAAGAAATTCAACGATGGTTAATATTGTCAATTCAAGAAAGGGAAGATAACTCACCTATAATATTAATATATCTCATGAAACAAAGAAGTTATTACGAATTAGCCTAAAATTCTTTTGATTACCTTGCTATAAACAAGGAGGACTTAAGTTAAGATAGACAGAAAACTTTAAAGTCAAGTCAAGTCAAGTCAAAAAAAAAAATTACAAATAAAGTTTATTTGGTTTAGCTGTCTATATTAAAAACTCGTACAGAAAATATTAATATACAACTGATAACTTTTTGTTAACTTAATACTTAATAGTTAATACAATACAATCAACGAATTCAATCAAGCACATGGTCCTAGAAATAAAAAGTAATTTTACCATAGGTCCTAACTAGCCTGGAATTTATCACAATAAAAATTGACTTAGGCCTATATACATTTTAAAAACTATTAAGTACATCTTACACATTGATAATAATTATTTGCTATGTGCCTGACACGCAAAGTCCTAGGCCTACATACGAGTACATTTTAAAATAAAAAATTGGTATTTTAGAGAATAGAAAACTGCCATTTGAATGTATAAAACAATTGATATTATGTTCGGTATTCACGCTAAGGAAAGGAATGGACAGCGAGCCAAACAACCAAATTTCTATTAGGTTTTTTAATTATTAGAGAATTGAAAAGCTTGCTGGGGGGTCATGACCGCCATGACCCCTCTCCTGAATCCGCTACTGGTATGAGCAAGATGTGTAGGTTAAAGAGTGTTGACTTGACCTACCTACCTTGGTGCATCAGTTACTGCGTATACAAGAAAGATGTAAAAAATATGCGCCAAAAAATGTTTGATTCGGAGGCCAACATTCGAAAGTTACTTTTTTTTTTGAGTAAAAATACAAACAAGGCCGACACTTTTGTAGAGCTAACATTAAACTAAAACACCCCAAATGTTGTATTTTCTAAACTATTTATCGGTTACGGTTGAAAATGTTGTCAAAATAAATTCAAGTGACTAGGTGTAGTGTATAGGTACCCTATTCAGTGTAAGTGCTTTAATTTGCTATTGATCGTAGCTCTCACTCGCATTCAGTACTACTCGGAGTGTATCTTCTCTATCACATACAAGATTTATTTTAATGTTTTCCGTTCTTAAGGGCCGGAAAAAGTGTCTGACATCTAGCAAATATTTTTTTTATATCTATATATCTAATTAAGAATTCCATTAAAATGTCAGCGTCAATCGACCACTGTATGTTTTAGTTTAGAAAATACAATCTATTTACAGTCTATTCTTTATAGTATCTGAACAATCTTTTTAAAGAATACTTACAACAAAACAATTTTAAAGGGATTTTTACTTTTTGAAATAGCTACACCCAAGTACTTAAAGTTTTCTCTAGTAACTGCGTGCTTAAGAATTAATTGGGTTTCTAAATATTAGAGCAATTAAGAGTAACTGAAAAATAAAAGTAAATTTTTAAGTGAAAAAAATAAAAGAAAAGTATTTAAATAAAATTTATCGCTCGGCATTTTGAGTTTATCAAAAGCACGTCCCCTAAGTGTAAACTCAAAACGGGTAAGCTAAGCGGGAAGGTAAAAAAACTGTAACATTCTTAATATATGGTAGGTTAATTTACTTTGTAATATCGTATATTAATTAAAATTTGAAATAAAACACGATTTAACTATAATATATGCCAAGTGTTTATTTATTTTATAAACCACAAAGTTATCAAGAAGCCCATCTTATCGTATACATAAGCCTAAAACGGGTAAGCTTAGGGCAAAACGGGTTAAAGTTTTATTATTTACTGTAATGAGTATATAAAACACATAAATCAAATTTTTTTCGTTTTATATAAAAATAACGTATTAATACCTATTACTCATTTACGTAATATTTACTTAATGAGCCTTAATATTTATTGGCTATTTAGTCGATAGAGACAACACTCATTTTATACTCATTTAATCAGTCTTTTGGAGTTATCTATTATTATAAAGTTAAATTATGATGATATTGAAATATAGAACCATAATTATTATAATAAGATATATAGAAAATACAATCTGATAGAAAATTGAAGCTTCCATGCACGGAGTATATATATCAGGAGTCTGAACGACATAGTCTATTTCACGATATTTATGTACGCAAATATGAAATTTAACTATAGTACACTTTTTTATCACTCGTGGCGCTCAGATTCAGAGGCACCGAAACCAAAGGCACCAAATCACCGTTGTTATGATTATTATTACTACGTTATTGCATAGAAATATACATTTAAATATGAGGGCTGTCTGTCTAGTAAGTTATTTGAAGAAAGAAAAGGTAATACAATTAAATAATTGTTTTAAAGCTGTTAAGTAAGCTAAGTAATAATTATTTTAAAATATGGGTAAGTGTTGTGCAATTTCTGGCTGCTTAAGTGGCCGAAAGGGAAGTGCAAAAAAAGCATTATTGAAACCACGAGATATATTCAAAGCACCGAAAGTAAGTTACCTCAAAAATATTATTATAAAAAAACAAATATCAAAAGTGTGCATTTTTTTTGACAACATGAATTTTTTTAACTGTGATTAGTGAAAATAAAATCTTAAATTATTTCCATCGTTAAAGAAATATTTATTTTAATCGCTCCTTAAATGCTCTTTCCAGATTCGCAGTTGCTCCACGCGTTATTATTATTATTAGTTAATTAAATATAAATTTAAGAAAATTTGGTTATAGGTTTTCAAAAATTAAAATTGGCATAAAATAAAAAATAAATAACCATTTTTATTGTTTTTTTCTTTTTTTTTTTTAAATTGCTCTTTTGCTTGCACAAATAAATTATCGGATCCTAGGAATATTTAAAATAATTAACAATTATAAACTATTTGTACATGCAGTACATGCATTGTTGCACTATGACGTCATCAATTGTCGTTGGATCTTATGAAAACTAATAAGTTTTCCTTTCCATGAGTTGTCATTGTGACAATTTGAAGTACACCATAATATGTATGTCTTATGTTATAACGATTAGACATATACCTAGTTTAATAATGTAAAAAAATATTCCGATCTAACGATAATTGATGGCGTCTTAAGGCAACAATATATACAAATAGTTTATAAAAATTAATTATTATGTATATTGTAAAAAAAAAATGTATATTGTAAAAATTCGATAATATATTTGCCTAAGCAATAGAATAGTAAAACAACTTTGAAATAAGTAGTTAATTATTTTGGATTTAATAGCAATTTTATCGGATACGGGTTGCAGACTCAACGTTTTTTTTAAAGTTTTCAACAGGTTTGTTGATGCCTCAGATATGGTAAACAGCTTCGAATTTTTCCGGGTCTATCAACGGTCTTAAGAATAGGATAGCCATCACGGTGAATTATCTTCACAATACGACCAACTTTTCGGTGAATCTTTTTGTGCATTTCATATCGCAGTTAATAGAAAACTATTAACATACTAGTCTTTATTTTGTGATGCTAGATATTCTAATTATTAAAAATAATTATAGGCTAAACCTATTTTTAATTTCAATTAATATTTATCTCATATGAATCTTTGATGTATATTGCTGATTGGCGTGTTACAATAAATAAATAAAAATTTTACTTATAAATTGCAGTTTTAATATTTAATAATAATTTTATAATTATAAATTTTATATACAGTAATACTTTGTATTTATTTTTTTTACAAATTTTCCTGTACAATAGTGGAGTAACAATTAATAAGTAAATAAATGTATTTCTTTACCGCCACTAAACAGAGATAATACTTCCCGCGCTGCTATTTAAACACGAGTATCTTCTGACTCGTAGCGCGCTCTGGTGATCAAAGGCTCAGAATGGGACCATTATTTTAACATTGCGTTCGGTCTCTTGTATTTATACTCCGTGCTTCTATGTTTCAGAACTTCATTCTTGGCACAAATCACAAAAATATGTTCTATACCAGAATAAGAAGTATACAGATTTCATGAGCCCATTCTCTACAATCTCCACATTCGAACCAGTTTTCTTTAGGTGTGGATCTTCATACGGATTACCACAAACGATATATACCTACATTTTCGTTTTTTTCTGTGTATATTTAATGTTACATTTTTTATATCTATATACCCGTTTTGCCCTATCTGTTTTGTCCAAGTTACTATTTTTTTTTAAAGTATAAATTACCTCAAAATGGCAGATAAAGCAGGCAAAGTGTTCATCTAATTTAAAACTAAAATAAAATGATGATACGAATAACACGAATATTATAACGATTTTTGATTAATCATGAAAAACTTACCATGAAATAATAAGTAATGATAAATCCGTAGCAATCTGGAAAACTGATAACGTGTATTACTTGTTCGATTCTCACTCAAGAGGACCAAAAGGTCGTACAGCTTACTCTCTTAAATCGAAATAGTAACTATAGTGACTATTCACTATTTTTGCAGTGCAGAGTTTACCACTAAATTCAAATAGTGGTATACTTTTCACTACTAAGTAGTGAATAGTCACTATTTGATAGCCGAAAGTCACTATTTCGATTTAAGAGAGTAGAAGTTGTTCAAGTTGGTGGTGTTTTATACTTCTTCACATAGCGGTCCTTCGACTCGGCGACGCTGATCTTAAAAATATTAATACAGTCATCCCCCGATTTTCGCAGTAGATACGTTCTTCACAAACACCACGTAAAAATAAATCGCTTAAAAATGCAAGGAACTCATTCAAATTCAAATGATATGTTCCATTATATAAAAACCCGCGCAAATTGAGACATTGATTTCATATAAAATTTTAAGATGCGTTCCAAAAAATTCACAGTTTGTTATATTAAAAATATATTTACTCAAAATTACAGAAAGCACGTGTAAAACGTCATGGGTATTTTAAAAAATTTCTTTATTACATAACAAATAATTATTATGACTTAAAAAAATAAAATTTATTTATTCTCACTTTCATTACTGTCTGTTAACAATTTAACCATTTTTTTTTCATAACTCGTTCAAAATCGTATCCATTATCAGGGGAAGAATTGACTAATTCAACTGCACAATTAGCAGAAATATCATAATGAGTAGATTTTTTTCTAATCTGAGATATAGTTTGTTTTTTATTTTTAGAGCGATCGTGTTAAAGTGAAACCGTATTAAAAGTACCGAGTGAATTGGGGAATGTATATAAATTCATTTAATTTCTTTAAATAAAGTTAATAGGCCAAGGAAGAAAATTTTTTTTTATTTACTTTTTAGAGTTTTTCTTTTTTTTGGTCCGGGGATTACTTAAATTTTTAATGTTATTATTATTTCATTCCTTTAGAATTACTCTCGTGGTTTATTAAAGATTTTGGTAGTAAGACCCTTTTGTTAAGTACGAATCTTCGTCAATCAAATCTTCATAAATAAATTATAGCTAAGAACCATCTCGATTATGGCAGCTTTCAAACAAAAAAACTGCATCATTATAGGTCCACTCGTTTAGCAGCTACAATGCCACAGATAGATACACAGATACCCTTCTTTTTGCGTCGGGGGTTAAAAAGAGAACCCAATTGGATTTCACTGTTTGAAAACTCAAGAAACAAAATAAAATAGCAAACGCCGAACAAACTAGCGAAAATTCAGGTAGGTATAAAGCAACCAAATTTCAACATAAAACAAAAAAAAAAGCTATACAATACCAAAATGGTGCTTGGTGGCTATAAAAACATTACATAGATTAGAAACAAAGCTAGTAAATAAATATTTTGGTCCTTACGAAATTACAAGAAAATTACGAAACAGTCAATATGTTGAAAAGAAAATGTAAGAAAACTTGAGAACATGAACTACTACCGTTACAAACATCAACTTCGATTCATCACATTAAATCTTGGATTAACGATGAAAATGAAGAAGAAATAGAAAACGCAGAGAAGACGGATATAAATCTAATATGAAACTTCAATGATGGGACATTTGGGGACGAACGTCAATTATCAGTTACGTACTATGTTACTACTCCAGATAGAACAATAGAAATAGATACTACTACAAATATAGAAGATGTGAAATTAACCAGACAACGTGACTATCAATTACAAATAATAAAAAATAAATAAATTCATTCTTTTTAAAACTTTCTTTAGAAATAGACGTCTCTTGACGTTAACTATAATAATCTTACACTAACCCTTGTGCAAAAGTTTTCTTCAAAATTATCCACTTTAAAAAGTTTGGCATAATAAAGGCAATTATTTCCTGGAAAGTACAATCAATTTAATAGTAAATATTTAAAGTTTCACCAACAGCTAAGCTGTAAACTGCACAGTTAAAAATTTAATAATCATTTCTATGAATTCGCTTTGTTAATTTTGCAATAAAGAAAGTCATAAATGCAGTAATTAATGATTTATTACGGTTTTTATAAAGGAGGCTCAGAATTAAAATGTGACTTTGATTCCAAGGCTCATTCACTCTCAGCTAGACGCTGACCTCTGAATGTAATGAATCGAAAATCGGAGGAAAGTTTTTTGAATTACAATGAATTTTACATGAAACTATTCGGGATGTGGTCTTTTACTAACAAAAATTCATTACGAAGCACAAAATTGTTAAATGGTCTCTACGCTGCATTTTATTTCGTTTTGATCTTACAGGGTTCAATACCGTGTGTGATCAAAGCTTTCATCAATCTCAACACGGACATTAAAACATTCGTTAACTCACTGTCGGAAAATTTGGTCTACATTTGCGTCTTCATACAGTTTTGCTACTTTAGAATCTACGAAAAAGATTTGCTGGATCTGATGCGCTATATGCACGAAAATTTTCGACTGCAATCAGCACCTGGTGCTGACACTTTATCGATTGGTGTTTCTTTGACACTATCGAAAAACTTATTCATTTTTTGGTTTGCTGGATGTCTTTTAAGTGAATAATCTATAAAATTATAACTTTTGAGTTATGGAAATGTTCTTGTTTTCAGGTGCTGGATTTACGGTGGTTTTACCAGCTATCCATTTGATTGTTTCGACCAATGCACCCCAAGTCTTACCGGTTGCAGTATGGTATCCCTTTGAGGTTCATAATTCAACTCATTTTTACACTATCTATGCAGCTCAAGCTGTCGCAGAAATGTATAATGGAATTAATTTTGGTTGTATCGACGCCTTTTTCTTATGTGTGATTGTCTTAATTTGTGGGCAATTTCAAATTTTAAAATGTAGCTTGCGAAATCTTCATTTCACCAATACGTCGAGCAAAAGAAAAAGTAAAATTGAAGAGGAAAATGTTTCACGTTACTACAAAGAGTTTGTTTTTAGATATATTCATAGTTAAAAGTAAAAACGTTTTAAAATGAACTAATTTTTTAGTTCAAATGACAAGGGAAATGTTCAAAAACTCGCTGAAGAAACAAATGATTTCAAAATAAGGCAAACTAACGATAATATTTTTGATAAGCCTGTTTATATGGCTGTGAAAGACTGTGTCCAACATCATCAGGATATTTTAATATTTTGTGATATAATCCAAGAATTTTTGTCACCATTATTGTTTATAAAGTTGGTTTATATTGCACTTTATCTGTGTCTTTTGGCTTATCAAACTTCAACAGCGGTAAAGTGAAAATTCCAAACTTTCATATATGCGCTAAGCCAAATTAAATGGGTGTACTCTTTTTAGACTGACTTATATAAACTCCTCAACCATCTGGAATATTTTGGAATTGTTACATTAGAACTTTTCTTGTTCACTTACGTGGGACAAGTTTTAACAGACGAAGTAAATGATTCAAAGTTAGTTTAATTTTTAATAATCCTTTTTTTACATTGACAGAGTATTACAGTTGGAGATGCTATTTATGAAGGATATTGGTACATTTTTAATTCAAAAACTAAGAAAGCTTTGCAGCTTATTACAATGCAGAGCCAGCATCGTCCGGTTATTTTACGAGGACTTAAATTTTTTGAGCTTTCAATAGCGACGTTCATAAATGTACTTCTTAAATATCTTTTTATCAAACACACCGACGTTATGAGCTTTTTGATTTTAGATAATGAGAGCGTCATTTTCATACTATACATTGTTGGAATCGATGAACAACTAAAAGAAAGCAAGCAATAATTATTTTCACGAAAATGCAGCATAAAACAAATGCTTTGTCTGCTAGAATCGCTTTGAGCTTAAATATATGGAATCAATTATATTTAAATTGTGCAAAAATATAATAATTTGTGTTAAAGGCAATAGCTAAGTAAAGTTTCTCTGTGAAGAAGCATAAAATGTTAATTTTGCTTTTGGCTATTCAATCTCAAATAAAAATTGCAAAGTATTTAATTTTTTGATTTTTTTAATATCAATCTTTCTAAAAGTATTTTCTAAAAAAAATACATTACTATAAAGAGCTAGAGCTCTGTCAAAAATGAGATTGAACGATGGATTAAGCATGTTGAAGATTGGGTACGTATAAGTCCATAAAAACTATAAAGGCTCGTACACGCAAAGTAATTTTTTTTGATAATTTTTATTGTTAATTTTGGAATCAGATACATCAAACTCTAACAAAATTAGTGGAACCTCTAACAATAAAATAAATAAATATTTATAATTTTAAAAAATAAGAAAATGAATAAAATATTCCTTTTCTACACCTTCGTGTAGGGTTTGATGTTGAACGTGGGTCATTAGTTGGCCTCACTTATTCTTACAACAGTCGTATAGTTCGGTACTTCTTAAAGGGGTGGACCGCGGCCCTCTAGGAGGCCATGGACTACTTCCAGGGGAGCCGCGAAGAGTCGCAAATATAACAAATAATTAGCACATGTATGCAAAGTACTTACTAGTAAGTGTATACATATTGTTACGTTTTTACTTTAAATTATTTCGACGAGTTCTAGGATTTGTGATTCACAACAACAATCTATATTTATTTACAAATATTTATTTATTTATTTTACACTATTTACACGTTTTTTATAAACGTTAACAATGATTTAGTTCTCTGTTAAACCAGTCACATTTCACAGTCACTTATTCACTAATTGTTACTCACTATACGCACTATTTCTATAACACTGCACTGTTCACGATTTATTTAACCCTCGCGAATTACGGTTTATTTTACATTCGCACTATTTATTTCACAACTGGCGATTATAACGGTATAATTATCACTGAACTCTTTTAAAACTGAACTCACTGAGCTTATATAGGAATTCAGCCGTTTCCATAAATTTCCATACCACAAAATTCTCCATTGCTAGAATATTCGATTTCATTGTTTTGGTGTCGTTTTTTTTCTCATCTATTAACAATTCTATAGAGAACTTTCTTGAAGATAGCTGTTAGCTCATGCTATACTGCTCCTTCATTGTTTACTTCCTCATGCCATGGGGGGTCTGGAGGCAGACATAATCCATTCGAACCTTCTAGATTTTCTTTCCTAAGGTCGACTTTGCCCCCTTTATCTACCCTGTCAGATAAAGTCTAAAAGGGTCTAAGGAGGGAGTTCTCAGCCCCCACAATCATATTCCCAACCTCCTTAGTTCTCAAGGCTGTGACAATATACAAAAT
Source organism: Sisyra nigra (assembly GCA_958496155.1). Taxonomy (NCBI): domain Eukaryota; kingdom Metazoa; phylum Arthropoda; class Insecta; order Neuroptera; family Sisyridae; genus Sisyra; species Sisyra nigra. Next base: position 32,681,105 of record OY292316.1, on the reverse strand, counting down.
TCAAAAAAAATATGACTTGGGTTCCAAGGGGCCGTGAAAAAGTTTAAGAAGCACTGGTCTAGTTCACCAGATCTAGTAGGTCGTTTTTTTAACCTGGTTAATCTTTTAGTCATACGACGAGATTTCTAGTTCTAGTTATTTATTTTATTTGAAGTAATTTTAAAACATTCTTTCTTGAAATAAAACGTTCTTTTATTTAAAATTTTAAGTTTTTTTTATTAAATTTTAATGCTATAATTTATAAAAAAGGAACTTCTACTGTTCTACTGTTTAAAAAAAGGATCTACAAGAATGTCCTCGGAGAAAGTATTCTTTGTTCCTATGTCTGGATAACATATCGTTGAAATATAGAACCAAACTAATTTTTTTTTTCAAAATTTTTAATTCTTTTCAATACTTTCTAATTTTTGCGTTAGAGAAAGGATAAATTATCCAACTTTCATGATTCTAACAATTTGAATTTGTTAATAAAAAATATCAAGTATAAAAACTTGGCATCTATTTATGCATACAAAACGCCTCTGGAACCAACCTTTGTCTTGCAATCTTGGTTTTGGTCTTGTGAAAATAGATGACCAAGACCAAGACTAAGACTATTTTAATACTAGCAAGACCAAGATCAAGACCAAAACCAAGACTGAGACAATCTTAGCCTTGGTCTTGCTTTGCTCACCACTGAAACTGAACTCTTACAGTTTTCAAATATTTTACAATTTTCTTTCAGAATAGGAACTATTTAGGATTATTCTACCACAACAATAATGAAAGAGAGAAAAGTCGTACACCATTTGAATGTGATGTGTTCAAGTTTTTAAGGTGGTGAATTGTGATTCATAAATTTCTATTAATTTTAAATTAAAATATTAGACTAAAAATTGTAGCAAATATTTCTTCAGTAATATACAGGTTGAACAAAAGTGGATTTTTCATTCCGTATAATTAACTTATTACAAAAAATAAAACATCCCGTCGTAAAAATTGTTCGTATTTAAATGAAACAAATATACTAAGATTTTTATTTATTTGTATTTATATGATTATGCCCTTTATCAAAGACTTATGAGCCAGGTTGAAAATTTATCTAAATTTTGAGAATATCTATTTTTACAGCTCTTCCATTTGAATTTAAATTGTTACTATCGTTCACTATTTTCTTTATGTTTAAGGGCAACGGAAACGTGGACCAAAAATAAAAACTGGTGTTAAATTTTTAAAGTTTTGCGGCATTTTTCTAATTTATTTCTTCGTGCAATATTTAAGGTTAACATCTTTGTGATCAATATGTAATTTGACAAAATCATTAAGAATTATATATTGGTCACAAGACTGTTAGCCTTAAATATTGCCTGAAGAAGCTAAAAATAAATTAGCAAAGTCGAAAAATGTTAACATCTGTTTTATTTTTGGTCCATGTTCCCGATACCCTTAAACATTGTCTTCCATTTAAATTGTGAAGAAAATATAATTTTTGAACAACCCTTAACAAGGGTTATTTCGAAAGGAAAATTACAAAAGCATGTATAACAACAATAAAATATCTGCAGCGACGCGTCACAGTACTTTCTTTTACAAGAAACTCGGTTAAAATAACATAGATAAATAAAGTTCACGGTTGGTTAAAAAGTTAGAAATAGAATAATATATAAATATCTATGCATACAGAACTATATATAAACATCCTTTATGCAGAATATACGAACTCCCACTCTTAACCCAAATACCTCCCTTATTTGAATTGTCAGAAAAACGTTTCAACTAAAGGTGTAAGCATTGATGAGTTTTTAGTACTAATGCACGTTTAAAGAAAATCGTTGGAGACGTTTTTGAAAAAAACTCAACAAGCCATTTTCAACCGATTTCAACCAAAATCTTCACGGACAACTGGATATAATATGAAGACATAATTCCAAGTTTGGTGAAATTTGGATAAAGCTTTCGATGCGAAATCGCTGTCACATACATATATTTTTTTAGAAACTACTTATTTTTTGGATTCAGGGGACCTCAAAAAATCTATTTCCGGCGAAAACTTGAAATCAAACATTTGAGTCGATTACAAATCTTCCTTTAATATATATATATATATAGTAGTAAAAGTAAGTAAAAATGCTGCTAGAGGTTTGAGGGTCAGCTTCAATCCTTAATAAATGCTTTTTCATTAAGAACTAACCTTAAAAGGACATAATCGAAGAACACTGAGGCTACCTTCTTGCAGATCATTTTGAGTTGTAATTTAGGTATACTAACCAAATCTTGAATTAGATTTTGAAGTTCACTCATTTAAATTCATTTTATTGCGATACAACATGTAGTAAGTATGTGTATTTCTTTTTAATAGATATTTCATTTAAATTGTACGTAAGAAATTCATAAACCTGACTCATTCCATTAACTATTTTTTATGCTTACTAATAAATGAGTCATCTTTTTCTTAGATGAGAATAAATAATAATAGCGAATCGAACTTTTTTTTCTAATAAACTTATAGGGTGTCACAAACTAAATTACATGGTCTCACACGAGGCATGAATGGAAAGGTAGGTAGGTATTTTAAAATAACAAAATATATTGCACTATAGGTACCTAATTGTACAGTTAAAAATAGAAATAAATTTAAATTTCTTTTAAATTTTTATTCAATACAATGATTTACATTAATTGTCTTCAACAACTACAACATTTTTTTCTCAACTTTTTTAGTTTATTTATTTATTGACTTCAGTAAGGTATAATAAGAAAATGATGCTCGGATAATCTAAAAGAAAAAAAATAAAAGTATTTGTTTTTATTTATTTCTTTAGTAAATTTTTATTTTTTTTTTTTACTTTTGTAAATGTAGACGTTTTCAATCTGTAAAAATTCAATCCTCGAACTGAAACAGGGCGTTGAGAACTCATCATTATAATAAACTGGAGACTCTTTTTCGATTGTGTGCTCAATATATACCAAGGACCGTCATAAATTGCATCACAAACTGTAATACTCTATAAAATAAAACAGTAATATCATTGAACATTTTCCCATAATACTATGTTATGCATTTACTTGTTCGGTTAAAATTTGTCCTGTGTAAGTATAAAGAAATAGCTCCATGGTAACAATGAAAATATACTCAAGATGATGTAACAACGTGTAAATGTCCGTCTAAAAATTTTGAAAAAATTAGTTTGATTTTTATTGGCTTGCAGTTAGTTATCCTTTCAACTGACCGTAGTTGAAGCTTGATAGGCTAAAATACAAAGAAACAGTGCCACATAGATTAATTTTGTGAACAAAAGTGGCGATAAAAAATCTTCAATCATAACACAATATTTCAAAATATCTTGATGATGTTTGATACAGTTTTGTAGCGCCTCGTTGTCAAACTTATCAAAATCTCTGCGATATGATAAATCGTTTTCTTGTTCATCGATCTCCTTCATCTCATTAACAGTTTTTATTCTGTGTCTATTTTCGTGACTTAAAAAACAAAATTATTTAAAAAAAGTTAATAATAAAGAAAATTTTGGCTATATAAGGAATCATCCATAAATTACGTCACACGTTAAGGGGGAAGGAGGGGTTCTACATTTTGTGACGTCACATTTAAAAATCTATTTTAATCTAACAAGGGGACCTTTGAACGCGCGGATCACCGATTTCGACCAAATTTATACCACATGTAGGGTGCACCTAGGGGTATAACAGGTGCAAGTAATAGGACCCAATATTCAGCCGAATCAGTAATACATAGGATGCAAAACGGAAACCTTGCCATTACGCTACGCGCTACATAAGTTTGGGCTCAACACAGACTGTATATGAACGCTTTACAATTATCGAAAAATTTAGTCAAAATCGCGCGCGTTCGAAGGTTCTCTTGTAAGTGTTTAAAGGACTAGGTTCAAAGTCTTATGTTCAAGTCCATGGGCTCAAGATCAATTAGTATAATTAATCGTTTTTTTTTTTTTTTGTTAATTTCTTGAAATGTTTGATTTGATGTTTAATTTTATTAAAAAATCATTTAAATTGAAATAAAACAAATTTTGAAACTGCTGTTTTAATTCAATAATTATTTGTAGATGTAAATTTGTAAAATATGTGAATGCACACTAAGGAGGGGTGGGTCTCACAAATGTGACCAGCTGTGACAAGGACGGGGGGGGGGAGGTAAAAAATCATGAAATTCGTGTGACGTAATTTATGGATGGCCCTTAAATGGTAATTTATAAACCTAAATTAATACGTCACTAATTAGTCATAATTGGTTGGTAGCTTTCAAAAATTAGTTTCTAGCAGTTAGTAAAACTATATGATAAACTAGCTGATATCCACCCGTTTTACTAACCATATTTAAGTTAAACTGATTGGTTAATAGAAACTTTAACTACAATTTAAAAATCATTTTTGGCTATCTTGACAGAAAAAAATAAATATTATCTCACAAGAACTGTTTCTTGTCTTACAATTAGATAATAAATGTTTTAGTGAAGTTTCCAGACCTTAGATCCATATAGCCTAAGAGCCCACTGCATGATAGCTGCACTCATAAATGTAGCTTAATCATTTATATATCAAATTAAAGCTCTCCTTTCTGAGCATGGTGATATAAGGGTGTCAATTTAAAAGTGTCCGCAAATTGGCAAAAATAGCTGTTAAAGATGAGACAAAGTGAGAGAGAGTTAACGCGTTGTAACATTTGTCAGACGAAAACAACGAGTGTTTGCGTTACTAGTTTTATCTCGATGGCGTGTTTCGATCTATTGAGGCACTCGAAAGGTTTAAAAGCCCACCAGACTAGTTTTCACCTTCTTTAACAGAAAAATATCGCCAGGCGCTCTCTTACTTTATTTTTAATTTACAGCATCTTTAACAGCTATTTTTGCTTATTTCCAGGCAATTTTTATTTGGCACTCTTATATCATCATGCAGGAAATAAAAAAAGAGCTTTACTTTAATATATAAATGATTACGTTACGTTATGAGTGTAGCAATCATGCAGCGGGCTGTTTGGCTAACAGTAAGGGTTAATTTTTTTTGTTTGTTTTAGTAAATGTTAAATTTCATATTAATAACAAACTAACTAACCTAAAAACAAAACAGCAAGCCAATATATCAAAATCAAGTCCGTATTTATCAAACAAGATTGGGATTTTTTAAGACAACGAAGCAAAGAGATATTGAACTAATAAAATATGAAAAATAAGAATAAAAACAATTTTTAACTGCAATAATCAGCTTTAAAAAGAGTTTTTCGTCAAGTTGTAATTTTTCGATTTTTGGATGGCTCAAAAAGTTGCTTAAGTCATTTTTAATGTTTTGATAAGCCGTGAGTGATAAAATTGGCTTATGTTTAAAATAAAAATTATTTCTTAATAATAACTTCAACAAAAAATAAATATGATTTTTTAAAAATGTGCATTGTTATTTTTATGACAGCATCCATAAACTACGTGAGATAAAATGGAAGGAGGGGTCGAGTAAAATCATAGCAAATCTGATCTTAGAAGGGGGGAGAGTCATTGAAAATCTCACGTCGGCTTTTCAATTCAAAGAATTATTCTGAATCATGTTGTTTTTAAGTTTATCATGCTATATGATATTCTTTTATTCTTTTATTGGGGGCCTTATCATGTTTGAAAATAAAATTTCACTGCTACTAAAAATTTTGTAGACAGCTATATATAGCATAATTTTTTTTACATTTATTCAGTAAATCTCACATGTTGGAGGGAGGGAGGGCCTATTACATCTCGCCATATCTCACCAAAGAGTTTAAATTAAAAAGCAAAATTTTACAGTAAAAGTTTGTTATTATTTTTTTTAAACTTATGAGAGTTTTTTTTTTAATTAATGTGCAAATTTGTCAAAGCTTCTTGAAGGAAATGCGCTAAAACTCTATTTTACGAACTTTAGTGAAACTCCTTTTAAATACACAGTTCCTATAGGATACTGTTTAGGATAATTGTTTTGCTATCCCACAGGGACCGTACATTAATCCGATATAAAAAGACGCTTTGCAATTCTTTGACCACTATGCAAAAAATTATATCAATATCTTACTCTGTGGAAAAAAAACTACTGTAACATTTTTCCGAGATTGAAACTAGCCTTTGTCATTTTCAGATCCCTAAACTACCACTTTGCAAAAATTATGTCGATCTCTTGTTATATAAAAAACAAACATATCCTACGGGAATCGTATTTTTTTTATAAAAACTAGACTATGTGCTACTATAATCTATCTCTATGCCAAATTTCATCTAGATTCGTTCAGCTATTCTGGCGTGATTGAGTAACAAACACTCATCCATCCATTAAAGCATTCATATGTATAGATAATATAAGTAGAATTTGAGATCTTATGACTACGTATATCTATGGTTATCAACCATTAGAACTGTCTTAGGACTAACTAGTGACCAAATAATCTAACTACGTGTCTAATTTTGATACCTTAGATCAAATTGGTTGAAAAGCATCGAGAAACTTTCGACTTGTTTTTCGCTGAAACCAAACTTTAACATGCTGGTGTAACGAATATTGCTTAGACTATGCTTCAGCATCTCAAACTGGCCACACGTTAAAATGATAATACACAAGAAAAACGAATCGACTCCTCCGAAAATAATTCCGATTAAGATCTGTCCGATAGCTTGGCAGATGTAAACAAAAGCGTAGCGCCAATATTCTTGATAATTAAATGGATACCATACTTCAACTGGTAATGTTCGATCTCCACTTTGAGATGTAGTCTGACTTATAGCTGGCATTACTGCCGTTAAGGTTACACCTGAAATAAGTATGTAACAAGAAAAGTTAAGTTAAATGTTGGTGTATTAAACGCCGTACTAAAAAGGCATCCGATGATCCAATAAATAAACATTTTTTTTGATAACGTCCACGATTGCTTCATTGTTAGTTGTGTAACGCCTCGTGCTGAATTGTATCGAAAAATTTGATGCATTTCCTTGACCAAATGTAAGAAGTCTTTGGCAAATATTTGAAAATAAAACAGTTGAAGTATTCCAAAGATGAAGACCAAAGTGTTAGAAACGAGATTGACGATCGTTTTAATGTCACTGTCCAAGCTAATAAAGATTTTGATGAAACAAGGAATTGAGGCTTGGAGAATTAGAAAAGACATGAAAACCATGTAGCAAGCACTGAGAACTTTTTTGTTGTAACTCGAATTTTTGCTGGCAATCGGCCACATGCCAAATATTTTCATAAAGATCTCATTGTAGCGCAAAAAATTGTTCGCTTTGGTATCACTCATTTTAACAAAGCAAACTGTATGTATTTTAAAACCTTCTGTGAGAAAAACTGATTTTATTTCCAATTTAAAAGAATAACTGGTTAATATTAATGTGTTAATTGTTGGGAAAATTGGTTTCGATTGCTTCATTAATTTTTTTTTTCTTCTCCAATTATGATAATTAAGCATATGGTATTTTACATTTTATATTTTTAACTATATATGATTCGATTTGATCATTTTTTCTTTATCTAATGATAAAATTATTTTAGAAGAACACGCAATCCTTAAAAATCCTTGAGATTTAAATTGGGGGAAATTTTTTTTAGCCCTTAACGAAAATGTATAGACTATTACTTTAGCCTGTAAATGCAAGTAGCCGAATTATAGTCGCAGGGTAGCTTCCCTCTTTCATGATGTTATAGATCATTTTGAATTTTCTTCTTCCTTTCCCTATATTTTTCTGGTTCCTTCCAGCGCAATCACCAGCAAGGCTCTCCGTCTCAACGAGGGCCCCAACCATCTTGTTTATCTTACTTATCACCTCCAGCAAATGTCCCCTTTCTTCAACTCTTCCCAAAACCACCTCATTCGTTATTTTATCATTCCAGTTGATTCTTTTTATCTTCCTCCATACCCACATATCCAGTTCTTGAAGCCTCTTTCTTGTTTTTCTTTTTTAAGGCTTAGGTTTTTGCTCCATGCAGAGAGCTACACTCTACACATAACATTACACCAGCTTTTTTCATCTTTAAATCCTATTGGCTGCATAAAACCCTTTGTTTGCTGTAGAATGCTTCCTTGGCTAAAGCGGTTCTGACTCTAATTTCTTTACTACTTCTCATGCCCCGTCTTCCTATGCTTCCCAAATATTTAAAAAATGTTACTTGTTTTATTTGCTCTCTACTCAACATTACTCTTTCCGTCTGCGTTTTCCTGGCACTAATTTTCATACGCCTCACAAATCTCATTCGCATAGCATTTCACTCAACATGGCCTGGGTGCGTAGCCAATATCACCATATTATTTGCAAATCTAATGCATTTAATATGTCTACTCCTTATAACTCCTTATGCCTCCTCTTAATATGTTGACTCCCTTTCGGCCATTTAAGCATTCTTGCAGTATTTATTTTGAATATTTGGGTTCAGATTCGTTCGTCATAAAATCACGAGGTTATCTGATTTATAAACTCACTCGTCTAGAAAACGTCACCGATTATGTGGAACGTTATATATTGCCGTTCATGTTTGGAAATGTATGAATATCTATGCTCTGTCTGTTAAATGGAACAAACCTATAATAACTTTTTATATACCCGCTGTGCGTCTAATGTACCGTAAATAGACGGTTTTATTATCATCTGGAACATATCTATAATGTATCGATAAAGAAAACTATAAAAGAGTAAAGTTATGGATAATTACTTTTATTTATGGATTTCTAATGTTTCTTTAAGTCTACGCTTAAGACCATTTACACTTTGATTAGTGCGAGTGATTAGTAATCAGTGAATAGAAGCGATTTATAATTTTGGTTTAGGTTAAAGTTTGTTTAAAGTTGCAACGTCCCGCACGTTTTTCACTTACAGCTTTCTTTCTAGAAAACATGCCTAACAATTAAACTAAGCGCAGCAGTTAAACAGTACAGTGGACACTACTCGCACAGCACACTTGAACCATTGTTTAAACTTTAAAGTAATCAAAAAGTAAATAGGCCTTTCCATTAAACAGCAACAACGTTAAAAAATATCTGGTGCGAGGCGTCACACTACTTTCTTTTACTTTCATTTATGAAAATACTCGCTGTTAGTTAAAGAAATATAAGCACTTTGTAACATTACATATAAACAGTACTATATGCATACAACCTATAGGGCTATATGTATATACACGAATTCCCAACCTTCATCCCAGAACCGCCCTTATTCGAATTTTCTCAGGAAAAAGTTTCAAATAAAAGTTGTAGCCATTAATGAGTCTAAAAACTATAGAAAGTTTAAAGAAAATCGTTGGAGCCGTTTTTGAAAAAAATTGAAAAAGCTCAAAAACGCCAAGAGTAAAGTAGAGCTTTCGGTTAACCGATTTCAACCAAAAGCTTCGCGGCACAACTAGGTATAATATGGAGGCCAGATTCCAAGTTTGGTGAAATTCGGATAAATTTTTCGATAAGATATGGCTGTCACACACAGAAATGTTTCTAAAAACCACTTTTTTGGACTCAGGGGACCTCAAAACATGTATTTCCGTTGAAAGCTCGAATTCGAAAATTCGATACAATTACAATACTGCCTTTACTATTAAGTAGTAAAAAAAAGTAATATGTATACACTATACAGCTTATATGTACATAGGTATAGGTATACGAATTCCGAACCTTCACCCCAGAACCGCCCTTATTCGAATTTTCCCAGAAAAAAGTTTCAAATAAAAGTTGTAGCCACTAATGAGTCTAAGAACTATAGAAAGTTTAGAGAAAGTCGTTGGAGCCGTTTTCGAAAAAAATTGAAAAAGCTCAAAAAGGCCAAGAGTAAAGTAGAGCTTTCGGTTAACCGATTTCAACCAAAAGCTTCGCGGCACAACTAGGTATAATATGAAGGCTAGATTCCAAGTTTGGTGAAATTCGGATAAAGCTTTCGATACGATATGGCTGTCACACACAGACAAACAGACACACAGACACACACACAGACATGTTTCTAAAAACCACTTTTTTGGATTCAGGGGACCTCAAAACATATATTTCCGGTGAAAGCTCGAATTCGAAAATTCGACCCGATTACAATACTTCCTTTACTATCTATATAGTAGTAAAAAAAAGTAACTAGTTTAGAAACGTTCTTTCAACTCAAAGGTTTGTTTATGACAACCAAGATCATTGTGTTGAGTAAAACGTCATCAATGATGACATTAATTTCGCTAACGTTCACGAAAACCTATATTAAGAGATGGATCAGAGCGATTAAAGGCGCTCAAACACTTCAAAGTTAGTAGACTGTATTAAAGATGATCTTAAAAATGTATTTTTTACACTCCTATAGGTATACATTATTTTTCCGACAATTTGGACGTCTTTAGGAAAAAACAGGATAAAAACTTTCACCAGGATGTCCGTGATACCGAAGACTACCAAGGAATGCCAATATGCTAGTTACTGATCAGAGATGGAAACAAATAACGTAGATACACCAATAAAGAGAAAAAGACCTATACATGCAAAGACCTTCTTGTGTACAAATATCCGAAATAATTTTTAAATTTATCAAGTCAAGTAATTAGATATATTTTATTTGGGTTGTGCTTGATAATGTGATTTTCAAATTAAACAAGTTATATCAATGCTTGATTTGTTTTGACCTTTCTGTGTTGGTATTTGCCCAGAGTTTGACTTAAATTTAAATAAAATTTAGAAAAATCTCTAAGAGAGAGTAAGTTTTAAAAAGTTTAGTTATAAAAATCGAAAATCCTTAAAACTCGAGTACTGTAACTTTTGTGAAATTTTCAATGTGAATTCTACTAATGTTCATTGTAAATTATTTTGTCCCTCTATCAACCATCTACATTAATTCCATCCATATTACCATATGAATATGAACGAATATGCAAATTGAAAATTCATTTCCCTGAAAACTTTCATAAATTGTATTTTTTTCAAAAACCATAAACTGTCACGTCCAAATTAATTGTTTTATCCACCTAATCCAATTATTCAATTTTGATGGCTTATATTAGTTAAAGCGCCATAATATCGTTATGAACACATAACAATAATATGATTTCCTTTTCTAAACATAAAAATTTAATTAATAATTCATTGCAAGATAAAGCCATGAATGAATTTAGCAATCGGCTCCACGCCTCGAAAAAAAACCTGTTATGGAAATTTCCACTGTTGAATTTTTCGAATTTTTAACTAATATATTATTAAGCGAGTAATTAAAAAAAATTATATTGATGTTCTGATTCATATATTACTACATTATGTTTTTTTCACAATCATATTTTTCGTGTCCTTTTTCTCGATTGATTACTTAGAATTTCGGTTGTATTAGTTCTAATTTTATTTCCTGTAATTACCATGAAACGGATTGCGTCGTGATAATGCGGCCCCGAAATTATTCAGACATTTTCTTTATCGGACACCATATAAAAATGGGTGATAATCAGCAAAAAATTATCAGTATTTAATTGACACCTTGTTTGTTTGCTGATGAGAGTAAGTTAAAGTATTTTTTTCGATTTTATACAAAGCCTTTAGATTAATTTTTTTTTATTAATTAGAAAATGATCTCATTTGAGCTGATTTGTTTCATCTTTGCAATTACATCGTCGCAAATCTTCTCGTTACCAATTTTCGACGCGGATGATCTGATTGACTTGTCCCATTTGGGAACACAGATTTTCGGAAAACCAAGCAATGAGTCGGGTGAACGACTGAAAAGCTGGAACCCAGAAACCGGTGAAAACCCAGAAGAAATCGGAGAGTATCTGGAGGGTGATATTTTGGTTCCCAAACAAGTATCTCGCAACGGACTAAAAGCCGAAGCATCTCATTGGCCTAAGGGAATTATCCCTTATGAAATCTCAGGATCATTCTGTACATATTTTAAGCTTAAAACCTAAACTTAAACACTTAAATTTGGTTTGGTTTTTAGCGAGTGCTGATAAAAATATGATTTCTCAAGCTATGGACGACTATCATAAAATGACATGTTTGAAATTTGTGCCGCGAAGACGTAGTGATGTCGATTACATCAGCATTGTGAAATCGAATACGGGATGTTGGAGTTCTGTGGGACGAGTTGGTGGTCGTCAAGAAGTTAATCTTCAGTCTCCGGGATGCCTCACCAAAAAAGGCACAGTGATTCATGAGCTGATGCACGCCGTGGGTTTCTTACACGAACAAAATCGCTACGAAAGAGATAGTCACGTAACGATTGAATGGGCTAACATCCAAAAAGGTAACTACAAAAAAAAATTCAAAGCTCTTGAGGGATGAAACTAGCGGTAACTTTTTTCATCGTCGTTTTGCGATCATACAAGTGTTAAATACTCAATATCATACTCCTAATCCTATTTTTACAGAGTTGATGGAGAAAAGACAAACAATTAATGGGGAAATATTAGATTGGTTTTTTTAACTGCCTCACACAGTAATGGGTTTACCAGTAGGTTATCCAAATTTTACCACCCCAACGACCTATACAATTCGATATCCTAGTTCACAATCATATTAATAACAACTGCCTTATCGATGAAACTATAATTTTATTATTTGTATTTTAAATAAAATCCCTCATCTGCCCTAAAATCTGCCGTGTTAGGCTCCAATCTGCTCAGCTTGGTGGTGAATCTGCCACTTATTATTAGTCTAGTTAATGGTGAATCTGTCACTTAGGTCTTAGATCTAATACGTTTAAGATCCAATAGAAAAAAAATGGAAATATAATTGTTTGAATTGTGAAACCCCTGGCTAAATACTCGTAGATTAACTAATTGTTAGGTAAGAAAACGTAGAATAGTTAAATTTTAACAAACAACTTTTTTAAATGTATGATTTCAAGTTTATTGTATAGAATAAAACTAAAACTTTTGAGCCATTATAGGTTCATTCCAAGCGACATACAAGCCAACCATTTCCGAACATTTTCGTGTACGAACGTCTAAAAGCCATTCCACTTAAACTGGTCATGTTTATGCATGTGCAGTGCGAACTTGTCATTTTATGACGGTCGGATATAAACACGTGGTAACCGATTCCAGTTTTTGAGGCAGCATCGTTTAGGTCGACTTAACAGCCAACCTGATGGTAAACTTGCGCATAAAGTAATTGCAGACAGTTCTTTCACACGTGCTTGTATGTGCCCAACGCTGGAATTGGAACAGTTGGAAAAAACCTTATGAATTACTAAAAAACCTATGTTTCAAATTTGATCAATTCTGTGCGGCACGTGGTAAACTTTCCTAAGTAAAACTCCTAAAAAAACCTTTTAGGTTGAATGTGTGTACTATAAGTATTGGTGTAGGTTTCAAAATTTTGTTTTAGATAATACTAATTTTCAGATCTAAATAATTTCATATTTTAAGCATTTCCATTAAGTGAAAAGACCAGTTTTTTATTTTAACAATTTATTTTTTTTTACACCACGTTTAGTCGGTGTTATTCCGACTTTATCAGATATCTTGGAAATTGTTGTATCAAATATAATAAAAATATAATTGAAGAATACCTGATAAAGTCGGAATAACACCGACTAAACGTAGTGTAAAAAGAAAATAAACTGTTAAAATAAAAAACTGGTTCTTTCACCTGATAATTGCTTAAAATATTCTGTTTTTGATGGAGCATATCATCCACGATCTGTTTTCTTATAGTAAAACAAAACTTTTTTGAGATAAAAATTTCTTTTCCTTTTTTATGTACATACCTAAATTTAAGTCTAACAATAAGCTTGCATTAAAAATAAGAACTCATCAAGTTTAGTAGTTGGGCATTTTAAACAAACTGTGATTGGCATTTTGACCTTTAAATGAAATCACTTGTAAAACTTTATTTGATTTGATAATTGCATATATACGTAGTAACATTTGTTTTAAAACAATTTATTTTAAAATTGATTTTTACTTGATTTGATTTCTAGTTAAAAAACCAAGTCATATAACTTAAATATCAAGTCATGTAGTGAATTCGTAGCTTATAAAATTACACAACTCTTAATTTTCTACTAACATGAGGCATATGAACTTATTTTCTTTTCTTTTCTTGTCCTGTAGTTTTTAGAAAGCCAAATAATTTCTAAAATTGCAAATATTTAGTTTTCCCAATATTTTTGGGCTTTGATGAGTCCTCCGTCTAATTGATGGGGCTACAAAAATTATAGAAATGAGGGAAGTAATTTCAATTAATTTAATCTCCCCCCCCCCATATTTTTCATGATCTCGTTGGATACTTGAAACTTCCTCTTAAAAATACTATTTTAAGACACAAAGAAGCAGTAAAACACCTGATGGCTATTACTTTGAAATGAATGAACTTTAAAACATACAATTTCAGGTCGAGAAAACAACTTCCAAAAAGCCTCGAAAAGTGAAACAACCGCTTTTGGAGTCCCATACGACTATCGAAGTGTAATGCATTATTCGGCCAAGGCTTTTTCGGTTAATGGCCAACCAACGATTAACGTCAAAGTAAGAGAAAGCTCAATCTAAATAGGTACTTAAATAAACATTTTGACTTTTTATCTTTAGAAAAAACTGTTTCAGATTGGTGGAGTAACTTTGGGTCAGCGTGAAGGATTCAGCCGACATGATGTAACGAAAATTAGAAATATGTACAAATGTTCATGACTATCAAGTTTGTCTTCGATTTTCGGATAACATTGAGGAACTAAACCAATAATTATATATATTCTATAATCTATACTAAGCATATTTTGCAAAATAAAAGGATGAACTTGTATATTTTAAATATTGAAAATAAATATTAAGTATAAATCTTAAATCCTTAATGCATCATTTTTTTTTTTTGAAGATCGTTTGTGAAAAGAAACAATTTTTTATGGCTGTGCAACTGGAAGATCTTTCGCTATTAGATTTTCCTTAAATTATAACAATTTTATTTAGTTTATACTTGATATAATTATAACATTTAATAAGATCAGACATTTATAAGATAGTTTCAATTGGTTAAACTTTTTCATCACCATCCAACCGGTACTTTATTTTCCACAATGAAATTCTCAAGCCAGTGAAAAATTGGTTTATAATATTCCAGCAAAGGTTCCGTGGAGAGTTTATTCGTTCCTGTTAAAATGGGATAGACCTGGTTCCATTGTTTACTTGCTCCATAACTCATTAATGCTCTTAAGAGATATAATACATTAATTGAAATTCGTTTTACATTTTTATGAGAGTACATACTTTAATCTTTTTCCAGCTTTTCTTGCGCCGTATAAATCACAAAGATTTAATTGAAATGGAAAAGGGGTCTTGTTTAATGCGTTTCCATAAAGTTCAATCTCACACATTGCCTTGAACATTTGGACTTGAATAATGTGGCTTAGGAAATACCTAAAATAATATGTCATGGTTATAAAATTTACTTAATAACTGATATTAGAAATGATACCGTATGTAAGGTGTGTTGTCGATTACATGAAATTTAGCTCCAGCATCGAAAGTTGATTCATCGCGACGATTTGCCGGTTTCACGCCCCGGATACGAGCGTTTAGACGCCAAAATTCACGGTTGTAATTCGCCTCGGAGATCAAACCACGAAAAATGTCCCATCGATACTTTTCGAGGGTCAATGCGTAGGCAATGTGAGGAATTTTCGTCAAAGCATGTCCCATTAAAACAGAAAGCGTGAATTTGTCATTGTTGAGTTGAGCGTCGTTGATCAGCCCCAATCGATGGAGATGAATAGGGCTCATCACCCCCAGCATTATTGTGTCTCCAATCGACTCATGAAAAGCTGAATTTAAGCCATCCTGTAATCAATGAGTTAATTGAAATCAATAAAAGTAAAATGAGTTTGTCAAGAAAAGATTTTACTTAATAAGTTTTTAAGAGTTTTTAAATAGTTACTTGAAATAATGACGATAGATTTTGGTAAGCCATATAATATTCGATGTGACCCATTTCATGATGCAGTACGTAAAAATCATGGAGATTTACTTCACCACACATCACAATTCTATGAAAAAAAAGAAGATAAAAAATATTAACGTAAAAAATATTTACTTAACTATTTATAAAATTTAACGATTATTGATAAAATTGGCTTACTTAAAATGATAAATGCTAATTTTATTTTTCATTATATCCTGCTCAGGACTATAGTTACCGCCAAATCAATAACATAAAGCTCTAAGAGAAAAGGGACTTCAACGTGTGTAAGCAAAATATCAAATAAAATATCATTTGCAATCATACTCAAACTTTAAAGCCCTAAGCTCCGGACACTGTAGGCTGAGAAAGCATCTGCAGACCATTGGGGTTTCTCAACAAGACCTCAATTGCAGATTGTGTGGGAATGAGAAGGAAAACGCGACCTATGTCAGTTTTCACTGCAATGCTCTCACAAAGTGACGACACCTTTATAGGATAAATAACGCCCAAACAGGCACAAATCGTGCAATAAGCTTAGTACAGGTACTGTTTTTGCTAGGCAGAATGCTGAACTTGGAATAAGCAAGAATCCTTACACAACAGGAATACATGAGGAGATACAAGGCCTGTCTAAGGCAAGCTAAACTACTAACCTTGCTCCTTTTTTAAATGCTTAGTATTTTTGTACTTAAAAAGTTAATTTTATTTTTAGTGTTAAAAATTAGGATCCCAATTAAAATGTATTATTATAAATTATATATTTGAACTAAATATTGTAACTTTCATTATAATTGATATCTAAAAAAAAAAAAAATCTTATAGTGTCCAATAATTGATAGTATATAATAAAACAAAAATGTAGGCGCCAAAATGAGCCCTAAATATCAATTTTAAGGTTTGCCTCAATCCATTTTCAATATTCTATTTGAATAACAGAGGAAAATTTTTTTTTATTTTGTTTTTTCATAGCTTTGGAATACTTAGTTTATCGTAACAGTAATCTAAAAGAAGAGATTGAAAGGAAATTTCACGCTCTACGAAAAAGATCATTGGAACAAAGTTCAAAAATATTAAAAAATTTTAATAAGTGTTATTTTTGAACTTTAATATTTTTCAAACGGTTGATCCGAGGAACTTTATTTTAAAGAAGTTTTTTGTAGAGCGTAAAAACCTTTAAATTTCTTCTTGTAGATCGTTGTTACAATAAACTGTTCCAAAGTTATGAAAATTCAAAAATAAAATATAAATCCTGTGTTAATTGAATGGAAAATGAAAAAATGGTTTGAGACAAACTTTAAAATTGATATTCTGGGCACGTTTTGGCGCCAAAATTTTATTTTAATATATAAATACTGTCAATTTTTCGACAGTATAAGATTTTTTTAATAACCTAATGTATATTTCTTAAAAATATCCGTGTGGCGTAGGTATTCTTTATTTTTTATTTAACATAAAAACTTTGAGAAAAAGTTTCTTTTCTTTTTGCTTGATTATTCGCCATCCGAGATTTTCTGTTTTTGGGATTATGGCTTTCGAGTTTTTGACATTCAAAGTTTTTAGATTTGGAATTTAGGATAAGACGTCTTCACGTAATCATTATATGGGTTTTCTTTTTGTTAAAAATATTTTTTCTTCTTTTAAAGTATGTAAGTATGCTTCATAATTAAACAGCTATTTTTAATTACTTCTTAAATCTTATAACAATTATATAGAATATTTAAAGTGGTTTAAAATAAAAATAAAAATGAGTGTGCTTGTGGACCACACACTAGAAGTATAACTTCTTTCACTGTCTATGTATAATGTATAATTAATTGTATAGATATGTAGCATGGGTTTTCACATATTAATCAATTTTTTATATTTTTATTTATTGTTTTCATTATCGGTTACATCAGTAATTACTGTACCAGATTGTAAGACTGAAACAATAGGCGTATGATAAAAAAAATAAGAACTTTATGTTTTTGAATGCAAATTGGGAAGATATCTGAAAAAAACTGCGTCGATTGCCTGTCAAGACCTGTTAATGTCACCTGTCATGTTTTGTGGTAGGTTCATTTTTTTTTTTTTTTTTTTTTTTTGAGTGTTTTAAGTCGTTTTAACAGCTAAGGTCATATCACGACTGTCTAAACACAGAAAATTTCTGTTGGTCAATTATTTCTTAGGTCTAGAATCTTAAGTCTAGGATTCAACGGGAATCGAACCCAGAACCACTTGACGCATGAAGTGGAGAGAACTACCGCTCTAGCCACTGCGCCAATAGGTGGCTCGGTAGGTTCATTTATATTATTAATCATTTGTTATTCTAAGTTATCTTGGAAGAATTATATCAGGAGATGTCCATCGTTTGATGCAAAATTAAAATTAAAATCTCCTGCTAAAATAAGAGACAACGTATGATTATTTTCTCCTAACTCTTCTGAGCCTACTCGACTGTAAATTAAAAGCCGTTTATACAAAGCTACTCTAACATATTACGTTATACATTAATGACCCTGTCATTGGTCTAAGGGCTGTTGGGTCTATAAAATGGTAAAATAAAATAAAATACTACTACGCCATATGAGTTAGGTATATATTAAATAATGCAAAGGACAATGAGAAAAAGAAAAACAGAAAATGTACGGGCCTCTACAGTGCATCTAGATCTATGTAAACTCTCGTCTCTAGACGTTAAACTCTTCAATGTAGTGAGGAAACACGAAGATCCGCACAAAAGGGAATCGGAGAATAGGCCTGCACTATATATTAGATACGAACGTAACTCTGTCTCTTTCTGTCTTTACCAACGTACATATATCCTTTTCGTAACCCTTCTATAACACATTCACCAGCTTACTTTTCAAGTCAAGCGCGCGTAAAGTAGTTATACTCTGATAACTTAAGACTGCTTAATAGCATGGTTGAAGTTCAGAATTATCCCCCTCACTTGCCTTTGCGTAATATTTTTTTATCAAAGTGAAATAGATTAAATTTGTTGCTTGTCTATGTATTCATTCTCTAAGAAATTACTGTTTTATTTCCCAATTTTTATTGTTACGTATTTTTTTTCCTTTAAGTACAATAGGGCTAAACAGAAAACATCCTTTGCTTAAATAAAAATAAGTATATAAAAATATTTTTGTCTCTAAATTAAAATTTGATAAACTTGAAGATATATCTTAGATAAGATAAAAATAATTACCAAAATCAGATCATTCAGTAGAAAGTTATTTCATTCCATATTCTTAATCTATTAGATATTTCTAGATGCGTCTACTTTCAACAAAAATAGCACTTTTGAAATATTATTTGTTTAATAAAAGAATATTAAAATTGGATCATTTTTTATAAAGATTTGTATTCTGATATTAAGAAAAAATAAGTAGATATGTGAAATTAAAAATCGCTTCATGTCGATTAAAGAAATGTGGAATCATAAATTTTTATTGGAAAAATTCTTTTATTATCTAATGATTTTTTTCCCGCAAATAACACAGCCTGATTCAAACTAAGATATTATAATAGCTTCTAATAAAAAATTGTTAAGCTTAAGGTACCTTTTCATACAGCTTTTGTAAGGATATTTGAAAATGTTGTTATTTTTTCTCTTTACAAAATCTTAAGACTCAATGAGCCACTTTAGAAATGAGATGTTTTAAAATTTTTTTGGTTTAATTTATTGCTGAATTCAACATTTAATTAATTTACATAATAAAACGTTTTTGATGATTTAAAATTTATAAAGTAATTTGCCAATCAGGCGCAATTGTCCCGTATTATCTAATTTATAGCGGTAAATTTTTTTTATGTTGCTATTATCTTCATATTCAATTTTAAATACAACAATTTTCCACCAACTATTTTAATTAAAAATCAAAACTTTATGTAAACTTTTTGAAACGCTTTCTATTTACCTAAAGTCGTCTGGTAGAAACATGTTGGCCGCCGTTCCATGACACGTCAAGGTTTCATTCGACTCTTTTTCAAATCGAGAATTTTTCCAAAATTTATCGCTCATCTTTGGAAATCCCATAGACATATAATAATCCTCAGCTCTTCTCGCCATGTTAGGCACACTCCATCCACGTCCTCGCATTATTTCACTCCAATTTGGTACATCGAATCTGTCTTCAAACACTGAGAATAACAATGAACTCCAATCATGTCCCCATAAATTCCCTTAAAAATAATAAAAAATAATTTCCACACAAATTTAAAATTAATTTTTTTCACCTAGTAAATGTTCAGGAATTAATCCATAAGGATTGGGAATCTCAGAAGGAAAAGCTCGCCTTAAAAGAAATCTCACTACGGCGTGCATCAACTTATACAATGGCTTAATATCCTCGAACATCTTGAAAACTGTTAATTCCAAATTTTCAATTTCAAGCTCTTCACGCCAAGTATCACCAATATCATGGTAATCTAAAAAGAAAAAGTTGTACACTTTTTTTTAAACAAAAAGTCTTGGAAAAATTAACGATTATTTCTTGCCCCGGCATTCAAAGCTTTAACAAAATCTGGATAAAGCTCTCGTGTTTTAGATCCAATCAAATCATGCCAACCAATCCAGGCCCATTTTGCAAAGCCGAAATTCAATGGATTTTCACCAATTAAATGTTCCAATTCGGGTTCCACATGTAAACATGTCGACTCATTCAGACAAATCGTTGACGTTAAATAAGCTTCGTACATTTGCGATTGGATCAAAGAAAGTTGGCTAAAATTTAGAAATGACAAATATCGAAACAATTTTCACAAAGATATTTTACCGGAGCTGATCTGTTGTATAATCGGGTCCACGACAGAGTAGATAAAGTTTTCGTTGTTGCACCTTCGTCATTAAACTTTTGGGAATTGCACGCCCTGTACCACAAGTATGTTGATACCATTTTTGTTTGAGCTCCACAAATTCCGAGGTAAAAACATTTCCGGGGTCCATTCCAGCATCGACCACCGTTAAATTGGACGACATTTTATTGAAAGCCAAATCTTCCTTTTCCATTTGACGAAAAAAATCTTCCACATCTTGTTGGCTTAGACTCTCTATAATATCGTGTCGTGATTTTTTTTGATCGATTTTCCCATTAGAAACTCACCCAAATAAACACTGGTCACATGATAAATTTGAAATTCACAAAGACTAATTGCCAGGAGAAGGATTAATAAAAATCGTGGCGGCATCATCAATGCATTCACATAGCCGCGGTTAAATGAATGCCACAACGGTATTTTAACGTATGTGCGAAAATTAAGATTTTCCCATCAGTTATATAGAGATATATACAAGTGGTCGATCGTAGAGGGAGAGAAAATCGTTTTGAAAAACTGAAACATGCGCTATCAATTCAAGAAAAAATAAACTTATCATTTTTTTAAAATTTATTGCTTAATTTAATTCAAATATATTTCATATAACCACATATTACGATAAAATATATTTTTTTAATTTTTAGAAGTAAATAAAACAAATCTTAAGAAACTCAGAGATAGCAGAGTTTATCATGAATCTAATTATTTTTTCTCTTTTGATGATTTTTTTATTTTTTTCCCTGTGACAAATATAGAATATGTAGGTATTCTTTTCTTTTGGAATTATACAATGACGTTTAACTTCGTTTATTCCATCCGTAATAATATAAATTGTTTCCAACGACTTAATATAACATTTACGTTTCCAATGTTGTGCGATAATCCTAAGGATTAGCCTCCTTCAGTTTTATTAGTCAATTTGTCTTCATTTAGCCGTTCCGACGAGATGTCTTTAAGCCCATTTCACCAGAGCTTGAAACATAGCGAGACTAACACTAATACAGTTAACATCAACATTGTTACAACGATCGAATAAAACCTCTCAATCTTAATTATTGTACCCACACAAAACATTCCCATACCGTCTAACATCTACAAACAAATCTCAAGTGTTTACCTTATTAAATTCAAAGATATTTTCTCTCAAATCAAAGACATCGTCTTTGTTTCCATTTGTAATATTTTTAACAAGAAAATAATCATTTTGTTTGAGAACGTTTCATCTTATCCTGTTATTGCAAAAGGTTCTCGAATTATGTTGTTGAAATAAGGTTTCCGTTTCTAAGATAGAGCGTTTACTCTCTGTTTTCATTTCATCTCGTTATTTTCCTGCAAAGAAAATTAAATGAAGTCATACCACCTGAGCTTTGTTCACTCACCTTATTTCATATCTATTGCGAATTGGAATCGTAAAAAAGAGACCATCCATTTTAATAATAGCTTTGGAGCGTGGGGTTAAACCACTTTGTCGTTTAAGTTTGTCTCTTAATTAAATAGTTTCCAATATATTAAAGTATTGAAAAATAGTGAAGCTTTTTTATACTCAACATAACGGAGAATGAATGAATTAAAGAATTTGAAAATTTATGAAACAAAGGATTTAATTTTTTTACATAGCATTTTTGGAGACCTCCTTTTGTTTCGTTTCAAAATTCTTTACCATTATATTTATCAGTACTGAGCTTATTTGAAACTTTAATTGAACTTATATCCATTTTTCTTACTTATCAGAACTGCCTCAATGTTTCCTTTTTATATTAAACCTTAAACCTTGAAACGAGACAGACTTATCCGGCTTCACGTGGAGTCGATGAGGACGAACGAGTCTCGATTAAAAGAAATTAAAAAGAAAATGTTTAAAAAATAATAATTATAAAAAGTTTAAGGTTTATGGGTGTGTGAGGCACGGGGGTTCTCTGATTTTTCAAACTGTTTTTCCACCACCAAAATCAGGAATTTTGAAGGATTTACCTTGGTGGTCAAATCGCTCGTAACTCGCTTTCAAATAAATTTTTACATAATGAAAACACTATTTACTTAATGATAATAAACAAAATTAGATTTATTCTTATAAATAAGTAAATCTAAATTAAGTAACACAAAAATATATATATAATAAAAAAACAAAATTTGATTATTGATGACGGCGAGGCTCGCTCATCGGCTGGCGGAATCAGAGTCCTCGAGTTTTTCCATTTGCCTCGGAATCCAGCGAACTGCGTCCTTCCACCTAGTGTCCCCAAAATCGCCGACAAACAACCAAATTAGACTTGTTTTTCCTAACGAGAACATCGGTTCTCCACCTGGACCTGAAACAAATGGAAAAACTCCGTTCGCAGCTACTTAGCTCGCTTACAAATAAAATAATATAACGCCTCGTTACAAATTTTATAAAACCACGTGTCAGAATACAATTTTTTAACTGTTATAACTTTTGAACACTGAAGTCAATTATTCCAAAAATTTTATCAGTAGTTTTGGGATTAACTATAAAGGAACATCTTAATGAGTTTTCGTATGCATGTCATCATTTTGGTTGACCTCACAAAAATTGTTAAAGTAAAGAAAATCGCTGGAGCCGTTTTCGAAAAAATTTGAAAAAGCTTACAAACTTCCAAAATAAAGTGGAACTTTCGGTTAACCGATTTCAACCAAAAGCTTCGCGACACAAGTAGATATAGGTAATTTAAATACAAAATTCCAAGTTTGGTGAGATTCGGACAAAGCTTTCGATACGATATCGCTATCACACACACACAAAGTCATGCTTCTAAAAACTAATTTTTTGGACCCCGGAAACCTCAAAACATGTATTTCCGGTGAAAGCTCGAATTCAAAAAGTGGTATTCAAACATCCACAGTAAAATTGGGCTTAAGTGTTTTTAAAAAAGAGAGTTAAATGTGGGATATGTATAAATATGTATAATATGTATAATTATGTATAATTACATACTCTCTTAAATCGAAATAGTGACTTTCGACTACAAATAGTGACTATTCACTATTTTGTAGTCGCAAGTCACTATTTCGATTTAAGCTAGTAGGTATAAAAAATTAGAAAATTTTAAAAATCAAAAATAATTTTGTTTGATTATTTTGACTTTATTATGAGTTTAGAATCATCAATTCCTCAAGACTTCAAAAATATGACTGTAAAATTACAAACTCTTGAAAAATTCATAATTAGAACATTTTAAATATGACTTGCTTAAGAATTCTCTATCAAAATTTCTACATGATGTCTGAACAATAACATTGCAAGCAATTTATTCTTCGATGCCCTCTGAGAATTTTGTAAAAGAAATAAAATAATTAATATAATACAACTTAATAAACGAGAGGGTACAATAAAAAATAATATCTATACTTAAATGTTTACAAATATCCAATTCGGGGAAAATATCTTGAAATTTTAATGAGTATAAAGCTTCATTTCTTAAATCGGCTTTAACTCGTAAAGTTGATGAAATGTACGATTAGGAGCCAATTATTTTTTTTTTAATATCTGCAACTGACTAGCTATTATTAATGCAATATACGCTGAGATAATAATAAATTCAGTATCAGTTTTTATTTTTTGTACAATAAATTGTTAAATTGTTAAGTATTGATTTATCTTCGGTTAGATTAAATATTTTATATGAATTTTAATTACGTTTTAAAATAAATGGACAAAACACTAAATTGAATTTTAAACTTCATGTAGGTATACATACATACGTATAGACTTTAAAATTGGTTGAAACCAAGTAGATTTGATATTTTGAAAGAACTACCAAATTTCTATTGTCCTTTTTGCTTCTTTAATGCCTCTTTAAGAATTTTAAACTATTTAATTAAATCATTTTCATTGTCTTGTTAAAAAACTATCTTAAGAAATACTTAGATTAGTGATTTTTTTCATGTTTACCATTATCATTTGTTATCTGTTTAATTTTAATGAATGCAATTTTGTTGTACCTACCAAAATAACAAAAACGATCATTGAAAAAATATTTAAGTATATTTATATTTCTTATCAATATTTAATTAGGAGGGGCATTCACTGTTTGGTTTGGTTTCTAAGCTATTTCACTTGTTTTTCAAGTTATTTGGCTTTTTGATTTGAAATAAAGTTCAACTCAAGTCAAAATTTTAAATTCAATGTAATTCATGAAATGTCCAAATATTTGACTTGATAAATCCTAATTTTCCACGAAAAAAGCTATTGTTTTAAATATTGAAAAGATGTTTGGTATTAATAAGAGCCGTAATAGGAAAAAAGCTCAAGCATCCTTTAAAGGTATGAAAACATAGAGCGTAATTTCAAACTTTTGAAACGAAACAATGACAAATAGTGGAATTATTTATTGCTCAAATATAGATATCAATAGGTATATGAAAATAAAAACGTCGAGTTATCGATGTGTAAAGTGATAGGTGAAAATTGACGCGCCGTCAAAGTCCAATTAAGCGAAATCAGCCTCGCGGCACAAATACATCGTTCGCACAACGATAACATTAAACCAATATTGACATTAAATACCGGTAGCTTTGCAAAGAGAAAAGCTCTCTCCTCATCTCACTCTCTTTGCGTTTCAACAAGTCAATTTTCAATTCAGTTTACCTTCAATTGATTCAATGAGTCGTATATCGATATTATTAATACAAATTGAAGAATTGCATTCATATTCTGCAAGTATAAGCAAGCCATTTTTATGAATACGACCCAATCAGTCGTATTCATAAAAATTAGAGATTTACTTTCAAGAAGAATGTAATGCTTGCAAGAAAAAAAAGCAAAAGGGTAAGCATTTTCTTCTTCATATTTTTATTTGTTATTATTATCTTTTATTTGCAAGTATAATATCAGCTTGGGGGGTCAAAACCAAAGCCAAAACCAACACCCTTACTCTTAAATACTCCAAAACAGAACAAGCTAAAAATTCATAAAGTACTCTAAAAAGACGGTACATGGCATATTATCACTCGATAAAAGGACGTAAGGCTTTACTAGGAGTCTTTACACGAGTTGCAGTACAACTTAAACTTGAACTACCATCTGCATAAGATAGATAAGGTTGACATCAATATATACCGTCTCTACTCGAAGACAGCAAAGACGGTGGAGCATATACAGTGGTACCTCGGCATACGTCCTTAATCTGTTCAAGATCCCTGGACTAATACCAAACAAGACGTATACCAAACGTGCCTACATATTTTATAAGAAATAAAAGAAAAATTATATTGATCCGTTCCTACAAAGAAACTTTTGTTATGAAATATTCTCTGATTACTCAAACTTTGTTGTTTAATATCCCCATGAAAGGTGGTATTTTCTGCAGTTCTGCAGTCTTTTCTAGGTTGAGTTTTCTGCAAATTATGTTTCAGATTGGTACATCAGTAGAAGCCTCAGTTTGTAATCTTCTCTTTCACTGTCCCCAAATAATTTTATCCTTTGGCTCTGCTAATGCGTTTTTCACTTGCGTAGTGTAAATCCTGTAAAGCAATTTCTTCCAAAACAGGTCTCTTTCATCACTGTAATTAAAAACGTATTGAGAAGCAAGCATGGTGTTTAGCGGTTGGTAAATAATAAATGCGGTTGGATTAGTTTTAGTGGACTGTATATTTACTTTATATTTACTATGCGATGCGAATATTATATATGCGAATATTATACCAATATTTTTACAACTGTTATAAATTGTTTTTATTTATAATTCAAAAGCAATCGGGATCTGTAACTAAATTTAATAATTCAGAGCCTTCTAAATCGAAACATATATTTCAGAGCATTCTAAATCTAAACATACTCCCGGCCTCGACTTTGAATCAATTATTACCTAGTCTGATGCAGTTGGTAATAAGATCAATTTTGTGATAGGTCGTTTGTACAAACCATTTTTGGTTCGTATTTGTACGACACGAACCAGATCATCTTTACCAGGATAAACTTCAATGATGCGTCCCAGAACCCAAAACGCGGGAGGAAGATTATCTTCTTTTACAATAACTAAATCGCCAACCTTCAAGTTTGGTTACGGTTTTTGCCATTTGGGCCTATTCTGTAACTGGGTTAAATATTCTTTTGACCATTTTTTCCAGAAATGATCCTTTTGCGGTTGGTAAATAATAAATGCGGTTGGATTAGTTTTAGTGGACTGTATATTTACTTTATATTTACTATGCGATGCGAATATTATATATGCGAATATTATACCAATATTTTTACAACTGTTATAAATTGTTTTTATTTATAATTCAATTAGGCATCTATATATGTATGTAACTGTATATATGTATGTATGTTTGTATGTATGTATGTATGTATAATGTATATGGGTGCATAATATGTAAATTGTGAATCTCATCTGGTCATTTTTATTTAATAAGTATATATAATATTTTAATTGTTATTTAATTAAGTACTTAATTTTAAATTACTAATTTTAACAATTTTTTATTCATAGTAAGTTTTACGTTAATTAAGTTTTTATACATTCTTTATTTATTTTGTAAGTAGCCATAATTCTTTTACCCTGACTATGGTCAGGAAAACTATGAATTTTTTCTGTTAGTATTAAGAGTTGCAATAACCTAGGCTAGGAGCACTATGTCTTCAATACCTAGAAAAACAAATCAAAGCGATTTAAAAAAAAAAAAAAAAAAAAAAAAAAATTTATAATTCAAAAGCAATCGGGATCTGTAACTAAATTTAATAATTCAGAGCCTTCTAAATCGAAACATATATTTCAGAGCATTCTAAATCTAAACACATGGCATTCTGGCAATTAAACGTTCTAGCATGCACGCAGATCATTTCCAAACGATCTTGCAAGTCATATTCAGTCGTATTTAGTCGTATCACTGCACTATGCTCAGGTGAGGCAGCTTTCAAGAGAAGACTGCAGCACCATGGGGAGATAGACATGTCGTCTAGTGAGATAGCAAGCGCAGTTCCTAAGTAAGGGCTCGCTTTTCTTAATAGCCTAAAGCTCTCCTAGAAAAAAGGAAGGGTCACAATAAACTAACATCATTTCACTCGGTGATAAATGACAAATAAATTTCTGAAGCTCCTAAATTCTGGAGAAGTATAAATAAATATGCCACAGAAAAAAAGTTTTCCCTTCTATTTTATGTACTTACTTTGATGATAAATTGCTTTTAGAATTCTTACAAAAGTATAGTCGGTGTGTGCCCAATCCCACTAACTGATGTTGGATTTTCATCAAGAGAGCTATTCGTAATTCAAGTAACTGCGAACATTTTTACTTTGAAATGTAATAACGTGAAAATTAAATTCTTGATTTGAATTGATATTCAAATACTATCTGTGAGTTTGACTTGATTTTAAGTCAAATTTGAGTTAAGTAGATTGATAATCAAGTCTAGTAGCAAGTATTTCATTTATTTCCATTTAGAAGACTATAACGTTTAAGATGCAATTCACACAAGCAAAACACCATTGTTCAACATTATTTTAAATAAATATCGATTAAATGAAATACATTTGTCCAAGCAAATTTAAGTCAAGTTGCTTGAAAACTAAGCTATGTAACTTAAAAATCAAGTCAAGCAATAAATTTCTGGTTGCCAACTTTTATTTTTGTTTTCATAACTTTTTAGCGTTTATTATTATTTCATTCTCGTACAACTATACTTAGCCTAATCAAATACTGTCAATAATTGTAATAACTGCTACAACTATAAAGCCGAAATATTGCAAGCAGACTAATTTCTAATTTCCGTTTGATTCTTTTGATTAATTTATCTTTGGTAGTATGGTTTTGCAAGGTAGAAGTAGTATAAACATAGGGGAGAGTAGGGCACAGGGGTCCATAGTGGTACAGAGGTCTGGCCTCTTAAAATCAGTGCCACTAGTGCCGTCTATCTGGGAACACATCAAATACATTGTTTTATCACCACCTTAGTTGTGTCCGAAATTGTGTACGTAACGGATGACTGCGTGAAAATAAAAACAAAAACTAAGAAATATTAAGGTAAGTTTCTAAAAAGTTGACTTTTTATTTTTTGTGTTTCTCATTTATCAATAGTTTCAATACAGACGTATTGTTTAAGAATGATAATTATGTTAAAATGGATATGATTTCAAAAGGTTTTGTTTTTTTTTTTTTTTTTTTTTAAAGTGTTTTTTTCCCGGATCAGCTCGTAGCTTTACACAGGATTTTTCGTTCTATATAGTCACTTTTCACTTTTGCACTATCAACACTAGTTTATTTGTTCATTGTAAAAGGTTTTGTGATCATTACTTACCCATTTTTCAGTTAAATTGCGATTGTCCTATCATTGTCTCTGCGGGGCACAGAGGTCCACATGACATCGGGGTACATAGGACCTCGGTCCTGTGTGCCCCATTTCTTGATTTTTCATTTACTTTTACTTTCATTTATGTTTACTTTTAGATTTTGATAAACCTAATTTATTAATTTTGTTTACGAGAATTAGTGTAAAAAGTTCAAGTTTTTACTGTTTTTCTAGATGGTAAGCATCTACAAAAAAAAGCCAGACCCCGGATGGAGTTATATTGAAATGAGAATGTCAATGTCTGCTGTACAAAACAAGGAACTATCAGCAAGGAAGGTATTTTAAAGATATGGTGTTCCAAAAATTTGCCTTTTGCTTAGGTTAAAAAAGGGATCAGTAAGCGGACTACGAAATGACTACTTCAAACCGGTTTTCTTAAAAGGGCTAACTGGATCACCTTTTAAGGACCAAAAATTAACTAAAGAGCAAGAAAGAAACGAAAAGCTGTGGTTACTGCTTTTAAAATAAAGCAGAAAAAGGCGAAAAATGTACAAAAAAAGTCATACTTAATTATAACAATGTTGAATCCTCTAAGAGATGACTGTGCTGAATATACAAAGCTATTGTGTATTTACTGCTTTGAGACATTCCTTCAATCCAAGCCCAACGAAGGATGAATCCAATGCCAAAAGTGCAAAGGATGGGCACATGACTTGTGTGCTAGAGTTGATGAGGAAGACAGTTAAAGAGACATATAACCTGTCCAAATTATTAAAATAAAAATGTAAACATTCTTATAATTTAATTCTTTTTTTTTACCTTTTTAATTATTTCTGTATGTAGAATGTAAGGAGTGCAAAATTTTTATTTAATAAATTTTTGAAAATAAATTAAACACATTTAAATTTGATTTTCCATAACATACATTTATTTTACATATGGGTCACATAGTGGACCTTTGTGCCCCACAGGATGGGGCACAGAGGTCCAAATATCATTTTCGACATTTTCGATTTTTAACAAAAAACCACTGAAACATTATTTTTTCCATTAGTTGTAACAGTGGATACTATTTTGCATAATTCGATTAACATAACATCAATATATCTAACTATATTGAACAACAGTTAAGCGGACTTCTGTGCCCCGCTCTCCCCTACTTTCATTTCATGAATGAATGATTGCACTCTAGTGTTTTGTAATTTAACTCTAAAAATCTGCCCCAAATCATTATAACGACGTTGTTTTTAAAATCAAAAAATATATAAAATCGTTATCAAATACAACCCAGCACTAAGCGATACTTGTAGATACAGTTTAATTTTTCTTATATTTGCAGTTGCCATAACTAAAGACAACAGAAAACTTTCCACACTAAAGATGACTCGACTATTGACCTTACTCAAAACTTTTAGATATTACTTTTTATTTGAAGTAATAGATACTTAACAGTATCAGTTTTTTCTTCAAATAGCTATATAAATAAAATGATAGCCGTCTGCCGTTGTAAGCTAATAAAGCCTAAACTACTGGATATATTTCGATCAAAAGTTTTTTGTTTTACTTCTTCAATACTTGGTTGTTATATAAAAAAAGAATTATCACGATAAAGTAGTTGAAGTTTTAAGAAATTATGATATTTATATTAAGAATTTTCATTGTCGGCTTTTTAAATTTTCGTTAGCAGTGTTCAGTGTTGAACTCATTGTTATATTTTTGTACCATTCATATGAATTTCGTTAAATTTTGTGTTCTAAAAATGTTTTAAAAACTCACGTGAACGAAGTCGCGGGTATATTGAGTTTTTTATAAAAACTGAAGAATTTCCTTCATATTCTGCAAATACAAACATATGTTTGTTTTTATTAATACAAATTTTTATTGATCCAATGGCTGAAATTCAAAAGTTCACATAAATTAAATCCAATTAGGAAGCTTAGATTTTTCAAAACATTTTAATTTGACAGTTGTTTTTTCTACTATTTTCATGCTACTTTTATTTCCTTTTTTCAATTTGAAGTTTTCTTTAATTGTCATTTTTGTTATCTATAATCTTTCGTGGTTGTTCTCAAGTCGGTGAAGAATGCTCTACGACAATCAACGAAAAGGAAAGCACAGATGCTATTAAGCATTCATTTTTGGTATTTTCAAGTAAATATTCATCTCACAAGCCTGTTGGTAATTTCCACGTTTTTTTCTAGTCTATTAATCATGACATTATCTAAAAGTGTGTTATCAGTTAATGCTTTCAATGACGAACAAAACGTCCAAATGCAACATAAAAATCGTTATAATCAAGAAGAGAATCATTTTTTAAATGGTAGATCGATTTTGAAACGACACGAAGATGAAGGTGGAGGCAAGGAAAATGGCTTGCACCGACCTTTTAAAACATACAAATCCAAGATAAATTATCGAACTGTACGACACCTTAAGGATCGTCAAAGACGATCGCCTCTTTTCGAAAATTCATTTGCCAACATCGAAGAGAAGATATTAAATCCCAAGAAAGAATTTAAGCGAGAAAATTCTCCGGAAAAATCGAGTCGACAAAATAAAAATATTGCATCTCAAATGGAAAGACCTACACTACTTGCTACCTTGACGGCTCTTCAATCTTTATCTAAGCCAAAAAATGCAGCTTCCGCCAAAGAAGTTCGTTCTCTTGATAAGTCACACTTGAAATCTAAACTAGACCTGGTTCAGTTTAAACGAAATGTATCCTCATCTTCAAGACGTTTAGATCTAAAAGCTTCTAAAGAATCAAAAATGAAAAGAAAAACAAATGAAACAACCAGAGATTTTGCTACTTTCCTGAATTCAACCGAAAATATTTTCCAACAAATCGCAAACAGTACGTTGCTAAACGACCGAATATATCGTCAAATTGTTCAACTAGAAGCCTACAAAGAGTTCCTTAAGAATAAAAGACGTACGCGTCTAGGTAAACAAACACTGAAAGATTTCACTAAAGCAAATGAGGAAAATCTCACGTCCAGTTTGGTAGATCCTAATCGCCAGTTCTTCGACTTTCTGTCAGATATTGAAGAGTGGAGTGTCAGCTCCTCGAACAACGAAGATGCCAAAAGTCGATTTTGCAACGAGGGAAAACCAAGAATCCACTGTGATGGAGTACCCTTTGATGATTTAGATACTACTCCAACGATCAACTGTACTGAAACTGAAAAAAAGTTTATGAAGTTCATGATACTGATGTACAATAAGTTGTGTAAGCCTTCATGCCAAAGCACAAATGAAACGAAGTGTCTCTTAAAGACGATGGAGAATGTTGAAGCTAAAGTTAATGAAATCCTCAAACAAGAAAATGGGATAAATTCTTCGGTGATACAAACTCGGGATTTTAATAACTTCATTCCTGTTAATCGAGATAAAAGTGAAATGAATGAAAAGTTGATCATTTTACCCATTTATCCCGTTCAAGTTCCAGTAACCAAGGGTTCAAATCTTATAAATGATCGCAACAGACCTTTTATTTTTACAACGACAGTTCAGAATCCGTTACTGAGTTTGGAGGATAATTTTTTAGCGAATTTTACAACCGAATCGTTGCAAGACTCGGTGGACAACTTGAATGTTCTTTGGCCACCACTTCATAAATCACCTTCCACCACAGATCACGAAGCAATTCTTTATACACCCAACGGCTTGAATCGAAATGGAGCAACCCTCAAATATCTTGAACGAGGTTATAATAACAAACTCGAACAGCAACTTAAAGAGTTAGACTACCTAGAAAAGATGTTGAAAGATTTCCAAAAACTATCAGAAACATCCAAGATTAGCTCCGATTCTGATCTAAGCTACGACGAATTTGATGAAATCCCTGACACAAAACTCAAGAATCACCGTAAGCGTAAGCGAAAAAACAGAGACACTGACGATGATGATTTTTTAGAGTTACGCCCACAAAATTCTCAGTGAAACCAAGTGAAACAGTGACTCGGCGCGAAAAAAAATCGTTTTTCACGAAACCGTTGAAGAAAATTTTCTTTTTTGATCGTTTGATTGACAATTTCAAAAGTTCCGCTTCGCAACCTTTGGACTACCCATATATCAAGCAACCTCAAATTGCAGACGATATTGACAAAAAGGTTGATTCGATCGTTAAAGAACTAGAAAATCCAAATGTGAAAGTAGACAAACTAACAAAACACATGAAGAAGAAGCAGAAACAAGCTGAAATCAAAAGTGAGCTGTACAATAAGTTACTGTCCGTTCTTCCAGATAACGCACAGACTCCAACCATTGAACTACATCGAACAATTCGAAATCCTAATAGACAGAAGTCTGATTTTGATTTAGAGACTCAAAAACTTCTTAATCAAGGTTTTCCCAAAGCCAAATCGTCTTATAAAAATTCCAAACGTAACGAACCAGATTTTAATCTTTTTCAAAACTATGATTTAGTTACAGATCAAGATCATGGATCTATCAATCCATATTATATTCCATTAACAACCGAGCTACCATTAGAACCAACTTTTCCAGTCGTAACAACCGACTTTGAATTTTCTCGTCACATCCCTAAACCTATATATCATCAAGTAAATTTGGACAGTTCAAGCAAAGTGGATGGTGTCAAAAATCAAATAATCAATCCTTTTTTTCCACCACTTTCAACAAACGATCAGCCAACTCAAAAATTAAATATTCAAGTTCCAGTTGTAACAACTAATTCTTTGTCGAAACCTTCAGATTTTTCAATTTCAAATCCTCCAAATAATTTCTTTCTGGAAGAAGTGAACACAGAAGATGGTAAATCATTTAATATTTGGCCGGATTTTCCGTCCAACCTTCAAGATCAGACAATTTTACAAACTCCTAATGATAATGATTTGAATAATTTACAATTAGTTGAGTCTGTGGAAAATTCTTTAAAGGTTCCAAGCGAGGAATTGAAGAATTTCATGTTGTACTTACGACCAAATTCCAAAAATATACCCAATATTGTTTCTCAAATGACACCTTCCAGGAAATCTCGAAAAAGTTATTTGAGTTTGAAAACAAAATTGTCTACTAAGAGTTCAATTTCACGTACACTTAGAACCACAACACCATTTAATTTTTGGCAGGATTTTCAAGTAAACTCCAAGAATCAAGTAACACCAATTTTTAAGAGAAAATATGATAGAGATAGTAAAATAATTCAGCCAGTTACATCCGTAATAAAGCCACCAAAACTTTCAAGTGATTATTTAAAAGCTTTCATGTTGTTTCACAATAAAAATCATGGGAATTTACCAGAAACTGATACTTTAGGGAGTAATTTGGAAAATTATTTAGTTCAATTACTTAGATCTAATATAGCTGGGCCTTCAATCACCAAGAAATCCGTTGAAGATTTTAGCTTAGAATTGAGTCAAACTGAACCAACTCAGTTTCCGTTTCTTACTACAGAGGAAAACAGTATTTTTTTAACTGAACCTACAATGCTTCCAGTCAACATAGAGAGTTTACAAGAATCAACTATCGTTCAAAATTTTCTATCTGAAGATTTCAGTACTGAAATTATAGTTTCGAATACTATCACTCCTAGTTCAACTCTACCAAGTAGCTTTGAAAATCAAGAGTTTTCCAGTCCATTGAGCCTTATTTCATCGTCAAGTGATTATCCATCTACTGCAAGTTCTATAAGGCAGGTTCAGCTTAAAAGTTTTGGAGAGCATCAAATAATGACTAAAACTCAACCACCCGAAACAAGTAGTAGTAGTGATCATAGCGATGAGTTGGAAGCTTTCCTCAGATATCTGCTCAATCAAAATAAATCTTCTCAGTTTTTGGAAAAAAAATTTCAAGTTACCGATCAACCGAGTAGTGCAGCATCTCCGGAAACTCATTTATCAACGCCAACCTCAACACTTTCGACTATCTTAGACGTGGTGAGTACAAATAATCTCGATAAATCAGATAAAAAATGTACAAATCATTTTCCATGGTTAAACTTGTCGATTTCCACTGAAGGACTTCCTCTTGAATATTCCAATAGTCAACCTTTAGGTGATACAACAAATTTAGCATTTTCCTCCGTTTTAACTACTGAAACTATTGACAATAACTCACTCCCTAATGTGTTCGATATTATATCGAACATTTCCTCAATCACTACTGAAACAATTACTTTAGCTAGTTCTACTGGATGTAAAACTAAGCTAAACAACACTTCGATACTAACGACTATAAGTTCCTCAACTTTTTATTACGATGAAGATGAGGGTGAAGAGGTTGAAAGCTCCAACATCTCTACATCCACATTTTATCATCCCCATACCACATCTTCTTGGATAAACAAAACAAAATTAAAAAACTTTTCTGAGGACATAACACCCCCGCCCACCTACAAACCAATTTTTGTAGAACTACCCGTTTATGCAGCCAATTCATCAAATAGTTCTTCCGATTTATTCGCTAACAAAGATTTGATTCCAAATAATTTTACTTCTATTACCGAAAAGACAACGGTGCACCAAGAAATGGATTATATGACTGATGAAGAAGAAAATGGTACTACATACGAGCCAAAAAACAATCTAACCATGGACAATTTTAGTTTGATAACCGAGTTTCCGGAAACGGATGCTACGCCGGTTGTAAAAGGCACTTCATCATCACCTCCACCACCCGAAAGTACTACGAAAAGTTTCTTTTCGAAACTAAAATCGAAGATTTTACCTCATGAAAAAGAGAATAACGAATCATTATCAGAAACTTCTGAGACGGTTTTGTCTTCAATCGCGACTACTACGGTTACTCCAACGATATCTGAAAAATCGAGTGGTATTACAGAAGCAATAACTCCTCAAATGAATTCTGATGTTTGTAGTTGGGGTAATTCAAGTAAATTAAACTCGTGCCTCTGTTCGATGGATGTGGTAATATTCGATCTCCGAGATATCTTGCAAAAAGTCAACGTTCAGAATTCAACGTCCTTAATGCAAATGTTAGATACTTATTTGTGTCACAAGTTTACCAATCTGGAAAAAGGGATTGTCTTGGACAATCAAGCGATTCCATCGGTGGCGCAACGCTCCCGATTTCTTCGATCAATTTCAAAACGGAAAGTTGAAAAAGATTTACAAATACAAACGATATTGACTCACGTTTATAATCTAGAAAATTCTGGTTGGTTTAGTTTTATTAAAAATGTGTGTGATAAGATAATATAGGTTTGCTCTTTAGGATCAAATACGTATGCCTTACCAGGAACTTCCGTTGAAATTCCTTGCAGTTCTAAAGAAATGGAATCTTTTAACAGTCAAGAATATACATTTTCTTGGGAAAACAAGGATGGTCAGCCAGTTAATGGTAATTGAATTTGAACACTAAATAGTAGGTTCTAAAGAAATTTGTTTTAGTTGGAAAAGTGCAGGAAAATGATGGTACGTTATTGGTGGAAAACGTCACGCCACAAATTGATGGAAATTATTCATGTCTGGTGAAAGATACTGAGCAACAGAACGGACCACTTCCACTTAAGGTCTTTAAGCATCAAATTTTCGTAATTGATTGGCCCAAGTATAATATTTTTATTCCGGTTATGTATAATGTGAGTCGACAGTGTGATACGAGTGATTTGGAAATTATTAATTTATATCTGGCTCAAAAGTTAACGCCTCTCTTATGTGGATCACAGATTAGAGCCTGTAATATTTTGGTTGATAAAGCACAGTGTGTTTTTCGGAAGGTAACTACACCTACATTAACAAAAATTGATGACATTGTTGCAAATGATACTCAAAAAAAAAAAACTCTATGAATATGTGCAATGCTTATTATTAAAATAAGCATTGAGGTATGTTTAGTTTATGTTTAGTATGTTTAGATAAAAACGTGTTTTTAACACCTTCGTATCCATAAGCCATTTATACCAAAAGTCACATCAATCAGGTCCTTTATTTCTGGTTAAGAAGCACAGGACGTAGAAAACGAGATATTTTTAAAGATTTGACTTTAAGAACTTTAAGTTTAAATAATTAAAATCCATGACACATTATTATTATTATGAATTTCACCAAACTTGGAATTTTGTCTTCATATTATGTCTAGTGCTGCGAAGCTTTCTGTTGAACTTTATTCTAAGAATTTTTAAGTTTAATCAACTTTTTTCGAAAACGGCTTCAACGATTTTCTTCAAACTTTCTATAGTTCTTAGACTCTTTGATTCCTATTACTTTGATTTGAAACTTTTCCTGGGAAAATTAAAATAAGGACGGTTAGGAGGTTAAGGGTGGGAGTTCGTATATACATATAGGCTGTATACACATATTACTTTCTCTTACTACTATATAGTACTTAAAGGAAGTATTGTAATCGGGTTGCATTTCGATTTCGAGTTTTCACCGGAAATACACGTTCTGAGGCTCCCTGAAAAGTGGTTTTTAGAAATATTTCTGTGTGTATGTGTGTGTGTGTTTGTGTATTTGTAAACAGCGATATCGAAACAAAAGCTTTATTCTTATTTCAGCCAACGTGGAATGGAACCTGCATTTTACATCTAGTTATGCCGCAAAGCTTTCGGTGTTTGCTTATCAGTTGTTCTTTTCGAAAATGGTTCCAACGATTTTCTTTCACCTTTCTATAGTCCTATGACGCTTTAATGCCTACAACTTTTATTTGAAACGTTTTCCTGGGAAAATTCGAATAAAGAGGGTTCTGGGGTTAAGGGTAGGAGTTCGTATAAACATAGGTACTGTATGCATGTAGTTCTGTTTATATAGTTATAAAATGCATATAGTTCTGTTAACTAACAGCGAGTTTTATAAAAGAAAGTATTTGACGCTTTGCAGCAGATATTTTAAATAACCAGACAATCGTTTTGTTTTTGTTTTGGAAACACTTTTTCTTATTATGAATTTCACCTTCCTTAACATGTCGTCTTGTTCATTTTAATATTGAATGAAATGTATCTTTCTTCTCTCTTGTGTAACGAAATTACCAAATAAAGTTTCCATGAAATTTCACTCTCAATTCTCGTTCACTTATCTATTATCAAGCTACCGGCTTAAAATTAAACTAACACTTTTTCTGGGTTTCGTAATTAAAATTTTTTGCGATACTCGTGGTTAATCTGCATCAAAGATTATCTGCTCGTGGACGTTAAACAAAGCATAGTTTAGGACAGAGAGAAATTTTCAATTAATATAAACATCCCATTGTAATTACGTCACATTAGGTATAGTATCACAAAAACAGATTCCACTGTATATTTTAATAGTTCCGAGTTTTTGATTCCACGGTTGGCTGCGGTTTTTATCTTCCATGCCTTGATTATTCTGCAATTACAAGTATCTAATATACAAATATTATGTACACTATATGTAGAAGTGGGTTTATTTTAAAAATACATACATAAATACTTATACAAAAACCATTCCAAGAAAGTTTTGGTATTAAACAATTTCGAAGATAAAAATAAAAAAAATACAAATACAAATACAAAATCTGGGCAGACGGTTTTCAATTAATTCCAATTGTCGTAGGGGTGGGATGAGTGAAAGTGAAAATTAAGAGGATATTTCAACTTTTTCTATTTCTTCTATCTTTCATTCAAAGCCATACAAATGGTTTTTTATTGAAAATTAGTAAACTGTAATCGTTATAATGTATTAACTATTTTTCCTGAAATATAATCAACATGAGACTACCGCCATTTTTTGGTTCAATTGGTTCATTCCGAAAAAAATTGAAAAATAGACAAACTGAAAATTTTGTTTTAAAGCATAATTTTTTGGGTGTATATCAATCCCTAAATATATTTCCCCACCGTTAAAAAAATATAGACCGCTTAGGTATCGATGAAGAATCGCATATCTCAAAATAAAGGAAATTGAAGGATACCGGGATATCTTCTTTGTCGGTGAAAAACTAGCTTTGATTTGGTTAATTTTTTCAGAGTTTATTTTTTACATATATATAAACGCAAACATTTCGTCTCTATACAATGTCTAGTATAACTTTATTTTCCAGGATATGACCATACATATATCGTTGTCGATAATCGCGGAAATGAATAGCCCAAAAACAATTTTGACCAACATGAACGTTCCAATGTGTAACTTAAATTGTCAAATCAAGATTTACATGAAATTAATGACGATTTTAAGTGAAAATTTACCTAAAATTTTATATACTCCAAGTATGTACATAGCTTCTATTTGAAGTGAAAGTGGACCCATTAATATTTCTCTTGCATACTTCTAGTTCATTTTGATTTCCCATATCGCCAACAACAATTGGTTCCTGAAATAACACCTATAATGGCAAGTAATGGTTTGATGAAACTCACCACGCTTTGTCCTGCTGGCTTTGAAATGAATCGAGAGTATTTGTTATGTGGTGAGTGGGTTGTAAGAATCACAGCAAGCATAAATTAGATTAAACAAAAATTTATATATTCTTTTAGTTCCATGCCAAAAAGGTCATTACAGTGACGGAGTATCATTCGCTTGTAAAAAATGTCCAACCAACACATTCCAAAAGCTCCGCGGATCTTCGTCTTGCACCAAATGTACTAGTGCTTTCGAAGATAAAAATTGTGTTTTAATGGTAATTATCTACTTTTATCTTCAGTATTATATTGTATACATTAAACTTTATTTATTCTCTTATTAATTTTAGTACACTAATTTTATCCAATATAAAACATATACCTGGATTTTTATTGTTTGTATAACAATTGTTGGCGTGGTTGTTTTATATTTTATGTGCTGTAGGTCGAAACCAATTTATCGAATTCCAGATGAACGAAAAACGAAACGAAAGCGAAGATTTCGACGCTTTAGAAACCAAGAGGACAATGACGATGATAATTTAGAAAGTGGCCTTTTAACGAATGTGCCTCGAAAAAATCGAAATAAATTTGCACCGCCACCACCTCCACCTGATTTTGAATGATTTGATTTCTAGTTTTAATAATAATTTTTATAAGTAGCGTATTTATTTTTAAGCTCAACAATTGTTTACATTAATGCTATATATTGTACTGATTTATTATAATAAATTATTATTTCTACTTTAAAGTAATGGTTCTGAAGATAATTAGGGTCGTTTTTTAGTTTTTTTATTTTTGATACATGTAATTTATCTATTTATAAATATAAATAAATAAATATGCGTGTTATTGCAAAAAATGAAACCGAAAAAACTCAAAGGAACAACTGAAAAGTTGAAAAAATTAAATTGCTAACTTCTATTATTGAATTAATCTGAATTAACCCCAAAACCGTCCTTATTCGAATTTTCCTAGGTAAAAAATTCAAAACAAAGTTGTAGGCATTGATGAGTCTTATTACTATGGCAAGTTTAAAAAAAAATCATTGAAGCCATTTTCAAAAAAATTTGAAGAAACTCAAAAACCAATAGAATAAAATATATCTTTCGAACAACTAAATGTAATATAAAGACAAAATTCCAAGTTTGGAGAAATAAGTTAAAGCGTTCCTTACGACATGCTGCTGTAAAATAAATACACACACACATAGGCATGCTTCTAAAAACAACTTTTTTGGATTCAGGGGACCTCAAAACGTGCATTTACGGGGAAAGCTCGAAATCGAAAATTCGACCAATTACAATAGGTAGGTAATTCCTTTACTATGTAGTAGTAAAAGAAAGTAATATACTAAAGATATCTCAGATTTTAAGATAAGACATTGATTATTAAAAAGCTCCAAGAGTTTTTTTGGGAAACACAATTAAAGATCAGCCCTTAAAGATCAAAAAAAATGTAATTCTAATTGACTGTCCGAGGCAAATTTTTATCATGATACTTATTTTTCCTATATTTTGTATTTAATAAGAAAAATCTAGATCAAATGGAAAATATTTAATTTAAAGGTTGAAGAGTAATTTAATCCCTTAATCGTATAAAAAATTGAACCAATCCATCGATTGTTCTAACTTTTAGTAAATTTTATGAATGTACGATAAAAGAATCTTACAAAATAAGTATGGTCATTAGCGATCGTCGAATCCGAAAACCCATGAAAAAATCTTTGGCTTTCATTAGGATTTAAACCTAGAACCACTGACGTATAGGGCAACTATCTAGTCAACCACACCACAATGTATTTAATAAAAAATATTTTATTAAAAGCCTAAATACAATAAAAAAACACACAATAGATATCTCAATGGGTCACATTAAAAAACTGTCTACCAGATTTTGTTGGACAACTGGGACTAACCATGATACCTATATTATGGATCTAAGATCTGGAAATCACATCCAGACATTTGTCATTCTGGGAAAGATTAAAAAACTTTTGTTTATGAAGGCCCTTGCCATTTCTTAATAGCGCCGGCTGTTAGACTAGTATCAAATAAAAATAAAATTATTTTTAAAAACTTGGGCATGTCGAAAGCTCTTTTTAATACGGTATTCGCTACATAACATTCAAATATTGGCCTAAATAAGAACCAACCATTGATAGTTTTCTAAAGAAAAACGTTTTGAAAAGTAAAATCTAAACAAAATTTTAAAAAATTCTTCAAAAATAGGCAGAAACGCCGCAGCTGTTTTTCTATACTTACCATCCGACGTATTGCGAGAAATTGCATAGATATAAAGAATAGAAAATAAATCCTTGGGAAGTAATGGTTGTAATCATTAAGTAGTTATTTCTTTGTTTTAATAAAATAATTTATTTATTTTATTGAAATATTTTCTTAAAAAAATGTGAAAACCATAACATTTTTTAAAGATACATTGTTTCACGTCTTAAATCATCAGTTCAAGTCTAAGGAATTAGTCGGTCCAGGCAAACTTTGGCGTGTAAGTGCCATTATTATTTCCATTTCCATTTCCATTTCCATTTCCATTTCCATTCATATTCATATTGTTGTTTTCTCGTGAATTGTTTTTGGTCCGATTTGTCGCTTTTCCCATATTCGTGATAACACTAGCTGCATTTTTGAAAATATTCCTCTGTACTTTGGTTTCCGGAGCTTTGCTTTCGGGTATGTCCATTAAATTTACCGGCGATAATGTTTGAGCTCTGTTATTATGGCCGTTGGTAAAACCGCGTCCGTTTTCCATTTCACTGATAATGGCCAAGTTTGGTGGCGACTGAAGCAAATGCTTCAGCTTATACGAATGTGGGTTGTTGGAGAACGAATAATATTCTCGAAGATGGGCATCGTGGCCTGGATTATGACCGATTTCGGTGATTCCATGCAGTTCTTCATTGCTCAAAACGGGGCGAAGTGCTGATAAAGCTCGTGAAACTCCAGCCTTAATATTTGCAGAATGTTATTTTGTTATATCAGTCCATTTATTACCAGAAAAACCCGCGTTTAGATAAAGCTGACTTTCTTATGTATCAGGCAAAGCTGATATCAATTAAGAAGATTTTAAGTAAATTCAATTTTATCTAAAAGCGAGCTTTAGCATATTTATAAGATATTTTAATATAAACCTGCTTATGTCGAATTTTGTGTTCAGAAAGATCAGCTCCGATAAGTTCTTGTCGTGGTTCCATACGAATGGGAATGATTTTGTTAACAATCCATAGTAAGATTACTGTTACCATAAAGCTCCAGGTAGCCAAACATAAACAACTTAAGGCTTGAACTCCAAACAGATACCAACCACCGCCTAGTAATAAAAATAATTTAATTAAAATCAACACTATTTTACTTGAAATCTCTTTAAATAAAATCAAAAACCTCTGAAAACTCCACTTCGACCATTTGTTGTATCTAAGGGAACCGGATTTCCGGCAAATAAACCAACTGATAAAGTTCCTACAATAGATATTTTAATTTTTTTTATTCGTTAACAAAAATTCTAAAATGAAATCTAACCCCAAATTCCACAAACTCCATGAACTGAAGTGGCTCCCACAGGATCGTCAACTCCAAACTTTGAAAAAATGTCGTTAGTTAATTTTAGATGATTATTTAAAAGAAACTTACTCTATCTAATAATGGCATAGTTAGACAGGCTAATGCACCACCAATAATACCGATGGCGATCGCTTCAAAAGCGCCATATAAGAAACATCCGGCCGTAACACTGACGAGAGCTCCCAAAATCGCATTAATCAAAATCACAATGTCCACAAACTCACCATTAGATGTAACCAAGGTTTGGCCCAGACCCCAAATTCCGCCTCCAAACGAGGCTAGCATGGTCATAACAGCCGCCCGAGCGGCATAGTGCCATCGAGATCCACTCAACTATTAAAGATGTGTAATTTAACAAAAATAACGAAAAAACTAATTAAAACTTACACCGTAAGTACTTCCAGAATTAAACGCTAACCAACCCCACCATAAGACAAACAGTCCAAGTACTGCATTTACAGGAGATCCCAAAGGAAGAGGATCGATTCCATTGGTGTACCGACCTAGTCGAGGACCTAACATCAACGCTGACGCCAATGCAGAACTTCCCCCTACAAAACAAGACTTTACCACAACTACTTGATAGCTCTAAAAAAACTGATTTTACCGACTAAATGAACTGGTCCGGACCCAGCTATATCAACGGCACCTAGAGTCTTCAAAAACCCATTATCATCCCAAACCCATTTGGCTGGAATGCAATAAACGATTGTGTTGAGCAAACTGAACAAACAGTACGCTTTAAAATTACATCTAAAACCAAGAGAGGATTCACTAACTTTGGAAAATTAGTAAATTTTAAATGTTACCTTTCAGCCATCGCTCCACTGACTATGGT
Organism: Sisyra nigra; assembly: GCA_958496155.1. Classification (NCBI taxonomy): domain Eukaryota; kingdom Metazoa; phylum Arthropoda; class Insecta; order Neuroptera; family Sisyridae; genus Sisyra; species Sisyra nigra. The sequence continues at coordinate 32,637,513 of OY292316.1, read as the reverse complement.
GGTAGCGGTCGTTGCAAAAGACAACTGGAAAAGAAACGCAGCAAAAATACTCCCCATTAACGGATCGTTTTCACGTGGACTCAAAAAGAAGTCCCCGAACGAAATAAAAGGATTTGTATAGTAGCTACGTCCGAAAGACAAGGCAAAACCAAACATCCAATAAGTAAGTCCTCCCAAGACGATGTCCACGACGTTTTTCATCATGATATTAACTTCATTTTTAACCGAAACCACCCCCGATTCCAATAATCCAAACCCGGTTTGCATTGTAAAAATGATAAATGACGACGTCATGATCCAATTGGCATCTCCTCGAGATAAATCGTAGATCCACGGTATGTCTTTTTCATTGTCGTTGACTTGTCGCGCCGTTTCATCGCCGAAGAAGTTATTTGTTCCATTAATAAAAGTCACGTTAAACTCAGCCATTTCTCTTCTACATTAGTTCTACTGATTCTCAGGTCGCAAGAGCTCAATTTCAAGTGAATCATAGATTAATGTGATTTGATGGTAGGTCATGATGATGGCACATAATTGATTATGCAGAGAAAAACATATTAATATTGTATTGGATGATGATGGGCGGAAAAGAGGAAAACATTGTAAATAAGTAATAGAATTTATACGCCCTTGAATTACGGTTAATCGATTCTAATGATTTCTATATATTTTAATATATAAATAAAATAAAAGGAAATCAAAGGAAATTAATTTGGGGAAAACATGCAATGCGTTTTGTGTAAGTCGAAGTTTCAAAAAAAAAATTATTTAGAAAATTGCAAATTATTTCAATTTTGTACAATTTTATTTAAATTATTTTTAGTGGATTAATACGTTAATTTTTGGAGTAATTATTGTATAATTTGATTATTAAACAAAAAAAATTCAATCAAAAATAGCTTTGTAAAGTCTGAATCATTTTTATGGGGTTCTGAACGAACTTCTCCTGCAACATTATATATATATAAATCCAACTTAATTCCTCTTTTTAATATTATCAAGAATATAAATTTTAATCTCGTAAATATCTTAATATTTTCAATCCATTATATTCATACGATTCCAAAATTTATTATCTCAATACGGCCATCTTTATAAGTAACGCGTTTTATTTTACGCTGTGTTTTAGTCCAGCACAGCCTCAGGTTTCATGAAAGCTGCATGCATAGGACCTTTATCTAATACACTGTTTTATTTATGATCCGACAAATATTTTTACTTTAACTTTTCGACACTCAACTTCTATAAACATTTTTGCTTTATGATGCATCATCCAGTCTTATTAAAAGCTTTTTCAAATTATTTCTTTAGGATTAAGGCTTAGCTTAAAAATAATATTTCCTCCCATTTGAATAGTTAGGGGTGTCAAACTCATTTCAATAGACGGGACAAAACAAAGAAACTACAAGATCAAACCGTGTGTTAAAAAAAGATAGAACATTTTTTTTTGGTTTATTTAAGGCCGCATCAACTACTACGGTCATTAGCTACCGTCGAATCCGAAAACCCAGGAAAAATCTTGGACTTTCATTGGGATTCGAACCCAGGACCACTGGCGTATTAGGCAACTATTTAGTCCACCACGCCACTAAGTGACTTTAGAACATTCTTGAATGTTCCACAATCAATAATGGATATTTAATTACTAAGAAATAAACGATTGAAGTTTCCGGAATGTTCTAGAAATAAAAACACAGAGTGCTAGTGTATCAGAGATGAATCATGCACTCAACATTCAATCATTATTTTTTCGTGATTCGACATTCGACAGTGATTAAAGCGAAGGAATTAAACATAAGTAATAACTGTGTAATCTGTAATCTTGAAAAATAAATGTTTATGTTATTGGACGTTGGCAAGTTTCATTATATAAACGGATTTAAACGCTGTCTGGACTTAATGCAGTTTAAACACATTCCTTTACAAAATAAATGAATAATTAAAGGTTTCTATGACGTTTAGGACTTGTATTATGTTTTATTACTGATTTTTATAATATGTGAGCCGCTATAGTTTGATAGGTTTGATACCTCAAAACATCAGAGCCCCTTCCTCGTCTTTTAATCATCTTTAAAAAAATATCTATGTTAAATGCACTACTTTATTATTAAAAACGTTTTAAAAATGAAAAAGGCATCTCTATTGTTCGCCCCTATTTTAACATATGGCATTTTTTCATTTGGCGCCTAGTGTTAGAGCACCACTCTCACCGTCTACGCTACAGTTTTGCCTATACTAAATGAAATTCATTTCTTTCAATGTTCATATTATTTCTTTTAAGTTGTACCTATTTTTTTCTGATTTGGCCAAATTAGAATTTAAAAACGTAGATAAGTATCCAGTGTAAATTATGGCCATAGTAGTTTTTAATAGCCAAAAGATATTGCAACTTTCTTTCGGCAACAGTAATTTTTGAAATCTGGTTTAGTTTCTTAATTAAAACATTTGAAAACTGCATCTAAGGTAAGAATTTTATTCAAAATTAGTGCGTGTGTTCGGCACTCTTTGGGTGCTATTTAAGTGTCTACCGGTACTACGGTTTCAGAAGTCGATCATTTTAAAGATTTTGGCTGTCAAAGCGCTTTCCTCAAAATTTTAAAATTAGTAACGTTATTTTACCAGTCCGGCCAATCGGAAATTTGCTCAATCTATCCTAAGGCCAGATCGGGTACTACCGATAGTAAATTCCTAAATGTGGCCCTAAATTCAGTGGTGTGTTTCATCTCTACCCTGTGAGCACAAAACGTCCAGCTACGTAACCGTTCTGTAACAGTTACGTAACATTCTTTCGTTGTGGTACTAATCACAATAATGTTGTTACACAAAATACTATGGCTTTGGATACCTCTGGAACGATACTCAGTAAGAAAAAACGTCTAACTAACATAACATTCTTTTGTTATGTAACTATTACAGAACTGTTACGTCGTTGAATATTTTCTGTTCACTGGGTATCATCCTAGAAATACTCAAAGTCAAAGTATTTTGTGTAGCCACTTTGATGTCTAACGAAAAAAAATTACCATTTAGGCACACTTTCTTTTATTAACAGGCTGGATAATAAAGATTGTAATAACTAACCAATGCCTAAAACCTAGACCTTAAAAGTTATTTGGTCCTTAAGAAAAACCAGAATGATCCTCAACTCGACAATTCGATGAAATTTCAAAATCAGTGAATAGATATTTAGTAAAAGTAGCGTGTCGAGCTAAGTAAGTGGATAAGCTTGTTAAATTGTAGAAAAGATTCAATTTTTTAGGATCAAAAATAAATCTATTGTAATCGGCAACAATCGGTATCATATATATTAAGCTATATTTAAATCAGCGATCGGGGAACTTTTTTAACCATTACCCCAAAATATTTTTGCGTAATTCGATATTACCCTCTCGTTTTGAGAAGGAGGTAATCAATATAAATGTAAATTAAACATTAATTGAATCATTTACACAGAAAATGAAAAAGTTGCATGAAAATAGTAAGTATGTGATAGACAAATAAAATAAAATTGTCATATTGGAACAAACAAAACAAAAATTAATTGAAAACTTTCCCCTTTAGGTTTTAGAGAATTTATGTTACTTCATGTTTGACACAACAATTTCAGAATTGGGGCTTTTTGATTTAAGTTTAAGGAATGGTTTGTAAAAATCCTAACATTTTAAACAAATAACAACGTAGAAAAAAGTCCTTTGCACCCCCATTTCATTTTTAGCCCATTAGGGGTAATTTACCCCGGTCCCCGACCGCTGATTTAAATTAAAAAGGGACATTTTTTGAAACTAACAGTTGTAGTTTTTTTTAATTTATTTTTTTTATTAGTTTTATTTAAAGTCGCTTCAACAACTTGGTCATTAGCGACTGACAATTACATAGTTTACTACTATCTATAACAACTTAGCGACCAAAATAAATAATCCTTCAATATACTTTATCTAAAGAGTTTATAATAGTTATGTAAAACAATAATCTTAATGTAAGTATAAAATATCATACTAATGTTAACAATAACAATAATAAACATCTGGTGCGAGGCGTCACACTACTTTTTTTTACTTTCATTTATGAAAATACTCGCTGTTAGTTAAAAGAAATATAAGCACTTTGTAACAATACATATTATAAACAGTACTATATGCATACAACCTATAGAGCTATATGTATATTGTATATACACGAATTCACAACCTTCATCCCAGAACCGCCCTTATTCAAATTTTCCCAGGAAAAAATTTCAAATAAAAGTTGTAGCCATTAATGAGTCTAACAACTATAGAAAGTTTAAAGAAAATCGTTTGAGCCGTTTTCAAAAAGAATTGAAAAAGCTCAAAAACGCCAGGAGTAAAGTAGAGCTTTCGGTTAACCTATTTCAACCAAAAGCTTTGCGGTACAAGTAGGTATAATATGGAGGTCAAATTTCAAGTTTGGTGAAATTCGGATAAAGCTTTCGATAAGATATGGCTGTCACACACAGACATGTTTCTAAAAACCACTATCTTGGACTCAGGGGACCTCAAAACAGGTATTTCCGTTGAAAGCTCGAATTCAAAAATTCGATCCAATTACAATGCTTCCTTTACTATTAAGTAGTAAAAGAAAGTAATATGTATACACTATACAGCTTATATGTACATAGGTATAGGAATACCGAACCTTCACCCCAGAACCACCCTTATTCGAATTTTCTCAGGAAAAAGTTTCAAATAAAAGTTGTAGCCACTAATGAGTCTAAGAACTATAGAAAGTTTTAAAAAAATCGTTGGAGTCATTTTCGAAAAAAATTGAAAAAGCTTAAAACCTCTAGAATAAAGTGGAGCTGTCGGTTACCCGATTTCAACCAAAAGCTTCGCGGCACAACTAAGTATAATAGGGAGGTCAAATACCAAGTTTGGTGAAATTTGGATAAAGCTTTCGATACGATATGGCTGTCACACACAGACACACACACAGACATGTTTCTAAAAACCACTTTTTTGGACTCAGGAGACCTCAAAACATGTATTTCCGGTGAAATCTCGAATTCGAAAATTCGACCCGATTACAATACTTCCTTTACTATCTATATAGTAGTAAAAGAAAGTAATAATAATACCAATAATAACAACAATAATGTATAACATATAATATAATATAACATAGTATAAGATAATATAGATACCATAGCATAAATAATATAATATACACGTTTATAACAATAATCCAACTGTATTAATTACAATAAATTTAACTATTGACTAGATTTTATCGAATAGGTGGATGGCTTTTAGAAATTGAAAGGCCGATTTGACTCCGTTTCGAGTTTTCAGACAATCCTTTAAGCTATTGGGCAAACTAAATTAAAATTTATTATTTTGGGGAAAATATTAAAAAGGCTCGAATTAATGAACTTTTAATCCTTTTAATTTCCATGGTTAGAGTTTTTGAAATTTCTAATACATTTTTGCCTTGTCTTTTGCTGCCACCTTCTATTTATAACGTGTTACTTGTAACTTAATAGTTTCATGAAATATGGTTTGCGTCTTTGATGTAGCGTTCTTTGAGTGTGTTTTATTGTGAATGTGAGTGTGTTAGTGGTACTCGTTCATGTAGTTCATGTAGGTATATCCAAACGATGCGTGCGTGTGTGAGTTTAGTGTTGAGCTCGTGTGTATTCTACATGAGCAGCATCAGTATCAAGTATGTAACAGCAGTAGTGACAGTGGAGAGACGTTGACGGCGTGTCAAGTTTTCGTTTTTTACACCGACCAACAATCACAATGATTAAGTGATCTAATTGGAAACTTTTTTTTTTCATTGACTTATCAACTTTTCTGTTGTTAGTGAGTGCATCTTTTAATTTCAATCACCAAGTGTATGAACTGATAATAATTTACCGCTTTACCGAAAGTAACCTAAATACTTGTCTTGCGCAGTGTGTGAAATTGTAGTAGTGAGAGCAAAATGGCTACATCGGACGACGAGCCTATGCATTTATACGAAGTTTTTCAAAATTGTTTCAATAAAATTGCAAATAAACAATCGGGTGAGTGGTTTTTTTCAATAATATATTGGTTTTTGGTGTTGGTCGTCACATTGCGACACCGTTTCCCAGCGACTGTGTCGAGGAAATCGTTCGTGAATGAAAAGCATGTCAGACTTCATGTCCGACACAGTGTTCTGTGCGCTAACAGCTTGGCTTTTTAACTATAAAATTGTCGAGCGAAACTGAAACAAGTCGAAATTGGCACCAATATATCGTGAATTTGACTGAGGCAAACGTAAATTTCATTCAGTCCACATCGATTAACGACTTCTCAAAAATAAATGCTGTGTTTTGGTTTTGTTTTTTAATGTTTATTGTCAGTTGTGCGTTGGTCATCTCGTTTCCACCAGCATAGCCCGCATCGTGTCATCTTAGTCACGCACATTTATTCATATAACTAAAATATAATATGCATTGGACGCAAGACAAGCTTAGATTTTCTCTATTGTCAAAAGTTCAATTCTCTGTAACTGAAATGTTGGTCACACATTTAGCTGCATTTAGAGAAATATTATTTACAATTTTTACTCATTCATCATACGGCTAAGTTAATGAACTTGTTGCAACCAATTAAACCAATTTATGCTACAAATAAAATAATCCCAATTTCATCCACATGGAAACGAAACAGATCTCAAAACCAAAACCCGAATTTTCGCCTTTGATAATATATCACATGTTCATTAAAATTAAATAATCTTGGCGGTTAACGTTGGAAATGATTTATATACCTATAAACTTCTACGGTGTATTTCCTATAAGATGAACGTGTTTTCCGTATGAAGTGTAATTCAAATGGAATTCTAATATGTTAGGAATATATAGCTACCTCAGTGCAACAGTGAAATATCTCAAAAAGTCTAGTTTTGAGATAATACATAAAGTAACTTTTATGCTCCATCTTTAAAAAAAGTATATTTCTAGATTCGTTAAGAGAAACTCTATTATCCCGAAAGCTTAATATGTGTAGAACTTAGATAACTAGTATTATCTAAAAAAAAAATTGTTTTTCTAATATGGAGCTATATTTAAATGAATTAATCCTAAAACACGGTAAAATCAATCAAATCATCATTTCAGGGAGATATATCCTTTGGACACATGAAGCTGTTTAATTCAGAGAAAATCTATCTTTTTGGTGGTTTTAAAAGTGGTATATCCAAAAATTAGTATTTTTGAACTTGTCTCACTGTTGCACTGAGGTAGCGATATCGTAAGATTCCAATTGCCTAGGACAGTGGTGCACAAACTATTTTTATTTGCGACACTCATTTTTTTTTTTTTTTAATTTCGCGACCTATGAGTAGACAGTAGACGTTTTTTAATCGTCAACGTAGTTAAAATTAAATTATTTTCTTTGAAGTTTTTCCTTTCTACATGGGTGGAATAAGAGTAGCATTTGAGTTCGTGTTTAAAGCTGTTCTCGGTAACTATTTTCAATTGAATTTTTATTTTAGCTGGCTATATTTTTTATTTTCATATAAAGTTCTTTAAATTTGGCGACCCTGAAAAATTTTCTCGTGACCACTCGGGGGTCGCGATCCACGGTTTGCGCACCACTGGCCTAGGACTTCGGCACAAGGTATTTCGCGCTTCGTTACAATTTAATGGTTGCAAGAGGTTTGTTCCACTTGTCCATTTGATGATGTTCAAACACGTCCACGAATGACAAAAAGCAAGGCACATTGACCAAGAGACAAAATGAGTGAAGAACATAAAGCGGCAAGCCCCGACTATTAGACAAATCGGTTATATAGTGTTTAAACACCTCCAAATTAGTGTCGATATAAACGCTTGTCACGAAAACGTACGTACATAGCTCGACTCTCCGCCTAGTGTGGCCAAGCGGCTGTAAGCTGAAATATTTCTTCACTCACTCTTGTCTCTTGATCAATGTACCTTGCTCTTTGTCTTACGTGGACGTGTTTGGATCAACGTACGGAACAAACCTAATATAACCTCAAAGAGAAAAATCTATACGTAATAAAACTGTAAGCCGTATCTGTATATTGACTATTTTTTGGAAAATCTTATTCCAATAGTTGCTAATAGTGTCTGTCTGTTACCACATCACGCGAAAACCAACGTACGGATTTTGATGAAATTTGCTATGATGATAACTGACTACCTAAGGGTACTTTTTATAATGAGAAAATGTCTCATTTCCACGAGAAAATAGAAACACTGTTTCGAGTAAAAGGGACGTTGAAAATATAAATTTTTAGTTGATTACAAAGTTTGATGATAAGTGACTCCCCGGGGAAATACTTATAATATTTTTTTATTGTGGGAAAAACTACTTTAAGCAAAAATTCATGCCGAAAGTATACATTTTGAAAATTTGTAAATATATTCAAGAAACATTATATATCGCAAAGTTTTGTGAACCATATCCTGATGCTAGCACAAACGAAGTTCCGGGTACACCTAGTTTTTGTACTATAAATGCAAATTAACAGTTTTGCGGACTTCTTCTTTAAATTATACGATAAAATTCATTTTTTTACCAAATTCCGGAAGTACCAGAAATAGTCTATAACAGCGGTCGAGGAACCGGGGTAAATTACCCCAAATGGGGTAAAAATGAAATGTTTGGAGGTAATAATGAATGTTTTGCCATGGCTGTTTTATAAACGTGTTAGTTTGGCCGACGACTGTAGTCAAATTGTGTTGTAGATTGTCCGCTTTTCAAAATGAAGGGGCAATATAGACTTACACAAAAATATTTTGGGGTAATGGTCAAAAAAGTTCCCCGACCGCTGGTCTATAACTAGTAAAAGGCGAAAATATGGAGCAAAAATGGATGTACTTTTTTATTGGATCGACTTAAAAAGTTGAATTTTTCACATCTCTAAGAGACCACAGACCTTCGTACTGGAAATAAATTTCAAATTGATAGCTTGATTCTTTCCTGAAAAAAAAACTGGCTTGACAGAGTTGAACAGACAATAAAGTAGTCCTATAAGGTTCTGCTTTTCCTTTTGGAGGCACGGAATCCTGAAAATCGCTACATAAGGGTCTTAAGAAATATGCCTAACATAATAGAATTTCAGATAAGTTACGCTTTTAAGGAGAATATTCTAGTTATTGGAAATATGCATAATTAGATACAGTAGAAAATACAAATAGGCGACAATTGAACAGACAAATGGACTGTTTATACATGTAAATAATTTCCAACTCCAAACGCCAAGATTACCCAAAAATTTTATTAATTAAATATCATCACTGATAACACCTTACCTTTTGGCGGTGTTTATGAAAAGTGATAATTAAACTCTGGTTTATATCTGTATTGATTAGGAATATGTCATTTTTCCTAAAAATATACGACTCTTGAGACAAGAAAATTCGGTATGAGAACCACACAGACAAATCATTAAGATGCAGTATACATTTGATTTTTTTTGGCAAATTTGCTTGCCGCGAGGCGGTAACTCGCCTTGAAATATTTTATTTAAAAAAGTCATATTTTTGAATAAATCTTTAAATTATTGAATGGTCTATTAATAGATTTTATTTTATATGGAAAAGTGGTTATTTTTAAATAAAATTATTTGAGTCTATTGGAATTAATTTCGAGTCAATTATTTTGATTGCAATTTATTTGAAAAAAGGTTTTTTTAATAACTAATATTCTCCATAATCTCAGCATTGAATCGTTAATGGTCTGAGGATTTATTTAATTAGTTTTTCTCATGATTAAATCAATTCCTAGTTCTAATAATTTAATATGTGATTCATAACTATTTTTCTGTGACGTTTAAATGTTTGTTATTTACATTCATTTAGAGTAGCATTTTATAAGAGCGTGCATTAACTTGGATAATTTCTCAAAGGTTTTACGAAAATGTCTTCTTTTTCTTAAAAAGATATTTTGGTGGGGAAAATCATCGTGGTCTTTAAAGTATTTTAATTTTTACACATTGAAATGTGCATGTTGTCATAATTCTTTTAATTTTTATTTTCTATATCTAATATATTTTTAAGTTGTTTCAACTACTGTGGTCATTAGCAGTTGGTGAAATTAAAAATCAAAGATGATAATTCTGAGCTTCCAGTGGTACTTGATGACCCTAATATATTGTTCACTAATAGAGCAAGAGTTTAACCATTTAGCTTCTGATCTTTCTTTGATTCTTTAGTATCTATACGTTCCTTTAATACAGAATATCAGATAATTCTCAGCTGTAAAGTGATAACATGTATTCTTTTCACTAACTTAAGCCTTGTGTCCACTTTTTAATTATTTTAGTAACTCTCCAAATATTTGTTCGCACCTAGGTTTACTGAATTAAACAGTATTCTATCCTCCTGTTGAATGGTGGAGAATAATATTTATAACACAGCAGGTTTGAACTACAGTAATAAAAAAATACATTTTAAAGATGTTTAGAAGGTAAATCAAAATACTGTAAAACAAACAAAAATTCGTTAAGGTGTTCCTTAAGTAACCACAAATCTTTAAAACTTACTTTTAAAATTTAAAAAAGATTTGCTTACCGTTCTAAAGTAATTCCAATTTACACAACTTCTCTTTAACATGGGTTCTTATAAAGATGTGTTCATTCAATAGATTAAATTCTTTTTAAATTTATAAAAAAAAAAAATGGCAAATGTCTTAAATTTTCTAGTTATATAATTTGAACATTATAAAAAACTGTGTCAAATTTGATCAACATTTACTTAAGATTGTTGAGAAAAAAATTGAAAATTTGATTTGACTGGTTAAAACATAGTGTAACTTGAAGCTTTATTCACTGTCAAAAATCAGTTGACATTTTCGTTTTATACCTTTTTTCTTAAATCAAGATTTTCAAATTTTGTTTTTTTTTTTAAATAATAAAAATTGTTGATTAACTTTGCAACTTGTTAGCAACACAAGCTATTTATGAATTATTAGTGTTCAGTACTTTGCCTCCGATTGTATTTCTAATTCATCCTTAAGTTTAGTCGGTATTGAGGTATACTATGAAGGATTGTAGCCATCAAAAATATAGAGTAAAATAAATAAAGTATTTATTTAACGAGTTTAGTAAATAATTAAACTACCATATCTATTAAAATGTTGTTGTCCAGTATGTATAGTTGCCAAATGCGAACAAGGCTTTAGATTTTAGTATTTTTTTTTTAAATTTAAGGCTTTACTATAATTCGAAAGCCCCAACCTTATAGTTTCTCATTGTCATACATCTTTTTCTCAAAATTATAATTTTTATTTCAAAATTTTTCTTAAATCAAAAGCTATCTTTGATTTGTACTTACATAATACTAAGTATTAAGTTTGTTCGCGATGAAAATGTAAGCGTACATTATACGGTACAAGCCATTCACAATGTAAAAAATATATAAATGCTATATTATTATAAATTTTATACAGTGCATGCCATTGTATCGTACAATGTATAGTTTTATTTTCAGCAGAAACAAACCTTTTATATATCGCGTTTAAAAGTGAAAGAGGGGGTTATTTAATTACATTTCTTAGAGATAGGTTGCAATATTCGCTAGTAGAGAACCCAGAGTATTTTTTGGCCATTTCGTGGTCTTCTTTTAGGCTAAAATTCACGTTATTTTCAAAAAAAATTACGTTTGTTCCACATGAAAATAAAACTGCACAAATACGATAAAACTTCTGCGCAATATATAATAATGATAACTTTATATATATATGTAGCAATTGTACCATAAATGTACGGTTTCATTTTTATCTGGAGCAAATTTATAATGGTCCAAAAATTGGTTATTATTGAAATATTTATCTTGTGCTACAGTTAATTTACGGGTCTCGATCAATTATAATGTTAAACTTAATTTTGTTACAATTGAAAATTCGTTTTTAAGTAAAGTATTCTAGGGCAGTGATTCTCAAAGCATGGGAGGGGGTGCGAAAAACCTTTAAGGACTCGCCTAATAAATTTAATTATTTCTTCTTCGCAAATTGTTCTGTGTTTACTTTTATGTGTGAAAAGGGGTCGCAAAACAAAATAGTTGAAAAAGCCATGTTCTATTATATGAAATCTAATAAAGTATTTTCTAAGCACTTCTACAGTGAAACTTGAGTAAATTTTTGATAATATTTAATTCTTGAAATCAAGACTTAAAACTTTGGATTTCGTCGCATTTATTTTCTTTTCTTGTTAAATATCAAACGTTGACCATGTGTATGTTATGATAATATCTTGTGATAGTTCAGCCCGTGTCAATTCATCTTCGACAAGTTAACAATGTGACATTTGCACGAAATATTCGAAGGTTGCAAGTTATTAACCTTAAAGAAACGCTTCGGCAACATCTTTTTTATTGGATTTTCTAATTGCTTAATAAACCTGTTCAAATACAATGGATGGGAGTAACTAAATTGGGAAGCTGAATGAGAAAAGCGATTGGAATGACGTTTTTATTCAGTTTTGAAAATAAAAGGAGAAAAAAATACGTTGTACCTTACAAGTCGAATAGCCGGAAATATTCGACTAGATTAGGAAGTATTAAGGTTAAATAACTTGTCATTGTCTATATGTGGGAATTGTATTGTATGTGTAATTGAGTTGGTGTATCCTTGTTAATTGGTATCGTATATTTTCTTGAAGATAGAATTTTCTTTGTTTCATTTGAGTAGAGCCGAGTGGTTGGAAGAATTGAGTCGATAGACAAATTTGAAATTGATATAAAAGCCGAACCCTCGCTCTCGTTTGTCGCTACCTGTTAACGACCTTAAGTGCTTTTTTCGATCCCTCATCTCAACGGGAATATTAGTGCGTTGGAGAGGGGGAGAATATTTTTGATGCGATTTATTTGAAACAGAAAAAGAGATTTTCTAAAAAAAAAAAAACTAAAATTTCATATATGATGTGATATGGTCCAGTCGCAAAGAGAAATCTTCTGTCCTGGTCGTACCTTAACGTATATTATGAATATATTGTATCGTTAAGGCACCCTTCTTATCTGTTCCACGCGTCACAGTTAAAGCCGCGAGGTCAGCTACAGTTGGTTCAAAACGACAGCTGTTCACTTATAGTACTAGTAAAATACTCCTCCTCGACGACTCCATACAATTAAAAACACCATAATATTATTGCTCGGTGTGAGTGTGACGGAGGGTATTCAGTTCGGCGTTCAGAGCGAGAGAATGGTAGCACGGGGTCCACATTTACGGTCCTTGTTTTGCACCGGCCACATTCGGCCAGAAACCTCGAAAGCAAGATGGAAGAGAAAAAAAAAGGTTTTGGCATCCATCGTCGTTTTGGTATTCTGATCGACATCTCTTTCCTCTTTGTTTCCCCATGCTGCTTCGGCTGCTGCTGCTGATGATGATAATTCATCATGAATTCGTTCCTATTCAAAACCTAAAAAAAATATACTGCAACTTCATGCTGTTAGCCGAGGCCTTACAAAAATTTTACATCTCAAGAAAAAAAAACGCTTAAATTTTTCAGTTACATAAAAATCTTTGATTTAATGACATTATTTGATTACATGTTTCTCGATTTATAAGTTGCTTTATTATTTAGGAAAGGGAAAAACCTGTAATATTAAAATATCAATGCTTTTTATACGACTGGTTGAATTTACGAGGAAAAGGAAGAGAAAACAAAATTATTATTGCTATTTTGTGCTACGGTCGCCTCTTCCAAGATTTAGCAAGGTAATTATAAATTGGTGACGATTAGATCTGTGAAGGTTCGAGTTTTCCCCCAATGTCTTGCGCTATTTTAAAAGGTTGATTTTGTGCCGGAGAATGTTGGGGTTGTTTGGATGGTGAGGGGAGGCAGGTCTCGAGTCGGGGTTTATGGCTATAATACTCAATGCACCTTGTAACACATAAAAACATAACTACAAACAGATGTTGCTTATGTATTATATATAGTAATCGTACGTCCATACTAAACTTGACTGGGGGTGAATCCTGAGTGAGTGGCCTTAGTTACGAGTTTTGGGGGTGGATTAAACACAAGAAGAATCGAGAGTATCTTCTTTTTCGTTTCCGTCCTTAGAAAATCGCCCGCCGTCTCTCAGTTTCACGAAATGAATGAGGGAAGTACACGTAATTGTGTTTAAGAGTGTAAAGTATTTTCATCCCTTTCTACTGTGGAAAGACCAACTAAAAAATTAACAAAGATATATGGTTTGGTTAAATCAAAAAAATCACTAATTAAAAATAATTACGTTATCCTCGACTGATATGCTCGGGTTGCCTTATGTATTAGTTCTCGTAAACCTTTAAATAAGGAAAGTTCATTAAGACCTCCCCTTCACTTCTCAAGTGACCATCTAAAATGTTTTAAACTGAAATGAGGGAAGGAAAAAAAATTGCCCCAAAATTTTTAAATTACCAGTCTGAAACCTGATCAAATAATTGCCCAGAACATATTATATAACCGAATTCTTAAAAAAGTATAATTTTTTAGAAGAGAAAAAGACGAATCCTTGTTTTGATTTCATTTTTTCCACATTTAGTCATATATAAGATAGCTTTTTACTTTCTTTTACTACTATATAGTAAAGGAAGTATTGTAATCGGGTCGAATCTTCGAAATCGAGCTATCACCGGAAATATATGTTTTGAGGTCCTTTGAGTCCAAAAGAGCGGTTTTTAGAAGCATGTCTGTGTGACCGCAATATCGAATCGAAAGCTTTATCCGAATTTTACCAAACATTGACTTTTGCTTTCGTATTATATGTAGCTGTGGCGCGAAACTTTTGGTTGAAATTGGTTTGCCAAAAGCTCCATTTTATTATAGAAATTTTTGAGCTTTTTCAAATTTTTTCGAAAACGGCTTCAAGGATTTTTTTTTAATTTCTATACTTCTTAGGCGCTTTAATGTCTACAACTTTTATTTGAAACGTTTTCCTGGAAAAATTCAAATAAGGACAACTCTGGGGTTAAGGTTGGGAGTTCGTTTATACATAGCGCTATGCATATAGTTCTGTTTATACAGTTATAAAGTGCTTATAGTTCATTTAACCAACAGCGAGCTTCATGAAAAAAGTACTGAGACGCCTTGCAGCAGATATTTCTTTCAGTAACCCAATTGTCAAATGGTACAGCTAAATATTTTGTCACCAATCATAAACTATTTAGTCAACAAAGCATTTTAAATGTTAAAAGCAATGATTGGGTCACTCTCATGTAGATAACTTTCATTGAGGACAGTAAAATTTGACAGGATCTGTATAACTTGAGAAGAAAATTTTATACTGATGTAAAGGAATTGCATGATTTATTTTGAGTTATTTTTATGCTATGAAATAAAGAGTATAATTGTTACTGCCCCTCCATTTCATTGGTTTTGAATCTTCCAATAAAAATTAGTTCCAAAATATTTTATTTGCCTTCAAACTTCAGTCTTTTATCAGCATAAAACAGTTTCTCAACTTTTTAATTGGTGATTTGATCATCCAACAATTCATTTTTTTCCGGTTAAAAGGGTTAAAAAGCTCATCTATTTTCTTATAACTTGTACCCGAAACTGTATCAAACTGATTTTTATTGCATTAAAAAGTCTCATTGATATAAAGAAAGCTTTGATCTTGGTCTTGCCTATTCACAAGACCCAGAGTGCAAGATCAAGAACAATTTTGATCATGGCTATTATTGATCATAATATTTTTGTGTAAACATTTATTTAAGCTTTTAGAATAGTAAATTTAATGGAAAAAGATTATAACGAAACTGAAAAGACCAATTTTTCTTAGTATTAAAGTATATTCAAATTAAAAAAAAAAATGAAAATTGGTACCACAGTTTAATTTTATATGAACCGAATTTCGTCTGAAGAGTTTTCTACTGTAATACTAATACTGAATTTCCAGCTTGCATTAATTCATTGCATTAATAGTTGTGTATATCTGTTTCCTTCCATGCATCAGTGTTGCTCGGTTCGGTTCCCATTGAATACTAGATATTTCTAGATTTATGAATTACAGCAGTTTTCTGTGTTTGGGCAGTCGTGATATGATCTTATGCCTTAAAGTTGAAACGTCTAAACGCGCCCTTAGATGTCCAAGCAACTTAAATCGATGAAAACTTACTGTTTTTTTTTATTTGCGCTTATACGGTCTTATTGTACACCAAGAAAATTAAGGGATGTTATTTTTCTACCTTCGTAACACAAAGTTATTGTTTCATTATTTTCGTAATAATAAACCTATTCAATCGATAAAAATATTTCAATTTTCTGAAAATTTGTATTTTTACGTTTTAAGATGACGTTCCTCATCATCCGTAACTCGTCTACATTCAAACATTTTCTTAACTAATAGATATATATCTTAATGTTTCCAAATTTGATATAATGTTTCTATGAAGCTGAGAAGAGACTACAAGCTTTTCAGATTGATCGAATAAATGACACTTGTGAGTTGTGGTACACGTTCGTTTTTCATTTTTGCAATACCATTTCTATACCTAGTACAGATTAGAGTATTAGACATTAGTGCATTAGACAGATGATTGAATTGCAACGTTTGACGTCACATATTCTAAAAAGCTTCCAAACATTTCATACGAACACAATACTCTCTTAAATCGTAATAGTGACTATTCACTATTTTTGCAGTGCAGAGTATACCACTAAATTCAAGTAGTGGTATTATACCACTAAATTCAAGTAGTGGTATACTTTTCACTGCTAAATAGTGAATAGTCACTAATTCGATTTAAGAGAGTACATATGCATGCATACAATCGAAATACAGTATTATAAAACTTTTTTTTTGGTTTATTTAAAGTCGCATTAACTACTATGGTCATTATAGTCATTAGACCGTCGAATCCGAAATCCCATGAAAAACATCTTAGGCTTTCATTGGGATTCGAACCCAGGACCACTGGCGTATAAGGCAACTATCTAGTCCACCTCACCACTAAGCGACCACTTTATAAAACATTTTGTGTATCTAAAAAAAAAAAAATTTACATCATACCCTGAATGATAGAGTAAAAAGTAATTTATGTATTCATTTTCAATTAAATTGTTTTGTGTTTTACTTTGAAAAAACTGTTTTTTTTTAATAGTCAACCAATAAAAAGTACAAATTCCCATTTAAATACAGCTATTATCCTACTTAGGCCCGCTCTTCAAAGGATTTTACATAAAAGAAAGGGCTAGAATATGCTTTGAATCAACTTTAGTATCTAAAGGATGACATTGTAGTCACCACCTTTTTAGCCATTAATTAACATTATTTTATATTTTTATTTTCATGTAATTTAAGAGACAACTGGTTGAAAAAGTTGATCTGTTCTCTTATATTTTTTGCTAAAATAAACGCTTCATGTTGTAAGAAATGCACTGCACTTGCATTACGATGATGGTCGGTTAATGAAATTATTTTCGAGATTCTATTGCTTGATTGTTAAGTGAGCGAAACTCGTTGGCAGTTAAATTCTATGATAATTGAAATGGTTTATTCCCGAAAAATATCGCAAGGGATGAAATGGTACAATGTGGTGTTCGCTGTGTGGAACGTTGGCTGGCAATGTCTTTGACATGAACGAGATAACATTGTTGAACTTTCAGTTAATTGACCATAAATGAATACAAGAAGACGAGGTGGAGCAATTCGTTTGTGTAACGAAAATCTCATTTTCGAGTCGTAACATGAACGTTGCTTCCGACACACTACCATCCATCTCATTTTTCCACGTGATAAATGCATTTAGATTTTCCTCAAACAAAAAGAATGTCATGTTCATTTTTTTTTTTTTTTCATACAATAAGGTCAAGCGGATGGCTCAATACGTTTTCGATTGAAACATGGAAATGTCTCGATCGTTTCATTTAAGGGTTTCGGGAACTCGGGCTTGTAATTACGGAAAGCTGAAGCTTCACTTCACTCAGCCAGTACTAATGGCGTGTTAGTGGGACGGGATGGGATGAGATAATAAAATCGAGTGGAAATCGTTTTAATTGATCAATCATTTTCAAATCAAGTTAATTGATTTTGACATCAATGTCAATTGATTTCAATTTAAGAATATATACATTTATTGCTTGCTCTCAATTTTCCTTTTAAATATTTAATCGTTTTTTTTTTTTAAATTTCAGTGACTGAAAAATCGGGATTTCAAGCTCCATACGGTGGCCTAGACAATGGAATGGTAAGCTTTATTTTTATTTCTTCAATTAACATATTTTCAAATTTATGGATTACAGTGCATGGTATACCCTTCGATTCAGTTTAAATGGAATTATGCATAGTAATCATTAAATAGAGTTTTCGTTTCCTACGGGGATGTATTTTGTTTAGATGCATTAATTAAAGACATTTCGTTTTCATAAAACCGTATATATTATTGTATACATGTTTATATTGTCCGGGTTTTTCTCGAAATGGTAGTCGTAACGGTACAAAACGGTTAGGAAAAGTTTGTTGGAAAAAGTTTTTGAGATAGAGAGAACGAAAGAGTTAAAGAACAAAGTTATTTATATTAGATATATGAGAGATGTATACGTAAAAGTTTCCAGTTTCTAGTGGAAGAAAAATGGTTAGCTAGCGATGTAGCACCACTTGGCTAGTTTTATCAGTTAGATTTGATAAAATGAAATTGTCTGTGCGAAGGGATGAGAGGGGGGTGGTTTGGTTGGTTGAGCTCTCTTCACTCTTCTTTAGCTTCTACTACTTTTTACTGGTTTTGTTAAGTTACTAACACGCAACAATTTTCTCGACAGGCGTACGCATTGAGCCCGACTGCAGTAGGACCGGTGGCATACGGAGGGCCCAGTCCCGGCGGTCCGGGCTCGGGGCTGTCCGGTGCCGGCGGCGGTGCTACTGCGGAACCTTTTGCCGCCGATTCGCCCTATTTTCCGTTCGGTACGGCTGTGACCACGGGCGTGCGAGGCTCTGGGCAAGCCTCGGCCCCCGGCCCACTAAGTGGCGGCGCACTTCGGCAACATTTGCCGGCGAAAGGCGCTCGACTGCAGGCGGCTGGGACGCGTGGTGTTATCACCAAAGATGAACCACACGCCACACAGCTTGATGGACATTCATGGGTGAGTTAATTTCACATATCTCATAGCGCCACGTCGAGAAAATTGCCCCATTTACCCTCCCAACTCACATTCCCCTACTAAAATTAGACCATTTTAAATTTGAGATTTTCACTTGAAATTTCTAAATAAATTTATTACTTGAAGGTATGATTTATAAATACATATTGGGTGTATTCGATTTAACTGAATAATCTGATAGGTTCAAATAATAAGTAATCAACTCTACAAATATGTATATTTGAGGCTTAGATTTTGCTAATTATTACATTGACCAGTATAATTTTACATAAAGACATTTTGGGAACTTGGAGAAAGTTTGATTGAACTTAAAAGTTGTGGGAATCTTGGAAAATTGTTGGATTATTCAAACAATCAGTAGGTGATTTTCTCATTAATAATTGATCAATCATTTGGTCGATTTTTTTCGGGTTTTAAGATTTTTTATCTTTCTGTATTGATATTCAAAATATTTATAGGCTCTTTTTCCGAACAATATGAGATCAACCCGATAAAAATCATTCTTCGGTCTTTAAAATTGTTGTAATTTTGAATTAAACATGTACAAATGCTTTTTTAAGTTAAGACTCTGCCAAAAAGTGAGAAATAGAAGATTTTTTTAAAATTAAAAGCTACAAGTGTTTTTCACCTGATACGACTTTTCAACCCATGTGATTAGTTTTATTTCCTTTTTTATTATTACTATTCTTACTGTTTTCAAGATAGCTACGTTTTTATTTAGCGACAAAATAAGGATTGAAAAGGGGAGGTCAAATTACATTATTGTTATTACCTATTTTTTTATGGGTACAGGGGAGGGGTTAGTTTAACGGGTATATGAAAAGTGTCAAAATAAATATGGCTTTGTTATTAATAAAAAAAATTGAGTCAAAATTTGTGCAACAAAATTGTTTGTAGGCAACCTGTTACTTGTTAATATCCTGAAAGTAATACTATGCTGAAGTTGTTTATATCAGGTCATAGAAGGGGAGTTGAGCAAGTATTTATTTAACCGAATATTATAGCAATTGTGAAAAAATTATTTAGATGCAAGTGTTGTGAGGTGTAATTTTGTAAGTATCTTAGATGTATGAGGGGGGAATGTAGGAGTAAGAGGTAAAAACTGGATGTTAGTAAAGTCTATTAACATTTTTTTTATTTTAAAATCAATATAAATGCTTGCAAAAGTCATAGTAGGTACAGTACTAACGGAAAACTGTAAGAAACAGGGAAAGAGAAAGAGATGGAGTGAAAGGTTAGAAAATTACAAAATTTGCATAAGAATATTTTGTTTATTCAATATTTGCATTGTAATCTTATTCTATCGCTGTGTATAAATAACTCTATGTTCCGCTACTTCTGAACATCAGAATATATAGTTATCTTTCTCTTTCACTAAGCGTAAATTTTGCTCTCTCGTGTAACGAAATGACAAAATGAAACGCCCTCCTTGTAATTTCATTTTCAATTATCGTCTACTTATCGATTATCAGATCGCCGTCTAAGAAATTTATTTTTGGGAAAAAAAGCACAGTTTGCTAACAATGCTATTTAGTTTGACAGTAGAATAGAATCAGTCAGAAGTTTTAACAGCATGCAAGATTGACAAGAAGCTACGATAAGTTTAAGTAGTCCCTGATTCCACTATAGCTATTTTTCAACATAACATTTTTCACTGCTTTTTAAAAGTGTATCATATGAAAACAGAAGAATACTTTTATACTATTATACACTATAATATAAACTATTAAAGTCTTCTCAATGGGTTTTTTCTTTATGATCTCCTATGGGGTGATGTGATCCCCAGTATGGGAATTTTTTGATTTGATAAAGTTCGAAAAAGATATTTTTATTAAAATGTTAGTCATCTTGGTTTTCTTTGCTTTAAAAACGTTTGCCTTGTTTAATTTAAAAAAATCATGTTCAACTATCAATTAATCTTTTCAAAAATTAATTTTTAATGTCTTTAATTTTACCTTATAACATGGATAAAAAACTAGTTTTGAAAATAAAATAAAATTTTAATTTCCGTTATTAGAAAATGTGATATACGAAAAAAATGGTATACGTAAAACTGTATCCAAATCTAAATTCAATCTCTTGAAAAAAAACTTGATTTTAAAGATTAGAAAATTCAAAAGGCAGTTGGATGAACTCAATTTATCTCTCTTGAAGAAGCATAACTGTGTGTAGTATGTGTAAGATTATGTGTGTGATTTTTAACTGTTTATGATGAATTTGCCTCTCTCGTAACAGATGGTTGCTGTACACTTCAAACCAAATCCAAATAACCCCGAACAAAAACAAATTATAATAACATAAAAATTTCAATAAATTGGGCAGCTAAAGAGATTTTTATACGGCTTCCGTAAAAACACCGTATTTGTTCCAAGAGCGTTTGTCGTAGATCTAATGAATTTAATTGTGAAGTTTCTAAGTGCAACTAATTTGAGAGATGACGTCGTTGAAAACTTTATGTTAAGAGGAAAGAAGTACTAGGTTGTGGGAGCGAAGAGAGAACGTATATAGTAGAGGGTTGTAATTTGATACAAAAGCGACATTAAGACAGGAAGTGAAAAATAGTTTGAAACCACTGCATTAAATCACGTTCCCTCTATCGAATATCTGATGTGGGAATTTGACACAGGTAGACACATTGTTTGGCAAAATCTCGAATTTCACTGTGATTAAACTATGTTTAATTATCCAAAATTTTACAGAAAATTGCAGGCGTGTACTCGTTTTTTTTTTTGGCAAGATGAAAATTCAATGATTTAAATTGTTAAAATCTCGAGGGGTTGACGCGAGCGAGAGAGATAGTGCCATTTCGTGTCAAATTAACTATTTATGTTTTTGATGCAAATTTAATCGCATTAAGTACAACGTGCGAATGTCGACCGAGACGCAAAGTCGGATATAATAATTCATGCTATATTATTTGCTCATTTTCGTGAAAATTTTCACAAAACTTTTTCGCTTTTCTTTTCGATACTTGTAGATGAAATTATTTCAAGACATATATGAAAATATGAACTGCAAGTTCGATCGATTTCTCTTTATTTCGATTTAATGTGACAGCCTCGCGTTATAAATCAGTCGCTATGTTTCATACGATATGATATTAATAAGAAAATCGTCTTCACTTTAGGAGAAAATTTGAGACTGAACTCTTTTCTGTGGTTTCGATTGAAAAATTAAATACCAATTTTATCGAACGGTTAAATATTACCCTTTCGTCTAATTGGAGTTGAAGTCGACCACAAAGGGAATCTATAATGAAGGTTAAATCTATAGTAGGCCACCAACATTTAAAAAAATATTTAAAACTTACAATTAGTAGAAAAATCAATTTTTTAAAATAATTATTACAGAGTTTATTTCACTCGTTTTTCTATTCACACCAAAACTATTGTAATTTGTTTTTTGATACATCAATGATGCAGTATTAAATGAAATTATAATTATAATTGAAAAATAAGAGGATTCACATGTTTTAAATAACATTCAACGCGAAAAATAAAAGTCATTCATAGAAAATGAAATTTTGAAAAAAAAGCTCAAATTTTAAGTTAAATTAATAAATAAAGAAAACCATTTTTTTTTTATTTTAATAGGTGTGAACCGCAGATGGTGGTTCATACTTCAATGAAAGAATATATAAATATTGAGTCCTCAATGAAAGTGAAGGTTATTTTTAAAAGTTTTATAGTAAAAATAAGGTTCTAGTGGTTCACACCTGGCTTGAAGCTATCTCCCAACTTACTTAAAAAATGTGTCGCTCATCAAAACGAGATCGACATATACGCGACGTCAAAAGTTTCACGCAACGACAAAAGCGCGACGACAAGTCTATATAAATAAAATCATAATACATGCCTATTTCTACTTAAGATTTTTCTCTCATCAGCTGATAACTTTAGACGGCGTCACTTATGTTAATTGTTACTAAATCAGAGTCCGCGCCCTTTCTTTACCGCTCGTTTTCTCCTTTTTTCTCTCTAGTCATATGTGCACATTATAGTATTTGAAGAATATTTTATACCTTAAAGATGTACCGCGGTCCGCGATATTCTAAGGCAGAAAAAATTTTTCTATTCCAAAGTTTTTGTCTTTTTCCTACACAGTTTCGTCGATTATTGTAAATTTGTTTTTTCATACTGAATTTTTCCTGTCGGATATTTCCAATTTTCCTAAAGAAGCCATGTTAAAATTTAACTTCTGAGGTTTGATTTCTTTTAGCTATATCTTGGTTTAGAATTATTCTGCCCTCAAATAAAGCCCTCATAAATGTAGGACTAGGACTATTTTTTAACGATATTTTTGATTTTTCTGTTAATTTTCATTAAAATCTGTAAATAGATTTAGTTATATTGCGAACAACCTTAAGACATCGTTCACAGTAATTATCAAATGGGAATTAATACTAGTATAAGGATTTTTATTGGGACATCAATATGATACAGCAAGCAGGTAATCTTTTAAATCACATCCTGCATATTTAGGAAAAATTACAGGAAGACGTCTTGAAATTTTACCCTCTGAAAACCCACTGGCTGCCTGAGCCCTGATTGCTTAGTTAGGATTGGTAACTCCGCTTTTCAGTAGTCCACCTGTAAATTTTGAGGAAAAATCCGAAATAGGTATTTTCCATTGAATGGAGATGTAAACCGCCAGCTGTTTACATTCCACTATACTTGTATTTTAGAAACACGTTTTAAAAATTGAATCACCAGTGGATTACATCATCAATAGTTCCAGAATTCACTCCATTTTTTTTTTTTTTTAATAATTTGGTATCTGATGCAATTAAGATATTTGATTCATTTTTTGATCATCTCATTCAAGTTATCGGCAATAAGTGTCAACCACCTGTTGGTATTTATCAAATATTGGTAGTACCCTTGTTAATTGCATGTTAAATTAGAGAAGCGTGAGCAAGAACAGTTTGAGAATAGCAAAATTTAAAAGTACATGCTATGTTAATTATAAATAGCAATTAGATTTTAATTTTCCATCCTTTCAGCGTAGATGAGCTCGATTTGATTAAAAGTGACCCACAAGTAACCCCAATTATAGTTATGGGTATTCGATAGTTTCGGTTACGTTTATGGAACTCCTTAACATCCCTAGGCGTAGTTAGAGTACGTTCTGAACAAAAAATTGATCTGAAAATAAGCTTATCCTGGCCCCACGGTAAGCATTAATACAAAGTAGAATTCAACTTCGTTTTACGATACGATCCGTGCCCTACTTGAAAGTGAACTTTCCACTTATCCCATTTCCTTATAATAGGATAGTTTTTTTTATTTTTATTTAAATATCTACATTGATCACAAATAATTTTAACTAAGAAGATTTTTTTGCGGTTACTGGCTGATTCAATGAACCAAATATTACCATTGATTAGAAGTAGGGATTCATCAAGTCAAGTAATTGAACATTTTGTATAATGAGAGCTTAATATTTTAACTTTGAAAAAGAACAACGTGTAAATTCAATGTCTGGCTAGACTTTATTTTTAGTATTAGCGTTTCAATTGAGTTTGACTTGATTTTAAGACAAATTTGAGTCAAGTAGATTGAAAATCAAGTCAAGCAGTGAATCCCTAGTTGGAAGACTACAACTTTTAAGATACGATTCCCACAAGCACAACACTAGTTGTAAAAAGCTATTTAAAATAATTATCGATTAGATGAAGTGATTTGTTACAACAATTAAATATACTTATAATGAAACGTCTAATTAAATTAAAAATATAGTCAATTAATTGCTGAGAAATTTTTTAATTGAAGTAATAGCAATAAAAATTTTATTTATCGCCAGAAGGAATAAAATTTGATTAAATTAATAAGATAAAAAGTAGTTCATCTATATGGAAGCGTTTTGAAAGACTGAAAAAAATAAATAATACAATAATTAAGATTTTTTGAAATATGATCTAATAAACTTACATAATATTTAATTAGTTTTTGAAACTTTCTCTATTATAAGTAAGTTAAAGGGCTGTAAAAATATTTGCTATTTATTTGGGTAAATTTAATCAAAGATGGAAATTAAGTTGTATGAAACTTAATATCGTGGAATTGAATACTTGGTTTGGTTAATTAATTTATTATATGCTGTATTTTTAATTTAAAATGTAGATAATTAAATTTTGATTTGATCTTTTTCGAGGTTACAGTGTCGTTAATTGGTTCGTAGAGAAAAAATTTACGTGGGTGATAGCACGTGAGTGCTTGCAGAAATGATCTTATAACAAGTGGTTGCAATTGTGTGCAATATAAACGCATTTTACAATTAGGTTTTCAAGAATTGTGAATTGCGTATACTCTTGGATTGTTATGGTCAAAGAGCGTAGGTTGTATGTAGCATAATTCTGTCAATATTTTTCTCGTTGCGGGAAGAGAAAAAAAATTGTTTTACACACGAAGAAAAATGACGCTAAGACTTTCCCTTTTTAAACGAATCGCCCGTTTTAGGAAATACAACGCAATAACCGATCGAATCGAATCGTTTCTTATAGATTATGTGAAATTAACATGAATAAGAAGTTTATGATTTTTTTTTCTTTTGAGACTGACGAGTCACATATGGCCCCAAATACGCTTTGTTCAAATCACGTTTTGACATTGGATGAAATTTAAGATGTGACAAATTTTTTTGGGTGGTCCTCATCAATGAATTTATTTTTATTATACCCGTATTAATTTAAAGAAAATAATATGATAAAACTAAAACTTAATTATTCAAATATGGACAAATGAAATTTTATTTTTATCAATGAAAATATTAGATTAACATTTTAAATCAAAAACTATTTTTTTCTAGATAGTACCTATTGTCAGTTTTAGAATAACTGATTAGGATTCAATGATATTAGGAACATTAATAAATTAAATTATGATAAGAAAGTAACTACCTTTGGCTATGTTCACGTAAAATTTGCTAAAATAAAAATCTACGAACAGCTTTACTTCAAGAAAAATAAACAGCTTTGTTTATGAAAATAGATAATGAGAGGATGTCAATACTGAACATTGGGAGTACGGACAGGGCTGGATTTAAATTTGCTACCTGTAGATATTTCTCGAAATGGGCTCAGAAGATGGTGAACGCGCGAGCCTTCGAGCCATTATTTAAGTATTTTACAATAAAGTTACTTTTGATAGAAACAAAAAAAAAATAATTTTTAGGTGATGATTATAATCAAACGTAGCGTGAAATTACGGCGTCCGGTGTGAAAGGATAAATTACCCCCCCCCCTTCTTCTTATTCTTCATCTTTAAAATATTTTGGAAAATTGTAGAAGTATACAAAATTAAATACGTAGGTAACTGCATTAAATTTAAAGATTAAAACGGCATCTCGATTGCTCGCTGCTTTTATCGTGTAGTATCTTCATCATTCGGCGCCTAGAGTCGGGGTACCACTCGTACAACCCACGCCCTGGGCTCTGATAATAATGTTTTCTTTAGCCTAATTTTGCGATCTTAGGCACATGAATATTTTTTTAGTGGTAAACCAACCAAGGAAGTAAGATTCGTTTGTTAAATAATTTTTTAATTTTAAAATACTGAGAATATAACCGGCATTATTTTTATGGATTTCCTGCATTTGAATAAAATTTTTTGAAAAAGCAGATGCCTTTTACATTTTTCATATTATAGTTTCATAATCCCAAAGTTGGATTTGGGATACTCTATAATCTATACTATAGCATAGAAATAAGACTCCAAATATATAATTTTCAATTCTTATCTCAGAACTACTTGAGTTTGAAAATTTTAAAAAATGCTTTTGGTTGATCTCACAATCCTCTCAGGAATAAACATTTCAAATTTCATAGTTTTAACTTTAGTATAGTTAAACCTCCACAGTAAAATCTGTTAAGTTACTTTCAGTAAGGGACCAGCGGTAAAAAACCAGGTTAGCATCATTCTTTCAGCCGAAGCTACGGTTGTAGTGTTCGTCAAAAACTTCATCAATGACGTTATTACTCTCGCTCGCAGTCACGTAAACCCTTTGTAAGAAATATGCCAGAACGAAATGAACGTCATTCAAACGCTTCAAAGTTAGTGAAATGATCAAAAAATAATGGAAACTAGTGCAATCGTTGGAAACGTGTTATGGAACGTAGCCTTATTCAGTCACAATATTGATTCGTTCGAGCATCAGTTGAAATTCAGAGATTTGGGTTTGACTTGAAGTTAATTTTAACTAAATTCATTTGCTATGAAATTTGGGAAAAATCCGGTCAAATTTTCTAAAGCAATGCTAAAAATACTACCCTGGTGTAGTTTTACGGAAATTCGAAGCAAATTTGAAGTTTTTATGGGAATGTTTCTGAAGAGCTACAGAAATTTAATACAAAAATATTGATGGCTCAAACATGTTTTTAACGTTGAGCTTTTATAGTTATGTATTAGCTTAAACTTACTACTACTATTATAATTTTATATTATTACTTTATTATGGAAGTTTCACTAGAGGAAAAACTTCTAACGCTTTTAGAAACTTGACTTTTCCAATACCTACCATAAGATTGAAAATAATTTTAGTTGTTTTTGGTTTATTAATTTATCTTTACATATAAATTAAATTTACATAAATAAATTAGTAACATTCTTGTAATTTTATTGTTATAAAGTTGAAACAGTTAAAACTCCGAAGCTAGGTGAGTATTAGACCAGCGGATTGCCACTCAATGCTAAAAGATAAGGGGGCTTATTTGACCAATCAGTTCTGAAATCCTACCAACTCAATTCAATTTAGCCGTTAAATTTTATAGAATTTTTAATTTCCGACCACATTTAATGGGAAATTTGTTGTTGTGGTGGTATTGATACTGAACTAATGTTTAAATGAGAATATGGAGAGGGCAATAAGTAGTAGTAGCCCGCTGGTTTAGACAGCAAAGCGGTTATAGTCGAAATGGCGAAAATCACGAAAAATATTATACAAATCGGTTTATGGGTGATTCTCAGATAATTGTGATTTTTACGTCCTGTACTTTATTTATCATTAAGCATGATTTTTTCGCTTAATAATTATTAATTTAAAATTTTGACAAAACTCCAGATTCTGCATAAGAAATTAAGACAGAAATGATCATGGATTACATATTGGTAACTTAAGGAAATACACTCAAAATGTCAGTACCGTGGCATGTCTGATTCTCATTTTTCAAACTAAATCCTATAAATGTCTATTAAGATTTGTTTTGCAATTTAATGCTTATCTTTTATAACAATGTCTAATGTATACTCCATCGAATTATATTGCAATTATACCTACATATTAATCGATAAAAATAAATAATTATCAATTGAATATAATTCTCGGACATAAATCAATGATGATTATTTCATTTTACCGATCAGTATGTAGGTATAGTTGCAATATTATATGATGGAGTATACATTAGACTTTAGTTCTAAAATATAAGCTTTAAATTGCAAAACAAATCTTAATAACCACCCAACACTTTTATACCTTACGAATGATATTAAGTAAGTCTGCGCTCCTCAATTCCAGTGATCGTTTTGCAACCTCCTGAGGTGTTTACAGAAAAAAGTTCAGACCTCGATAAATTTACACAACACATAACCGACTTTTAAAAGTATAGCATTGAAGTATACGGTAGTAATAATTAGCGATTAAATATAAAAAATGATTTTTTTGTATCAGAATTCATTGAATGGGGTAACTATCATCGATATTAGGTAGATCTAAATGGTGTGAGTGAAACAAACTCATTTTACCCTCTGTACATATTGATAGATGTAGCTATTATCTCCCTCACTATATGACAATATCACCTACTACTAACCTAGTAGATACCTTTTTTGTATAAATACATATCTACATTCTACATACTACGTAAATAAATGGGACAATGCATAATTAGACGCTTGCAGTACCGAGAGTACTACCTTAGCATTGAGAGATGGAGAAATAAGACCACCTGTATCTTGTAAACAATTAATCTATCTTTTTTCTTCTTCTATATATATCACAAGTAAAAGTAAATTTAGAAATGCAAGATAATACAAAACACTATTGTTTGAGGTATGTTTTAAATTATTAACTACAATGCGACCGATAAGTTCAATAAAATTGACCGACTTTGAAAAATAACATGAAATATTAACTATATAGATATTTAGTGCATTAACAGGAACGGACTTAGATATTTCGTCATGTTTATAATATGTGGTAATTATTTTGACTTTTCCAAATTAATATTGAAAAATGTTACGCAAAACGTACTAAAACAAATTGAATTTAAAAGGGAATTGTGATGTCGTGTTTTGGTAAAGTGCTATTATAAAATTATTACATAATTACACGAGAAATTTAATTAATTTGTCAAGATAATATTTGTGAATTTATCATCGTTTTTTAAGGAAAAACACGTATTAATGAGATTCACATATTTTGGTGTTTGGAATTTCTTCATTCGAAAATTTTCCAAGAAATGACAACTGAACTAAAAACTTTGTCTTATTGCCTTGAAAGAGAGCCCACTTAGGTAATTTATGCTTGAAAATTCGGAAATTTCGGTGCGTACATAATTAGTTCTTCGTTTTACAGGTCGTATATATAAACTTGCTCTGTGTTTAAGAACATTTTGATTTTCTCGGGTCACTGATTTTATTGGTTTATTGGGGTTTATGATATGTTCTCTTCATAAACTAGAAGGGGTTTATGTATTGTATATGTACGAAATGAGCGAATGTTTAAAGTACAAATCATAAACAAATTCCAATTGTTAACTGGAAATATCAGTTACTAACATCTGGCGATTTTATTTGACCGCTAATTTTTAACTTCATTCCACGTTAAAACGTACACTAACTGTAATCATTTGGAAACACTGTTTGTATCTATTACCTACGTATATATGTAATCTATGCCTATAAAATAAAATTAACAAAAACAGGTTGATTTCTGAATTTTATTTAATTTAATTAAAATTGGTCTTGAAAAATTATAGTAGGTTAAAGTAAATAAAAAAGTATATAAAAAATTATAAAAAAGTAAATAAAACAAAAACCGTCTTTATTTAACTGTTTGAGTGTCGTTACTCATTATTTATGATTTGCTAAAAATTAAGGTAGATATAGGTTAAGGAAAATGTTGCGATAAAAATGGAAAACTCGTTCCTCAGTTTTCAATGGAAATAAACTTTTTAAAATTATCAAAGATGAAGAGGTTTTTCTAAGAACAATTAGTTTCGCTTCACCAGTTTGTAATAAATGTTATATGTATAAAAAAACGGGCATTTAAAGCCTTTTTTGCAAATTAGTATTAACCAAAATAGTCAAACAAATCAAAAACAAAATTTGTAGAAAATTTTGTGTTTTGTGTTTGAACAATACTATATACTTATAAAAGTAGTACCTACTTTTTATAAAACCCGATTATTTTTGAGATAGGTACCTATATAGAAATTGTAGGAGCCAATGTTTTATTTGGTTTGGTTTTTCTTTAAATATTTATAACACTTAAGTTGGGATAATATTTTCAGAATATCTATGTAGAAAATTGAATACTCTTTAATTTTACTTCGAATATTTTTTTCCATTTAAATCTATAGTTTTCAAGGGATATTTCAATATTTTAATAGAAGTATTTGATTTCCTATTTCCTTTTTTATTTACAACTAGCTTATCCCCGTCCGCTTCGCTGAACATAGCTAAATTAAATTAAATAATTAATAAAATCCGCCATTGCAAAATATAAAAAAGTCATTTTAGCTACCTTGAAATAAAAAGTTAATAGTTATTCCTCAGGAATCGTAAATTTTTCAGAGTAATAAACATCTTTGTATTTTTACCTGCCTAGTATTTTATCCGTAATTTGACATTACATTTGACATACTTTGAACTCCCTAAAAATTACACCCGTGAATAAGTAAAAAAAATTATTGTGTGGTTTTACGAAACCACGTTGCAAGTGAAACTTTTTTTCGGATTTTAGGCACTTAAGTAACTGAAAATTTTCGGAAAATTATTCGATTTAGGGTATGAAAATAGAATAGATAGAAAGAGATGTGGCACGAATTAACTATCTGACGTGACGCGCACCGTTGCAACTATTTTTGAATTTTCATTATTGATGTTAATACTCGAATGTTATTTTCATTATTGAATTTGTTGATTATTGTTGAATATATCATCTACCTGTTGTTATCTATTGTAACAGTACCGTCGGATATTTTTGCACTATTCTCACTAGCTGTATCTTTGTCTATTATAGTCAAGTGAACAATAACATTTATATCAATACACTGATCAAAATACAAATACCAATACAAATATGATTGACAATTAATGACAACTTATAATATATTAAAACTTTGCCATGGAAAGGAAAATAGCTAATTACATTCAGTAATAGTTCGCGCTACAGGCTGGGAAAACGACAGCTATATACTATAGCTATATACCAGCTAACAATGTGTACACGAGCTCTGCCGAACACTTGCCGATTGAGACGATGTATAAAAAGTTTCACTTAAAAAAAAAATTTCTGTTCTAATTCATCCGTATAGTGTGAACTTTTTTTAAGGCCTCCCTTTAGATTTCAACTATCTGTATATATGTATCACGTAACGTAAATCGCTTGTCGTTTCAGTATGAATGAGGACTTAGTAAACCGTGAAAAATACTACTATCAGTGGAAAATATAATATAAAAGTGGAAAATTTGTATATATTAGTGTTTTTCTCAGAAATAGTTCGATTGATTTTGTTTCAACTTTGCATTTAAACTGTTTTCTCTACCACTATATTCTTTAAGATGGCTAGAATAGTTGTCAAGTTCAAGTTGCTATGGAAAAGTATATAAAAAATTGTTTGTTTCTAACATAGCTAGCTTTTATTTTAGTAGATAGCATACAATGGAAATTTTTTTGGTCTAAAAAAATACTACTTTTGAAGACGTCAGCACTTGCTAAATCTAATTTTTGTCCAATTCCACGTCATAGGACATAAACACTCCTTATTACAGTACAGTCGCTACCAGTGCTTCCTAACCTATTGTACGCGGATCCCTGAAAGTCCAGAAAACTATCGTAAGAGGTCCACGATGGATCCCAGTGTTGGGGACTGTCACTCAACGTATTTATCCATCCATTTTTGGCTTGAGGTGAAACACAAACTACCAACCTTATCCAATATTGTAGTAACACCGACAAAACCGATAAATGATGCTGATTGGTTCTTATTTTGAACATCTTAAATTAAGTAGACGAGGGAATAACGGAAGAAATTTTACCTCTTTTAATTTATATTTGTTGGCAGCTCTTATAGCTCCTTACATCTAATAACGTTATGGTAGAACCGCAAGCCGCAAGTGTGAGGTCCTTGTCCCAACATTTCTGATAGTATATTTGCGCCTTTAACGTTTATAAGTACATTATACCGTACATTACCAATGCTTTTTGTAGTTTTATCATTAAGAGATCCTCACAATATGTTAAGAGTTTCCGAGTGTTTGTTATGATAAATAGATTGGGAACCACGGTGCTACACTGTCAGCTATAAATACAAATATACTATAATATTTAAATAGAAAAAAATAATAACATTTCACCAAAGTTATTTTTTTTAAATCAGATCTTTCTAACTCATTTTTTTCAAATTGTAGGTACCTACTTGTATTTAATTGAGACCGTAGTGTTAGTTCGCTCTCTTAAATCGAAATAGTGACTTTCGACTACAAATAGTGACTATTCACTATTTTGTAGTGAAAAGTATACCACTATTTGAATTTGGTGGTATACTCACTATTTCGATTTAAGAGAGCTTGTTTACCGATTTTAATCTTAAACGTTTTTTTTACTATTTTTAATATGCTAATGATATTAATGAATGCTGAAATTATGAAAAAGTTTATGATAAAAATTTGATTTAGTTGTTCTAAATTGAATTGTGGAAATTTCTTGAGTGAACCATAGGTTTTTCCACTAAATTATGAACATTTATTGAATTTTTTTAACTATATTGAATTTTTATTAATTGAAAAGCATTAAATTTTGCGAATCCTCTAGTTTTTATTTATTTCCTAGTTGGTCATTGAAAACAACCAAATTTTAATTTTTTTTTAATCCCACTACTTTGTCTTTCAACTGATTTTTAAAAATTAATTTAGTTTAGTTTATTTATTTATTTTATAAAAACTACCCGAATTTCTGTAATCACATTCAGTTGCCCCTAGGGAACTGTAATTTATAGATAAATTCGTAATTCAATTAATAGACCTAAGAAAATCGAATCGATTGACTTCCTTCAATTTTGTTTAGATACGAATCCCGATTTTCATCTGACCATTTCCTATGTTCTCTTCGGAAACTTGATTTAGTTGAAGGGTCCAACATAATCAACATATAGACTTCAAAGGGGTGGCTTATCCTAATCAATTATTAAACTACTTTTAAGCGATTGCACAATGCATTTCTTTCCGTAACACTTTAACGAATATAACGCGTGATACCTTTAAAAGAATCCGCCTGTTATTTTGATATAAAATTTTTTTCTAAGATTATATAATTTTTCTCTTTTTCTGTTTCAAGTTCATTACTAACGTCTCATGCCTTATATTTTTAGACAGTTTCAAAATAATCGGACGCATCTCGCTATTCTTTACCGACTTGATAGCCTTTAATACTATAAAGTTTTAAGTGTGTTCATTTCTCTTGATGTGTATGTGTTGGGGAAAATTTTTTCTCGACCGTCGTCATCGCGGAAAACAAAGATTATAATTTTATCAAACAAGCATAACTTGACGTACTTTTTGCTGCCAAGCAGTCTGTTAAATTTATCTCAAATCGACCATTCGGTGACTTGTGAAAAAAAGATAGCCAACTTATTAAAGGTGACGTTTGAATTTAGCTGTCCTTGTCGTTGGAGTTGAGTTTCAGGGCTTATCTTAAAACAGTAATTATTCTTATATATGATACGATGCGACGTCTTCTATGTTTAATACAAGTAATATATTAGTTGTATGGGAGAGAAATTTTCCTTATGCCTCCCGCTTTGTCTTACTGTAAAGTAATAATAATAATATACATATCGTTTAAATACACATTTTATCGTGGCATATGCGGAAACGAGACAATCATATAATTACTTCAGAGCAACATAGTTGATTTTTCTTTCTCTTAGTTAATTAATTCGTCACATTATGCCTTCAATGTATTCGTGTGTGTATATGTGAGGAATTTATAATAAATTTTAAGATGATGGGTGCGGCTGAAAACTAAAAAACTATCTTCAAATTTAGTAAATATGAAACTTAGATTGAATGAAGAGGCTACGTGCAAAATTAGTTAGTTATTTGTGAATATTTAATACCAGATCATTAGGAATATGAAAACTGTCGATTTCCCTCTCTTTTCTCTTAAATATAAATATATTTTACATAATTAATTGTTTTGGAAGAGAGGGAATGATTTTTAAAAGGCTTACTCTGAGTCATTCAAACGCTCGTTCTTTCGTTGATGGTGGAAATTATGAAGAAAATTTCAATGTTAAATTAATTTGAGCTTGAGTTAAGAAACAAATAATGTGGATGGGTTGGAAAAGTGCTTCAAAAGATAGGATTTTTTTCATGTTATTTAGATCAAATTTGACAAGGGTTAGTTATGTCCTTTAGGGACATTTAAGGTCGGGAATATCGTTATGGAACTAATTGAAAAAAGTTGTTTTGACTTTGGAAAGGAAACTGAAAAAAACCTTATTCCTTCGAGATTTGGCCGTTAAGTTCAAAAGAAAGATTTTTATTATGAATTTTAAATACAGTTAAAGCAAACTTTTTAATAGTATAAATTAGAGATGTTTTAAAAGTACAATCAAAGGCAAAAGTACGGAAAACAGTTACTTTGTGAAAATCTAATGTTGGTATTATATTTTGATGTAAATTACTATTCTCAATAATTATAGAAATACATAAAATTTATTACAATTGATTTAAAAAACCAAAAATATTTACAACGAAGAAAAATTACTAATTTTTGACGGTGAATATACCGCAATTTGCACTAGATGCACTATCTAAAATGAGATTTTTATTTATTTTTTCAACAGCTAAATGTTAATAAAAAAATAAACTACAAAAATCGGTTCATTAAGTAAAAAGTTATGCGTGATCTGGCATTAAAAATATACATTTGAAATTGAGAACCTCTTTAGTTTTTGCGCCGGTTAAAAAGGATAAATATAAATAAGTATTACTTGGTTATTAGTGGCGTAGCGGCAAGACCTCTGCTCCATTTCAGTGGTACTCGGTTCGATTCCTGTTGAACCCTGGATATTTTAAGATTTAATAACTACAGAAATTGTCTGTAATTAAACAGTCTTAAAATTACCTTAGTTATTAAAACGTCTTAAATTAAAAAAAGTTACTACCGTACAGTTTTCAAAAATGTTTTTTCTAAACACTAGTGCTCAGTTTCACAGTGGAGGTTTAAACTCCACTTTTAGTTTAAACTTCAGTTCAACAAATAATTTGGTTTCACAGTTTCATTTAAACATTGAGCTGAGTGCAATCAGTCATTTAAATTAAACGACAGAATTATTCCGTTTAAACCTTAGTTCAACGTTTGACAACTGCATTTTTATACTTAACCAATTGACCATAGTTCATTTGGTAAAGTTACATAGAAACCATTGAAACTATAAAAACTACATGCAGTGCTACCACATTTATTCATTAAACTAGCTGATACCCGCCCGCTTCGCAGAGCGTAACTAAATTAATCTAATTGAATAATAGAAAATTTTACCCAAAATAGATATTTCTAGATTTTTATTTCATAGAAAGTTCATGAAAGTCCGTTAAACTACTTTTCCAGGAACAGATATAAGCTATCTTATAGGTAGGATCTTTACGTTAAATTGAATTGAAGTTTAAATTATACTGTGAATTTAAATTATTTAAACTTCAAATTTGAACTCCATTTCAGGTTCAGCTGAACTTAAGTTTAAACGATCACTGTGAAACTGGGTATAAGTACTAGTGATTAATGATTATTTTGTTACAAAAGTAAAATCAAAATTCAATGAAAATCTATATAAACTCCTTTAAAAAGCCGTGGCGATTAAGAAAAGAAACTATTAAAAAAATAATAATCTTTTACAGATCAAACTAGTTAAAGCCAAATGTTACCAGCATTTTTTTTTACTAATCATACGTATTAATGGCAATATTTTATCGATAAATTACAAAAATCAAAAATGTTATCTCGACATATTATAACTTCAGTTAACGATTAATAAATTATAAAATTTATTGATGCGTAGTAGGAATACATTTTCGATTATTTAAAAAAATGTGTACACAATGCTTTTTCAAACTATTTAGATGCGGGGCAAGGAAGAAATAAAATATAAAGACATTAATTATGAATTAAAAAGGAAATGAATGCAACTAACGGAAATGCGTTTTTAAAATCTATCTAATTATCAATTTTTAAGTCGAAGACATGAAAATTGAACTGAGTCTTTTAAACCTAAATTTTAAAAAAAACTTTTTCCTTTTGACTAAGTAGGTTTTGAAATTTGGTTAATTTTACCGTAATATTTGCTTAAGATTTACGAATGAAAAAAGGCTTTATTTATCTGTATACAGTAGGTATTTGAGTGAACAGCTGGCAATCTTTCTGGTATGAGTTTGTATGTGTATAACCCTTTTAATGGGCTGGTTTCCGAAGAAAACCTCAAGCCTCAGGTATATATTTTTTTTCTGTAAAAAGATTTTTATGCATTATATGTGGAGATAATTTTTAATGTCAAATCAATAATTTAGCAAGGATTTTTTTTAGAAAAAATCATTCTAGAATGAAATCTCTGTAGGATTTGTTTTCGGAGTGTTGAGAGAAGAAAAAAAATTTTGTCCGCAGGGCATATTTTAATTCAGTCATGTTAACCTGTTTATTATCACCTGTCCCAATGCTTTCTATTTACGTTTAAAGTCTCTTATCGAATTTTTTTAAAGTCTCCTCTGTTTTAATCAAAAGAAAAAACGCTGAAAGTTCATTTTCGAGTGGTCTTAAACCAAACGAAAGCGTTTACTAAATGGGATTGAAGGGTTGCTCTCCCGAAAAAATTCCCGATTTGCAAGCGAGCCACGTAATGTACCACTCCATATAATAACCAGAATCGTCCGATTTGTCGGATCATCGACACGAAACCACCGTCACCGTTCTCTGGTCATTCAACATACGAATATTGTACAAAGGAAATTTACTCGAACAAAATTTTAAAAATTAAAAAATTTATAATTCTATGCCTACAAGCGAAATTTTGTTCAGCCATATCTCTGTACCTCACGGGAAGATTTTTGTATAATTTATCGATTTTTTATTAAGTTAAATCAAGACATAAAATCTCTTGACTGGAAAGATTGAAGTTTAGACTTAAGAAAATCCGTGAGGCAAATTTGAAATGGAGATGATCATTAATTAATCATTTTAGTAATTTTATACAGACAATTTTTTGCCATTTATGGACATCAAATATTGTATTTTCCCAATGAATTAAGATTTTTATACCAAGAAATACGTACTTTTATATTTTAACTAGGCAAATATTCTTACTTGAATGTGTAACTGGTTGTCTACTAAATTTGAAAACCTGTGTTAGTGTTATGTTGTAGTTAATCGATGATTTTTCGTTAAAAATACGTTTATAAAGAATGTTTTATGCTTTTTTAGGGTCTTTTATTAGAAATGAAAAATATTCGGAGGACATTAAAATTAGTTTATAGCTATAAAAATCTTTTGGAAGAGAAAGAAAGAGGCTTTGTCTCGTGGCTTGTTGAGTCCAAATTGACAGCATTTGCCACGAAGAGAACGCAACATAAACCCGAAAACAAAGATTTTAATGTATATGTATATGGATAGAAAGGAATGGACGAGGCGAAGCATTTTCCCTTCTATTTATAGAATGCGAAACGCGAATTTTTTACACTTAAAACACTTTTTTAACGACTCGATTAGCTGTGCGTATATTATAAAACTTTGCGAACTGAGTTCTTTGCGTTTTTAAAAATTTATTCCAACAAAAATGTTTGGGCTTTTTTAAGGTTAAATTCCAGATTTGGTCGTTTCATGATTTTATTCCAGTGAAGATTTAAACGATGCGAGTTATCTCGCATATGATTAAGTCTCGAGGAAAAAATCCTCGTCTTTTTATTCTATTTAAATATTTGATGCGTTCATGCTTAACAAATAAATCATCGAGTCGGTGTGTTATGTCTTCCACGAAACGAATCGTTCCTATATATATATACTTTTTTTGTTTCGCAAACCGTACGAAAAATGGGAATTTCACGGGTATAAAATTATTTGAATAAAACAAGAAGGGAGAGGACAGAAGAAGAAGGAGATAAAAAAAGGCAAAATACGATCCCCTTTCCTCGAATATATTCATATTAAAATACATGTTATGTTCATGTATAGGTCGTAAAGAGAAAACATCTTAATTTTTAATCGAACCCCTGGAATTGTGCATATTCGAATCGATTGTTTCTGAACCTTTTGCATTTTTAATTTGAGAGAAAATTTTTATGAATATTTAGTATGTGTAGATGTATAAAAATGGTGAGACAATCAATAAGTTAATGTTCTCTTGAAAGATGTCTTCGTAAATTTATGGGATGGATAGATCGATCGATCTGAGTTGGAAATATGGGGGTTTCAGATTAGAAAAACGAAATTGAATAATATACAATATGAAATTTACGAGGGAATTTATTATGACGTTTGGGTACGTGTAGGGGAGTGAGATTGGCGTTGAAGTGAGTCGAATGACTGTGGGTGGATAAGTGAGAGATGATGTGAATTTTTTGTCCTAGAGGGTACGAGTTGGGTTGGGGGTGAATTTTGATCGGTCAGCATTGGCGTCAGCAAGCCAATAGATAGATAAATCTTGTTCGAGACTGACAAACTAATATTGTATGTTTTATGTTTCAGTATGCGTCAGATGATTTCACCGGCTCGACACACGACAGTCCGACGAGCGTGGCCCGGTACACATCGCCGCCATATCACTATTTAACGGACGCGAACGGTGGCGTCGTACCCGGAGCGACCACGCCGGCCGACGTGTGGAATGTACCTCCCGGAATGGGGGGCAATGCATATGTGCCTGGTGGACCGTACGACCCGTACGGTGGCAGTGCAGCGCCAGTGCCCGGCGACACAACGCCAACGGGGCCTGCGGGCGAATGCCACGGCCTGCCCCCGATGTCCTCATTCAGGTCCAACGGTGGATTCGTGCCTCAAAATCACCCAGCAGCCGTCACGCCCGGCGACACACTCGGAAAAGCTTTAGCCTCTGTAAGTAAAAATCTGCACTTCAATAACACCCTGTATTAGTTGAAAGACAAAAAGAATACTAAGAGTCCAAAGGAGAATCGAAAAGGTATAAAACAAGGCTTGGATCGGTGAATTAATTTTATATTTGGGAATTATCCCTAAATAACATGCAAAATCAAAAATATGATCTCTTCCAGGTAGTGGCCTGAATATTCCTCACTTAAGGCGGACTCCCACTACTCGCACTATTTAGCAGTTTTCAGCCTTTTTTTTAACCTTGTAAAAGGTACCATCTTTAGCGAAACAAAATCATTCTCTATATGTTTATTTTTATTCATGAAACAGATTCTAGTTACTGGATACCAAATCCTGATTATAACAGAGGTTGATGATGAGGTTCCAACCAGGGACCTGACACTCTCTAAGGCCTAAGCTAAGAATTAATTAGAATTTTGCTGGAGTAGGAGGGAATTGTAAAGAAAAATGAACACAACATATTTCATAGTTTATATTGCATTTAATTTATACAAGAGTGTGATGTTTTGCTGCCGAATGAGCACTGCCAAGAGGAGGGGAGCTCTTTATCTTTACGCCGGCTCCCCCTTTAGGCGTAAGCTTACGAAGCAGGACACTTACGAGTAGAGTCAGAGATTAGTGTAAGGTTAAAAGAAACAGAAAAACATAATTTTGCGATTATTTTCCATTGTTTGCCATTATAGTACGTAAATCTATAATCTTGGCAGTAATAAGAAGATACAAACATATTCAGTACTTCAGACTAGAGATGCAACGAATATTCGGCTACTATTCGGTATTCGGCTGCATTTTTTAATATTCGGTATTCGGCCGAATATTGTGTACTATTCGGCCGAACTAAATTATAACAAAATAAATGTTGAATTCGAAATTACATATAAATTACAAATTAAAATTGAAAATCTATTAGGGAGAATTAATTATGATGAATCAAAACAATTTTTCTGCATTTGAGTAAAGTTTCCTCAAATAGGAAACTGCTTTGAGTTTAGAAACCACTAATTATATGGATCTAATGTCCGATCTAGGCGAATACTTAGTAAATAAAAATCAATTTCGGATGCCGTTAAATTTTTCTTTTTTTTTTAATAAAAAATAATGCGTCTCGTGTCACGATTTACTCATAATTGAAAGAGAATGTGGCCGAATATTCGGTATTCGGCTAAATCACTATTCGTTGCATCTCTACTTCAGACCCTTGGTTCCGACTAAACTTTTGCAGAAACGCGATATGAGATTTACGAACAAAGTTTCTTGGTTCTTAATTGCTTTTTGACTAGAAAAAATTAAATGTAAGGTTCAAAGCATGTTGAAGAACATAAAGAAGGCTTTTTTGACACAAAATCTCAAAACTACTAGTTACTATAAAAACGCTTCAATAATGGGATAAGTAGCTATAAAACAGATTTTTAACTGTATTTAAACTTTATAACTCTATAAATACTGTGAAAAATCCCTTCATATTATTATAATTAAATATATTATATTGAACATATTATTATATTAAATAAGTAATTTTCAATTCAATCCTAATAAAATATAGATTTATGTGTGATTTTCAAAGGAGTGTGTGGGGGTAGTACGAAAGGGTAGTTGGTACAAACGGTAACATTTTTATATGCGTCTTATAAAACCATTAAATTATTTTTCAAGGGAAAAGACAGAAATATTTTATGGTAGCGAGTTATTAAATTCTATAAAAAAGGGTGCTCCCTAGTTAATAAATATGTTAGGGGTAACTATGGCATTGTAACACCAACTCTAAACAAATTATTCACTTCTATATTTGTGCTTTTCTTGCTCAAAACAAGTCTTTTAAACCAAGGGATATTTTTTTCGTTTCCAAATTATGGCAGTGCCATATTTAAACGATGATCCCGACAAGGCAATGTCTGCTGTCGCCAGTTATTCAGATCGCTATGCATTCAATGTCGAGTGGTACGACCCAACATCAAATCTAACACTAAAAGGGGTTTTAAGTTTCTTCCCGTTCGATGGTGCTGTTGAACTATTCAATTTGACTTACAATCGGATGTGTTTATCTCGAAATTTCGTCGCTGGTGTAACATTTAGTCAAATGTTCATTGGGAATGTGGTCAATGTAAATGGAAGACTAGTTCGGTTAGTGGAATATGCGTGTGAAAACACGCGAAATCTTGTGGAAAAAGTGGTGCAACGTACGTTTGCACTGATTAAACCGGGAACAAAAGTCGAAATCGGGTCACTACTGAATTGCTTGCATCGTTGTAAGTTTCGAGTGACCAACATTCGAATGTGTCGGATGGGTCAAGAACATGCATTGCGATTGTACCAATCAAAAATGCAAGAGACTTACATTTCTTATGTGATAACAAATGTTACATCGGCTCCGGTGTATGCGATTGAAATGGTTGGCGCAAACTCGATTCAACGATGGAAAGACCTGATGGGCCCGGCGGAACCCCGGGTGGCACGTGTCGAGGCTCCACAGTCTCTGCGTGCAGCCTTCGGTCTCGAACTTGCCGAAAACGGATTCCATGGCGCTGATGATCCGGAACAAGTCGCTAGAGAAGTTGAATTGTTCTTCCCGAAAATACCCACAAATGAATTCCCACCTCCGAATACTGCAACCTTTAAAAATTGTACGCTATGTTTATTAAAACCGCATACCTTAGATGATGGAACGATGGGTTCGATTATCAATGATATCAAAGAAGCTGGATTCACCATTACAGCAATTGTATCAAAAAATTTGTCCTTACTGAATGCTAATGAGTTTTTTGATGTGTACAAGGGAGTTCTGGAGAATTTCGGTGACATCATCGCGCATATGGCTTCGGGTGTTTTGATCGCTTTAGAAGTTACAGCTGATGAGTCGAAAAATGTAGTTGTAGAATTTCGGAAGCTTTGCGGTCCGCTAGATCCAGAATTGGCGCGACAAATCCGACCTAATACCTTACGAGCGAAATATGGATTGAATAAAGTTTATAACGCAGTGCATTGCACTGATCTGGAAGAAGATGCCGTTTCGGATATTGAGTACTTTTTCCAAATTCTGGACTCTTAGTTTCTTTTACATTGTATTTTGTTTTGTTTATTTTTTTTTAATAAATGTGATTGATACGTGTGTTTTTGTTAGATTTATCCAGTGGAACAAAGTGGTAGTAGTTATGGGAGTAGTGCGGCGAGTACACCGCCAGTTAGTAGTCCACCGCCATTGGGTGGTGCTTCGTGGTTACCAGCGGGTACAGGTCCTGCGGGAGCACAACATTCGCCACACTTTCCGGTAGCCCAATCGCAGACCAACGGCCAACACTCGTCACCCGTCGCACCTCACCACCACATGCACATGGTAAGTGTACGTATTGAACCGAACAATTATTTTTAACCTATATTTGTATCTTTCACCCATCATAAGTTACAATTTATTGAAAACAATGCAAGTATCTTTTACAAACCATTAATTGTAATAGCTATTATTAGGTTTGTTCGAGCATCAAGTAACTGTTTTTAACTGAATTTAAGTGTTTGCAATTTTGAATTTATATGTAACTAGCTAATACCCACTCCCTTCGCTGAGCATTGCTAAATTTAACTGGTCGATGAATAAAAACCTTCAAAGCAGAATTAAAAAAAACTCCGTTCAGTTATTTTACCCAAAAAGATATCAATTATTCCTCAGAAATCGTACAGTTTCTAGAGTAACAAATATCTTGGTAGAAGCGTTAGATTTTGATAGCTAGTTCATCAAAATCCGCAAAACTTTAATCTTCTACAACCACTTTTAAAATCACTCGTATCACTATTACTTGAATCACTTGTATTCACAGAATGAATCACTTAGAATGCCCCAAAAGGGCGTGCTTTATATAGACAAACCGAAGCGTCTCTGTACTTTCGAGAGAATTCGATTGCTAAACCTTCTAAAAACTTCCAAAATCGTTGACCCCCAATAATAAAAAGATCAAATGTCTTTGTTCGCTACAATATTAAAGTATTTAATGAATGCTTTTATAAAAATTTACAAAAATATTTTATTAAGATTTCCCTATTGTGGTTTTATAAAATTTATCAAACATTAAAATAACCGATGCATTCGACCGAGTTTCAATGTAATTTTTGTATCCTTTTTGTTTACAAATCTGAAACAAATGTACTGTCATACGGTACATAATATAATACATAATTTATTCAAAATAAGCACCACGTAAATTATGTTGGTAGCAGTTTTCATTGTGGTAAATTACCAAAATATTGTGTTTGATATCTGATTTTCCTTATGACTAAGAATGTGGTAAATACTGATATTTGGGTAATTGAGTTACCGATCTCTGTTCAGAACTTCAGATTTTATTAAAAACTCACTGTACTAATTCAAAATCGAGATGCTCAAACAAGCTTTTACTTAAAACTATATCTCAATATGATGGACCGCTTTTTTTTTGAGAGTGATGCAAATGCATGTCAATGCACTATCAATTTAGAGACCATATTAGGTCTCCAGAAACTTGCATCACTTTCAAATTAAACAGTTAAAACAACACCTGTATCAGGAGAGAAATCTTAAAGTTATCATTTAGAGATCAGCAAGACATTTTTTTTTTGT
The DNA here is from genome assembly GCA_958496155.1 of Sisyra nigra. NCBI lineage: Eukaryota > Metazoa > Arthropoda > Insecta > Neuroptera > Sisyridae > Sisyra > Sisyra nigra. The sequence continues at coordinate 32,593,556 of OY292316.1, read as the reverse complement.
TTTCGTAGCATGCATTTTGATTTTATAATTGAAATTTTGATTTATTATTTTAATTTAATTAATGTTTTAATTTTGATTTTTTTTTGGAATGTATTTTGCATGTGTGTTTTTTACTTTTATGTTTGTAAAGGCTGCACCAGAACAACAACGCTTGGATGACGCTATTGGCTTCCTTAGAGATCATGCTGAAGTAAGTTTTTCTTTTTGTATCATTTAATATTTGAACGAGACGAATGAACGAAAAGTCACTTAATTTTTTTTTTTTTTTTTTGAAAATTAAAATAAATATAGTGATTAAAACGGGATGAAATCTTCATATTTCGCTGTGATTTTGACATGAAAATAAATGTTTTGTTCTTGTTAAAAAGGGAACACGTATGGAGGAGCGATTAGACGACGCCATTAATGTACTGAGAAATCACGCCGAGGCGCAACAATTACTGGGTGCGAACACCGCGACACATTTAGGAAATACATTAGGTGGTTATCAATCGGCGCCCGGGGGCATCGCCGGACCACATTCTCAAACAGCACCCGGTGGTCAACTAACGCCACATCAACAACCAGCAGCCACGGATTATGAAACGGGGACAACGATAATACCGAATCCTGCCGCAGTGAAAGCAGTCGTCGATGGTGGCCGAGTTACACATAATACAAGTAAAAAGCAGCTTATCAACTAATTTCGGCTTTATTTAAACTTAAACGAAGCTAATTTTTCAGAAAAACGCAAAGAACCGCCTGATAACATAGACACAAAGCCATCAAGTTCTGTTGATAGTGTGGTAGGCACACCAGGTGGCACAACGACACATTCTAAAGGAAGCAAACGAGCACGAAGATAGTAAGTATTCAATTTTATTTAATGAAATTACATTTATTATCATTACACGGTATACAAATATAATTTTATTTTGAATATTACATAACCAATATTTTTTATAAATCAAAAGTTTAAGTGGTACCGAAGGCGATGATGACAATGATGATCCCGGCACCAAAGCGGTCCGGGAAAAAGAACGCCGTCAGGCGAATAATGTCCGCGAGAGGTATGTTCACGTAGCGCACGTCTTTTCACTCTTCAACATATATAAATCTTTTGTCCAAATGATTTTGATTTCAATTTTTCAATCCTTTCACATCATCATCTCCAGCGTATGTTGGAGTTGTCCTTCTATCATTGAAACAGTCAATCGAATCAAACATTGTGAGATTGAAGAGGCCTATATTCAAAAAACTTGGAATGCATACTTAACGAAAGAACTAACAAACTGAATATATTGCATTCGATACACTTGATCGCTTAAATATTATATTAGGTAAAACAAGGAATTTGTACTAACAAAAAGCATGATTTAGACAAACACTTTTATGCTTTAAGTTTTTCTTTATAATTCCTATTACATCAGATGAGTACCTTGTCAAGTGGGGTGACAACTTTTCACTTCACGCTAATCTCGTGAATGTCTCGTTTAAAACGATAATTGCTAATTCACACTACGCTAAAAAATTCTGAAAAGAAACTAGCACCGCCGTATATTCGACATCTGACGTTAAGTGACAGTTTATAGAATACGAATTTAAACTGTCATTTCATTTGTGACACGTCCTACGGAATAAGATCGATAATAATTAATGGCTACCCGTGGCTACGTTCACATATAATTTAACAAAATAAGTAAAAAAACTAGTGCAGTCGGGAGACCCCCACCAAGAACGTTATCTTATCAACTCTCAACTTTCGCTTGTTTCAAAGCATAACTAAAAAATTAATAATTTTCTTGTCTATACAAATGAAAATTGGAGTTACCTCCCTCCCTCTATTTCTCGTCTCTCACTCCACACACTTCATTTTACCAATCACTGCTGGTAAGCAGTGAGCATAGGGAGATAGAAAGAAAACGTTTTACTCTGAACATAATAAAAATAAAGGCAAAGGATTTTTCGTCTTACAGTTGCGTCATTGATCTTCAGTTAAGGCTTTTTCATTACTTTTGAGACCTCTTGTATACACACATATTATTGCTCTTATAATAATATAAGATAATATACGTCACGTATAAAGATTAATGCAATTGCAGATACTTGGAACATTTTTAACAATTTTTTTGGCAGTTAAATGAACGAATTAACAAACAAAAAATTTGGATTCTCTTTATATTTACATGTAGATTTATAATTATATAATTAGTATTTTAAAACGTTGATAATTATGGAGTAAATCAAAAAATGGTAAACTTTCAACCCTCTTTTTAAGCCATTTAGGAGTGAAATTTCGATAAACGTTTTCTTAATGAAGGTTACAATTCACTCAGAAATAATTCTTTCAAATTTAATGTTTTTATCCGCATTGATTATAGCATCCGGTTTATCTATCAGTCAATTAGCCTTTTTCCTCAGAAGATTTAAAAGAGATCCGCTAGGGCCAGCACCGGTGGAGCGGTACATATGTTTTGAATTCTCTATTGACAATAACGTCAAACGTATAGAATTATAATGGAATTAACGGAAGATGATGTACCTGGAGCAAAATTGAAATTCGCAAAAGTGTAAGATCATCTAGCCCAGGATTTAAAACGATGACTTGCATGTCGTGGCTTAACCGTGTCAGGTAATAAAAATGTCCTAGTTAAAAGGTTAGTTGGTTCATACATTTTTTCGTATATGTCATTGTGTTGTTGAAAATTTTATTATTATAAAACTAAATTGTTGTTTTTGAGAATTGAAGAATGCATTGCAAACGGTAATGATAAAAAAATATTCTATTTCTCGTTCTTTTTGCTATGCTATAATGTATAATTATACATATATAATTATAATTATTAATTATATATATATAATTTTTTTGATAACAATATTTATTTATTCTAATAATAAGAAGACGTACGTTTGACGTTCTTGTCAATAGAGAATTCAAAATATATGTACTGCCCCACCGGTGCTGCCCCTAGCGGATCTTTTTTAAATCTTCCGAGGAAGAAGGCTAATTACGGTACTATTTTTATAGTACTTTATAATAATAGTATATAGTTACTTTATAATAATAAGACAATAAAAATTCAAGAGATGATTTTTACCTGAAAAAATTCCATTCTAAAGCTTATTCTTAAGTGTTCCTAATATTTCAAATCGAGTCCGTCTTCCCAATGCATCTAATTGATATTTTTCTGTCACGCATAACTCGTAAAAACGCCAAAGAACTTTTTGTCTTAGAATTGCATCAACTACCTCCAGTTTCCAGCTTGTTCATGACTTATGAGACATCGGTATTTTCTATCTTCTTAACACTTGGAACATTATGGGATCATTATCATAGATTTGTTCCAGATTACTTTTTTTATGCTAACGCAACATTCAAAAACTGTATGTACCTACTTGTTCGCATGTTTCTCTATCCGTAGCTTAGTTTTGGGCAGTTTTGCGTACCTTAAAAGGTCTGGTTAGTGTGTGGTTTAGATTCGAATAAGTAACTAGCCAAAAAGCAGTTCAAAAGTTAATACAATGTCCAAAACAATCGCAATGCGCAAGTTTATCAGAATGATAGTTGATCGAGACTTGGTATTACTATTTCAGAATCGTACAATATAACATCACAAGTTCGTCTGGTACAAAAACTAACCCATACAGAAACAATCAAAAATCTGAAAGCGCTATTCTTACAGTACGCATATTATCAAGCGTTCATGTACAGTTTATTTTTCATCTGGAACGAACCTCATATCTATTTCAAATAACAACTTTTCATTGCACCCATTTTTTTTTAATTGACCCAACAAAGCATGATTTTTATGAATTAAAACTCTATGTTATACGTTTTGAATATGGGCCTTAATAAACTTGAATATGTGCTGCTACAACTGAAGTTAATGTTGGTCTGCTATGCTGTTGATCTCGTTGTCCATCGCCAAATCATAGATTTGTATACTGTATCAATCACTGATTGAACGAGTTGAATCTAAGAAAAAGAACAATAAAGACATTATTGAAATGGCGTTATTTTGAACAGTTGTTCGAGTGCTGACGAAACGGAGGATGCTGACTTAGATCCAGATACAAAAGCTCAAAGAGAAAAAGAACGGAGGCAGGCCAACAATGCTAGGGAAAGGTAATATTAGTAACCCTAAAAAAACGGTTCATATTCATTGTTTCATAGTGCAATGTATCTTTTTGAATGTTTCAAGATTATTATTTTTTAAATTTCCCCTTCCTTAACGATTGAAATGTTTGTATCGCACTTGAACGGGGTAATTGATTGGGGATATGTTTAATTTTAGGATACGTATTAGGGACATTAATGAAGCGTTAAAGGAATTAGGAAGAATGTGTATGACGCATTTAAAAACAGACAAACCACAAACGAAATTGGGTATTCTTAATATGGCTGTTGAGGTGATAATGACGTTAGAACAACAAGTTAGAGGTAAGTTATTTATTAGGTAGTCAATTTTTAACTGGAGATTAATTTTAAATTTTATGGAAATTGCAGAGAGAAATTTAAATCCAAAAGCTGCATGTTTGAAGCGCCGAGAGGAAGAAAAGGCTGAAGACGGCCCAAAATTGGCGGCGGCAGCCGCAGCTCAACACCATATGATCCCAACGCCTCACTATCCAGCTATACCTGTAAGTATTTCTCTATATCAGATACCATGCACTTCATAGGAAATCATAGGAAAGGTTTTATTGAAAATCATCTTTCTCTTTCCATGCATTAAAATGTGTATAAAACTGTTTCGTTCATTGGTTCTAATTTGAAACCTATGCTTTCCTATGAAGTGTACGTTATATAGAAGAATTCGCCGTGTTTGTTCCTGTCAGTATCTTAATATGTGTTTTAACATGATATTTAAAACTTCTTTTTTCGCATAGTTCATTTATTTAATTATGAAAAATGGATTGTAAACTAGTTTTATTAGTTTTTAAATTCTTTTCGAAGCTCATGGAACAATCGATAATTGGTGATTATTGTTAATTGCATTTTCATTGCAATCTGCTTTTAAAAAAAAGGTAGTCATTCAAAGTCTATTAATTTTTCTTTTATGTTGAAACAAATTCACTATCAGCAATCTCGAATATCCTTTGATTACTGTTTTTTTTTTTTAAATTCAAAATGACTCCTTAGTAAAACCACTTAAATCCATTTTTTTGAAATAGGAGATTGAGGGTTTTAAGTCTCCATTCAATACTCCATCAACTGTCACAAGGTGAATTCCTGATTCAGCCTTATTTGCCAGAAATTAGAATATGAAAAGACAACCTAAGTCCATTTCCAAACGTTTTTGTAGAACTTAAAATCGTGATATCTCGAAAAACGTTAAATGGGCAATAATGCAGTTTCCCGGGCCGCAAAACTTGACGACGGATTCTTATAAATTTGGCTAAAATAAATCAAAAATGAAGAAAACAATTTACAACAATTTATGGAGTTTTTGCTTAGTTTTCGAGATATCGATTTTTAAATGTTGTATCGACAACGTCAATTAATTTGGTAATAAAAGGACGCGATGGTGGTCACGCCTAACTTGCTATTTTCTCTTGAAAAATAGTTGGGATGGATTTCTTTTTATTTTGGGGCCTCTGCCCCCAAACTCTCGCCGGGGCTGCACTCCCCATGCTCTACTTCCAAGACAGTTGCGAGCAGCTGCCAAAACTTCGCAGTTTCAAAAATGGCCGCTTTCACAAAATTTATCTTCCATAAGAAATAACATTGTAGTCGTGTTACTAAAATCCAATTTTTCTCGAAAGTTAAGCGAAAACTCGGAAAATTATACTCCTCATTTTTGTTTTAATTTGGCGAAATCTATAAGGATCCGTTGTCAAATTTGGCGCCCGGAAAAGTGCAGTATATCCTCAGAATGGACTTCGTGACTTTACTAAGGAGCCAAAGAATGAAAAACGATGTATTTTTTTAATTTAAAAGTTTTTCTGTAAAACTTTAATTTTTTCACTATGTTGTCGGGGCTAAAATTTGGGTTCATTCCGTTATAATTTTTATAAATTTGTTTATTAGTTGTTACCCAATAGCTATTTGATAAAAATAATGGATAGAGACAAAAACGTCCCTAATTGGGTTGGATGCTATCCATTTCGAGGTCCCTACCCAACTTCAGTTTTAAATTATAATTTCTCTGAAATTATTCATTATTTGTTGATGATTTTTTTTAATTTTCTGCAAAAGGGCTTTATTGATAAATCTATCTAGTTTGAGATGATTTATTTATAGGTTTTTGATATATTTAACCTCGAGAAACAACTTTTCAGACTATTAATAATTTATTGACTATTAATAAGTCGCACAAATTGTCTATTGTTCCATGAGATTTGAAAAGTATTTACGCAAACACTGATTTTGAGGGTTGAAGTGGAAGAATAAATAAAAATTATGCCAAATATGATGCATTTATAAAGTGTATACTTCAAAAGATATCGAGAAATTCAATGAAAATGACTGCCCCCCATTATCTTCAAAACTAATGAACCTAATTTTTTTTAAAAAATTCCAAATATAAGTTTATACTCGAAAGTTTCTTGGAAAAACTTACTCATATCAGCGCATAGGCGATACGAGTATTTTTTTTAAATAAGAATATTATCTTGGCAACAATGCCATAATTATAAAAGTTTGTTTCTTTTCTAAATTTTATCACTAAACTAGTTCGGATATTTTTTTTATTCAATCGTCCTTATGTTCTTACATTTTCTTATCGTTTACAATCAAAAGTTGAGAATTTATTTCTCTGTTGCATTTTTAGTTATCTTTTTATTTATTAGTTTCAGTAAAACAAAGTGTTGTAAATATCCCAATTGTAGTATGAAACATTTGTACTCTGAGTTTTATTCACACTTGGTCAGTGTTCATAATAAAATATATAACTTATGCGAAAAAAGAATTTTTTTAAATTCCATGTTAAAACACACATTCTTACGGCAGTTTATTGTTGATAGAAACAAACACACAACTTACCTTCTTTTTAGAGCCTTATTTAAACAAAAAAATTAATAAAAATTTTATTTAGGGACCACCACCAAATCTACCACATAATCAGTCGCAACCGCCTCAATAGCAGCGATTGTAATCTCGTTTTAGTGTCCAAAATTAAAAAAAAAGAACTACAGTATCACGCCGACCATAAATTAAATCATTTTCATCGTTATATTAAAAGAAAATATTGACATTTCATCGCTATCATGAATCGCGACAAAATCGCCGTCGTTGGAACAATAGCGGTCGCCTTCATTCGTTTTCATACTTCTCATATACATAGTAATATTTATTTTTAATAAGAAAATAATAATAGTAAAAATAGGTTTAAAAAATGAAGAGAAGAAGGAACATTACAAAATTATGCGTAAACGATTATAGAAAGAAAGATTAGGGCGTGGGAGGCTGTGTGAGAGAAAATTTTGTTTGTTGTGTTTCATTTAAAAAAAAATGTGTATAGGATTTAACGAAACGTAATTGTATAATTGGAGTGACTGAATATAAGTAAAAATACACAGAAGAGACATTTTGTGTTGCGCAAATTATTATATTAAAACAAAATTTTTTTTTCTTAAAATCGTATATATATATATTATATTATATTCGTTTTCATCGTAGACGGTGACGAAAGTTCTTACCGTTTTTTTAACAATTTACGTATTTAGTAAGCCATTGACGAGAATTTTTGTTCTCCAACAAATGTATTAAGCCCTAAAAATATAAATTGGAAACAGAAGCAAGGCTATGTTAATGGGAGAGGGGATATCATAATTGTCCCGTTACTTAAAAGATCTGATTGGCTTGATGTTTGATCAGATCGTTAACTTAAAAAGGGTAAATCCTAAATGTGGAAATTTAGTGAGTAAATCCTTGCGGAGATATAATAGGTATGTTCTAAATGAAAGTAAAAACGTGCATTGTACGGTACAAATCATACGCAATGCAAGAAATTTATGCGCAGCTTATAAAAAGTTGGCACAATTTTTATATCGCGCATGGCTTGTAGCACACAATGTATGATTTAATTTTCATTTGGAATATATCTAATATATACACACTCCTCCAATTAAGTTCAGATTTATAAAAATCAATATCTCGATATCGAATTTTCGACAAGAAATTTGTATAAAAATTTGTTTCTTTAACACAATAAAATGTATATCTTACATGCCCAAATAACTATTGGATCGAAAAATCACAAACCCCACAATGAAATTATAATGAAATATACTAAATATATTTTTATAGAAATTTTTTGGTTGGAAATTCTTAATCGAGTTTCCGGGTTTTCTTTATCTGACTGTTCTGAGACATCCTATATAACGTAACGTAGCTTATGCTTCTGGTTTAAAAATAATAATTTCTATCAAGAAATTGGATTATCAAAAGTATCAATGCCAATTGTGAATATTTTTTTAATACAAATTTCTAAAATACATTATATAAATTTATATATAGATAAATAACAAAATTTTAAAAAAGAAAATTATTTTAGAAAAAAATATTGAAACGATATTTTTTTCATTCTCAAGATGTGTTACTTTTTCTTTTTATATTAATTATATTAATTATCTTTATGAAAAAAAATCTTCTGCAATATTTTATTCAACTTTTTAAAGAAAAAAATAAGTATTTTATTAACCTGTTGGATTTTATCACAGGAAAAATGGTATTTTAATTGTATTTGTTTTATTAATCTTTTTTTTTATAAAGAACCTATTTATTGTTTTTTCTTTATTAGATCCCTAGTTTCTTCTTCCAAGTTGATTGCTTTTTAAATAATTGAATTTACTGAACGAATTAGAAATTTAAACACGGCCAAATTGTATTCGTACGATCGATATTATTTTCGATCGAAAACTGGATACTGTACATATAATTGAGACAATAAATAATATGTAGACTAGAAAGACAGATTTTTTTCGTTTTTTTAAAAAAAAGATTTGTTTTATTAAATTCAATTTATTTTAAAAATGCAAGTCAAACATTGAATTTTGAATACGTACTTTTTTTAATTGTATTTAACTACAGTATACTTGTATGATGAGTTGTTTTTAGTGATTTAAACGTTTTGTCATCGTTTTTGTATGCATTTTTCTTGGGAAAATCCAAGAAAAATTCATGCGACAGCACAAAAAATTTGTACTTATATAAGCTGCCATTATTTTGATTTTTTTTCTCTTATTTAAAAGAATCAAATATCGCAAATGCCAATATTAAAGTAAAATTGAAACACAAGTCTCTCTATTGAGAGAAAGAGAACGATATGCGAATTATCTATATTATTGTATTATTTTTTTATTTTAGTTGAAACGTTACGTTAAAAAATATTTTACTTCTACTATTATTATTACTAGTATAAGATCTATTTGTATAACAAAGCATTGATTAGTAGAGCTATTACGTATGGCGTGTAACTAGAAAAGTCGTCGTGTTTTGTCGTGTCGATTCTATAATATGTCGTTTAAGGTATTCTGTAAGCTCTACGACACGCTAAAGTCAATCGATTTGATAAAAGTCGATTTATCAACGTTTCAAACTATGTCGTATTGGGTGTTTATTTATTAGGCTCTATCGTTGAATTTGGCTTGAAACGGGTTTTAATTGAATCTAGGAATTTAAAATTCTAAATTTGCTGCGGAATTAGACAAAATTAACTCAAATGTAGATAAATGAAGAAAATAAAATTTATCGTTCGTAGTCTTATAGGAATTTTAACGAATTAAAAATTCAGAAGACATTTAGCATATCTTCAAACCAACATTGTAAAAACACTTGCGACGCATGTGTCAAATTCTATCTAGTTATCTAGTACACGAAAATCAGTTTTCGAACTGGATTTACTTTGTCACAATTTCGATATGTTTGTGATAGCTTCCAATTAAAGCATCGAATTATTAGCGTACTTAGAAACCGAAACTTTAAAATTTCAACGTCCTAAATTTATTTAAAACCAACTTCAAAATGCTCAAACAAATCTATTTATTACGAATTCAACGATTGCCAATTGAAACTAATTTAATTTATTTATTGTTATTGCAATGTATTTAAATTGCTTTAGATTCAAAAATGAACAGTATTGAAATGTTTGTATCAGAAGAAGGGATAATGCAAATTTTGAAACAATTAAAAAACATAACGTGGAGATTTATAAGAAACGTTATATCTTAACATTTTATCTAATCCTTGAAATTTGCTTTGTGGAAAGTAACTCAAGGAGTTTTTTATACGTTAACGCTCTTTCTAACATTTCTTATTTAAACCAGTTTCATTCGCGTTGAGTTTTAAATCATGCAATATTTAAATTTTGGATCACTTCGTATACTACCCGATTGTCACGATCGATTGTTGAATCGTCCGTTTGTAAAAGAAGTTAAAATTTAAATCTACTTGCAAGTGTAGTAGCAATTCTCAATAGATTTATATACCTTTGCGTCGTTTCTATTTTTCAAGTCAAAAAGACGTTCATTTGGCCTAGATTTTATCAAAAACTCAATTTAACTGCTTTTGCAAATGGACGATTCAAATATTCTGCAAATAATATAAGAAACAATTGATCGTTTGTTTCCGTGACAATTGAATAGTAAACGAAGTGATACGAAATTCAAATATTTCATTCGTCATCGGTCAATTTAAAATGCAAAAAAAAAAAATACATAAAAGCTAATGACCAAGTAATTGAAGCACTTTAATAAGAAAAAAAAAACAAGGGGTGATACTATTACAAAAATTTAATCTTCTTAACTTAATCTTTTTAATCGAACATATTTTAGTCTTCACTTCGTTGAAATATATTATAATTCAATATAAAGAATACATTTTGGGCTTATTCCAAAAACATTAATTTTGCTTTTGCAAATGGGCAATACATTACAGAATATCAATAAGAAACGAGTATTGTTGTAGAATGTAGATTAACACACACACATACTATATCGTGGAGCGACAGCTAACAATATACGAGCAGAGAGAAGATACGAGTTTGAATTGCCGCTTCATTTGACTAGTGACACGTCTTACGAAATAGAAACGAATGTTTCAATTCATAGTTAACAACAATTTTTGTAGAATTTTATTTTTTTTTTTTAAATAATTGAAACGTTCGGTGCTTTAATATACGTAATATATGAATACCTTATAAATAATTTAAGTAATTTTTTTCATCATTTTAAAATTAAAAAAAAACCTTTTTACAATTGTTAATTTTAGATAATTAGTTTATGATTTAAAAAAACAGTTAATTTTAAGAGAGAATGAGACAAATTTTACAAATCTTAAAACTAACGGGAATGTTTTTTTACTCCATTACAAGAATAGTTCAATTTCTTTAAAAAAAAATATTTATTTCCCTAATACTTGTAAATAGTTAAATTCAACAAATTCAGAATTTTATTTTTTAATTTTCCCATTCTTTTAAATAATTTTGGTACTTAATTGATGTTTTTTTTTTTTTTTTTTTGGTTGTAATTGATTTCTATTTTCCGTTCATTCCATACACAAGAAAATTGATTTATAACGAATCAGGCAGCAAACGTTTAATTTGGCAGCAAGCGATGTAAAATTGCATGATTTTTTTTATTTTTTAAAGGCAGCCACTTTGTAAAATGAAGGGAAAAATAATCATCACCGTCTATTAAAAAAAAAATGCACATAAAAAACGGAAAAATTTAAGCATTATACTTAAAAACTAAGAGAGTTGTAAAATAAATTTAATTTACATTTTTACGAAATTTAAATAATAATATAATTATATTTCATGAACATATAAGTTAACAAAATTTAAAGAAAAACACTTAGGGAAAATCATTTAATAAATTTAACTTAAAATATATATAAATTTTTAAAAATAAAGTTGAAAAACTGCGATATGAACATAAAAAGATAAGTTTAGTTTAAGATAGTGACAACATTCAGATAATATTATTATTATACAACAAACAAATTATTATAACTAAAAAATATGTAAAATATACAATACAGTAAGTACATAATACATGTGCCATTTTTCCATAAAATTGAGTTTTTTTTTGTAATTTTCCTATGTTGAAATAAAGGGTATTGTTAAATATATTTCATATTTCCACAGGACGTCGCTATAAGAGAGTAACCTGTCAATGTGATTGAATTGAAAACCAAAATATGAGGTCTAAGTATGTACATAAAAACAATTGCTGTGCATTAGTCTCGAAAATTCTTGAAGATGACTCGACATATTTGAATAATTCTTTGTTTTATTCGTCTAAATGGTCTAAATTTAGGAATGATTTAAGAGAAAAATAGTTAGAGAAAACACCATAGGAACAGCTGCATAATAAAAATAATAATAATTAGCTTCGGATTACTGACAAAAGCTTCATGGAGCATATAACAAGAGAAACATCTCTGTTAAAGAAGTAAATGCGAGTATGAATAAGGGTTGAAATATATTTTTTTTGTACGGGCAGTATAGTGATTTTGTTCTATAACGTACTGTCAATCGCTCTCTTTGTAACTGACATCGCTGATCAGCTCAAAGCTGGTGCTGGAGTGTCGGTAAATCCTGGAGGACCTGGCAAAGCATAACCGAGTCAAACTTGGTTGGGTGCCGGGGCATAAAGGAGTTGAGGGAAATAAAGAAGCTGATGCTTGCGCAAGGGCTGGTTCGATGACCCCACTCATGGGCCCGGAGCCTGGAGTGGGGATCACCAAATCTGCTGTCAAAAGAGCGATGAAAAGTCGGCTGAAACGGCAGCAAAACAAATACTGGCAAGAAATTCCTGGCCAGAAGCACAGCAAGAGAATGATGGGGAGAATCTGCCCCTCGCTCACAGCTGAGGTTCTTCGGCTGGAAAGGAACCAACTCAGGACAATAACAGGGCCGATAGCCGGACACTGTGGACTGAGGAAGTATCTGCAGACTATTGGGGTGTCTCAACGAGACCTCAATTGGGGAGGAAAACGCGACCCATGCCATTTTGACTGCAAAGCCCTCACAAAGTGGTGACACCTGTATGAGATAGATGACGCCCAAAAAGGCTCAAATCGCGCGAGCCTAGTACAGGGACTGCTTCTGCTAGGCAGAATGCTGAACCTGGAATAAGCAAAAATCCTTACACAGCAGGGATAAATGAGCAGAACAGGAGTACAATAAGCCTTAGGCTGCAGTGCGGGGGGGGACGAGCCCTAACCTGGTTTTCTGCTAATGGGAAAAAAAAATTGACAGAGCCACGACGACTTTTATGGAACTATTTAGTCAGTATTTTTATTTCAAGAACGTTTGAATTATTAGAGATAATTAGAGGTGTACATCCTAAATTCTTATCTAAAATCTATAAGTAAATTACTTTCAAATGTTTAATAGCATAGTTACTATTCACATCATGTGATTGTGAGAAATTGTCATTATTGGGAACTGACAAATTGAGTCACGCAGTCTGGTTGGAAAAAATTGAACTAACAATAGCTTACAACAGTAAATACAGTTAGCATCAGCAATAAATTTTATACAACTAATTAATAAGAAAAAACATTAAAATGGAAGTTGGATTGTATACAGAACGCAAGAAATGAAAAAAAGAGTGTCAGAAGAATTTTGAAGGTTGGTAATCATTCAATGTTTTAAAATATTTTTTTTATTATTTATTAATTTCATAGGGGTTTTCTTTCACGTAAGAAGTTTGTTTACAAAGCGCGGTAACTACGGTCACATTTTTATCACTTTTTTCGCTGTTTATTCCGCATTTAATTAAATGTCCAACTGATAACATTTGTTCTGCATCGTGTATATTTTCTTATTTTGGGTTGTTATTCGTCCAAGTAAATATATATTAAGTAATTTAATTTTTATCTGCGATATTTAGTAGTATTTTATTTATTTACCTTACTATCATCTGGATTCTGGATTATGCATTTAAAAATGTAAACTACTACCTGGCATGTTTTTTAAACCCCGCCTCCGCCTTCCCAATATCATCATTAATTGTTATTATTTTTTATATCTAATCTATAAAAATCAATTTTTGTTTGTTCGTTTTCTTTGTTGAAATATCGTTAACCACAAACAAGTTCATAGTTTCAGTAGGATACCTCTTAACCAATCCAATTGAAATGCCTAGGTGTAATAAACAAAGTAAGTAAGAAAAATTAAGTATAACTGATGTGGTAACTTTTTAAAACGGACATGATAAACTTTATATCCAGAAAAAATGTACGGTTTCTATGGGGTACTTTTAAATGTAAGCTTTTGTTGATGGGTTTGCGCTTCTCTCACACAAGAACAGAGCGGTAAATATAAGCAGGATTTTTTATATAAAATTAGTTAATAAAACGAGACAAAAAATCCAAAACGATGAATGACCTTGTGGGATAAATTACTTCTAACATAAACAAAAAAACTAATATTTTAAAAAAAAATTTGTTAGAGATAAGTATATTAAATTTTAATATAACACATTAAACACAACAACTCGTACAGTTTTATGGGAACCTTGATTGAAACTCTTTTTTTTTATTTCTCTTTTTTAGCACGATCTGCATAGTGATGCAATAAGTGCTCTTGTTCTTTTGGTTAATTGTGATTTGGAGCTGTCCCATTAGACTACTCCAGTTTGTATTTTCTTTTTTTTCCTAGTCCTGAAACCGGTCAGGGAGGTCCGTGGGGTTCCATCTTTGGAGTCGGCGTATTGTCTGGCTGTTATCTAGAAGGTTCACCGCTAAATTGTTGGGATGGTCGTCAAGCTTCTCCAGATACTTTATGCTGCGTTTTTGAATTTCCTGTCTTACAGTTGGCATATTTGTGTCGTCATGGATCTTGGTATTGTTTATATACCAGGGAGCATCTATTATTTGTCGTAGTGTTTTTGACTGGAATCTCTGGAGAATCTCGATGTTAGAATTGGATGCAGTGCCCCAGAGCTGAATACCATAGGTCCAGATGGGCTTCAATATGGCCTTGTAGATTAGGAGCTTGTTCTCCACCGACAATGAGTTTGATTTTCCCATCAGCCAATACATTTTTTTGTATTTTTTGTTCAACAGCTCTCTAGTTTTTTTTATATGGGCTGCCCATGTTAGTTGCTTATCCAGATGCATGCCCAGGTATTTAACAGTGTCTTTTTGTGGCAATTCTGCACCGTTTATCACCACTGGGGGACAGGTATTTCTGCGGGTTGTAAATGTTATATGGGCGGACTTGCTGGTGTTGATTTTTAGTCGCCACTTCTCACTCCATTGGACTATTCCATCCAAGCAACTTTGGAGCCTTTCGGTAGCTTTTTGTAGTGTTTCTGCCGTCGCTACGATTGCAGTGTCGTTCACAAATGTGGCTGTTAGTGCTTCGCCATTCATTGGGATATCAGCCGTGTATATCAGGTACAGCAGTGGACCCAGCACGCTATCCTGAGGAACGCCCCCCCCCCCTAACAGGCCGTAAACTAGTCGTTGCGTTTTTCACTTTTATCTGGTAAAAACGACTCTCCGGATATGACGACAATACTTTGAAATAGTCCGGGATCTCCTTCACGGTTTTATAGAGGAGACCCTGATGCCATACTCTGTCGAACGCCTGAGAGACATCGAAGAACGCAGCTAAGCAGTAGATGAAACTCTTAACGCTCAAAAAAGTTATTTAGTGTTCAAATTTATTTTAATCGTGACTTTTATTTTACGTTATCTATACTTATTTGCTAAGAAAAATATCGATGAACTGCAAAAACCAAAATTTCAAGGTTGAAAAATATGTAAATCCCTTAATCGGATTAAAAATAGAATTGAAAAAAAGTAAGTAAAAGTGTTATAGTAGTAAATTACTTAAATTAAATAATTGAAAAATTAAATTTTTAAAAGTTATCGAGTTTCTTCTTTTTGTTTATTTCGGGTCGCATAAACAACTATGGTCTTTAGCGACCATCGAATCCGAAAGCCTTTGAAAAACAATCTTGGGCTTGCATTAGGATTCGAACCCAGGACCACTGGCGTATAGGGCAACTGGGCAATTATCTATTCAACCTAGTTAATCTAGAAAGATGATTCCGGTACATTGTCTATTCGGTCTATTAATAGGATTCATAGATAGAGTATCATTTTTTAAGACAGGGATGGGTTTACTTTTTGTCTAGTTTTACATAAACGAAGTCACGGTTAGCAGCTAGAAACACCAAAGATGCATAAAATCATTAATTAAATAATTAAGTATTAAATTTCAATTTATCTTTGTTTCTATGTGTCTTTTTATCCTTTTTATCTTTTCTATCTCTATTCAATTTATTTCATTTATTTAAATTTAAAAATTGCATTTAAGACATTAACTGATAGGTGGCACTACACAACCATTGACCAATGAGTCTACCAGTCGTTTGTTAGTTCGGTTAGCTCCTTGTTAGCAATTTGTAAAAATGTGAAAATTTAAATCAAGTAAAACAAATCTTGGTAGGTCATTGATTTCTTATCATTAAAATGTAATATTATATCGTTATCGTTGAATTGATTTCAATCAAATGTAATTAAAAGCCACACTTCTCAATGAAAAGCCAAAATTGATTATCAAACAGAATTAATTAAATGTATATCGTAGGCATTTTATTATCTGGAGGAAAAAGGTCAGTTAGAAATTGGTAAAATATATTGGCGATATCTCAATCCTCTCTATTAATCCAACCAATTTATATTTCAATTAATTTTCGTCGTAATTTATTTGGAAATATCACGCAAATCAGTTTTGCTTGTTTGCATGTCTCGTTAAAAAAGCCTAAAACTAAAAGAGCAAGAGGTATATCGTTGGTCTTTTAATGAAGCAAATTGATGGAATAAATCGTTTAATTTCGTCATTTTTTCCTTATCTTATCAAAATGTACGGAAGTGATGAATGATTTTTAAGTAGAATTGTCAAGATGTGAGATGCTACTGTAAGAAACAGCGTCATAAAATCACACCATTCACTAGTTTTACTACGTCGATTCCGATAAATGAATGGGAAAATAATTTAATAATAATAAAAAAATATTATTAAATCGATAAATATTTTCGTGAGGCATTTTATTTACTCTGTTAAGTTGTTATCATCGACGACAATAATAAATCATACTGATAGCATGATTTATAATAATTTCATTTATTATCTGTGATTATATTAGGAAAATAGAATTTTTCTTTGGAAAATCAAATAAACTCAATCTATTTACATTTGAATAAAAATGAAAATTGTGTCATTACTATTCTATTAATATCGTAATTGAGGTCGATTTTAAAACAAAAAGTTTTATATAAATTCATTTTATATTATGACGCTAACATGAAAATATTTAGTTTTCTTATGTTAGTTTAAGGTAAGTTTAAAAAAAAAGAATTAGTAAAAGGCTCACGCATAGTTTGTTTAAAGTAAGAGTTGTGTAATCATAAATTATTATAGCTTACTAAAGATTCACTATTTGACTTGATTTTAAAGTTACTAACTTAAATTTGACTTGAAATCAAATCATACTCGAGTCAATTACATACACATAGGTAAATATTAAACCAACTCAAGCATTGACTTCACAGATTATTTTATTTTCAGGTCTAATATCAAGTACAACTCTTTTAAAATATTTTCTTAATATATTTATAAATCCAACAAATGTTATAAGGTTAATATTACAAATTAAAAAAAAAACTCTTTATAGCTCATCATTGGTTCAATAAGGGTAGGTACCCTATAAAGAGAGCTAATCTAGTCTTATATAATATTGATAAATAAGAGGTTGGTTTTTATTTTGTTTACTGTCGAACCTGAATAAGCGAGAATCCAAAAGGCTGTGATCTTTTTCTCGCTTGGTAAGGTTTCTCTTTAATCCAAATTTATATCTTATAAAAGTACATAAATGGCCTTTCTCACCTTTATAAGCTTAACATTACGTTTTGAGGTCCCCAGAATCCAAAAAAGTTGTTATTAGAAAAATGTTTGCGTGTGTGACAACGATATTGTATCGATTTTCTTTTACCGAATTTCGCCATAATAGGAAGGTTGCCTTTATATATCATCTAGTTGTGCCGCGAAACTTTTGGTTGAAATCGATTGATCGACAGCTCCATGTTATTCCGTGGGATTTTAGCCTTTCCAAATTTTTTCGAAAACGACTGCAATGATTTTTTAAAACTTACAATTAGTATAGTTCTTAGACGTGTTAATACCTAAAACTTTTATTTGAAACTTTTTCTGGGAAAAATAGAAGTCAGAAGGGTGCTGGGGTAGAGGGTAGGAGTTTGTATGCATAGAGGCTATATTGTATAATATATTAAATGTAGTTCTGTTTATAGAGATATTCATGTATTATTCTATTTATTATATTCGTTCTAAATAATCGTGGGGTTTATTTATGTTCTTTTAACCAACATCGAGTTTTGTAAAAGAAAGTAATGTGACGCCTCGCAGCAGATATTTTTAAAGATGTAGGTATTCAAAAATTAAAATTTTAATCAAAAAAGTTATAGGAATTTAGCCGAAACAGGAACTAGGGAAAAAGTTTCATAAAAAAGTACTACAAATTTATACCTTTGAACAATTTATGAAAAATTCGTTGCACTATAGAAAACTAAACGAATGTCAAAACTTTTTTTAAAAAGTTACGCTTAGGATATTAAAAGTTGAAACAATTGGTTTCTGTATATTCTCACCTACACTTACAAATAGAAATTCATTATAGACCAGAGCTAAAGCCTTTAAAAATGGTAAAAAGTGAAAAAAAAAAATAGTAGGATGTAACCCATTTGAAAAGGAAGGGAATATAACAAAAATGAAAGGAAAAATAAATTACGGTCGATCTGAGGTCGGGAAGTGGAAAAGGTCATTATCGATCTATCGAGGTATCGATCTATCGAGGTATCGATCTAGGTCTATTAAGCCAAGTGCTTGAAGTTTACTTGAATTTTACTTGATATTTTGATTTGTGAATGAAAAAACTTGCAAATATGATCCTTTCTTGCTTGTACTTGACCCGGTTTGACATTTGAATACCAATATTTGATAAGTGTTTGATTTGATTTTAAGTCAAATTAGTCCAAGTAGTTTGAAATTCAAATCAAGTAACATTAAAATCAAGCCAAGTAGTGATTCCCTGTCCACAAAAAACGCTTATCTGATTTGATTTGAGATTGAATTAATCCAATTACTGGATTTTATTTATTTAAAAATTATATTTTTATAGATAATTATTGAAAATTCAAGTTAATGAATTTTTGAGAGAAAAACTGTTAGATTATTCGTATTGTTTCGGTTGTGTATAATTTATTAAGAAGCCCGACCAATGAGTTAATGTTGCCGAAATAATTCAACAAGTTTCTTTTTTAACAGGTGGCAATATAAACATCAAAAGCTTAACGTAAAAATTTTAATGTGAATAAAGCATGCGAGAAAATCAACAACGATTGTTTGTCAAGGAAAGCCGGAAGGAAAAATTTTAAGTATTTTATTGTTATTTTGGAGGTATTTCGTGAACTAATTGCGTTGTACTAGATTGAAATTTTGGAATTTTTCTCGATCGATATCGAGCCCCGAAAGGAATGTTTTGGAAAGGTATTTCATGGGGATTCCCTGTGTTAATGACCAGCGACCTTTGTACCGATTTTGGATGGTAATTTATAATATGGGCAAACCCTCAATCGATAATAACGCATAATTAAGACATCAGAAATTTTCAATTTATTTTCTTTTCAATACATTTCAATGGAAAATACCACCATATTGTTTCTTTTAATTTATTTGTATCTACTTTTTATAATCAGAATTAAATCGTGTGAAAAATTTCGTGCCGCTCGAATGAAATACGAGCAAAGTTTACTTGAAGTAAAAAAAAAGAATAAAAAATGCAACCTATACAAAGCAATAACCCAAACAAAAATATTGAATATATAAGGAAAAATTCTCGTGAGATCTGAAATTCTAGACTCGATATGAAATGCATCTATCCATATATTTGTTATTATTATTATTTTCTTTTGCCTTGCATGACTTAAAAATAGATTGCGCTCACTTTTCACGGTCACTGGCACAGCCAATTTTCCTCGGCCCGGCTTGCAATCGGTGGCAAAACGGTGGCCGTTTGCCTTTGGTTAATTGTAAAAAAATAAAAACACTAATAATTTTATTGTTTATACGAATTTTTTTCGTCCCCGTTCGGGGTCACTTCAGCTTTCAACTCTGATTATATTCAAATTTTCGAGTTAACTAAATCAATAACAAAAGTCTATAAAAAGGTTTTTACTCGGGTTACATAAATTAACGACGATTTTTTTCTTCTTTTAGTTCTCAAAGTAGAATCCTTGTACAAAGTTGTTATTTTTCTTTTGATAAACTCCCACGAGGAATTGACAAAGAAAAAGTGGGTAGTGATTTCGACACGTGAAACCGAATCAACACGTGTTGAACACGTGGTTGAAATCAATCTGAAAACCATTGAATTTTTCTTTATGCTTTTCAATTTTCAAATACAAATAGATATATTTTTTCTTTTGCATTTTTATACCTTATTATCTTTAATGCTTTTTTTTCTTTGTCGAATTTCATATAGCCCTCGAGTTTTTTTAACCATTAGGTAAATCTCTGTAGCTTTTTATGTATAAGATCATTATTTTCTATACTTTCAATAGCTAATCAAATTACGGACTAATACAAACTTAAAAATATTTTTTAATTTTACCCCTTTTTTAAATATTTTGATGTTTTTTTTGGACATTTAAAGCCATTTATTAACATCTAAGGTTATAACATAATACATAATATTTAGAAAATTTCTGTAAACTACTAATTGTTAGGAAATCTACGATTCAACGGGAATCGAATCGAGCACTACTAATGCATGGAATGAATATTTAAAAGATCTAACTGCCAGAGCCGTAACGTGGTTGGTGTGAGCAGTGCCCCAGCACCAAACATCAAAAAATAAAAATGTCGCATGATAAAAGCGACGAATATAAAGTTGCTCTTCTAACCTCTCAAAATTTTTAGTAATGTATATCTAGTTCTATGATTTGCCAAAATATTTAAAAAATGAATATAAGGCGGAGGGGGAGCATTTTAGCCTTTCGCACTGGGCACCGTAATATCACGCTACGGCTCTTATTTTGTTTAAATGGTTATTTACTTTGCCATATTAAAGCTTTATATTTATAGGGGTGTAGGTATAAACCGCACTTTTTTTAAGACGACTTTTGTAGAATTTGTTAGTTTTTAATTTCGTTGTACCTATATTCAAAATAGTATTCTGTGAAATTTGGTGGATAATGCTATGAAGTCCTTAAAGTTCAATGCTTTCCTTATAGTATAAGATATAACCTGAAGTTCAAATTTACTTTTATAAAATACGTTTGGAATACGTTATCAAATATTAACTGCCGTGGATATTTTTCCAAAAATATTCTCTTCTAGATGCAATTTTTTGTCTAGTCTAGACTATTATTGCATTTCGTCGTTTAAGTGCTATAACACTATGTAACTCAAAAAAATCGGTAAAGAGGATAATAGAACTAAAGGTGCCGTTACAAGTGACGATAAGCGTACTAAGTGGCAGTTTTTTTATACTGAATATTGATTATTTCTGATCCTATATTGTAGTATCTAAATCTATTAAAAACTCGGATATCATATGCAAAAAGTGTTCCCTATTGTATTTCTTACAATTTCGATATAAATATCAAACTAAATTTAAGAGGAATGTTAAATTTCTATATTTAAAAGGTTGCTTTTCTATTTATACGTGTTAAATTATATATAGGATGTTGTCTAACTCATTTGCCAAATGATACAGTTGATTGCAGAGAGGGGCAAATATTTTCCTATTCTTTCGAAATTTTTGAATCAATTACCTATTAAATTTACTAATAAAACCACCGTCGTTTTGAATTAAATTTAATAATTGACGTACAATTAGAAATTTCGAAAGAATGGGAAGATATGTAGTTGCTCCTCTCAGCATTCAGCTGTATCATTTGCCTAACGAGTTAGACATCATATAATTTAACACATATAAATAGAAAAGCAACATTGTAAATAAAGATTTATTTTTCTTCTTAATTTAAGCTGAATATTTTTCTACCTTAGGTACCTTTTACACCTTTTACTAAAAGTGCTGTCAAATATGACTAGAGTGGCGCTAGCTGGCATACACGAAGCTAATAAAGCTACTTTTTTAAATTAGGTGTTTTTTTTTGTTCGCATCTGGTTATTAGCGACCAGGGAATCCAAAAACCCATTAAAAAAATTTTGGATTTGGGGTTCAACCCTAACACCCTAACACATATTCCCTACATGGCCTAGTTACGTGGTGTTAGAAACTAATTGAAGATTTAAAAAATACAGATTTAAAATGAGTCGACTATATCCCGAGAAAATTATGTTATTGAACTGAAACTTTCCATTTTAATTCTCAAAAAGTTTAGGTAAGGCATCGTTAATGTGTCAAAGATTAGATTTGAATTTTTCATGACGTAGATTAACGCATTAAAATTGATTTGATACTCACTACGTATGTCTTTAGATTGTAATAAATAAAGAGAAAGATTTTCGATACCTGTAGGTATTTTGGTATTATTGATAGAATACTACAGTACCTGTATGTGACATATATCACAGTACATTGTTCACTCATTTTCTCATTTTTTATTTAAATCATTTAAATGATTTACATAATTATGTCGAATTTATATCACTTCAAGATAAGTTTGTTGTATTATTTAAGATTACAATACATATTTATTAAAATGCTATACTTAATGTTTTTGCCAATTTCCTGTTGAAAAAAAATCATTTGGTAAATGTTATGTAAACAAAATATGACGTGCTCATGCTTCAAAAATGTTATATTTACTTCCCTTGCTTTATGTTGTAACGAAAGAAATAATATGTGATATAGATAATATTTATTTCCCAGAGCAGCTCAATAGTTCTACACAGGATTGTTTGTCTTTTTAGTAAATTTTCGTTTTTATATTAAGTTACAGTGAATTTGTGTACTGGCATCACGATAAGTTTTACACAATTTTAGATATTTGAAAATATACTTTCACTAGTGAGAATATATTTTCACTAGAAATACAGATTTACTGTACCATATACCTATCACAAAACAATACTATCTTCTTATTTTTATAACACCAAATTAAATTTTAAATTTACAAGTACAAATTTCTCTTTAAAAAACTGCCACGAAAATCATTTGCCTATTATGAACAAATATTTGTAATGATTATTTTATAATCCTAATAATCTAGTTAAGTGTATTTATATTGTTATAAGAAAAGTAAGGTACTGTAAAATTAATGTGACTTTAATTAGAAGATATTTCAATTTTATTGATGAGTCTTAACTCATAATCAATAAACATTTTATCTCTACTCTGCCTATTATCTAAAGGCTCGTTCACACGCTTCAACTTGAGTTGAACGATAATTTTCAATTTTTTAGACCGTAGCGGGGTAAGCGACGCGAGAAGTGAAGCACAAGCGAGTTGAATGGGAAGCAAATTGAGCAGAATCCAAAGAAAACTGATCAACAAAAGTTTGACTCAGTCAAACACACTCGCGTTCACTTCTCGCGTCGCTTACCCCGCTACGGTCTAAAAGATTGAAAGTTATCGTTCAACTCAAGTTGAAGCGTGTGAACGAGCCCTAATGTTGACCATTCAACATTCACGTGCTTTGTGATGTTTTGCCTATACCTTAGGTAACCAATTTTAATTTTTTACCTATTTTATTTTTAATATCTATACTTATATATCTATAACTATACTTGTTGAAATATAGTTCATTTTTTTCATTATGCTGAATCCCCTTTAGAATGTTATTATACTGCAAGAATCAAACATACGAGTACCGAGTTTATTTGATTTACATAAATAATAGGGGAAAGTAGGGTATTTGAGAACACCTAATTTAAAATATTCTTAGTTAATTAAACAAAAATAACAAATATAATAAACGTTTATCATAACATAAACATTACTTACTTACTTACATTACTTATATAATTTAAAAATGTGAAATCAAAATTTTTTTAAATTAACATAATAATAATAAAAATATAAAGAATTTAAAAAATATTGCCATTCCTTTTTCCCTGGTAGTGTGTGGGGTAATTGAAATCAATCCACGGGGGAAATAGAAACTAAGTTGGGTAATAATACACATACTATAAATTTGTAATGATTGTTAACTATGCTTCACACAAATCATAGACGTAATAATTAGTCTTGTATTGACCGCTCGTGGACTGCTCATAGAGTACCTTTTACAGTTTTTACACATGATCCAGTATTCTTTAGGGGGTGGTTCATATTTTTCCGCGCAGAATATACAATAACAGTACACGTCATCATTTTCCTTGAACATCGTTTTCAAATTTCTAACAACCGCTGTATTCTTAACTGATGGTGGCTTCGAATTTACTGTTGTACTTCTTCGTTGTTGTAATTGAATATTTTTATTTTTCTTTTCAGTTTGTTTTTTTTTTTGTTTTTCTTCTAATTGATGTTTTATGGGAGTGCTGGACAAAATTTGAGAATGTTTTCTTTTTCTTCGTTGCAAAGTTTTTATTTTAGGAATGATAGGTACATTGGCTATGTCAGACAGGAGTACAGGAGTTAATGGAAAAACAGAAGTATTAATGGTTAAATCGGTTTGATGTTCATGATGATGGTTGTGTAATGTTGTCGCTTGATCGATGAATTGTTTTCCATGTTTTGAAAGGCATATTTGCGAAGAATTCGTTAAACTTTTCCGTATCAAGAGGTTGAATTCCAGCCACTCTAAAACCTTTGATTTCTTTGCTTATGTTGGCTGTTTTATTGTACGCATTTGTAAACAGCTTTGTAACAATCATTGTTACAATCACATGTAACAGTCACTTTGTATTGGGTGATCCGTTTGCCAGGATTGTTAACCATGTAGAGCTCACACTGTCGATTGTATGCACATTTCAGTGCACTGAAAAAAGTTAAGTCCAGCGGTTGCATTTTATGTGATACATGAGGCGGTAAGGAAAGAACATGAAGATTGTGTTCTTGAAAAAGCGTGTATGCCACCAAGCTAATGTGACTTTCGTGATTATCTAGTATTACCAAGACTGGCTCGTCCTCGGTAGGTTTAACAAAATTAATGAAGTGCTGTAGGTAATCAACGAATATGGACTCATTTATCCAACCAGAATCAGAAACCGTGCCAATCATATCGTTATTAGCGCCATTCAGCAACAGGTCACACATACGCCTTCTTTTGAAAATAAACATTGGAGGAACATACTCGTAATATATTCCACTGGCAAAAACAACAGTAGTGGTGATACCGCGTTCAGCGCTTGTCCCTCGCTTTTACTACTTGCTTCAAACATTTTGGAGCCAAAATTTTCGAATTTCTCTAAAAAGTATTTATACCGATTTTTTCAATGTTGACAATACGATGACTAGGAAATTTGTATATTCGTTGGAGGGCTTCTAGTTGGTCGGAAAATAGTTTAACTTCAGTGGTGTTAAAAGCTTTTATTTGGTTAGATGATGTTACTACTGGAGTTGCTCGTAGACTGATGAAAGGATGTCGAGACATGAATGAATAGTACCAGTCTTTACCAGCCAACGGAGATTATTACCTAAATTTATGTTTCAATTTGTTGGCTTCAGCAAATGTAAAGGCAATCTTTCGTAATGACTTTGGTGGTAAAAAGACTCGCAACAATCCAGGATGTTTTTTTCCAATTGATTTTCGTGATTTTGATTGAAGACAGGGTATCGTCCTTTTTTGGTTTCTTAAAAGCTTCTTGATGCACTTGTCTGAATAATGTCGATGTTGGCACTGCGTATCTGGTTGCTACTTCGCTTAATGATATCCGTTCACATCTAACATCTTGTCTTGCACGTTGAGGATCTTCAATTGCATACCGCGGTGTAGTTTTCCTTTCGTAATAATATATTGGCATATAAAAAAGATAAATAAATGTATTTTTATCCAGGAACTAATGGTCATCACACATGCCCATTTAAACACTTTTTCGAAGAACATTTTCGCGAAAGAAGAAATAATTAAAATTCAACTGTTTCAAATTACCCGGGGTTTTCAAATACCCAACCTTCCTCTATCTATAGAGGGCTGATGCCAGGTTCATTACTACGTAACTGTTGGAGTGGCAAAGACAAGTAAACTTATGTATTTCGTAAAAAGTATAAATTGATTTGTTTGGCCTTAATAGAACCTAGATAAGAAATCATTTTGTAGCATTGGTACTTCTGAATTAGCCCCAATTTTAAAGTTATCTAAACTTTTCGTGCACTGTTTTCTTTCATATTTCCTTTTTCTTTATATTGGTTTCCAAAAAATAAGCAATAATTTTTATTTATTTTTTACAGACTGATTTTCTTCATCGATAAAAATGATGGGGTCAAAGACTCGATCAATTCAAACATTCGTGTTGTCTGTATTTCCAGAGTGAGCTTTAAATAGGTGTTGCAATATAAAGTATTTACGATCTTTACTATAGGTGAGTTTACTTTCAGATAAATTTTTTTTCCGAAATATATCTACCTCTTTAAGCCGTTGCTATGATATGCGACAACTTTTGAATTTAATCAAATAAAAATTAATGTCGTTACGCACGTCTGAAAATCAGCAAGTAAAATTATTCGCTTTGTTTAAAAACCCCCATTCTATTATTAAATTGATCAGTTACCTAAGTCTTTATTTAACTGAAATACTGAGTAAAAATAAAATGATCCACTTTGAAAGTATGTTTTTTTTTATTTCACT
The DNA here is from genome assembly GCA_958496155.1 of Sisyra nigra. Classification (NCBI taxonomy): domain Eukaryota; kingdom Metazoa; phylum Arthropoda; class Insecta; order Neuroptera; family Sisyridae; genus Sisyra; species Sisyra nigra. Next base: position 32,566,840 of record OY292316.1, on the reverse strand, counting down.
AGTGAAGGTTTTTTTTTGGGAGGTTTTATTTATTAATCGAGTATTGTGTTGGAAATTCATGCAGTAAATGAATGATTTGTGCGTGGCGACGTCGATTTGACCCCGTCGATGGCCCATTTGGTTTCTTTTTTTTTTCTTACCACAATTTGAAACACATATTCTGAGTATAATATTTCATATAATTATTGTTGAAACAAAGCGAGTCTTGTCTTTCTATTTTCATATCATTATTATCTAAGTATAAATAAATTATATGTACGATGCACCTCTCACTAATAGAGCTGATGACTGTCCATATCGAATCGAATCGTGTCATTATCACAACGTTTTCCTTGCCTTGTACATTTCGAGATAAGAGAAAAAAATATATACAATAGATACGTACTATATATTTACATGGAACACACTTCTTGCATTCTTTGATAACAACTTGGTCGATTAGACAATTTTTTATTTGTTTAATTTTAGATCAGATAAAATGGATAATGCATATTCTTTTACCATTAATATAAGAAAATTAAGAAAGTTAAGTTTTACTTGTTTCATTTATAAGGAGTCGCTATTTGAACTTATTTTCAAGTTACTTGGCCTAAATTTGACTTGAAATCAAGTCAAGCTCGAGTCAAATATTAATATTTTAATGTCAAATCAAGTCAAGCATTGACTTGCAAATATTTTTTTTTTCTTATACCATTAATATCGATACGGGAAAGTAGTGAAACTTCTTTAATAAATATATGAGATTTAGTGTGAAAGATAGAGCAAGAGATAGTTAGAGAGAGAGAGAGAGTTTATCGCTGTGTATTCGTCACTCTCTTTTGGTTCTCTTCTGAGCGTCGGAGTATATAGCTTTCTTTATACGTCGCATATTTCTTCTTTCTCGTGTAACGAAATAAAACACTCTTGAAATTTCACTCATGACTTCTTATCGATTATCGATTCACCGCCTAAGAAGTTTCACTTCAAAAATTGAAAAACTTATTTATTTGCATAATTTAAAAGAAGTTACTACTAGTCTTGTATTTTCAAGCTACTTAGCCTAAATTTGACCTGGAATCAAGCGAAACTACATTTAGTCAAATATTAATATTTAAATATCAAAACAAGTCAAGCACAGACTTTGCAAGTTATTTCATTTTCAAGTCAAAATGGCAAGCAAAATTCATTTCAAAAAATTTCTTGATTGTTCACTTAATGGTTCTCCTTTAACAGTGTTCCCCAAACTTTTAATATATGTGAATCACTTCTATAACTTTCGTAACGCTGACCCAGTGAACACAAAACGTTCAACGACGTCAATTTTGTAACAGTTAGGTACATAACGAAAGAATGTTACCTATCTAACCTCTAGAAGTACAGGAAGAGTTTGGTAGGGGTACACGTTTCATCGGTATTTGGTGAGGATATTTGCTGAACCGTGCTTATTGATAAGTGCGGTTGTTTGTAAAAAATACATCCACCTTTTATGTATAATACTCACCAATGAGAACAAGACTACGTAGTAGTACTGTAAACGTTACAAATTGAAACTGTTACGTAACCGTTATGCATCTGTTACAGAACCTTTATGTATTTTGGTGCCCAGTGTGAAGTGTCCCAGCTAAAAAGTGGATTATAGACTTTAATAACAACCAGAATTATCAACATGCGTGCTTTAGAATTTATATCTCACTAAATCTTGGTTCAACGTGTACCTCTGTCAAACTATTCGTGTACCTCTAAGGCTCTTTATGGGTACGCGTACCACTTTTTGGAAAACACTGTCCGATATCATTTAAAAGTGAGTGAAAAACTAAATTTTATTTTCGACTTTTCTATCTCATTTTAAAAAGTTTAGGTTATTAATGAAATTGTTTAATTGTAAGTTATTTTTAGAAAATTTATTTCTTATCTATGTTAAGTATACAATAAGTAGTAATAATATTTATGAACTTGAAGGTACTAATTTATGAAAAAAATTTAAATTATGTCTCCTCAATTTATCAAATTTTACTTTTTTCAATTAAAAGAAGTTATATTATTGGAGTATGGTTTCATAGCTTCTGGATTAAGGGATTTCTTCGTATTTAGGTATTTCGATGAGTCGATACTTGTCGACCGACTTTCGAAATTTCAGTGCTAACCTTCCAAGTAGATAATTACATAAAATAAGCCCAGAGGACGGTCAAGGTTGACCGTGAAGCGAGCAGAAAGATCTGTGTCACTAAATCGGAATTTATTGGTTTTTCTAAACACTTTCGTTTTATCATGGAAAAATAATTTGTAAAGAAAAATTTTTGAGCATCTATAAAATGCAAAGAATTGAAAAACGACGTCACTTCAATTCCATCTTTGGTATATGCTATTATGAAATCACACCTTAACTTATCGTTAAATGCATCTTTATAGCATTAATAAACAAGACTTGTATTATGAGGGGGGGGGGGTAATACAAATAAAAGTATTAAATATATATTAGAATGTCATTTGATAGGTAAAAAACAAACATTACGCATTATTTTCATAAAAAAATTAAGGTAAAATTATCAAATTGGCCTTCATTTGACGTTTTTTTTTGTGACTAAAATCTTTTCAATGGAACGAACTTGATATTTATTTGATTTTCAATTGAAAATAACGTTTGGTAAATGATGATTTAGATGTATGTAATACAGGATGTTCTAGATAAGTACATAATACTAGATAATTATACACCAAAAATTAATTAAAAAGTTTCTATGAAAGTATACGTAGCCAATTTTGCTCTCGTTTCGTTTGCTAAAAAATTTTTGAAAAAATGAATCACAGCGTTTAATTCGATTCTTTACCAACATGTGATTTTTCGAGTCTATGTCTTATGTTGGGTTTCTGAAATGACTGATTCATTAGACATATAGTATGAAGAGTATTGGAAAGAAGTATTAATTAAAAGAAATAAACCTAATATTAATGGGAGCAAAAATTCCGTTAGTTGACATTGTTGAACCATATTAATTGTTAGTGGTGCAAACATTGAAAGTACTTAGTAGATTTTAAACTATCAGCGCCACGACGACTATTCTAAAACAATTTATTTATTAGGGCATTAAGCAATAGGTAGGTATACAAAGTAGTCAAACCGTATTCAGAAGCACTTGCTTCAGGAAAACATACTTCTGTAATTTTTTGTACTTACAAGGGGACCTTAGAACGTGCGGGTTACCGATTTCAACCAAATTTATACCATATGTAGGGTGCATCTAGGGTTGTAACATGTGCAAGTAATAGGACCCACTTCAGCCGTTTTCGAGAAAATTTAATCGGAAAATTTTCGATAATTGTCAAGCGTTCATATATGTACAGCCTGTGTTGAATATTGACCTTTCATTGGGATTCAACCCTACTCTCTTAAATCGAAATAGTGACTTTCGACTATCAAATAGTAACTATTTACCATTTAGTAGTATATTTCATAGTATACTTTTCACTACAAAATAGTGAATAGTCACTTAAGTCACTATTTCGATTTAAGAGACTAGAACCACTAGGTTAACTAGTAACCTAATGTTAAATTACTAGTGATTTTTTGTCTTTATTTATCTGAAACATCCTGTACATGTTACAAGTAATTAAACAAATGAAAAAACGGCGCCTAAAAATTTATTTTGTCAACAATAGGGAAAACCAATGTGCACATTGATTGTGTTTTTCCGCCCACTACTATATTAAGTATATACGAAAACCTATAGTAGTTAAGTTATCACGCAAAGCATTTTGGCTCGAATTCACGGCGCCGCGCAAAAATAAATTTTTGTCCACTAATTAGTGATGGTTGTTCCACCTGAGTTCACGATGAAAATAAATCAGAAATTTTTTTTTACAATTGCCAGCGTTTTCTCAATAAAACATTGTGTTTATAAATATAAAATTTAAAAAAAAAATGCAAATTATTGTTGGTTTGTTTGTTTGTTGAAAAATAACGTAGTAGTATATAAATAGTTAAGAGAAATATCGGATTTCTTTGGTTTTCCCGAATGGTATAATCAAAATAAGTAGTAATAAAAATAGAATATCGGTATATTGATTTTATCGATTATTGATTTACTTACCTTGTTAAGTGTAAGTAAGCTAAGTTTCAATGTTCGTAAATATATTTACATAAAATATATTTTTCATTAGATTAAATGATTTTTTTAAAAATTACTGTCATAATATTTGAGTTTTGTAATTTGAAAATTAAATGTTGTCGTTGAGAAGTCGACGGCTGGTTTTTAATAGAAACTAAGATTAAAATTATTTATATATAAATAGATTATATTTTATTTGGAAATGATATAAGTCAATTGTGCGATGATCTCAACTGAAATTAATGCATAAATGCGTATATGAAAACTGAGAAATGACAACATGTTTTTAATTGACTCATTTTCTTTTGATGAAAACTCCACTATGCCTCATTCCAAATAATATGAGAAGAGAGTTTTATTTTTATGAGATAAATATTATTATCATATGGCATAATCTCCCCTATATAAAACTTGAGGATGCTTAAGGCACCCAATGGAAATTATTTACTTTTATATTATTAATTTTATTTTTAAATATTGTTTTGTTTTTGCGTTCTAAAAAAACCTTTTTTTTATCGATTTTTTCTTCAAAAGTAAAAATAAAAATTGACAAGTAAGGACCTACCAACTGAATTTTTCTAAATATTTTCGAGTACAAAACATAAAAAATTGCGAATCTATTGCTTTTAAATCTGTGGTTCCTTGCCCTGCAGCTACACTTGTCATAAATTTAGTCAGACTTAACGTCTGACTGATATTTTTTTCAGTTAAAAAAACCACGCTGGAGATATTCAGTCAGACTTAATAGCAGACTTTTCATTCGTAAAATTGTTTGAAATTGTTAAAATCGAAAAATATTTTTTTCGCAAAAGATTGAAAATTCAGTAAAAATAATTTTTCGTCACAAATGCTTTGTTTTTACAAAAAAAAATCACTTTCAGCTATTTGCAAAATATAATTTGGCAAATAATATTCATATCAGTTCAAGTTTAATCGAAGACACAAAAATCTGAAAAGTTAATAAAATCACGAAAGTCCATTTTGGCGTTTTCCGAGATATCGAAATTTTAAGTTCTACAGACACATTTGGAAATGGACTTTGGTTGTGTTTTCATATTCTGATTTTTGACAAATATAGCTGAATCTGGAATTCTCCTTGATTAAGAGTTGAATGGATATTCAAAATGTACCATTATCTCATTTTTCGAAAACATTTTTATAAAAAAACTTAAGTGCTTTTACTAAAAAGTCACTATAATATGGAATGAATTTAAAAAAAAAACTTTAATTGACTTTTCTTGTATCGGGTTTTTAAAAACATGCAATCACCGAATTTTTACAATAGACGTCTTGATACTTATCCATTCTTGTTCACTATTTAAAAAATTTTGATTTGATGGGACGATATGAAAAAAATCCAAAAATTATTTTTTCAGAAGCCAATCGATATAGGGAACATTATATATATAAATATTTTGTAATGTTGAAAAATACACAGTAGTACCTCAACTGGCCACGTTTCGATTACCTACTCGTGTTGATGGTTAGCTGTTGATATACTTATAAGTTTATTATCTCCAAAAAGCATTATCCAAAGTTGGTGTATTCCAAAAAAATGTAAACTAACAATTTATTATTTAGATTACAAACATTTTATGATACAAAAAATTGGGGCTTTTGCTCCTGGACTTTAGAGAACGGGGCAATGTTAACTTTAAAAGCATTATTAATTTCAGAAAAACTAGAAAGACTGTTTGGAAAATAATCTCAAACTATAAAAAATATACATTATTAAAAAAAAATTGTCATATTTCAAACCTTGATAACGTTACAGTTATATTGTAATTATAATTATACAATTAGTGTTTATTATTATTTAAACAAAAATTGTGTCGATTAATCGTGATTTTCATTTCTTAGTGCGACTCATCATTACTTCTCATTTATATATATAACTGGTATATATAACCATTTATATGTTCACCTTAATCGCATATTTTTTAGAGCGTATTAAATTTTTACAGCATATATTACGCGACAGCGTTAATATTTCAATTCAATGGTGTTTTAACAAAAAAGGAAAAATACAAAAGTTTTTCACCCATGTTTTAACTTTGCTACTTTCCAAGGATCTAGTTTCACAAAGTATTATCGTGAAAAATGGGAAAATTATTATAATTTTCGACCTTATTTCATTTTTAGCCAAAATGTTTTTAAATCTTACACTTTTCGAGGTAAACTAGTAAATACAAAAATTTAACACAAAAAATATTCTACAAAAAATTTCACTAATTTTCTTAGTTCATTAGTTTGTTTGCCAGAGCGCATTGAAAAAAAAAGGTCTTTCGTGTTTTCTGGAATTCTAAGTTCTCCAGTTAAGTTCTTCTTTATACACTAAAATTATGGTTGTGATAATAAAATATCTGCTGCGAGGCGTCACAGTACTTTCTTTTACATGAACTTCGCTGTTGGGTAAAAGAATAAAAAAAGCCCACGGTTGGATAAAAAACATATAGGTAAATAGAATCTATACTAATATATAAAATTGAAGAGTTTGTTTGTTTGTTTGTTTGTTTGTTTGTTTGATTGGTTGAACGGGCTAATCTCAGGAACTACTGGTTCGAATTGAAAAATTCTTTTAATGTTGGATAGCCTAATTATTGGGGAAGGCTTTAGGCTATATAACATCACGCTACGACCAATAGGAACAGAGTATCGATGGAAAATGTTGCAAAAAACAGGGAAATTTTTTCCTTTTGAGAGCGTTCGTGGCCTGCCCTGCGTAAACGATTAAAGGTACGCAAAAAACATGTAGAGCAAAATTGTTCCTCTTAAAAAGTTCTACAAAAAAGTCAGCGACGACATATGTCTATCTTTTGCGGTTAGCCCGTTATAACCTTTTTAATGGTTGTTAAGGTTGTTTCAAAAATAATTCATTATTTGCGAAATTGTTTTTAGAAAGATATTATTAATTCTTACCCAAATAAATATGGTTTTTAATAAAATTTGGTATGATGATAAATGACAATCTGAGTCATAAAAAAGAATATTTTTTATAACGGGAAAATGTCTAATTTATCCAGGAAATTGAAAAACGGTTTGGAGAAAAAAATGATGCATAAACTCTATTTTTAGTTGAAAATGGATTTTGGTGATATTTAAGTATGATAAATATGCGAATCATTATCTAGAACACGTTTTATTTCGGAAAAATTTCTCATTTCATCGGGAAAATAGAAAAACTGGTTTAAAGAAAAATCATGCTTAAACTAAACATTTTTATCTGAGTACAATATATTTATAGTAATAACTCATAAGGTCCTCAAGGCAAAATCATAATTTTTCTTTTCATACAGTCCAATTTTTATCCAGGAAAAATGTATGTTCCCGTAGGATAGATACGTTTTTGTTTTTCACAGAACAAAAGAATACCATAATTTCTTGCAATATGGTGGTTGAAGAGAAAGTGAATGATATGGGCTACTTTTTATGTTAGAATATTGTACGGTTCCCGTAGGATAGGATAAAAATAGAATCCTTCAGGAACTGAGTATTTCAAAGAAGTTTTCTAAAAGTTCATGAGTAAGAGTTTTAACGAATTTTCCTCAGGAAAGCTTGATCTCTTTTTTATCCAGGAAAAATCTTCTACTCCCGTGGGATAGATATGTTTTTGTTTTTCACAGAGTAAAAGATAGACATAATTTTTTGCAGTATGATAGTTGAGGGATCAGATAATAATATAGATTATTTCGTATGCCAGAATAATGCACGGTGCTCAAAGGATAGCATGATAATTGTCTCCTGCGGGAACCGTGTGTTAAAAAAAAGGTCGTGAAATAGATCTTTTAAGTTCGTGAAATAGCGTTTTAACACATTTTCTCTTTAGGATTAAAATAAAAATCACTATTTTCACTTGAAGATATGATTTTTTATTTAACATCCGAAAAATAATGAAAAATTTTGAAACGTTGAAATTTCTTTCATTGTTAATTTTCGAATACATATTTAGAATTTAGCGTGTTAAATTTCATTTAAAAAATCAACAATTAAAATTTCAACTTTTCTTTTCAAAACTCCCCACTCTTTAAAATATGTTAGGCCTTCTAAGTGAGTGCTTGCGCTTTTCCTTCTCAATATTTGTGTCCATCTAACTTTTTTGCAGGAGTCAGTACTGAGCTGATTCATAGATCATTAGACATTCAGGCATTCAGCTCCTTGCAATATATTATATCAGATACAGAAGTACAAGTTTAAAATATATTATTTGTTACAACGGTTACAGGCGTTGCAATAATCAAATAACATTTAAATTTTTTTTTACGTTCCTCTTTGTTTAAGTTTTATATATTCTTTTTTCTCCATTATATTTTAAGTTTACATACGTAAATTTTATCAATAAAACACCCCAGTAGTGTTATGCAGCGTTTCTTTATTATTCCCGTTCCCGTGATATTTTCTACTATAGTTCCACTCTTACTGATCATAGTGTGATGTACGGTGTACCTAAGATAGCTCATGTTATACTGTTAAAGTAGAAAAAAAATCTTCAAATTAATCAATAAATATTGCCCATTACAGACATACAATGTTTTTCTTGGTTTCGTCCGCGTGGTTTTAAATTAGCATTATAGGTACCAAATTTTATCTCTTCAATGGTTCTTAAGTGATTTGTGGATAAAACAAAGCAAGTTTTAACTCCTTTAGAATTGTGCCATAGGTTCCCCACTCTTAACCTTCTCCCACCCTTATGTGACGCAGACGGAGTTGCGTGGGTCAGCTAGTAATATATAAATATCTATATACACAGAACAATATGTATACAATACATAGCCTCTATGCATATATAGAAACCCGACCCTTTACCCTAGAAACCTCTTTATTTTAATTTTGCTAGGAAGAAATTTCAAATAAAAGTTGTAGACATTGATGAGTCTAAGAACTATATCAAGTTTAAAAGAAATAGTTGGAGCCGTTTTCGAAAACAATTGAAAAAACCCAGGAACCCATTAAATACAGTGAAACTTCCGGGCAACTAGATATAATATGAAGGCTTAATATCAAGTTAAGTAAAATTCTTCGAAAGCTTTCGATACGATATAGCTGTTACACGTAGACACACACGCACAGAGCAATGTCTCTAAAAATTACTTTTTTTGGACTCGGGGCCTCAAAACATGTATTTCCGGTGAAAGCTCGAATTCGAAAATTCGACCGATTACAATACTTCCTTCGCTGTATTTAGCAGTAAAAGAAAGTAAAAAGTAGCGATATAAGTTTGAACAACAACATAAAGAACAGTAGGTAGGTAACTTTATAGTTCTTTACTTTGGTTCTAAAAGGGCCAATGTCCATTTTTACTATTCCCAAAAAATGCCAAATTAAACTATCTATAATATAGTATTTTATTTTCTATAAGTATAACAGTGATTTGATCTGTTTTTTTTCTTTTTTACCAATTTTATGGACATTGGCCCGTTTAGAACCAAGGTACAGAATTAATTAAGGAATATCTTACTAAATTTTTCTATATTTGGTAGGTATAGCACTTTGGTTTACATCCAAAATTTTCTCTAAATTAAAGAGAACCACGTTTTGTATTAGTTAAGACTCAATTTTATCAAAGGTTTTTAAATAAAATGAAAGAACAACTTTTATTGACAATTTTACAATCATTAACAATTTGTACAACTTTAACCCAGTATTTGAATAATTTTTGAGCCCTGGATTAACAAAACCCATTTCTTATAGGAAGTTTCAAACCCGCACATTATAGTAGCAGTTAATTCTTAATAGGCGTTGCAAAACCAAAACCGCTCGTTGGTTGACTAAAACATAACTTTATTAACCCTCCAAACTGTATTTAATAGTTATAAATTGTTTTCTCACAATAACGTTTCTCTTAATAATTTGGTCTCATTACAATACTTATGAAGGCATATGCGGAATAGGTACTTATGAAACTTATTTCCTGGAAATTATATTTTGTTTAAAAGGAATTTTTTTTTACTTAGCACTAGATGATTTATTAAACAAAAAAAAAACCGTCTAAGACCAAATATTTAGATACTTTTTGTGTTTATTTTATTTATCGATCTAATATTTATTCAAATGGGAAAAATCTCCGTTAAATCATCTGTATATACAAAAGAAATTTGTGGGAGATTTACTGAGACTGATTAATAATTTTTTATACTATTTTTATTGTGTCTGGCTAAATATAATCAACAAAGACCTTCTTTGTGGTGTCATAATAGTAATCATAACATTATAATTACCTCGAACCGATCATAGGAAAAAGTATCCGACAATCCATCTGTCGTGTGAGAGCATCACTTTCAATCATCAAATTTCGCCCTTCGGACCGCTAATTTTCAAATCACGAAAAAACGACAAACAAACAAAACTGGCCTTAAGTTTTATCATTTAATTTTAGCCTAAAGACAATTGGATATCTATTTATTTATAAATTTCAATGCTAATGCGTCATTTTTTTGTCATTATTTTAAACGTTTATCGTCGCTTTGCTGGGGGTCGATCAGATATTGCATTATCTTCTTTCTTTTTGATTGTAATAATGTCACATTATGTTGTGCATTGACTGGGATTTCTTGTTCATATAGGCTTTGTATTATAGGAAAAAAATCGAGCGTAGATACAGGTAATTTATGCAAATCGGGGTCTTGTTAGTTGCATAAATGCGGTCGTGAAGTCTTTATTTATAAGCGGCCATTATCATAGTAATTATTGTCATTATGAAACATGAATTGACATTATTGGAAAATGTGAATTATGAAAATGTTGCGACCTTCCTTTAAGTCAAGGTTTAGTTATAGATACCACGCTTCGTTGGGTTGAATGAGACAAAGTTAATAGTAAAATATTTAAGCGAAAATACTTATCTACTTATACATTTTTTATATACTTCTGGATTAAATAAAAACGATTTTTAAGTAAAGTTTAATAATATTAAAATAGTCAATTTGATATCCATTTTCTTGAGAATGAAAAAAAAAATTCGGTGAGAAAGAATTTTCTTCGAACTTATTCTAGACTTATCTTTTACAAAGCTTTAATCGTGAATTATTTAACTTTTCAGAAAAAAAATCTTTTTTTAATTTAAAAAACTTTACGCGCCTAGCTATTAGATTATATATACGCTCTCGTCCAGTACAAAGCACTTGCAGCAACTTTTTAAAAGGAAGTTAACTGATTAGTGAAAGAAAAAAATTACAAATCTATAAGCTTTACAATAAAAATGCTTTCCAACATCCAACGCATCCAATCATTCCAATCCAAAGTGCTCCGTCGAACTATTATGTAAATAACCGAATAATCCATAACGACCTTAACATATCCTTTGTAAAAAAATTCGCCCAAAAGCGTTCCCAAAAATTCCGCTCCAATCTACGCGATTATTCTAACCTCAGCGTTTTAGCACTTTCCTCGAAGTTATATCCCTTGAACCCACCGCGTCGTCTAAAACGGCATTGGCCCCGTGACCTCCTCTGAACAAATCTGTAGACCTAAAGTCTTAGAGTCCTAGCATTGGCTAGGTTCTCTTCACGAATTTTTTCTCTCGCTACTGCACCTTAAAGTTTTTAATATAATGTATGATCACACTGCTAACTATATAATTTTTGTATAGAAAGCAACATTCTCAATAAAATAACAATAATAAACGGCAATCTTATATTTAGTACTTATTCAGCGTTCAGCATTTAAGAAAAAGGACTAAATGTAGGAGAAAAGGCATAAGATATTCACAAATAAATCATTAATGCCCATTTAACGATCGTGTAGCTCTCTTTGAAAACTGTGTTTAGCCAAATCTCCTGTTCAGTTTTTCGAATATCTCTGACAATGAGTAGAAACAAAATTTTTAGATCTTCTCCTCTTAATTTCCCATGCTGTCTGAGTATGTCTTTGTTCTCAACTGGAAGATGTAGGATAATGATTGTCTGGCATTACTTCGGATGATTTGGAATGTTCTCTTTCCATGAGTCAGTCATGGCTTATTTGGATGTAACCAGTCCGTAATCTGGACTATAACACTTGGTCAGCGTACCTCAGCCTTGTGTTGCAAAAGTTCTTTGAACCAGTCCTTTTTTTAAATGTTGTATAAAAACATTTTGCCACAGTTCCACTTCTTCGGCTAATCCTTAATTAGTTTATCTCTGCAGTGGATTAAGTTTCTCTTTAAATCAGCGGTCGGGGCACTTCTTTTATTATTACCTCAAAATATTTTTGCATAAGTCGATATTACTCCCTTATTTTGAAAAGAAAACAATCAATGTAAATTTAAATTAAATGTTATTTATTGAATTAATTTACACTGAAAAAAGTTTGATGCAAACTTTAAGTAAGTAGGTAAGTAAGTAGGTATGTAATTAAACGAACAAAATATAATTCTCATATTGGAAGAAACCAAAGCTAATTGATAGCTTTCCCCCTAAAGATTTAGTAGAAATTATCTTGCTTTTTGTTTGATACAATAACTTCATAATTGGGGTTTTTTAATTTAAGAACAATTTGAATAGTCTTCGGCCATACTAACACGTTTATAAAATAGCCATGACAAAAAATTTCCTTATTACCCAAAAAATTTTATTTTTACCCCATTTAGGGTAATATACCCCATTTCCCCATGCCCCGGTTCCCCGACCGCTGCTTTAAATGGATACTACCCATCGCTGACAGTAGGATTTTTGAGGTTTTCGTAAATAATTTAAGATATGTTCACTTAGTGGCGTAGCGGTTAGATCTATTATACCTCTGCTTCATGCAGCAATAGTACTTACTCGGTTCGATCCCCGTTGAATCCTAGATATGCCTAGATTTTTGAAATTTTGAAACAAACATTTTCTGTGTTTAAACAGTTATGACCAGTATGACATTTGAACTACTTCAACCGCTAAGAAAAATTAAGATTAATTGTGAAAGATCTTATTTTGTTTGTTTTGAAAAATTTGGGGTTGAGGATAGTTTTCAAGCCAAAGATATTTTGGATGATCTGAGTGGTTGAGGATCTTTAGATAATATTTCGTAGCGATACATTTTCTTCTGAGAATGGCTATAAGTATCTTTAAAAAAATTTCATATTCAAGTTGATCAAACATTAAACTTTATTCAAAGTCTTATAAATAAATTTCGAGTCCTTAAATTTATCCAAATATATTCAAAAACAAAGTTAAAAAGTTATTGTTATTCAAAATTTGGCGTTGACCAATACGGAATATTAAATTGCATCTTGCGGGTTTCGATTAAGAAGATCCATTTCGAAAACGTAATTTCGTTAGTAGCTCTTGCTACAATGAAGTATGAGGATGTCAACTTTATCCGGATAAAGTTAACCCTATCCAGTCCTTAGACAAAATTAACTTTTGTTAAAATTGAATTTTGGTCGTAACAAAATATGTGAACATCAAACTTGTACAGAACATCATTTTCTTACAGATTATTTTCTTTTTAACTTATATTTGTACACTTATCTACGAGTCCACTGAAATATTCTAATAGTTCTTGCAAATATCTTATTTATGGTCAAAATGATGAATCACGTTTATTTTGTCCTGAATAATTAATATTAGGTAAAGGTTAACTTTTCCAAAAAAGTCATATCTTAGAAATTTTAATCATCAAACAACTTGATTCAGGAACCTTTGCATGACCTACATGTTCTTAAATTGAGCCATATTTCTCACACTTTATCCTAAATAGTAAATTGAATATTGCAGGTTTCGGATAAGAAAATCCTTTTCAAAAAAGTGATTTTGTTATAAGCTTTTGTTACAATAAAGTTTAAAAATTTGACCTCTACCCGAACAAAATTAACTTTACGCAATTAATGTTATCTTCATTCAAAATTGAATTTTAGCAGTAACAGCTATAAACATAAAAGTTATATCGAGCTTTTCATTTAATAAGAAAATGCTTGTCGTCGTTTTCTTAAAAGTTTTCTTGTCTTTAATTTTTATCTGCACTTATCTAAGAATAAACTTAAATATTCTAGAATGTCTCGCAAATATCTAATTAACTTATCGTTAAAACGATGAATCACGCTAATTACTTACATAATACCTGCAGTTGTAAGCATAAAATAATAGTTAAGTTTATCAAAATGGTTTATTTATTAATTTCTTGTTATCTTTTTACGTGTTACTTTGTTCAACGTACGTTTTCCATTATATTAATTTATAAAAAAAAAAAAAAAAAGTTCTTTTCCGCCTCTATCTATATTTCCGTTTATTCATCAATGATGTGACGTCTCTGAATATATTTAATACGTAATAATTGCTATAGTAAAGGTCCTACACAGTCCTACATTTGAAAAAAGTCACGAGGTGTGACATTTTCATTTTTCATTTCCGTAATGCAATATCTAATGGAATTAACACGCAAAAATTAATTATATTTTCTACATTAATCACCGAGTATCACTAGCAGTACCTACTCGGCATCAAAAAAAATTTACTCTCAATATATCTATAAAAAGGTAGGTAATGTGCATTTCTTTATAATTGTATCGATATTTAGCATTCCTAGATAAGGCTTTGATAAAATAATTAATTTAAATGATACAAATATAATTACGATAAATATTCATTAAATAGATAATGAATAAGCATAACAAAAACTCGATTTGGTTGTATAAGAAAATTTACTTGAGAGACTTTTTTGTGAAAAAAAAAACTTCACAATTTTATGAATGAATTTTTTACGCAGATTACCTATCAAGTGGAATGGTTGGAGATTTGATTGGTGTTTCCATGCAAATATTTGTTGTCTGGAAAGTTAAGCAAATAACAATAGTAAATATACATATTACATAATATAATATTTAGTATAAGTAGTTCACTTCCCTTTGAAGTGAAGCTTATTGTTAGTGAATTATTTTCGGTAATTATTTACAATTATTAAAAAAACGTCCTCGTTGTTGGAAAAATGTGACTCAATTTACCTAATTTCTAATTCAAATAAAAGCATGACTTGATTAAATATAGGTATATGAGTGTGAAAAATTGCTGTTTTATCTAATTTGCTCGATTTCAAACAAATTAAATAACAATTTCAGAGCTAAGTCAGCAATTTGTGTAATGAAGGTGAAATTTACTATTACATATAGAGCACATAGAAGCAAAGGTTTTTCAAAACAATTTATTTTGAGATCAAAAACTTTTAAGAGACGATATTAATTTTTTTTTTCTTCCCTTCATGTCTATAATTTGACAAATTTTAATTTTTTTCCTCTGGAATTATTTAAGAGGTTGAGTTTACAATCTGATTTGTTTTGCTTTTATAAATTTCACTAACCCAGGCACTAGTCCAGGCTTTTTCATCGGCATTTTCATCGGCGAAAAAATTAAAAATAAATTTAGCGAGCTATTTTTCAATAGCTCATATAAAATCTAAAATTAAAATGTTTTTAAACAAATTTTTCTCGATAAAAATGGGTCTAGTTTGCCACTGCTAAAGCAAGACTGATCCACGTAGATCCCCTTGAATATATATATATATGCACTATCCAGCATATGCGACTGAACTTTTTTGACACCGAGACGGTTAATTTTATAAAAATTGCCTTATAACTTAACTTGTAGAAAATTAAAAGTTGTTAAACGTTCGATTTTCGAAAGCTTGAATTTCAGAAAAAGACAGCTTTCAAAACATAAAGTTTTAAGTATATATTTTAAATTTTGAACAATAAAAAAAATCCAAAATCGGTTTCGCTTAAGTTTTAGATGGTTATAAAATAATGGGCTTTTTGAAGGCTCATTAACTCAACTAATAATATATACTATCAGTTTTCCGCAAAAAAGAACAACATACCTATATTAGGTATAACGTATAAGGATATTCACCAAAAAAGGAGAAAAGTAATCCTGACAAATTGAAAGAATTTCAATTCTTCAAGTGCAACTCAACTTTAAAGCTTATGAGGTTGTATAATATTTTAAACCAACTATTGGATAACTTTGCTTGGTTTGAAATACTACGTTTGTTGAGTCCTTTGAAAGATGTACCTACCTACGGATTCACTACTTGACTTCATTTTAAAGCTTCTTAACTTAAAGTTTGCTTAAAACCAAGTTACTTTTAAGTCAAATATTATCTAAATTTCAGCCAAACATTAAATGTGTAACTTATTTTTTTTAAAGCTTTAATTAAATATTAATCTCAATTACCTACTTGCAAAAAATGGCCAAAAACTTGGGGTATTTGGGATTTGATGAATCCCCACGTGCACATTTAAAGCTCCTGGTAAAAATCCATAGTCTTAGTCGATTGAAATAATCGAGTTAGTCAAAGAGCTTGCCCAAACAAGAGAGTGAGATATTTCAAAACTGATACTATACTAAATCTAAATTTTTATTCAAAATTTTTTGTGGGTTGTAGTTTATAAAAGGGTGTATGATTGATCATGCAATGATTATTCAAAACGTATAGTTTTTAAATAACACCAGACAACCGTATTAATGATAAGAGTCACAAGAATTAAAGGGGGCCTCAATATGGGTAAACGGAAATTTATAAAACAGTTTTAACATTTTCACTTAAACTTTTGGACTATGGGTACGCTAAACTTTATCAGGCTCAAAAGAGAACCCTCCGACAAATTTTTATACAAATCCCATTTCTCAGCAAATATCTATGTATACGTTTAAATACAACTGAATGATACAAACAGTGGTGGACTTAGGGGGTTGTAGTTCAGAGGGGTTTGGGGATTCTAACCCTCCCTCCTCTTCCTGAAACTCTTGGCACTTTGTATTAAGACTCTTTTTGATAAAAATAATGAGTATAGAAAACACCAATATAACATACTACTCTGGATCCGTCCCTGATTAAAAAAGAATTATCAGGTCGGAATCTTTATAGACATATCTGTTAAAGACATTTTAAACAAAGGCGGTTTAAGAAAAAAAAATTTGGTTATTTAAAGTCGCTTCAACTACTATAGTCATTAACGACCGCCAAATCCAAAAACCCAAGAAAAATGTTGAGTTTCCATTGGGATTCGAACCTAGGACCACTAGCGTATTAGACAACAATTTAATCAATCACGCCTATAGAGATTCATCAAGTCCAAGTCCTTGGACATTTTTTAAAATTAATTTAGCTTGTAAATGAAATAACTTTTTTATTTGAATCAAGTTTAGCTTGATTTCGAGTCAAATTTGAATCCAGTAATTTAAAAATCAAGCCAATCAGTGATCCTTAACCACGCCACTAAATGACCCTTAAAGAAATTTTATTTGTAAACATTTTAACTAGCCAATTTTTTTTTCAATTTTTATTCTTTTTAAGAAATGTATTTTCTTGGCTCAAACGTCAAAATTTCAAAAAGAGTGCTACAAAAAAATTAACCCATAATAACAAAGTTATTAAATCTCTCTCTATAAGTTAAAAGTGTACATTTCAAAGGTTAAGCAACGTTTCTCCATAGAGATGGGTGACTGAATTGATTTGTTTTAAAGTTAATTATAGTACATTCATTGAGTTGAAATTTTAATAGAATGCAATTTCATCGACAACTAATCTACCTGCTAAATTTCAGCTCGATCCGATCACAGAAAACGGGGTAAATTGCCGTCGCCAGATTTGCGTGGCACATACGATACCACAGTCAAGTTAAAATAGAGAGATTATTTTATTGTTTAGAAAAAATGCTTGGAAGTCGTTATACTCATTTAATTACTCGAAACTAGGGTACTTAGAAATTTATTTGATAATTTTTTAAAGACAATTTAATTTAAAGGTCTACCTATTGGCGCAGTGACTAGGGCAGTAGTTCTCTCCACTTCATGCGTCAAGTGGCTCGGGTTCGATTCCCGTTGAATGCTAGACTTATGATAATAGACCTAAGATTAAAATTGACCAACAGAAATTTTCTGTGTTTAGACAGTCGTAATATGACCTAAGCTGTTAAAGCGACATAAAAACACAAAAAAAAAAAACAATTAATTTAAATCAACTTTTACTATAAACTATAAATTTTTTCCAAGATATATCCATCCAACAACATCAAAAAATATTTCACAACAATTAATCGAACAATTGCGTCGAGGAAATCTGATTTTAAAAACAAAGCAAGAAAAACTTGGTTTTGACTGGTTTTAACCGCGTCTATGATCAGTCCCTGAACATTTCCTATGAATAGGAAACGACGATTGTGGATTGACTGCCTTACACTAGAGTACTGAACAGTATTCAATCAGACGTTTTTGACATTGACTTTTTTAGCGAGTATAATCCCGAGGCTCATTGAATTTCAAACTTAAAAAACACCTTGTGGTTGATCATCACTTAAGGTTCCTTTATCTGACTAAAAACTATAAAATTAATGTTATCTCAAGAGAATCTTAAACGGTTTTGGGTCGACCTCGTTTCTAACTTTTTTTACAGAGATTTTTAAAACGAATTCTGAAAAATGTGATTCGATCATCCGCCAAACAAATTAAGTAATTTAAGCGATGGAAATGATGAGATTTTAATTGATCTTATGTTTTAGCCTAGACTATAACACAATGAGGGTGGTCGTGTCATTAAAAGGTCTACCTTCATCACAAAAAAGAAATACACAGACAAAACATTCGTAAATTTTACGAAAATTTAAATATTTACATAGCGTAAGCATAATGTTAAGAATAACATTGCGGCTTTGGACGTTGATTATTTTTTTTAATACATATTTATTAGTTTGTGTTTAACATTAATTTGACAGATAGGCTCTTATTCGATGACCTATAACGTTTATTTATTTATTTATTTTTTTGTATGAATTATAACAGTAAAACCTTAACCTATAACAAGTAAAAATGTAAGCGAAACGTATACTTCAGTAACCTTTCTCAATATTTTTGTTTGCAAAAACCTGACAGAGGTTTTATCATTTTTTACGACTAATTGGCTGAAAAATACTCTAATTTTAATTTTTTTAGTTAGACGGCTGTAAAAATTTATTTCGGTTCTATAAAATTTTATGTTTTATTTTTTTTTTAAATTAAAGACTCAAATGAGAGTTTTGGGTGTGAAAGTAAAGAAATTGGTCACAAAGTATATATTTTATATAATTTGATTGAAATTTTACTTTCTACCTCCACTTTTTTTAGGTCAGTGAAAAAATCTAAATGATCCAATATATCGTATATATATATATATATATGTAGGTACATATAAAATTGAAACGAGTCTCATTAGACTCGGTAATTAAACATTGATAAGTCGGCCCAAATTAATTGTTTCGCGTCGAACATTGCATTACAAATGCACTCGTTTTCAACTCGAATACCATCTCTTTGCAATGATAATTTCATAGGCTTGAATCTAATTAACCTAATTGATCAATTTAAATAAATGAAAAGAAAATCGCGAATTTGCCTGGTGATTTTTTTCCCCTAATCATTTTTGATTCGAAAAACTTACAGTGAGTCGACCTAGTTTTTGCCCCGCTCTTTTCCACACGTTTTAATTAAAGTAGGCTAAGTGCGATGTAATTTTCTTTGCATGGTTTGTCCAGATTATATGTAGAAAAAAATTTAAAAAAAAAACATATCTTTGTGCAAGTGTGAAGAAAAATGTATTTTCTTAACTGATTAAAAATGCACTGACACGCGCTTCTGGTCAAGGTGGGTTTTTCATTTCTCCATTAAATTAGAAGTTTATAATGGTTATAATATTATTGTTGTCTTATCTGAATTTGTTTCTCTTTCACTTGCATTTGCATAATCGAAAGGAAGAGAATTTTGCAATGAAATGTTTGATTTATTAATTGCAGCAATAAAGTTTCTTTTTTTTTTCTCTCATTGCAAAGTTAAACCCCGATTTAATTCGATGAAATTGAATCGATTCGTCTAAAAACAACACTGCTATTTTATTGCTTTATTTTAGTTTGATTTGTTCCAGATGAAAAACAAATCGTCTATGAACGGCAGAAAATATGCGCAGTATGAAAATAGTGTTCCAGATGAGCTGTGGCTGTTTCTATACAAGTTAGTTTTTGTACCATATGAACTTGTGATTTTATATTTGACTTAATATATAAACTAGCTGATACCCGCTCGCTTTGCTGAGAGTATCTTAATTTAATTGATTGATTAATTGATTCCCTACGTTCACGATAAAATTTAAAAATTAATCTATTTAACAGAAAAAGATGATAGATAGGTACTTTCAGACTTAAGATCCAAGTAAGTGCATCAAAGTCCTTAAAACTACTTTTCTAGAAAAATATATTAGCTATCTTACGTGTTCATTATAATTTTAAATATAAAATGTTCCTTTAGACTTGAAAGTTTTTCATTTCAAATGTCATTTATAACCTTTCAGCTATTTTAGTAGAATAGATTCGTAGCTATTCTACAGTAACCTTGCCTTTTTTAGGATAAATGGTATTCAATACGTTAAGATCTGAGGTATCTTTAACAAAAATTCATTAGAATTAGTTCCATTAAGTAATTGTTAGTTATTTAAAAATTTAGTTTATTATTTTAATGCGTTTATTTCTAATTAATATCTTCAAAAATGAACAATAAATAATTAAAATATATTTCAAAAATTTCATTATTAATTTAAACGTTCTTAAGATTTCTATCGTTACTGTGTAAAACTGGTCAGGCCTTCTTGAGGAAAATGCGTTAAAATGCTATTTGACGAACTTTAACAATACACGGTTCCTGTAGGATTCAATTGTAATGCTATCCTATGTAGGGTGACCAATCGTACTTTTTTAAGAGTACATATGTGTACCTTACATACCTAATTAGTGTAGAATTTTTCGAGTTTTTGTCCTAAATAAGAACCAACATAACATTTTTAAATTTATAAGAAAAAGAGCAATAAAACAGCCACTGCGTACGACGTACAATATCCAGTCGCCCTGCCAAGGTTTTTTAAATCTGTGATATCTTCTAAGTCCTAAGATATTCATTTTTATGATATGCTGTAAAGGATAATTTTGATCTACATGAAATGCACAACGTATCTAATGTGTTTAATTGGATTAGGAATAATACTGTATTGTTTAAAATAGCTTGGTAAGTAACCAATATTTTTTTTGTAATATGTAAAAGATAAAATTGGTTCCTGTGAGTTATCCTTAGGAGATAGACATATACCGTCGGGGACTTTTTTATCAATCTTTGTAAGATAAACAATGTAAGAAAACTGCTTTAAAATCCGTTTTGTAGCTTAAAAGATCTAAGGGAACAGACAGCTGGAGCGACTTTGTTTTATACTATGTAAAGAAGATAATATATACAATTGACTTGAGTTAGACTTGCTTTTAAGTCAAATTTAAGTTAAGCAGCTTGAAAATCCTCAAGTAACCTATAAAGCAAGCCAAGCAGTAATCTAATAGCCACCTTTCAAATTACCCGATCAACCTGCAAATTGGAGGGGCACTATCTATGAGTTATATAGGAGCCAGCAAGTTTGGAAAACCTTTGAAGAATAATGGACTGCAAAAAAGCCTGAACGCATGTTTGTTCTTTAATCGATTATTATGAAAATACTGAAAAAAAAATATCAACTATCAAGCGATGATGATGCTCTTTCATTTTCTTAAACGGAAGAAAATTGGCTTCCAACTCTATTTATAACAAAGACAATTTCATTTGACACGCAAAATATTCATTAGTTTGATAAAATTTTTGGTTTATCATATAGAATATAGACATAAGTAATATTTTATTAATGATTTACTGTACAATAATTTCATCGTAATTTTTCTATGTTGTTAAAAATGATTGATTGGAATAATTACTTATTTTTGAACGCAATACACATATAAATGTGTCGAGGAAACGGTCGAACATTTTCTTGTTAACTCCTACAAATTTGAAATTATATTTTCATGGAACTGTAACAAATAAATAAAAGTTACTATTTAATTTAAAATATAGCCAGCATAAACTATATCTTCTATTAGAAGCTTATTTCATTCATTTCGTGGAATGAAATAGCTCTTAAGTGATGTTACGATGTTTACAAAATTTTATGCATGATTTCGTTATTTTATTATTCTTAAAGATACATTAATAATTTTAAGATACATGTTATACTCATAAATTTTCATTATATATCTTGAATTTACGATTTTTCTGCAACGTAATACCTACGCAGAAAAATATTTTTTCTGCTTCTTTTCTCTTTTTGGTTTTCTATAATACGTTGATGTGTATTGGAATGTATAATAAAAAATATCTGCTGCGACGCGTCACAGTACTTTCTTTTACATGAAACTCGCTGCTGGTTAAAAGAACGTGAATACATAAAACCCACAATTGGTTAAAATATATTTAAAAGGAATAATTTATAAATATCAATATAAACAGAACTAGATGTGTACAGTATCTATGTATGTATATACGATCTCCCACCTTTAACCTCAGAACCCTCCTTATTTCAATATTCCCAGGAAAAAGGTTCGAATGAAAGTTGTAGGCATTGATGAGTCTAAGAACTATAACAAGTTTAAAAGAAATTGTTGGTGCTGTCTTCGAAATAATTTGAAAAAAACAATTATAGATGTAATTGGAAGACAAAATTTCAAGTTTGGTGAAATTAGAATAAAGCCTTCGATGCGATATTGCTGTCACATACACAAACGTTTCTTAAAACCATTCTTTTGGATTCAGGGGACCCTAAAACGTGTATTTCCGGTGAAAACTCAAAATCGAAAATTTGACCCGAAAACAATACTTCCTTTACTATATAAGTAGTAGGTACCCAGTAAAAGAAAGTAAAAATGAGCCCAAGCTAGACTTGAATGTACATTCTTTGAGTTGTATTCACCACAATTGTTATTTTGCCAATTCAAAGGATGTATTATCCTCTTTTGACCAATATCTCAAAACTACACATTTTCATAAAAACATTATTTCAATAGTTAAAGATAACTTATTTTAAATACTTAAAAGTTTTTACTATACTGTACATTTTTGTCTAATCAAAGAGTCATTTTTTACCCTTTTTATAAGAGAATTAACTATTTTAGTTTCAACTCCAATGACTCAAATTAAATTGAATGTAATTTGCTTTTAAATTCATATCTTAATAACGATACATTTCCATATCATAACTATCATATTATAACTTTGCTTCCGCTATTTTTTTTCAAAATTTAAAGATTTACTGAAACTGATTGTACTTTTTTGTTTCGAAGCGTGGCAGGTATATCCCCATCATTTTCGGAACTAAGGGTTATCGTATTATACCCTTCCCGTTAAAATCCTTCACGTTTTTGTCTTTCCCCCAATTTTTTGTTTGTCCCAGATTCCTTAGGGGTTTTGTTGACTCACTCCCACACAATTTTGACACGAGTCTTCATCGAGAAGCTCTAAGTCTTCATCTTCGAAAACTCTTGATCTTCAATCACTATGTCGGTCTTCTACGTGAAAATCACCGAACTTGAAAGTTTATACCACTACGACATGTTATTTCACTCATAGCGGCTTCACCATAAGCTTCTGAGAACATTTGGTGAGCCTATAGCCAGTCGTTTACTGGTAGCGGAAAACTGGGAACTGCGAAGCAACGAATTCGTACGAAGGTTGTACGTACGAAATAGTGCGATGCACATCGTCCATTGCCTCAGTATTCGTCGGAATTCATAGTAGGCGAAATGGCTCTTCGGAACGAGTTTTTTGATTATTCTGATGAAGAAGTTTTCGCTTTGGAGTTATCACCTTTTATTCATCGTCGTATCATGCACAGGCGATATCGACGAAGGTGGGAAATGTAGGTGAATCCCATTTACGCAAAAAGAAAGAAATTCGGTAAATTTTCTCATTTGAGGCATGATCTTCAAACCGGCGATGACCACCACTTTTCTTATTTCCGAATGAAAAAGAATACATTTCAATACATTTTTGACAACATTTCTCTCAAACAGTCCGTTTGTGTGTCTTTTTTTCGCACTAGTTCCCAATCCAATCCCAGCAGAACGGGATCGCTTCGCAGTTCGCACCTATTCGCTTCGAAAACGGACGTACGAACGGGCCCAGTGGACGCGGTCCCCTACCGATCCATGTGTTTAAATCGTTCGCACGTTTTCGTGCGTATTCTGACGAATTGATTTCGCTACTTATCGCAGCTTTTCGCTCCCAGTAGACGACTGGCCTAAGCTGCAGATTTTTTAATATAAAAAAAATATATTAACACCTCCCGCAAATGACGAGAATTTGGCTGATAAACTGACATTTTTAATCGGCAATAATTATATGATGTAAACACAAATCAACTATTGGTCCTGTCGGATTATGTTTACAAGATAAGGAGGATACGTATAATGTTTTTGTTCGACGCCTACTTGTCGCTAACGCCATGTACCTATAGAAAAACGGCGGAAGCGAAATTGTATACCTAATAATTTTATAGGACTGACCGAAGGTTTGTTTTCAGTTACAATCAGTATCAGCTAAAAATACTGGTTTTCGATGGCATTTTCAGTTTTCGAAATTTATCAAAAGTTCAGATTAATCGATATTATTTTGTAGGGATTCACTACTTGACTTTATTTCAAAACTACTTGACTTAAAATCAAATCAAATGTAAGTTTGAAGTTATATTTAAACAGCAAGTCAAGCATTAAGTTACAAATTATTTCATTTCAGTTTAAATATTAAACTCGATTCATTGCACAAGATCAAAAGGTATATCAATTTCAGTGTTTGGATAAATAAAGATTAAAAAATTGTATGGAAAATGTACGTTTTTCAAACGGGATTGCAAAATCGTTAAATGAATTAAAGAGGAAGATAAAACTGTTTCCTGATTATATTGGTTTACTATTTCGTAGTAACGAACTTAAAACCAATATATTTAAATGATGACAAACACGTCGTATCTCTTATTAAATAATTATTTCATTCATTTCGTGGAACGAAATAACCATTAAAATATGACGTTACAATACTTAAAAAAATATCATGTTGTTTACTCAAACGCCTCCATTTAATGCGTAATTCATTTATTATTATATTTTCTATATATACCGTAATACTGTGAAATGGTAATACCGAAAACCTCACAAATCAACCCAAAAAACAAAATAAAATGAAAAAAATTCCTACCTATTAAATCTTCGAATTATTGGTTTAATATTTAAAATTAAAAAAAATCTACCATTATAGTTCAGGGAATAAAGACATTGCACTTCGTAAAATTTAAGGGAAAACTGAATTTTTGCATGAAGCTCCCTTTTGTGGTTCTAAACAGCGTATCAAAAGTCCCCGACGATACATGCACCGCTAAAAATTTTACAGGGGGTCAAAAGTCAAGATAAACGAGTTTTCGCAAAAATCTCGCTAGTGGTAACTTTTATCGAAAAAGTACTGTTTATCAGATTTGAAGTTTTAAAAAAATATATATATTGTTCCTTTTTTTCGTAAGAATAACGGCTTTTGAGAAAATTTAAATCAAAAAGTTGTAACGTTCAGTATGTACTCCTTAATGGTATCTGGTTAAATGTGACTTTAAATATTGGAAGGTTGGAAAATTTATTTTCGTGACGTTTCAAAGCCCATAATAATGCAAACTAACGCATAGGTATACTTCACAATAGTGTCAACTTAACTCTTAGCCTAAGACCTCGTTGCATGATTGCTACACCCATAATGCAGCTTATAAATATCAAATTAAAGCTCCTTTTTTTCTGCGTATGAAAGGATATTAGTTTTATTATGGGTGCCAATTTAAAAGTGCGCGCAACTAAGCGAAAATCGGGATTATAAGTTAAGAGTTAAGTTGTCACTACTGTGCAGTACATATAGTATACGCTAGTTCGCAATATTATGGGCTTTGAAACGTTCACGTAATAAATTTTCCAATATTTAAAGTCATGTTTAACGTTTAATTACAAATATACTATTTGACATACAGATACCATTAAAGAGTGCATACTGAACGTCACAACTTTTTGAATCGAATTTTCTCAAAAACCGTTAGTCCTACGAAAAAAAGTAACAATATATTCTTTCTAGTTTTTTTTTTACACTTCAAATTTAATAACAAGTATTTTTTTTAACCATTAGTTGCAATATTTTAATAAAAATAATATTTTTTTTAATTAATTAAAAATAGTCTACCCCGGATTTTTTTACGCAACCCATTTTTAATATATTTTCATATGTATCAAATTCATGATAACATATGTTTCATTCTATTATTCCTAAACTTCAAATTTAATAACTAGCATTTTTTCAATAAAAGTTACTATTAGCGATATTTTTGCGAAAACTTGTTTATCGTAACCTTTGACCCCACATAACATTTTTAGCGGCGCATGTATCATCGGGGATTTTTAATATGTTGTTTAGAACCACAAAAGGGAGCCTCATACAAAAATTCAGCTTTCACTTAACTTTTCCTAAGTTTGACTTTTTTTTGTCTTTATTCCCTAGACTATTAGCTTTATTGGTTTAGACAGTTTAATCTTTCATTTAAAACTGAGAAAAAAAATCAAAAAAAAGCTTAAAAGAATTATATGGTAAAAGATCTATAAAATTGAGAGCTACTCTTTTTTTATCATTATTTTGATTTAAAAAAAAAGCTTTTTAATTTTTAGGAGTACCTATAACATTAAATTTATACGTAAGTGTATTTCTCTAAATACCTTAATAGTAAAATTCAAGCAATGATGGTTTTTGACTTTAGTCACGTTTGCATTTCTTCATATTTTTTTCTTCGTCTAAAAATAGCATTTAATTGCAACCATTAGTTGTCCAAAATAATTTGAATATTGAACGGCCAATTTTATCATTATTTTTATGTGTGCCGAATGATTGAAAGTTTAGTGTTGGCTTTGACAAAAAATTAAGTGCGACATCCGATATGGTAAATGATGTGGATTTATTTTTAAGACGTATTTTGAGACATCTATAGGTAGGTACCATCGATGCCATTGTTTATCTACTTTATAGGGAAGTTTAAAATTTCATGGCTAATTCTTTGATGTGCTTGTAAAAGTATTTTGTTGGGGAAAATAAATACGAGTCCGAAAATTACTGTTTCAAGGATCCAAATGTTACAACTTTCAGAAATTCTTTATCAATTATTTAAATGCATTTTATACGTAAATGACTGATAATTTCTCTCGTTTTGATCGTTCACTTCCTGACGAATGGATGGGGCTCATTTCTTGGCTATTATTTCGTCTTTCGTTTCGGATCGTTTTGCAAAAAAATTACTCGGTGCCGGTTTCTCTCGCTTTATGGATGAATTGCATGTGCAATATTATGCAAAATATCAAACGCGATTCTATTTCAGTTGCCACGTGCGCATAAATTTTCTCGATTTTCTTCTCGTATTCCGACCCTCTCCCATAAATAAACAAGGCGAAAAAATAGGAAACCGAACATTTTTTCGACGTCACTAGGAAGTAAATTCAGCGGTAGACTATCATAAGTATTGGATTTTTCATTCTTTAAACACAAACAACTGTCGCCAGAACGGCGACGAAAACAATTATAAAATTTAGAATTTTTCTGTCATAAAATTTATCGAAAATTACATCGGGGAAAAACCGAAATTCCTAGAGAAATCAACAAGGAAAATTATTTACTAAAACTCAATGAAGTAAATGTAGAAGAAGAATTTTTTTAAGTCATCAGATAATATTAAGTATTATAACATTGGCCAATTGTTAAGGTTTATCGCTATTTTTGACAAAATCAAGGCTATAATTTACAACCATGTTTTTTATTTGGCAAATGTAACGTGTTTAAAAGGTGTGCTTGTATAATTAAGTATGAAAGGTATTTTTTCTAAGGAAGAAAATTAAGAGCCATTTTTTAAAAATGGCAATTAACGTTTCTATAATTTACTTGCAAAGACCGTGTAGATAATTTAATATTAAAATATTTATAGCATTTCCACAGTTTTAAGTGGAAAATGGATGGATTTAAGTCTTAACGACTGTGTATAATTTAAGTATCGGCTCTAATTTTAGGTATTTTTAACAAATATTCTGTATTGGACCTGATAAGAAATAGCTAAATAATACATTACGTAACTAGCTGTTTCCAGTCCTCTTCGTTGAGTGTAAGCTCAACATCACTGATTTTAATCAATTTATTGTTATTTTATTTTTTACATAATAAAAGTTTAAGAATGTATAAAAAATTGTTCGAAATAATTTTGAATTGAAAACAATATTATTTTCAAATAAATGTTCTTGTAGTGGGCCGTTTAAGGTTCTTGGATAATTATTTAAGTATAATCAAAAAAATAAATAACTTCGAAACAGACTTTAACCTTCTTTGAATCATACATTATAGCTTTGGTATTTCCAATAGTATTATAATAAACGATATTATGGATAAAAATGGATGAGTTTCTCTTTCTGGTTTCTATATCAAAAACTATGTTCTCTAAGAAATATATCTACACTTATCAAACTTAAAGACAGGAGCATTTCTACAAAAGTTGTCTTGTCCATTTTTGCAAGTTCTGATAGATGATTTAGTTAATTGCAATTGAGCCATTTATGCACCTAAGTCAAAGAATGAGGAAACTTTTTTAGATGATCCAAGAAATCACTTCATATCAAAAAAGAAATGTTTTTAGGTATTTTAATTTTTTTTTTTGCTTATATTGTTCATTTGAGAAAATAACCACATAATACAATTGACTCAGGGTCCGTTTTTAACTGTCCATGACCTTAGTCTTTTGAGCTAACCGGTAATATTAGACCAATAGCAATGGACTTATCTAGCTTTTCAAGGCTAGATTTCAAGAACTACTTACACATTTTTTTGAAAAAAAAAAAAATGTTCTTTTAAAAATTATATATAATAATACATTTACATTTTATAGAATTAGTGAAATTTGCATGCATGGGGGTGAAAAACTGGTTTATTGGACAATGAATTATAGAAGAACAGATTTTTTAACATATTTCGATTGTTCAACTACCGCAAAGTGATTTTTTTTTCTTGGCCATAATTAGATATTCGATCTGTTCCAGATGAAAATAAAACGGTACAGGTACGATACAAGTTCTGCGCAATATACAATTATTACAACTTTTTGTTTATTACGTATCAATTGTACCTACCATAAATGTATGGGTATATTTTCATCTGGAGGAGAACTGTTATAAAACAATGAAGTAAAAATTGACGATTTCTATCTAAATTAAACCATTAAATGATTTTAACACATATATTGTCTACGTCTGAATGCTATACTCAATAACCATTTGAATGTTGGGTTGTTTTAAAGCTTACTTACAATTTCCAATTTAATTTTTACGCTGTGCCTATACTTTGAGTTGTTTAAGTTTGGTCCAGTTTTCCCTAGAATTCCATCAGGGCTTAGAAACTTTCCTCATTGTTTGAAGTTGTCCATTAAAGAACTATTTATACGTATTGTTCAATTTGACAGTGGCATATTTTCTTTCTTGCTCTACATTGACGCAACTGGCATAGGGTGGGAGAAGGAAAATATACAGTCGTTGGAGGGAAATCGATAAAATTGAAACGTCATTATCAAATGTTCCAAATAATGAAGGTAATGAATTTTTAGTTTTGTTAAGTTTTTTTTAAGACTATATATATTTAATCGTTTTTCAAGTGTATATTTTCATCGTGGTTTTAAGACACCTAAGCATTAGTTAAATTTTTGGTACTTAAGTGATATAGGAACTCAGGGTATATATAAACCCAAAATAAAAGAGTAATACATCTAAAGTTTTAGAATATTGCATGATATTTTCTCATGTACCTATGTCTTTTAGAGATGTATGCTATCTTACGTGATTCTTCATTTTATTCAATTTGTTAAATTTGCAAATTTAACGGAATACACGATATTGTCTTTTTTAAGGAAAAAGGCTTGCATTTAAAAATAGTATGACCTTAGAATTTAAATTACAGACAATGAGATTTTGTTTTCTTAAATGGAACAAACTCGAGACATTGGTTATATTTGGCTTTTTAATTCAAAAATTTAATTTTGCTTAACGATTTACTCAAACAAAAAAAAATATCTTAGAATTAGTTATACGATAAGTTAAAAGTCTCCAAACTACAGACCATGTGCCAAAACCGAACCAGGGGTACTTCCAAAATCTTATATATTCCAAGAAAGGCATATCTTTAGGATTATAACTAGTATTTTTTTTGAAGCATTGATATAGGTACCTATGAATATACCAAAAATGGGCAAAAATATTTTATAGCTGATTTTTCATATTTCAAAAAATGAATATTGATAAGGCAATAGGTATGTAGTCATGTAGGTATCATAGTAATGGGAGTGTTCACGTTAGAAGTGACATTAAGTACTGACTGCAGTATTTCACACCCCTTAACACCGTTAAAAACACAGTACAAACACAGTTTTCATCGATTTTTTTATAACTTCGTCTTACCTCTTCTTCTGATTTCTTATCTACCACAAAACAATCAGTACAAATATAACTGCTTCGTAATGTGATCTATTAAGAGGCCCATCGACTAAGTGAGATAAAAAACGGGATAACTCTTCTTTCTTCTTGATTCGATAAAGAACTTAGAAGTGTTTTACTCAAAAGGGTAAATTTTAAGATACTTATACCTGGATTTTTCGATAGGAAGTTGATAGGCTTGTAATTCTTTAATACTTTTTAAGAGTTTCAAGTTGTCCCCAAATAGACGCCCAAGGGCTTCTAACTAAACTTACGTCAATGTGAACTTATAATAGTTTAAATAGCCTTCTATCGTTTGTCGGCTTATAGAGTTTTAGGTTTCTCGAGCTTTCAAACCGGCAATCAACATGTTTTCATGGATAGTATATGATTTTCTGTGAATTTTTCATTGGGATTAAAATGTTTCAGAAATAACGCGTACCACTGACTAACCATAAAAATATGCTGATCTCGATGCGAGTACTACATATTTCGTATGAAATTACACCTTAATGAAGTCAGTACATTTCACTACCGTCAGGTGGTTCGGTTCCTACAGTAGTGGGTACAGTACAGAAGGTGACTTTTTATCTCCAAACAGAAACTCATGAACTGCTAATTATTGTTAGTGACTAAAACATTAATATAGGCCCATCTTAGTTGACAATTTGGTAGGGGTTCCTATTATAATATGATTATTAGATAGTTTTTTTATTTATTTAAGGTTGAATCAATTAGGTATTATGGTCACTAGCCACCGTCAAATCTGAAAATCCATTTAAAAAATCTTGGGCTCTCATTGGGATATGAACCTAGGACCACTGACGTATAGGGCAAATATCTAGTGAACCACGTTACTGCACTCTGATAATTCATGGACATCTACTGTTTGTATAAAAACTGTACCTATAATAAAAATTTGTAAAATATACCCCAATTTATACGATCTAAATAAATTTAATCTATTGAGTGAACAAATCTTCATAGAAACATATGAAGAAGTACAAGATTTTAAATTGTATAAACTTTCGAATGGTTTAGTCAATCATTTTAAAATTTTAACAGTATATTTAAGATTAACTAGGGAAGATTTTAGTCAATTTTCGTTTGTTAACCATTTTTAGATTTACCTTCAAAATATCCTTAAAATGTCGAACTTTATTTTTAAAATAAGCTACTCAACCACTAAGAGTCATAATTTTATTTTAATATAAGCAAATGTATATTGTATATGAAGGTGATTTGTTCCTTATAAGACCTATTCCAGATGACCATACAACTATGGTAACTTTTTGTGTATCAATAGTAAATGTACAGTTTTATTTTCATCTGGGGACCTAAATTTTCCGCAGTATACAGATGGCGGACGACTCAGTTGTTTCACTATATATTATACTTTACCCCGTCCATATCACTTAAGTTAGTTTTATGATACATTTACACCGTTTACACCTTTACGTGCTCGAATTATAAAACGTTTTCAACGAACGGCT
The DNA here is from genome assembly GCA_958496155.1 of Sisyra nigra. Classification (NCBI taxonomy): domain Eukaryota; kingdom Metazoa; phylum Arthropoda; class Insecta; order Neuroptera; family Sisyridae; genus Sisyra; species Sisyra nigra. The sequence goes on along the minus strand of OY292316.1, from coordinate 32,534,936 downwards.
AATTACGGAATTATTTAAAGATTTAGTCAAGAACAATGAATGGGAGTTTTTCCAAGTCAATATTAATTGTTATACATCCATCGAAATCGAGTGGGTTGCAGCATCGCATGTTTACATATTATACTAGGATATATCTTTCGAGATAAACAGATTAAATGTTGTCGGGTGATGCCGATAGACAAAACAAAAACTGTAACTAAAACCGTACGCCCCTGAAAACATGAAGACAAAAAACGCTCTTCTCAGTTTTTTTTTTCTGCAAATGCAACGCGTGTCCAATTCTCTCAACAACATTAACATTTTCTCCTCCATCATCCAATTTTGCAATACCTACACGAGAAAAAACGCGTGCGTAGGCGTCAAATAACACTCTTTTTTTAACATCTATTTAAAAAATAACGATCGATCGTTATTTTGATTGTTGTTGTTGTTGGGATTATGTCGCATCTCGACCTATTTAAACGCATCTTATACCACCAAACTGGGTTACAAATGAGGCTACGGCGTCACGGGAAAACGATGTTTTTCGCACAATTCAATTCTACATATGGAGTAAAAAGATTTTAACGCAATAAGTTAAATTGAGAAATATGTTATCATGTCTTTAATAGGTTCAGTGGAAAATTTATGTCGGATGGAGATAATGAGAAAAGAAAAGTGAGTAAGTGATTGTTCGAAAAAAACATTATTCCAGAACAATCTTTCTTCTGTCCCTCATGTTTTTTCCTCTATGGTTGTAATCAATTGATTTTAGATGTAAGGGGGAAAATTTGATTGATCGATCAAAGATTTAATGTGGCAAAGGGTTCAGTTGGTCGTCTAATGAAAAATTTCCATAAATCCTTCACTGATTGCATAATAAATTGTGAATGTTATAATGCTAATATGGAAAAATTAATTTTTTAATTAATGCAGTTTATATTTATAAATGGATCGGTGTTATGAACTTGATCTTGAATTGAGACCGAGATTGAAGCTGGGGATAATTAAAACTGAAAATTATTATGATTAGTTATAATCTGTTCTTTATATATTGATAGATTGCAAGGAAAAGAAAAATATTGTTTTGGGTTAAAATTAAGTACATTGAAAATTGAATTATTGTCGGGATATTAAATGTTTGATTTAAAATTGAATATTTATTTTAATCAAACCATTGATTGGTAATTAGGTATCGACAACCTATGACTCGTGGGTCATCAAGTGACCCATTTGTGAATTTCAAATGATCCAATTGAGTTTCACAGTTACAATTTTGCTATTTCTTGGTACCAATGGACCTCAATTGTAAGAAATTCTTTAGATTTAAAAATTTTAATTTCCTTTTTGGTCTGTTAAATTTTTCTTTCTATAATTTCTTTGTGTTTCGTTTCAGGATTGCAGGATTACTTAAATTTTCATTTGAGTTATTTGCATGAAATTATCAAAAATAAAAAGTTGACCCCGAGTCTCTTTTCAGTTAACAATAAGTTAAAAATAGTTAAATCTCTAAAAATTGTTTTTGTCAAACTTTTAGTTTTTCTTTAGTATTTATATCTACAAAATATCTGCTGCGACGCGTCACAGAACTTTCTTTTGCATTAAACGCGCTGTTGGTTAAGAAAACATAAATAAAACCCACGATTGGTTAAAAAATTATAAATAGAATAATACATAAATTTCTATATAAAGAAAACTATATGCAGCCTCTTGTATGTACGAACTCCTACCTTTTACCCCAGAAAAACCCCCGTGCTCACGTAAACCCTTCTTAAGAGATGAATCAGAACGATGCATGTCACTCAAATACACTAACGTTAGCGAAACGGTCAAAAAAACAACGGTAATGAGCGTAACCTTTAAAAACACTTAAAGAACGTAGCCTAAGTAGTACAATAGTTGTGATTTGCAAAGACGAGGCTTTTCAAAATTCCAAACTCAAATTAAAGAAGCAGGAGATTGAAAAAATGCTAATTTCTAAGCTTAATTTTTAGAAAATTCTCATTTAACAACTATCATATAAACTAACCTTACTTAATAACCCTACTTTGATTTAATTTGTACTAGTTTTCATTTGTGGAGAAAGAGCTATAATTCGGATTCTTTCTACCACTTGTTTTAGGCCCAACACCGATATGATATATATATATATATATAAAATATATACGCCTTTTGTACATGTAATACTACTATATCATTAATGAAAACAATTTAACATCTACTGCAGGTGATAATAATTAGGGCTAGATTGTAACTGCTACCTTTATGAAAAAATAAGGGAAAAAATTAATTGAGCTAAGTTGTTGAATTATAACTCCTTTACGCGCGCTGGGCTTGGGGAGAAAACTCATATATGGTTACAGAAGCGTTACAAAAAGTGTGATCTAGCGAGGCGAGCGTAGAGAGGGGAGATATGCGTTGGTGAAGCCAGAAAGAGAGAGAGAGTTACTTTCGTATATCTATAATACACAGTACAGGCCTATTCCCCGATTCCTTTTTGTGCGGATTTTCGTTTGCCCCCATGGAATTTAACCTCTAGACTCGAAAGTTTACATAGATCTAGATCAGCCCCCTACAACTCCATGTTACAAAAATGTGACCATTTTGACTGTATTTGCAGACATCGCCAGTAAAATTAGTTGAAAACGAGTTGAACGAAGGCCACGAATACTGACGAAGACTTTTATGAAGGTCGGAGGTTATAAATAAATGTTTTAAACGTCAGGAAATTATTTTTATTGTTTTCATTATTATTGTTATTATATGGAATAATTATGATAAGTATTTTTATATAATAAGTTTAATAACTCTGATAAGTGATGATAGGTTTAAGTGACGGGGGGCTGTTTGAGCCTTTTTTTAGCCTTTCTCGTATTTTAGTGATAGATGCACTGTAGGAGCAAGCGAGTCCGTACATTTTATTTCTCTCATTATATTTGCTATTTTGAGTTGTTCATGACATGTGAATTTAAATGTACCGAATAAGAAAATTGACACAGGGTAGATTTTGATCTTAAGACATTTGAGGCATGAACTAATTATAAAAGGGGCCATTCCATGTGAAGGGTTGAAAAAATCGATTTTTTGCATAGATTGATTACCAACATGTTCAAAATATCCTGGTATATTAATTTTCTAATGTTCGAAGTTTTTGGGTAGTTACAGAATACAGTACCTAGTTAGAAAAGAACGTGCTTGGAGTGGAGGTGATTTAAGATTTAGTAGTAGGTACATGCTTGAGTCCTTAAACGGGTTTTCTTAAAACTGTATTTTTAAAACTTGTCCCTCGATATTTCGAAAACTGATCGATTGCTTTGAAATGTTAACGTTGAATTTATAAACAACAATAAGATATACAAAAGATGTTATACTTAAAAATTGAAGTGACTGAATTGTGACTATTAATAGTAGAAGATCCGAACCTACATCGACCTTCACCGAGTTGATAATAGAATGAAACATATTGTATAATGAATTTAGTATATAAGAAAATATATTAAAAATGGGCTGGCTAAAAAAATCTAGGGCAGACTATTTTTAATTATTTTTTTAAAAAATGATTTTTAATAAAATATTGCAACAAATAGAAAAAAAAATTTTCACATCACAGGTGACTGCGATGTTGGGTCATTTATTATTACACAGTATACTTACCTCAGATCTCTCTGTCATACATTTCCACGCGCATTAAAATTTAAATCGTTAAAATTCGCAAACCTCTACAAGGACCGAACTTTTTGCAGACAAACCTATATCAACGTGTTCGCAATAAAACAGCGCATATGATGATATGTAAATTTTTTTACTATCTTGATGTTGCAATATTTAATTAAAAATATTTTTTTAAATTATTAAAAATAGTTTGTCCAGGATTTTTTAGCCAACCCATTTTTAATATATTTTCTAATATACTAAATTCATGATAACATATGTTTCATTCTATTATCAACTCGGTGAAGGTCGATGTAGGTTCGGATCTTAGGCTATAAGTAATCATATTTTCGTTCACACTCAAAATAGGTGGTCGGCGCCTGGATTTGTCGGTAAAAATAATTCCAAAATTCACACTTTTAAGAATTTGTATTTTTTTATTTATTTACAATTCTGAATTGAAATTGTAAAACAGCGTTAATAACTATCGACTGATTATACAGAATATATTTTAAATGTTAAAGATATCTATTTGCAATTTTTAACATTTAGATCTATCTTTGTTTATCACATATTTTGTTAATGTATTTTGTTCATTGATAATGATTTTTGTTTGTATTAAAAATATAATTCAATTGGAGTCATTCGAGGAAATTATCCAAGTTTCCACCTTTTTCTCTAGTTTCATTTATGTATCCGAGTTATACATCCTGGAAAACTGGAAATATTTTCCTCATTTCCCATGTTTTGTTTAGTATTAGAAGGAGACTAGATGTCGTCGTTGGACTCAGTTGGAAATGTAATAGGGTTGGTAAGAGATAGAGGAATATCGAGGAGACCAATCGAGAATGAATTTTCGGAGATATGGAAGCACGGGAGGGACACAGATAACCATAATATTGATCGACGTGGGAACTTCGGAACAATTCGGAATGGAAATTTCCACAAGGCGAACGCATTGGTGCCACGTGGGAGCAGCGACGCTCTCTCACACAGTTCAGGTCACCGGCGTCAGGGGTGGGTCAGACGAAAGGGTCAATATACTATTGCTAGTACTACTAGCCGGGATTGCATCCCTTCAATGCAGCCAAGTGCAATCGTCATAATAAATGCAACCCTCGCACGAGCGACACGTGTCGAGCAGCGAACAGCCGTTGTTTTTCGTACAAAAAAATCAAACATTATTTATCGGTTCAATAACCTGCACCCAATAATACGCGTAGTTGTTTTAAATTCCCAATTTGCATGGAACACGTTCAAGCACATTATTGTTTTCTAGACTCGCCACACGTATTTGCAATGTTTTGATTCATAAGTCTTTTGTAGATCGCAGCTACGCATTATGTTGACCGGTTAGCATTAGCGAAACAGTGGCGCCGTTTAAGTCTCATATTTCATCCCTGATTTAAGGGATAAAAAATTCCTCATAAAATTTTTTAAAATTTTCGCAGTAGGTAATCTTAGTTGAAATTAGCTATGCTGTGCACATCCCCGTCATGATTGACTTTAAGTGATAATTTTAAATCACTTCATATGGAGTTCAACACTCAGTTCCCAATTTTGGGTGTTAAAAATTAACTGAAACCAACTATAAAACATGATAAAACGAGGAACTAATCTAAATGAGAGTTTTCTTTTTCGTGCGGATGTAGTGTTCATTTTATTTCCGCAGAAACCTGATTTGTTTCCGATTCGATATGTTTTTTTTTCCGCCATACTTTCAAATGGAAATTAATTAAAGACTAAATCGACATGCATTGGTGAAGAGCGAAGTTTTTTTTATTACAATAAAACTCAGCTAGAATTTTATTTTTGATGAAATTGTTAAATTTACTAATTTTTAATAATTGGTGATGTACCATGTACCAGTGCCAGGTTGGTAAAGAAAATTGGTGAGAAACTAATTTTCAAAGGTGGGTACTCAAATAAAACTTGAATAATTTCACTTTAATCCACCTTCTTGTTGAAACTACGTGTCTTATAGATTCATATTCAAATTGTGCCGTCCCTATCGACTGATAAAACTCAAAACCCTAGTTTACAATCAAATTAACTAGTTACAATTTTTTCATCAATGAATTTATAATTTTATGATTTGTATTTAAAATGTTTGCCCAAATTTGATGCTCCCCTAAACTCTGCCGCCCTAGGCTCCAGTCTAAATCCGCCACTGTTAAAAACTATGACCATTGACGATAATGGTGCACTTTCATCGTCGGTAAAAATTATTTCAAATTGTATAACATACTATGGTTAATTATTACATATAGTAGTAAAAAAGTTTAATAAAGTAAATAGTGACCATTTACGGAACTTTGGTCAACGTTCCAAGAAATGTTAGGATTTTGGGGAACCCAGGTTGAAGACAGAAAACCTCTATAGTAGACTGTAATTTTTTTTATAGTTTTTTATTGATAAGCCTAGTAATCACTAGTAGAAATGTTGCGCGATTTGTCTAAATACCGTCTAGAGATGGTTTATAGACACGGTCAATAGACCGTCTAGAGCAGCGGTCGGGGAACCGGGGTAAATTACCCCGAATGGGTCAAAAATTAAATTTTTGGTGATAATAAGAAAAATGTTTATCATGGCTATATTATAAACATGATAGTATGGCCGAAGATTGTATTCAAATTGTTCTTACATCAAAAAGCCCCAATTTTGAAGTTATTGTATCAAACATGAAGTAAGATCATTTATACAAAATCTAAGGGGGGAAAGTTTTCAATTACTTAATTCTTGTTTGTTCTAATATGAGAATGTTATTTTGGTTGTCGATTGCTTACTTACTACTCTCATACAAGTTTTTTTTCGGGTTAATTAATTCAATAAATAATTTATAATTTAAATGTTCATTGATTGTCTCCTTTTCAAAATTAGGGGGTAATATCGACTTACGCAAAAATATTTTGGGATAATGGATAATATCAGCCCCCTGTCACTTAGATACGAGAAAGGCTAAAAAAACGTGACCGATTTCTACTAAAATCGGTGTTGTTATAAGAGTCATACGTCTCAAACAGCCCCCTACCACTTAAACTTATCAGAGTTATTATAATTATTATATAAAAAAACTTATCATAATTATTCTCATATAATAACAATAATAATGAAAACATTTAAAAAAGTTTCATTTTAATAACTTGCCTGACGTTTAAAAAAAATTATTTCTAACCTCCGACTTCCAGAAATTCTTCGGTCTTCGTCAGTCTTTGTGGTCTTCTTCGTTCAACTCGTTAGCAACTAAATCGCAACTAGTGACTCAAATACAGTAAAAATGGTCACATTTTTGTAACATGGAGTTGTAGGGGGCTGGATAATATAAAGTTCCCCGACCACTGGTCTAGAGGCAATGTTCTTTGTCTTGTCTAGCGTCCACACTGCGTTGTGAATTTCTCAGTCTCATCTTCGCAGTCCATGAAGGACAAAATAAAATAAACAAATTGACAAATAAACAAATAAACAAAATAAATGGAGCTGGCCATGGCTCGCCTTTAGGTAATAGGACATCCACATTGTAAAAATGTTGTGTAACGTATTGTCTAACGTTGCATGCTGTCTCCTAAAGTCTCGCATTCCAGTCAGGAGACATTAGGCCTGCAATTTTTGGTCTCGCAACAGGCCCTAGACGGGGAGTCGTCTATAAACATGTCCATGGAGACAACTAGTCCAGGAGGAATCGGCGCATGAGTATCGAAAACTATTCCACCTCAATTTTTTTATGCGATTCTCTTCAAATTACCCTACTGATGATATAAATGCATGTTGCCAGGGGGCAACCCCGTGCCATATTGTTTAAACCGAAATTGTTTAAACAATTGCGAGGAATTGTTATTTTTCAACCGGACAAATTTTTTTTGTATTTTTTGTTAAAATACAATTAAAAAAGGTCCTATGGCTTTTCACGATAAGGTTAATATTTTTAGAGATATTAATTTTTAAAGGTTCGAAAAATCTTAAATTTGGGTACTTTTGACCCATGAAAAATATATTTAAAAAAAAAATAAAATATAAATAATATTTTTTTTTTTTTATTCTTTATACAATAGTTAACAATATCCTTAATTGCGATTTCTAAAAATTTAATTATTTATACCTGTTTTTAAATGTTAGTTTCGCGCGTTCACAAGTATGCGTTGCTTATCTATAAATATCGTTGTCTCTCTCTGACTCATACGCTGCGTCGGTCTCTCGGTGTCCTGAATCATTATTTTACATTTATCTTTTAAACTATTAACTTAATCAGAATTTTTAAAAAGAGCAATGTTATCCATAATTAAATTATCTACAATTTGTTCACAACAAATTTTTTTCTAATATCAATTTTTCAAAAGTTATTTAAGGTTGAAGCCGAACATATTATTAAAATTAACAATTAAAAACAGGTATAAATAATTAAATTTTTAGAAATCGCAATTAAGGATATTGTTAACTATTGTATAAAGAATAAAAAAAAATATTATTTATATTTTTTTTTTTTTTTAATATATTTTTCATGGGTCAAAAGTACCCAAATTTAAGATTTTTCGAACCTTTAAAAATTGATATCTCTAAAAATATTAACTTTATCGTGAAAAGCCATAGGACCTTTTTTAATTGTATTTTAACAAAGAATACAAAAAAAATTTGTCCGGTTGAAAAATAACAATTCCTTTCAATTGTTTAAACAATTTCGGTTTAAACAATATGGCACGGGGTTGCCCCCTGGCAACATGCATTTATATCATCAGTAGGGTAATTTGAAGAGAATCGCATAAAAAAATTGAGGTGGAATAGTTTTCGATACTCATGCGCCGATTCCTCTTGGACTAAACCAGAGACGCGTCTCAGAGACCAAAATCATGCAACATGTTTATTATTGAGTACTAGACTTTAAATGTAACAATTTGTTTGTTGAGGTATAGTGGGAAATTAGTTGCTACATAAACGTTTGCTCTTCTTGCACGAAATGTACTAGACATTTGCTGCTTGGTTTGATTTTAAAACTTATTATACTGAATAACCTGCAAGCAAACTGATTAAAATTAATATATATTATATATTAATATTTTCATATCAGGTCAAGTCAAGCATAGAGTTTACCAGTTATTTTATTCTAAAATGTTCAGCTCAATTCATGGCTCAAAATGCCCATTTATTTGATTTGGCAAATCCTTAAAATGTACCTACTTATTCTAGAATCTCTATTTTTGTAGTTCATTTTAACACGTCCAGAACCTATTATTTAATTCTCATTATGAAAAGTGGCAAACACCAATCTAAACATATTAAGTCTTGAAGACAGTTTTGTTTGAAGAATGTCACTGAAATAAAGCTCTTAAATCCATATTACGTAATTCATATGCTTACTAATTAGAGTTTTCAAAGGCGAAACCATTGCATTAGATTTAATCTATTTGAACATAAATACCTAGTTCTTGTGGTAATTTTGGAAATTAATTAAAATTGTTCAAAGATTTTATCTTCCTCTGTCCCATATATAGAATTATTATTGCGTGTCAGTTACACTGAAATAAATGCATCATTTTAATTTATTATCAAAGAGAGGACATCAAACAGAAAGAGATTTTTTGATAAACCCGACACGACTCAGCTTACATTCACCCTTTATTTATATTAAAAATTTAATTTTTTTTTCCAAAATTATTATTGTTAATTTTTTAGGTTTCTTATTTTTATTTAATTTTCAACATGGAAATTTGAACCGATTAAGATTTTCTTCTAAGTTCAAAGTTTTCAGGATGACATAAAACAGTCGAAAAATGTACATGAAGAACGGGGGTTTAAAATTTTTCGATAAAACGCTTTGTGTTTTTATTTTCGACGCACTTTTTGGTAACTTGTGGGTCATTCTGTATATTTTTTTAATCTTGATAAATTAATTAGTGATAATCAAATCAATCAGTATGAAACCAATAAACAAATGGTTATTGCAAATATTTTTTTGTGATTATCCACTTAGTTTTAAAAAGACGGATGAAAGTTCGTTGATATGATAATAATATAGTCGTAAATGTAATTAGTTGTGGTTGTGACAACCCCATAATGTCCTTTAATCATTAATCGCAATATATAATTAGAAATTATCTTGCATGTCTAGACACAATTCTTTTCCTATTGCATTTCGAGAGTAAACATCTCATAATATCGCTTAGCACAAATTGCGATTTATTTTCCAAGAATATGTAAATTTCAGTGAGCTTATTAAAATAGAAGAGACAATTTTTGAACTTGTTTGTCTTATTAAAACACCCCCTACCCTAATCTCAGCATTTATTATGTAAATGTTCAAATATTAAGTCGATAATGGAATTAATTACAGAAAATTTTATTTTGTACATTTTCCAAGCTATTTACGGTATCTAAAAATAATCCGATTTTATTCAAGTTTCCAATAGTGAAGAGGAAAAAAAGAAATTGATGGAAAATTTACTTGGAGTAAACGAACGGCAATGATATGTAGTCATTTTCGGAGTTTTTCTTTTTGGTCCAAATCTATTTCATTTGGTGTGGAAAGTTTCACTGTCTAGCAATGTATGGAAATATTTCAAGATGGGAATTCTTTTACTATTCTCAACATATTAATATTGTTGTATAATGTCTGAGGAATTTAGAGATAATAAAATAAGAGGATTATGACCTAAAATATTATCTAACACAAATAATATTTAAGTTTAGGGGAAAATATTTTAGTAAGAAATAATAAATATAATCTTCATTGGAATCGTTGGGTTCATTTTCTGAGATTTTCAATTGGTATTTTCGTTTATTAACAATTAATTATTAATGTTATTTTTAATTTCTTATTTGATTTGATTGATTAATTATATTTCGTTTGAATCACAAGCTTACTTAATTAGAATCAACTTATATCCTATACGTTTTTTTAAAAATGTATTCAAAAAATTACAGTTGGTAGAAAATTAGCCAAACTAATTGTTATTGAAGCTACATGTTGGAAGTGGCTTATAATTTTTGCTTGTAAGAAAGTGGTTAACTCAAGTAATTCATTTGTATAGTCACTTTAATAATCTCTCTTTTATACCTAATCTACAGGGTATATTATAATTAAGTTCAAAAAGGATAACAACGGGATTAAATTCACAATACTATGGTAGTTCATCTCATTTAAAGACGACTTTTGGGAACTTCAGGTACTCTAATGGGCTCCATACACGTTGAGATCTGCATCGATACATGTCGCAAGTATCAGTATTGTGATACAAATGTCACAGTTTATGGATTGGTCTCAGTATCGCTGAATCGGTATCAGTTTGTAGGAACAGTTGAAACAACATTAATACAAATTTCACATACATGTATCGCCACCTGACGCGATGCATGCATCGATGCAGATCTCAACGTGTATGGGGCCCATTAGGTTCTCTACTATCCGAATATAGGGTATCCGATATGGGTGTCTTAAGAAGATTTATGATGTATATATACTAGGACTTCGTTCCCCTAAATGGTAACAACGTTAAAAACTAGTTTTGAAACGTTCTTACACCCCTTTATCTATGATAACCATAATTGTTATGTTAAGGGAAACATCCCCAATGGATCATTACTTTGATTAACGTTCACGTAAACCCTTAATAAGAAATAAATCAGAGCGATGAATATTGCTTAAAAATTTTAAAGTTAGTGAAATGGATGAAAAAATTATAGCAATAAGCGCAATCATTATATATTCGCCGAGGAACGTGACCTAAGATAGTTTAAGATAATTATTTAAAATGAAGGTACCAGAAAAAGAAAAGAAAAAAATATTGGATAGATAACTGATAATAAGCAATCAGTAATCCACAAAAATTTCTATTACTAGATCACGCAAAAATCACGCGACGGATTTTGATAAAATTTAGTATTATAACTGACTATGCGAGGATACTTTTTATTACGGAAAAATATTTTATTTACAAGAAAAATAAAAACAAAAACTAATTGGGTAAAAATCACACCGAAAGTTTTAGTTAATGATTAATATCCTGAAATCTCAGGTACAGCTGGTACAGCTTCATAAAATAATAACAAGAAAAGTACCTCTCAACAAACTTTTTCGTATCAGTTACCACTGATATTAACATTTTTACAATTTAATAAAGCATTTTTACATGACTTAAACTTACAATAACAATTTGGTATAAGCCTTGTTCCAGATGAAAATAAAACCGTACATTTACGGTACATTTGATTAATGCGCAGTACACGAAAAGTTGCAGTATATTCGTATCGTAACTTAACCGTTATTTTTCATCTGAAACAGACCTATTATTTGTCATTTAAATTATTTTTGAATGCACTTATTGTCATTCCACTTTTGTCGTGATGATTTTGCCAGTGTGATTTTGACGATATCTATTGCGTTTTTGTCGAGTCATGTCAGATTTCGAATTTAAAAGAAAATTAAAGAATGCTTTACGCCAATCTATACAAACATATTATCACGTATTTTAGATATGACAAAATCAAACCTCAAAGTATGCGATAATAGTAATTAACAATTAAATATCAAAATGAATGTTTTGTTTTGGAGTTCATTACATATCGTTAGAGGTTTATCTAAGTTCTATGAGCCAGATAAAGCTACTTTTACTCATTACTTATAGATCATAGCATTTTCGTCTCTTGTGACATCACAGTTTTATCTAGTTTTATCATAAACCCCTACTTCAGGCTAAAATGATGATTTCTACTTTTAGCCGAAAGGAATTTCCGGATTCGTGACATGCTCATGGCGTACCCCACCCCATCCCAATATATTAAATAAAACAACTTTTCAAAATATTTATTTAACAGGCCAAACATTTCTTAAAAGCCCTTGACAAAAATTACGAATGTTGCCTCTCCGTCCCCGCGACGCTCCTGGCACATCGAAATATGTTTCGAGTAATTGCTCATTAGTAAATGCATCTCTTTTTTTTCTTTTTAAATAATGATCTTATAAAATTCACATTGCAATATATCAATAAGTTATAGCATGCCGTTTGATAAAGTAAATGAGTTTTGAAGAGAAAAAAAAACGTGATCAAATATAATTATGTTTATAGTTACGTTTTTTTTTCTGTCTCTTATAAAATTAATGTATTTACAAGTCTTCAGTAAATATTAATTTTATAATTTCCCCCTAATCAGCGTTTAAGATGCTTTTAATGGCAGTTAAACATAATCAATTTGCATAGATACTGCGACTCACAAAAGAAATATTACTATACAAATTTCAGAAAAATATTCCCCGTTCTTTTATTAAATATGTTATGAGAGCGTGGCAGAATATTGGATATATTTTATAATGAATGACGCAAATTGTACTTGGATTCAAAAACATGTTGAGTTGTTATTGTTACAGAGAATCAGAGTAAATGTTAGTATAGAGAGAAAATGATTTTAATCGATTTCAGGTGAAATTGCCTTGAAAAGCTATGCGATAATGAACTTGAATTTTCTCAAATTCGGCGTAAAAATTCGCCCGTTTTCCATTAGGAGAGAGTTGAATGGACGTAGTTATAGGCCAATATTTCGACAGTCGAAATGTTATCTATAGGTATTATATTGGCTCGTAGTGATTCAACATTTGTGTTTGTTTTTTTTTCGGTAAGTCACAAGACTGTGAATTTGGCCGCGTGATTCGATTCGATTCTTCGTCTATAGGTTTTCGTGAGTCAGAACGAGTCGAGAATTCGCGACTCCGATGCAACGACATTTTTCGGCCCCTTAACATTTTTCGCTTTGTCTGGATCTATTTTTGGGGCGCCCCCTCTCCCATTCGTGTAGTGATTCCCATCCCAGACGTACGGAATCCGACCGGGCGCATTCCATCCCGGCCAGATTCCCACACCGATGGACCAAAAACTTATCTAAAAAATGGTACGATTTCCTGTTCGCCGCCCCCCTTCTTCGGACAATTTTTTCCATCTTAATTTCAGGTCAAATAAAAACTCGATAAGATGCACGTGATTTTAGTGCAAACACTTTCTTTTTGTTTGGTTTAAAAAATTTGCACGGAAATCTTTTGTGAAAAGATCGATGGAATATCACGAGTTTATTAACGCGAAAAATCGACGTGCTTTGAAGAAAATTCCATTTGGTAAATTATATATTGATGCTTGTAGAAAAATAATAATAAATCAAAGGCCGAGAGATCCTCGTGTGGTGAAAAGGTCAGATCATGTGGGGTCTTCGTTTATATGATAATCTTGAAATAATATTTTTAGATTGTAAAAAAAATATTTTTTCAATTTTTATCACTGTTTCACTTGTACTGAAACTTGTGAACCGTAAATAACAGCATTTGGCAAACTTATTTATTTGATTAAAGACCCACAAATTATAAGGTACATTTTGAAAAGTTTAATAGGTAAAAAATTTGTTAATATATAACCAAATTTTGTAAATTTATTTACTCTATGGCAACGTTCCTCAATGTGTTTATAGGGATTACGCTCATTGCAAATATTTTTTTGCCCATTGCACTTGAAACCTTTAAGCGACCTTCAAGACTTTGATCCATCTCTTAAGTAAAGAAGGGTTTACGTGAACGTAATGACGGCATTAATGACATTTAATCAACATAACGTCTGATGTTATTTTAATAACGACTGAGAGAACGTTTCTAAATTTTTTTAAACTACTGTTACCGCAGATGACGAAAAAAGAAGAAGCTAGATAAGGTTTGTTCCAAGCGACTCAAAGGCCGACCATTTCCAACTACGAACGTTTAAATCCCGTTCCACTCTACCTGGCGGTGCTTATGTATGTGCCTTGAGCAATTGAGTCTGTAACTCAAGCAAACTTGTCACTGTCTGATGGATTTACACGTGGTAGGTTTTTGATGCGGCATCGTTTAAGTCGACCCAACAGCCAACCTGGTGGTAGACTTTTGTACTTAGTAATTTCAGACAGTTCTTTCACTCTTTCTATTCTCTGAAGAGGCACATTAAACCAGACATCTCCCAGACAACTAACTAGAATCCTTGAAAGATATTTTTCCAAACTCCTTTCCACTCCAAACTAGTTCTATAAGTAAGGGCTGGCAATTCTAACAAAATTTTCATCCACTTCACGTTTATTATTCTCAAGAAAAGTTTGTATGCATATGGAAGATTAATAGCAAACATTAGATTTTTAAAATCTATTAATTATTGATAAATATTAGCGATGCGACGAGTACAGATTATACGGAGTATTACTCGGTTTCAAGCATCCCGAGCCAGATATCCGGCCGAGTTACTCAGTTTAGTTTAGTAGATTTAAACCTCTTCACAGCGAGCATGCATCATTCTCCCTTTTTATCTTACACGCGAAATATATTCAGTTTCAATTCCAAGTACATATCTTTTAAAGCAAAAATCCAATTAGAACCTGTAATATTAGGTTTGTTCCAATTGATCCGTCTTGGTTGTGCACAAAAGCGTATAAAAGAACCGAAGACTATCTGCAATTACTTTGTGCGAAAGTCTACCATCAGGTTCGCCGTTGGGTCGACCTAAATAATGCCGCACCAAAAACTAGATTTGATTACCACGTGCTTAGATCTGACCGTCATAAAGTGGCAAGTTCGCTTGAGTTACAAACCTACCCGCTCAAGGCACATGCATAAGCACGACCAGTTTAAGTGGAACGGAAATTAGACGTTCGTACATGGAAATGTTCGGAAATGGTCGGCTTGTATATCGCTTGGAACAAACCTATTGTGTCATTTTACTTAGTGTTTATTTGAAAAATGATTGTGGCCACTAAAGTTCTTTCGTTCAAAAGTAGTATAATGATGTAGAAAGACATTAATTTAAAGAAATATGCTTATATACTCATTTATTGCTCACTTCGGAAGTGAGCAACGAGCATAAAGAACAATGTAATTCTTATTTATCACTAATTGTAAGTAAGATTGTGAGGAGCTTAATTATAACTCAATTAAAATAGTAGATAGGGGGATAAATTGTTTCAATCCTTAAATGAACGAAAATAGAAATTACAGAATAAGAGATTCTTTAAATTTGAATGTAGATTCGTAATCACTAAAATAGAACATGAAAACTACAAAACAACCTTTGTGCCAAAAAGGGATGAAATTTCGAATAATCCTTTTTAGTGAAAGTTATAATCTTCTCAGAAATAACCTTTTTAAATTTCGTATTTTATCTTTATTAGTTTAGCTTCTATTATAGATATCTGTCGATCACTCAGGGTACCTACTGTTTTATATATACAGAGGATTTTATATTTTAACGAAAAATTTCTTAACGAGTATCTTGGTAGTTAAATCAAGTTACTCGGTCAAATACAAGCATTAGCAAAATGGCCGAGTACTGAATACGTACTCGGAGCATTACAAGTAAATATTTTGTTAAGTATGTTAGATGGAAATACAATTACAATAGCTGAACCGTTTTTCAAAATACTAGCATTAACTATTTCTTAACACTATAAAGCACTGAAGATAATAATATAAAACAAAATTGGTTGTCTGTAAAGTCGGTTTACGGACGATCAGTTTTACGTGATAACGTCATAAAGAATAACTAATTGATGAAAAATTGCGTACTTTATAAATTGAATTATTATCACTGAATTATCATTGTTTTGTATAATACAAAGAAGGAGTTAATAGATATTAACAATTTGTTCAAAATGAAATCAGACTGAAAATTATGAAGGAAATCAATTAAATCTTATTAAGTAAATTCTAAAAGAAAAACACAAAACACGTTGTCTAGAATTCAACAATAATATTGTGCCTCTCTATAACTTATATCGCGTTCTCGCTTACACGCACAAGCTCAAATAGAACGTGACACTTTTTCAGACTGGCTGCCGTAGTTCATCAATTTATAAGACGTTATCACGTCAATATAATTGCCCCAGCATTTCTATGCTAAGTGATTGCTTTTATTCTTTTGTAAAATGATTATCATTTTCATCCAATCTCCAACCAACTCTTCCAAATAAATTATTTAGCCTAAATACTAATATTAATACCTACAATCAGCATTTAAAGAAAAATCATATTATTAATTTTACAATTACCTTTATATATTTGAGATTTATGAATGAAATCTCCTTGAATTAAAGTAGTAAAAAAGTATCGATAATTGGTCATAGTCTGAGGACTAACAAACATGAAATTTGAAATTGATGATAATTTCATTATTCATGGTCGATCCTTTTTTCAACAAATTTTCCTCTTAATTTAGACGAATACGGCATGAAAAAATTGGCTCGTGCATCTTTTTGATTATTGTTACTGTCGCTATGAAGGTTTTGTTATAAAAATTTTATGCATTTAAATGCATAATAGTCAGCGGTTTGTATTTTTATATAAAAAAAAAATTTGCTGCGTTGCTAATTGATTCAATGCACAAAATATTTAAAGAAAATAAAACCTACTTATATTTACTATTATGTAATATGATTGACCAAAGGTTAATTTTTAAATATTAAATAATTTTTTCACGTATCGCTTTAATTTTTTTTATATTTTCCAAGATATCTTTTATGTTGGAAATCGGCCCACTAGCAATGATAAAAGAGTCACCTGATTGGAAAATTTGGGTGTTAATTGGTCGAAAATTGGGGGGCTTGAAAAAATTGTGGGTTCCAGTATAGAATGGTGGTCGGAAAATGCAATTGGGAAAATTGCATGGTGAATTTATTCAAATCGGGTGTGTTCGGGTTCGAGCCGATCGTTTCAGTTTGATATGGGGAGGGTGATTGTAAGTGCGACAAAGATAAAACGATACGGCGTCATAGTTTGTTCGTCTTTCTCGCACGGCTTGCACTCGGTCACCTCGATCCAACGTTCACATTCTTCAGTCATTTCTCAACTCTTGTTGCGATCAGTCGCGTACCTAAACAAATATATTGTTAAATTTTTCAATTGCTTCATTCTCTCGAGAAATTTATTATTTCATCACACAAATAGTACGAGAATACAAATCGAATTATTTCTTTTGCTTTATTTACATTGCGAGTGCATTCGTGAATCTTTTCCATATAAAAGGGAAAAGGCTGTTTGTTAAATTGGTGGTTTTCTAAAATAGGGATTTATTCGACTAAAAATGAGTCTAGCGAGTGTTTATCCAGCTGGTGTACATTCTCGTCATGGGTAAGTTTGAAAAAATTCTTTTCCCTATAATAATAATGGTGATGAATGCTTTTGAAACGGACTCAGACCCAGTCCATATTTTACCTGAACTCAAAGCCCTTGGTTACCGTTAGTTGGAAACTTGAGAGAAAAAAAAAATCGACATTAAGATTTTTTTCAATGCATCTCTGACATGTAATATTTTTATGAAATATTTACATGAAAAGAAAGTGCACACACACACACATACAGACAACACTGACATGAAAGATCAAAGAGAAAAGTAGCACAAACATTTGCGTTGTTCGAAACGCTCGACAAATCGTTTGATTTTCTGGAAAATTTATATTTTTACCATAAAAAAAATTAAGCTTAAAAATTTATTGCAAAATTTTTCTCTTGTCTAAAATCCCTGATCTAATTTTCTGTGGTCCATTCGTGTCAAATTTCGTATCCAGGGAAATAGCGTGAAATTTCCATTAGGAGAAAATCGTGTGATATGTAAGGGACATTGACATTTAAATGGAGGAAAAAAAACATTGATGTGGCGTCTCTGAACAAGTGTCAGATGGAACGAGATGCGTAGAGGTTATGTGAGAGACGCGAAGATTACCCATTCTCTTAATACGTATAAAAAAATTTCGTTATTGAGGAAAAAAATACTGGGAAAATGGCGAGGAAGTGAGATCATATAGGTAATAGTTGCGTTGCTCCCGGGTTTCTTTTCAAACATCTCCTCGATGTCTAGACGTTGGTGATTCTTTTACGTGGCGACGCGGCCCCCTTTTTTCATTTTAATGTTAATTCGATAGTTGAACGACTTGGCAGATGGTTCCTGGCTTTGGTTGGTTGGGAAAAACTTAAATACCTTTGTGCTAGTATGGAAATTCTATAGCAGGTGTTTCAAATACAACATGCACAATAATAGTCTCCAACAACAAACAATTCTACCGAACAAAATAAATATGTCTATTAAAAGAATTTAAACATTGAAAGCAACCAATCAGAAAATCAAAAATGGTTTTTTTTTTGAGCCAAAACTTTTATAGGAATAATTTTAAGAGATACGAAATCTTCGTCGTTTTAACCGTACTCCTTTGGTTTTTCCATTTCTTTCTCTTTTTAATCCCGATGAAATAAAAAGATCATTATTTTCCTTTGGTTTTTTTCCTGGTGTAAAATTACGTATCTCCATTATACTCTTATGAGGGGGTGTTTCCACAGGAAAAATTATCACGCTTTCGAAAAGTTAACTTTTCCTCTATCAACTGCCAATCAATTTTTTTTTCTTTAATCTATTTAAGGTCAGATCAACAACTATGGTCGTTAGTGGCCGTCGAATCCGAAAATTCGGGTCGTCGAACCCAGTACCACTGGCGTGTAGGGCAACTATCTAGTCAACCACGCTACTAAGTGACCTAATTTTTTTAAATTACCGTATTTTCCGGGCGATAAGACACACTTTTTTACTCTGAAAATTTGCCTTAAAATCAGGGTGCGTCTTATGGTCTGATGCATCTTCTAGCCCAAACCATACTTTTTTTCTAAAAATTTATAGATAAATTTTGGGGTGCGTCTTATCGTCCGGAAAATACGGTAAAGTTGTCGTTTTCAAAATAAAACTTTAAATAACTAACTGTTTGACTTGATTTCCAAGTTACTTAATTATAAAATTTTGCTTGAGATCGAGTCAAACTTCAATCAAATGCTATACCTAATATTTACAAATCTTCCAAGTCAAGGATTAAACTAGCATAAGTATTATAACATTTCAAAGTTGGAATATTAGGATTTTTTTCCGTTAGCAGAAAGTTAGGTTAGGGTCGTTCCCCCCGCACTGCAGCCTTAGGCTTAATTAATTACACACAATGTCCAGGTCCTGGACTTGATGAATCCCGAGAAATAACCAATACAAATGCTATACTTGACTTGATTTGTTAGCTATGTGATTCAATTTTAAAGTTACTTGTCCTAAATTTGTTTTAGAATCGAGTCAAAGTCAAGGTTAAATATTAATATTTAAAAGCTAAATCAAGTCAAACATTGACTTTGGAAGTAATTTTATTTAAAAGTCAAGCATAATTCTTCTCCAAAATTCAAACTAGGTACTTGACTTGATGAATTTCTAATAACCGACCAATCAGAATGTTAAAAGTAGTTTCATTTTTGGACCAAGACTTTTCAAGACTAATTCTAAGAGAAAAACAGTTTACTTATAGAATAGAATACGGTTATAACGCAATTAGAAAGAATATGTTTGCGTATTAAACGAATTTCGTCTTAAATAATGTATGCAAACATAACACCACATACTTGGAAAACCGTTGTAGAGAAAGCGCCCAAAAGGAAATTTGAGTAAAACGAAATTATACTGTATTCTTAATTAAATATCAGCCGATTTTATTGATTTTTTTATATACTTTAAAACGAAATTTGTTTAATATGAATTAATAATTTCGATTTCTTCAGTGTTATAACTTTTTCTCTTGTATAAGTATTCAGTTGAAATCCCAATATTATTTCGTTTGAAGCCTTTTCGTTATAAACGTTTTTTGCTGTATTTCGCCCTATTTATTTCGTTTTAATATTTTTCCTTCTAATTCTGGTGAAATAATTCACATCAAAGACAGATTTTACTTTGGTTGTACTTATCTAACGACGTAGACTTTCATCTCCCCATTACACCCTTATGAAGTAGTTTCTACAATAAAAATGTTTCAATACTAACTAATTCTAAAAAATTATAGTCATTCTTTAGTTGTTCTTTTTGACTTTTCTTTAATTTGAATACAAAGACTAACTTATAATTAGTCAATCAATTTGTTGGTTCTTTCACAGTTCAAACATTAAAACCAAATATAACTTTTTTAAATATTTTTTGCTGTAGATTTAAGGTTTATGATTAATCCAAATAGTAGATATCGTCTATTAAGTTATCCAAATCTTACTTAAATTTTGAACTCTGGAAATTTTTATATTTCCTTCTTTCTCTAATAGTGAGACAAGTGTTGATCTCAAACACTAAAAAAAATCATCCAATCAAAATTCTGTAATAGATTGACCCACACTGAAACAGAGCCAAATTTCTCAAAAAGCAACTCGTAATACTCAATATTTAAATGCTGTGAACTAATCAAAATCAATTAAATTAATTAAGTGAGACTTTTTAATTCGATTTATCGGATTTTTTCTTTCTTTATTCAATAATATAATGCTGGTCTTTACAGCTACATAACACAATGGTAATTTCATATACACTTATAGATGAATCAAATTCAAGTTATCTTCTTTGTCTTCAAATCTAGAGAATTTGATTCACTCTCATAACTAAAGTAGCTTGAAAAGTTCATGATTTTACGGGATAAAAATTTCTATTCTAGTTTATCTCGATTTTTTTTATGTCTACGTCACCATTTCTATATAGTTTGTTAGATGGGTCCAATAATAATCGTTAGTTCGTCTATCATCTGACCGTCGTACAAGGACACAGTTAAATCTAATTGCAATACATATACTTGTACATAAATGCATTTCATTATGCACTCTAATGTCCATCAATGGCTTTTTGATTAGCACAACTTAATTAGTTGCAAAGAAAAAAAATTAACACCAACCACAAATCCAATGAATCTTATTGCATTTGATTTCACTTCTCCTCTGAAAATCTGCTTTGTATTTTTTGACGAATTAATCTCTAATGAGTTAAATATTTGTTTTTTTATTTACTATATATAATTTGATATTAGACTGAGTATGTACATGAATATTGGCCTTGTAAAGAGTCGACCCTGGAAAATCAAATGATTTTGAAATTGTAAAATTTGAACGCGTCGTGATTGGTAGTTTGCTACTTGAAAATAAAGAGGAAAATGATTGCTTCATTTCTGGTGCACATGCAGTGTATTTGGTGAAAAAAAAAAAAGTAAAATCAGAAAATAATTGGAACTATTAATAGCATAATGTGAGACGAAAAAAATTTGTCCATTTCATTTGTGGAAATGCGATAAGAACTGAGGTTTTGTGTAAAAATAAAATGCAATCACATGCGAATGAAGCGTGTGATTTGGAAAACAAAGACGGAAAATTGGGAAATTTAGAGTTATTTTTGTGATTAGGTCTCTTGAGTAAGTCTCTTAACAAATCAATGCGTGTGATTGTTAATAATGATTATTGTATTTTTTAAATCTATAAATTTTTATTTTCTTATTGATAAAGTTTTTCTTTTGTGAAACTTCTAGCTGATATTAGCCCGCCTTGTTGATTTTTTTTTGATTGATTGATTGAATTTCTAAATTATAACTATAGAAATTTTTATGTAAAGTGCCAGGTGCGATAGAATGAAATTTTCCCTCCCCACATCTTAACAGTAAAAAAAATATTGACTGAATAAAAATAATTAATCTTTATATGTAAAAGAGTAGACTGATTGACTGAAAGCTAAACCTTTGAAGATAAAAACATGATTTTTAAGGTATTATTCCCGCATGAACATTGGACTTTTTGTGAAATTCCATCCTTAGGTAGGTAGTTGAAAAAAAAATGAAAGTTTTGCATTATTTAAGCCTTTTTCTTAAAATATTATTTTCCTCACATTCTTTTCTTACAATTATAAATCTACATGTAAATGTTAAAAACTTGAGGGTTGAAAAATCTTATAAATTTCAAGGAAATAAACAAAGAAATAGTCTAAGTGACTTATTTATAAATTATCTTAATACCTGGTGTATTTCATTTACTTATTTAATTTTTGTTATAAAATTTTCGAAAACTGTGCTTTTGCTTTTGTAATAAGATGTTTTTTGTGTTTCTGTCTTTGTAGTAAGAAGTTAATTTTTAAAGTCGATTTTATTTAATTAATTTGTTAAACTTTACGTGAACAAAGTCACGGGTATACGATAAAATGTATGATAGAAACCAATACAAATAAACTATAATTGAGTTATATTTAAAATACATATATAAACTTTATCATTAGGCGTCTAGTGCTGGGGTACCGTTCGCGCCACCCACGCTCTAATTCTTCTATGTAGGTTTTATAAACTCCTTTCAGTCAAGCTGATAAAAAAGGCAATAATTATAATTTCACAAGAACGGTGTATTTTTCCCAGATAAAAATATTTACCCTAAACAACACCTTCTAACCGATATATATATATATATATATACAAAAATCTACATAACTTATTAGCGCCAGTCCACTTAGTGGCCCAGTGGTTAGAGCAGTTTGGTCTCCAGATAAGTCAGGGATACTGGGTTCGATCCCCGTCGAATCCCTAGACTTATGATCTAAGATTTAAGACCTACAGAAATTTTCTGTGTGTAAAACAGTCGTGATATGAAATTAGATGTTAAAGCGACATAAAGCACAAAAAAAAAATAATTAGCCTACTCTTCCAGTATAGAAACTTATGACAGCAAAAAAAATTTACCATCCCGCAGGAACCATACAGTTTTCCGGTATAAAAAGTTTCTTACGCACTTTTTGAACACCTAATTATGGTAAATTTTATTTTGCTCAAGATAAAACACTAGGTAGGTACTTACACGAATCGTGAGTTTTTCCGGGATAAAAAGTAGCCTATTACACCCCCAGATTCATAAAATATCTCTTTGCAAAATATCACTTCAATCAGTTAACGCTTTTTTTTAAGTTATAAAAAGACAAACACATTCACATTTGTAATTCATATAACAATAGATTAAATACTCATTGGTGTGCTAAACGAAGGGCAAGGAGATACAGCTACCACCTCCCCTCAAAGCGTATCTATCTTCAATTTAGTCCATAAAAATTCAAAATTTTCTCGGATGATGAAGTGTTGTAGTTTGGCATCTGAGGCAAAATTTCGATATTTGTAATACGTTTTTTAACAGTAGAAACCCAAAAAGATTCAACTTTGCGGGCAAAATGCAACTTTCAGGTTTTACTCTTCTCGAAACCAAAAATATAAGTACCTACCTACACCTATGATCGAGCTTAGTTCCAAAAATTTTAAATGATTAATCTTGTATAAGTTTTCAAGACCAAGTTTAAATTATCTTTTTTAATTACTTGAATGCTTTTTAAAGCGCCTTATAATTTATAATACTACATTATCGTAGAAGTCATTGAGTACAGGCGCCTTGTCGGTGCTTTCCTCTTTCCCTTCTACGATGCTTGGTTCCATCCATTTTTCTTAATAAAAATCAGTCGAGGCGACACATTACAATCAACATTTAATATATTTAGCAGCGAAATCCAACAATCACTGGATTAAACTGGACCAAGCTCACTTCAGCGACGGTTGAGACGATCACGTTGTTGCAACAGCAAAAAATTCATAAAGACACAAGAAAAAAGCGGTCTACATATAGCTTAGAAAGAAAAGAAACCAACTAGGAAACCTTCAATTATATAGTTTAAATATGATAACGGCAAAACAACAAAAATTACGTCTCCCAAACAATTAAGTTGTAATTTTCGGTGAAATTAATACCGGAATTGATATCGAGTTTTGTTTATTTATTATATTTCTAGTGAAAAATAAACCTTGAATTCTTGTCACTAATGATAATAATTATGTGAGGAAAATTATAGGAAAACATCGACAAAAAATTTTTGATCATTTCAAATGGTCAACACTTGCATTTCCTACGCCCCTCGAACGACGGCGTCATCCTGATTCAAATGATTTAATATTCAATACTTACGTCACACATTGTCAATGGCCATTGAATGGCCAAACCCATAAAAATAAATTACGTCACACAACAAAATCTGCGACAGTTGAAAAGAATATCGGCGTTTCAAAAACAAAATATTGATGGGAAAACTGCGTTTGTTCAAAACTTGCTGGGCGATGAACGTAGTGTTGCATTGATAATTTTTTGGACGTCATTTGGTGGAGATTTTTATTTTCGTGTGAGATTGACGTAAGAAAAAAGTGGTTGAATTCAAAAAAAGAGGTCTTAGGTAATTCATTATTACATGTTAGGTATTATAATATAGTTATTGATCGATTGTGGTCTGAAGATTCGGTTTTACGTCATTTTTCTGACGTTGCAGTTGTGTTCTAAAAATTTTTCAAGGTGATTTGTTAGACAAGTTTTGAAGTATTTTTATTTATTATTTGTTTCAAATATTGTAGATCGGTTTTTAAAATATTGATTCGATATTTTCAATTTTTTTGTTTAATTGCATTAGTTTTTATGATTATTAGCGACCCGCGAATACGAAAAGCCATAAATAATTTTTGATATGATTGCTACTAAATTATGCTTACTTGTTTTGATTTTTTAGTTATTTAACCTAAATTTTACTTAAAATTATTCAAACTATAGTCAAATATTTTTAAATTATAAGGTCAAAAAATTAAAAAAATTGTCCATCTACTTGACTTGTTAAATCTCTAATTATCAGGTTTTTACTGCAACTATAAAAATTTACGTGAAATTTGGTCTTGGGTAGTGTTATCAATACTTCACTTATTCCTAAGAACATTGTTTTCGAAAGTGGGACGCTGACTCTCAGGGGTAGGGGAAAGGTGCACTATTATAATAAAAAAATATAAAAAAGGTAAACCACAGTATTTAAAAAGATATCTTTTGGTGTCTAAAAACTAATAGTATATAATTTATAACAAAAAATTTTGCGCCAAACGAACTTTTAATATCAAAATAAGATTTTCTTAAATCCGTTTTTTTTAATTTCCCATATAAATAATTCAGAAAATATAAAGTTTTGAATTTTCATAACTTTAGAACAGTTCATCGTAATAAAAATTTGAAAAAAGGGATTTAATGGAAATTTCACGGTCTACAAAAAAGGTCCTTAAAACAAAGGTCCTCGTACCAACCATTTCAAATATATCAGAGATTATAATAATATTATTTAAATTTTTTTTCAAAGATTGGTTCAAAATGAGATCCGGAACAAAATTTATAACTATGCTAACTAAGTATGACTAAAGCAGCGGTCGGGAAACTTTGTTGCCATTACCCCAAAATATTTTTGCGTAAGTCGATATTACCCCCTAATTTTGAAAAGGACCCAATCAATTTACATTAGAATTATAAATCATTTATTGAATTAATTGACACGAAAAAAAAATTTGTATGAGAGTATTAAGTATATGTAATTGACAAAAAATAAAATAAAATTCTCATATTAGAACAAACAAAAACTAATGAAAAACCTTCCCCCCTCTGATATTGGATAAATGATCTTGCTTCATGTTTGATACAATAATTTCAAAATTGGGGCTTTTTGATGTAAGATCAATTTGAGTACAATCTTCGGCCATACTTCTTTCTTAAATCGAAATAGTGATTTTCGAATATCAAATAGTGACTTTTCACTATTTAGTAGTGAAAAGTATACCACTATTTGAATTTAGTGGTATACTCTGCACTGCGAAAATAGTGAATAGTCACTATTTCGATTTAAGAGAGTATCATGTTTATAATATAGCCATGGCAAAAATTTTTCTTATTATCCCCAAAAATATAATTTTTACCCTATTTGGAGCAATTTACCCCGGTTCCCCGACCCCTGGACTAAAGTGTTATATTATTAAGTGTTACATTATTATTATGTAAATAATAATGGGTTTCAAAAACTTAGCGAATTTTGTCTTCAAAAAGAATGTAACAAAAGTAAATTTTAAAGGATTTTTTTCTTATATTTGCCTTTAAAGTAAGAAGAGCTAATTGTTAGAATTAAAGAAAATAAGCAAAATACAAAAATATCTTTGTATTCTCTGCTCCTAAACCATAACGATATTGTAGTTATATCAGACAAATTCGGCCGGATAGTATTTAAGCCGTCGGATAGGCGGGATAACGGATAGTTACAGGATATCCGTTTTATCCCTAGTTTAGAAATCCAAAAATATTGCGTTGATTTTCTAACGTGAATAGCTTATGTTTCAATACAGTTTTGAATTAAATGGAAACTTATTAAAACTAACTGAAGTTCCATTTTTTGCACATCTGCACATGGTCTTACAAATTATCATTGAAGAATTCTTATGATTTCTCTGAAATAATCTAGGAAAAACCTCATATGTAAATTCAAGGATATTATTTCTCGTGTCTATCATAAATACCTATTCAAATTTCAGTCTCCTCAATGCTTTAGCTCCCTGAATTTGTTGTGTATTCAGTTATTATTTTCGTTGTCGAATTGGTTGAATGTCATTCTCTGTTTATTCTATTCATTATGCAACATTACGTCACATAAAATAAACGATTTACGCCTCTCTAAATAATAATTTATTTCACGTTAAATCCTATGAAAATAAAACGTGAGTCTATCTACTTTTTCCTCCTTATAGATTGGATAGTTTCAAATGTCAGCGCCATTTAAATCTCGTCGTAATACGAGAGATAGTAATTGAAAGAAAAAATGATTTGTCATTCATATTCTCGGAATAAATCTAAAATCAACTACGAACTATGAGATCAATGTAAACAACTAAGCGTTTACTTAAAAAAAATCAAATTAGTAAGTTTAAAATCTAATCAACTGATTGTAGAATAGTGCCGTCATAGATTGACGTCTTTGGTGCATTTTAACGAAAAGGCATGAAAATTTCAAGGTAGTTCTATCAACTAGTCGAGGATTTTGGATAGATTTATAATGTTTTAATAAGGAAAATAATTTTTGTGTGTTTTTCACTTGCGTCATTTGCATTTCTGTCTGTCTTTCTCAATGCATTAAAATGGCTCGCTTAAATTTTGTTTAGTTGGAAACGTAAACGTGCTAATTAGACTTAGATCATTGAATTTCTTTGAAAATTCATTAAGTAAGGCGTGCGTTTTTTTTTCGATTCGTTGTCGTGCGATTGTAAACGAGTTGTGGGTTTGATAAGAATTATTTTCTCAAAAAAAAAAAATCGAGTTTACGATAAGACAAAATGCCACGAGCCGTTCGGTTCGTTAGTTGATTGGCGTCAGCGATCTTTCTTATATTGTATCGTACTGCTGATAAGATTATAGTCGATGTGGTGCTGTGCCTATACCCACCTACAACATGATATGTTTTATGGAGTTAGCCAATTTTCGTGCTATGCACGGCCATGCAGTTGCATTTTCTTCATGATTGGAAACTTCGTGACTTTCAGGTAGCTGCACTTGTGTCGGATACTGAACCAAGAAACCATCCACTCATGGGCGTACTCATCTTTTAGTCTAGGGGAGAATCTCGGAGTGTATAGGGATGATAATTTATATTTCATTGGAAATTTCATTTAAAAAAAATTTATCTATACCTAAATTATTTTTATTGTTTTATTTTTATTTTTGCAACAAATATTATTATTACCTTTTCAAGCCCTCTCAATTAATCGATTTCTATATATAAAGCAATAATTTAAAAAAATAATAATTTTGGACTCTTAAGAAAAACAGGTAAAGTAGACACAAACATAGAAATTTTACGATGTTCTTAAAAAAACGTTAAGTGTATACACAACAAGATAAAACAAGTCAGGACATCTTGGTTGGGAATAAGATGTTTTTGGAAGAAAGTTCCTTTATTGGGCATGGAGTAAAACGGCGTAGACCATAACGTAACGAAAAAGCGACCAGGTGTCCTTCCCTCATTTTTTAAAATTCTTAAACTTTTCTTTTTATCTCCATATCCTTACAACCACTTCTTACCAACAGTGATTGGTGAAATGAAGTGTGTCGAGTGAGAGAAAGGAAATATAAAAGTAGAGAGAGAGAGAGAGAGAGAGAGAGAGAGAGGGCAAAACTGAATGCACTGACTACTAGGAGGCACTTGTGTCTACTTTACTAAAGTATACAAGTTGTAAAAATCTATCTGCGGGGATCTGCGTCCTCTCCCTCTTTTGATACGCCCATGCATTCATCGCTCCCAGCTATATTATTTTATTTAAGCGAATCAATTTCTTGGTTGCGAGTGTAGTTCGAATGCAATTTCATTCTATATATTAAAAATGCATCGATGACGCGGTTGTGTAGGTCGATATTCTCACATTACATTCGACCAGTCTCTGACTGTCACATATTACATATTATAAGCAGCGATATTATTTACGACGGTTTTTATCAGACTATTGTATGTTGAGGAAAGGGGATTTTGTCACGCCACAAAAATCACGTGTTTGATGGAAAAAATAAATTATATGAATTTATTTGACCAAGTTGTGGCGCCAGATAACTGGTAATTATTTCAGAAGATGGATGAATTAGTTAATTAAACTGGCTTGCAATTATAGCCTGATTGACGTTAAAAAAGTCATAGTTAAATTTTTTTAAAAAGAAAAAATTTTGTTGATTTCCGTTAACGTAGTCTGGTTTTATCAATTTTTAATATAAATTTTTATTTTACAAGTACATTGTAATACCACTTTTGATTTTTTTATAAATAAGAAGTTAAATTTTCCATAATGTAGATTAAATGAAATCTCACTGGTTGTTTTTTCTGCTTCTTTCGATTCGATTTTTAAATTGGAAAAAGTCCCAATGATTGATTCTATTGAAAGCTTTAAGCTTAATAACAATTATATGGTGGTGCATAGTAGGTCAAGGTAGCCAATAGCTTATTTAATAAGCTTTAGCTTTACCAATATACAGATTGTTCCAGATAAGCATAATTAGTTATTTCTTTTTTTTTTTAAACAAGAAAATTTTTATTTTCATTTTTTTAAAAATCACAACATTTTCGTTAAGTCTAAATGTTTTTTAGGAAAGTTAAAAAAATTTAATAATAAAGTTATAAACTTGTTAAAGATTCAGCAAGTCAAGTAATTAAAAATTTTGTGTTTAACAATTGAGCTTTTAATTCTGACATGAAATTTTTGGAAGGCTAAAACTTGCTAAATTGCTCCATCGGTATTTTTATTTAATTAAATGAATAACTGATGAAACTAATAATTCTTAGAAACATCCATAAACTTCTCTTAATTTCGTAAAATTTTACTAATAATTCAGCAATATTTAGTTTCCAAATATTACGTTTTCTAAACCTTTCGGATATTTTTTTAATTTTTATACTAAAAACTCAACTTTCATATTATATGCTATTTCAAATCCTCTCTCTATCTTGTTCTGTCTAGTTGAGACTTTAGATAAAGGTACTTTCCTCCAGTCATTATCTTTCGTATGCTCTAACCTTATTATAACATATGTATGATAAAGAATGTTATAAATAATGAATTTTTTAGTCCTACTAATCCTACTAATAAATAAG
The DNA here is from genome assembly GCA_958496155.1 of Sisyra nigra. Classification (NCBI taxonomy): domain Eukaryota; kingdom Metazoa; phylum Arthropoda; class Insecta; order Neuroptera; family Sisyridae; genus Sisyra; species Sisyra nigra. The sequence goes on along the minus strand of OY292316.1, from coordinate 32,505,024 downwards.
TAGAGAAAAATTTTGATATGTATGTGTATAACGAACACTCTCATCTCATACTCCTCTGACTTATACATAATCTTTTTCATGGTAGCTATACAAATTTTACATTTTTTCCTCTTAGTACTTTTTTTAATATTCTTATTCGCTAAGTGTCTTGGGAGTGTAGCGTGATAAGACACTTTGTTAAAAAAGTCAGAAATTGAATAGAATTATTTTTCTACCTAACATTACTACAAACAGATTTGTATCGTGGGGGTGCAAGCAGTTCCCTGGCACCAGGCGTCTAGTAATAAGATGGCGCCTCAGAAAAGTGACGAACAATAGAAAAATTGTTTTAATCTTGGAAAACGTTGACATGTAATAATGCATTTAAGTATAATTCTATAATTTTCCATTATATTTAAAATATGCTTTTGGGACGGGGCGAGGGGGCAAGCGCTACGGCTATATAACAAGCTGTAATAAGACATTAAATAAAGTTTGTCTTTAAAATCAAATAAGCCGTCGTTCTTTAACTGTCAACATTTTCTACAATACACATAAAAGTCAAAAAGCTCCGTTACCCAACGAAAAAAGTTAATAAACTTTATAGGAACTTTTGAGTTGGAAATTGAATGTAGAATTCCTACTTTTTACTGTTTATTTGGGACAGCCTGTATAAGTTATAAAAAATAAACTTAATATTGATTTATAAGAAATGAAATTTTAAACAATTAACAAATTTCCTATTGTGACCCCCTTGACCTCTATAAGGCCGTATTTTCCATTGAATGAATCGAGGTTTGATATAATAAGTACACATAGATGGACAAGGTTTTCGAACCTCGATTTTTTGTACCGACCCATTGACTATGAGATTTTTCCGAGTCGAAGAATCAAAGTTTACCTCCATGGTTTTAACTTAAATATTAATAGGTAGCCAATGAATGTCGTTCAATGATCGTCTCATTGTATTATATTTTTTGTAACTTTGTTCACGCCAAGTGAGATTTGTGTCATTTGTTTTATCGGGGTTGGTCGAGTTTTGACGAGTTGTCCCGACCAAACAAACTTCGAACTATATTATGTTATTATTATCATCATAACTGGGACAATTCATCAATCGAAAATGACTCGACGGATTTTTATCGTTATCAAACTAAACGTTATCACGACATTATTATTCAATGAGTAATCGATACGTTTGTCTATATCTTTATTTGCAGGTTCAAATAGTCGAACATTTTTAATTTTTTTTTTTTATTAATTCAAATTAAATACGACGGAGAAAGCGATTTGTTGAAATCTTGTGCAATTGTTGCGTTGAACTGATTGTGAGTCGCAGCGACGCAATTTGACCTGACATTGGCTTAATTCCCATGAAAATTTGAGGAAAATGCAACAGCTTCGGCCTTGGACTATTTATACCAAATTTGTGCATTTATTATGTATGCTAGGGCAAATATTGGCGACGAAGCCTTGCACGATGACACGAACATGGAGGATGATTTCCGTGTTATAAGTGGAAAGTAAATTAAGGGTCTCTGTTTAATGTCAATGTTTAGCTCGTTGTTTTATTAAACTGGAAATAAAAAATGATTTATTAATATGGGAAACGTATTTGAATAAACAATATGAATTTTTTAACTTTCCCACGTTTTGGAACGTCAGAAACTAAAGTTCAAGAAATCAATTCTATTATTCTATATAAATAATTAATTGATTTTTTCCTTTCGATTGAGCTATAAATGAACATAGAATTATATAATAGTTGCCAACTCTTTCCTGCTTTCGTTTTGGCCTTAAAATATGGAACCCGTTTTTTTCACATAAAAAAAATTTTATTTAGTGTTTCGAGATCTAAGGTACATTTCCAACTTTATTAATATCAGCAGCCATTTCAATAGTATAATTTTTTAACACCGACGGATTTTCTAGGATATATATAACTATAGGGATTCACTGAGTAAAGTAATTATGACATTTTATAGCTTAACATTTTAAATTTAAAATCAAATAACTTGCAAACCAATGTTTGATTTGACCTGAAATTTAAATGTCAACAATTGTCTTGAGTTTGATTTGATTTTAAACGAAGTATGAAAATCAAATCAAGTAGCGAGCTTCTTGAACCAGTGCTTTTAGCATTTGAAAATTGTAAAAAGTGAAAACAATTTTGTAGGATGAAACCCATTGGAAAAGGAAGAGTATATAACAAAAATTAAAGGAAAAATAAATTACGGTCTATCTAAGGTGCGAAGTGGATGGGGGGGGTTAAGGGTAGGAACGGTTTATCTTGATTTCCGACAAAACTACAAGTCCTATAGAAAAAAGGTAAACGGCAAAGTTGTAGATAATAAGTAGATCTACAACTTTTGTGCTAACACTTTTTTTCACATAACCTCAAAATGTATTTAAAAAATTCAAACTACCAAGTTTTTGGTTTTTAATTTTTATCATTTACAAAAAAAAAATTTTCCACGAAATTTTATGAAAACTTACTTTTTAATGTCCCAAATACACTGTATATTTTTTTTATTTAAAATATTAATTTTTTCATTTTATAATGACTTAGTATCGAAAAAGAACCCTAATTTTCAATCAAAAATTCCCACGCCAAAACATCTGTTTTTTTTTTAAAGTCGGTGAGCTTTTTGTTCTTTGAAACATCTACTTTGTGATGATGCAAAAAAAATATATACATTACAATGTTAAATGTTCTCAGAAAATGCAATAATTAAAGTGTAAATTTTAATAAATTGTTCAAAATTGTGTTATGTACAATTTTGAGCAATTTATTAAAATTTACACTTTTCTAATGTGTTTCGTCCTACTATATTTTTTTTGTTGAAAAATTATCTACTCTATTCTATCTATAATCCTATAACTTATGAATTATGTCTCTACAAAAATCACAATTTCTATTTTCCCACTTAAACTATCTTTATAAAAAGAAATCTAGTACTAGATAGACTATACTACATAAACTAGGACTCTTATTTTTTTATTTTTATTTACTCAGTTATTCCATACAAGACAACATCATTTTCTAGGATAAAAAGTGTTATCTGCACTCCTTGATGAAAAAAAATACGTAAAAGTCGTCGTATTCATAATTGCCACACGCTTCTTCCCCATAAATGTTCTTTTCCAACTTACGATGGTAACCCATTTCATTGATTACCTTACTGTTTCATGGTTAAAAATCATTAACAGTTGGTAATTATTACCAAGAGTTTTTCAATCATCGACCTCGAATGACTTGCTATAGTAATTTTGAAATTAATTCACTTTCGATTGAAATGCGATTGCCTCACACAAAATCTGGACGATGAAAAAAGTTCATTGCTTCATTTAAAAAAAAATTTTAATACGAAATAAAAAGAACAATATTAAAGCATGTTTTTCAAGTTCACTGTCCTTCACTGTCCATAGAGTGGAATGCAGTTTGATGCAATCAGTTTCGAGACGGGTCGCTTATAGCCATTAGCATGTTTATATAATCTTTAATGAGAATTTGTAAGATTTTGAAGAGATTTTAATTAGTTTTTTTTTTATAGGGGATTGCGAGGAAGTCATAGTGTGAGCAGTAGCTTGGATGATATTCGAGGATGTGGACTCGCGTGTTTCGGATCGACCGATCATGTCTTGACCATTGAAGAGTTAAAGTTGCAGTTAAACAGCTGCTTCACGTGTGGAGTTTCGTGGGCTGATAGCCATGTTAGTTTGGACTGTTCTGAATGTGGTGGCTATGCCTTGGAACGGCCATGCCCCTTGTGCGATGGAACTTGCAACCAAATTTGGAAACGAGACCTTACCATGGTAAGTCTTGCGATCGATCTTAACTAAAGTTATATGGAAAACCGTATGTATTCGTTATTGGATGACATCATCGAACTCGAAGCACTGAAAGTTTACCATCAAATTAATTTCGTTACTCCCATTAATTAAGCTGTTCAATACCCTCATCGATTAATTTCGTTAAGTAAAAAATGGAAAAGTAAAGTAATTTGATAAAATTGACTTATGAAATGCATTCTTTGTTATGTAAAAGCCAAAAAAAAATCATTTAAAACTGTTACTACTTATTATTAGAAAAATTTGCTTGGTTTATATACAGTTAAGTACAGTCAACTAAGTATTTTGGCATGAAAGTTGAAAAAGTGGAGTTAATCGATGTGTGCAATGAACGTTCAATTGCATAAGTACTGGTTGTTTTAGTATCGAATACATACGGATACACAATTTCTTATTACTTTTAAGTTCTAATCTTAACTCACTGAGATTTAAAATTTTTTTTTTATTTATTTATAGTCGCATGCCTGTGGGAAGGCTAGATGGGATGGCGAGTGTTTGTTACGACCACGACCCCAAAGTGTTGCCTCCGTAACGAGTCCGACCCCGGCAGCAAACGCCGCTGCCGCCGCCCTGGCCCAAGAACTCTGCGCCCGACTAGAAAAACTACAAGCGACATCATGACGCCATTTTTCATTCTAGTCTCACCTTAGAGAAGACAAACTAAGAATATTATTAATTTGTACCATATAAGGACCAAGTGTTACTTTTTTTTTCCAAAAAGAAAATGAGACAAAACATCGCAACTCATTTGATGTGATTTATCCTCAGATTCAGCTCTTATCACCACACAACCAAACGATGATTGATAAACCCAACAATAAATTTACTGTTAATTAAAAATTTCAATGAAATTGTAACAACTTCGATTTTAACCTAGTGACCTAAACGAGATTTCAAACAAGATTTTACTATTCATAGATTTTTATAAAGATCAACGCTTAATTTTTTTTTTGAATTAATAACTTTTTAACAGGTCATTCAAGTTAGCCGCATATAAACGTTTTTTGGACAATTCTTCTTTAAGTGATGAAGTTTAAATGCCGCTAGTTGGCGTTGTTGAGATCTAGTGGTGCATAGTCACAGTACATACAATATTGTAATGTCGTTCTGTAGCATACTGACAATTGCCTTCATAACAACCAGCGTCACAGCGTCTATTCTGGAACTATTTTGTCACTATCTTCATTTTAAGGGATTTTCAATTATTCTCTCATAAGATATATGTATCATTATATACAGTCCATAGTTTGTTCGTGATTTTTCGATAAATGATTCGTTTGTTTTATCTTAATTTGTTTATAAAAAAAAAATGAACCAATAAACCCTTAAGTTATCTCCCCTCTCCAATGTTAATTTTATGCTTCTTTCTTGTGAAAACGAGGATTTTCTATAAAATAATTGGTCAGACAAATTGTAAGAAATAAATGTATGTGGCCTAACTTTAATGATCTCGAAAATTTTTATTTAAAAATTGCATCAATGAAACACGCAAAATTCACACAAATAGTTTTTATTACATTGTAAAAGAATATTTTTAATTACTTTTAATGATTAACTATAATTATTTATTTAAGTTTCAACCAGTTAAGTATTTTTACTACAGTCACGTTTTATGTGGACGAGTTTTTTGTTAATTTTTTTTGTGTTTAAGATTTAGAACAAAGAAAAGATATTTTTGTAAAAAAACTTGGTTTTTGTTAAATTGTTTCGATGAACAAGACCAAAATGTAGCCAAATGAAAATAGAATATTTTATAGTAAATGTAGAGAGAAAAGCAATTATTGCAATATTATAAAAGTCGAATATAGTGTTAAGGAAGAACTTAATGTTTGAAGACATTTCAGAGTTCTACAATAGGATGAAAGGGTCAAATCTAAAAAGCAACCCTCACCTACGTATATGCTATATAACGACCGCTTTAGTTTTTATGTTGATTCTTTCTGTATCTTGAAAGTATAATGACCAATGTCCTGTGTGACCATTTTGGTAAAAACCAAAATTATTAGTTTGAAAATTGACGTCTATATAACATTGTTAACTCAAAACATGTTTCTGGAACATTGGTTTTGAGCTCAACTCCATTGGCTTTTTTACTTCTCAAGTACAGTTTTATTAGAGAATTTTTCGAGCTAACAAACGCCTTTATATGTAAAAATTAACGAAGCCAATTGCGCTAATTATTTAAGCAGAAACAGAAATTGTATTTTCTCTACAAATTATAAAGATATGAAATTTAAACGCGTATTTTATTTTGGCAACAGAATACATAATAATATTATAAATTACCTAATAATGTTTTATCTGACTGAACAAAAATATTCTTTCGAATAAATATAAAAAAGGGTAAATTAAATAGAATATTAAAACTATTGTAATTTAAAATAAATGTGATGATAATTCAATAAATGCTATAAAATTCGTTCGTATAATATTTTTATTATTTTATATTTTTAATTATCCATTTTACAGAAACCCTTTTGGATTTTTTCAATTACAAGATGGCCGTCTTTCTTCTTCTCATGACTGAGACATTTTGATTACGACCATTGTTTAATTTTAGAAACCGATAACGTGTAAGTATTTAATTCAATTTAATTTTGTTTTCATAATATTATAGTATTTACTAAAGACATAATATTTGGGCCTATTCCATATAAGGGTGTCACTTGTCAAGTGAGACGACAAATTTTGTATGTTTCTCGTTTCAAACTACAATTCTCAATGTTTAACAAAATCTAAAAAATACGAAAATCGTCCCATACAGTACACACGACATTTGTCGTGAAGCGATAGCTTACTTGACTTAATCGACTTAATCTTTACAGGATATTAATTTAAATTGTCGTCTCACTTAACAAGGCCACCTCAACACCTATTGGCGCAGTAGCTAGAGCAGTAGTTTTCTCCACTTCATGCGTCAAGTGGTTCGGGTTCGATTCCCGTTGAATCCTAGACTTAAGATCATAGACCTAAGATTAAAATTGACCAACAGACATTTTCTGTGTTTAGACAGTCGTGATATGACCTAAGCTGTTAAAGCGACTTAAAATACCAAAAAAACAAACACACAACATGACGCGTCTAACGGGATAATTTCGGGTTAACCGATTTCCTTATCAAACTTTTTCAACTGTAATTTGATATCAATGAATTTGAAAAATCAATGTTGTAAACCCTTCAAGTTCGCATAGTAGAAATATAAGTTCATCTATTAGAAAACAGATGGTACTAAACAACATTCTAAAAATATGACTATTTGTGTAGTTTTCTGGTTTTAGATCTTAAGTTATATTTTAAGCACTTTTTAAATACTTGGTCTGTTTATGACGGTGCTCTTATTCTGAGGCCTACTTTCGCTCTGTAACTAGAACATATAGAAAAACCGAATTTTCTCTGAACGATTTGTTAGGTTTTAAGGTAGATACGTACGATACAACACAAAAGAGCAGGTTTAATTAATTAAATATTCTAGATCAGCCCCCTACAACTCCATGTTACAAAAATGTGACCATTTTTACTCGATTTGCAGTCACTAGTTGCCATTTAGTTGCCAACGAGTTGAACGAAGAAGACCACAAAGACTGACAACGACCGTAGAATTTATGAAAGTCGGAGATTAGAAATAATTTTTTTTTAAACGTCAGGCAAGTTATTAAAATGAAACTTTTTTAAATGTTTTCATTATTATTGTGATTATGAGAATAATTATGATAAGTATTTTTATATAATAATTATAATAACTCTGATAAGTTTAAGTGGTAGGGGGCTGTTTGAGACGTATGACTCTTATAACAACACAGATTTCTGTAGAAATCGGTCACGTTTTTTTAGCATTTCTCGTATCTAAGTGACAGGGGGCTGTTCTAGATATAACGGTCAAAAAAAATTTAACACGTAAAAACTTTAAAATAACAGAATTTTACAAAAAAATATTAAAAACTTTTTGTGACACCCAAAAAAGAAGCAATAAAATAGGAACCGGAAAAATCTATCAAATCAAAGAAAAGAATAGAAAACAAGAAGAAAAGGCAACTAAAAAGAAGCTCTAATTTAGAAAGAACATGGGCTATTATTAAACATAAAATTATGATTTATTAATTATTAAATTGATACAAAAGGTCATTTACAGATATTGTATATAATAACTTAATTTTCTATGCAGTCCATTTTAAGCATCGAGTATCTAAATGAGTTCCTAAACATCGAATACTACAGTAACGAGCACCACAAGGAATACACGTGTATGTACTGAAAAATCCACAAACGGCACAAAACTTTCTCGGTGGCAACTTGGAAGGTCCTACTTGCGCTGACGAATAATTCGGCGGTTCTGAGTTAATGTTTTTATCCTCCTCCAGCAACTGAGCAAAGGACTTTCGATACCTCATTTTGTAGTACTCGGCACTGCGAAACTTTTTCTTGCCACGTTTTGTCTCGATGGTGTCTTGAAACTTGGGCACTTTCTTACTCATCACTAAATCAGCGTGGGGATCATCGTGGAAATTGTCCTGCTCAAGAGCTTCGAGAGCCTTACGCTGGCGACGTTTACGAGATGCATCATCTAATACGCGTTTTTTATCGGCGTCTTTAATACGCCCAGACTCTCTCGATGCCATAATAAATTAACTTTGAATTTTTTTAAAAATTACTAAATACTCGAAAAAGTTTAAAGGCCTTTATCCGTTACCGGGAAGCTGATCTGGTCCATCAAATCATCGATTTTCGCTTGTAGAATTTCAATAACCTCGGCTGATATGAACAGATGTGTGTCGTCTAGGTCTTGAATAATAAATCGACGGCCAAGTTTTAAGGTTTCGTCCAAATGTAAAAGAAACTGTTTCATAGCCTGATCACTGTCAACAAAAAATGATGTTTTTATAATTGGAATTAGAAAAAAGCTATCAATTTGAGGCTAAATGTTAAGAAAGACATTTGGTTACCAGATATTTTTAAGTTAAAGTTAAGACAATTCGTAGCTTTAAAAATAATTAAATAAATAATTTGTAGAGTAAAAATGTATTTACCATTGAACCAAAACTCCTTTCATAACATTCACCATTTTTATGATTTCTATTTTGATCCATAGAAATCTATGTTTTTACATTACGCTGCATTACGCATGCGTTGGTTGCGTTTACAATAGAGTTATAATGAAGTTGTTTTCTAGTCTATCTAATATAATAAAATTTAATAATTATTATATAATATAATGATAAAACAATATATAATATAATGAAAATACTATTACCAAATGAATTTCTATTAAAATAAATTAAATTTTTTTAAATTAATTAATTTCTTTATTTATAAGCCGCCTTTTCAAGATGAAAAATTAAAAACACCACTTTGAATAGGCAACTAATAATGTTGATATGTTGTGTAGGTTGTATGGATTAATTTATAAAAAACGAGAAGTAAGCAAAGCTCAAATTTTGTGATTTTCTCACGTTTCCTAAAAACATGATCGTAAATTAACATCAAATCGATCAAAACTAGGTACGAGATTCGCACTATAAGCTGTATCTGTTTGACTTTGCGCTTGGAAAATTTAACGTAATCAAAATGAAATTTGAATTATGTTAAATGTATTGTAACTTTTTCGATATTACCATTGATGATACATAAATCAAATATCAAATCTGTATTCGACTAAATTTGATATAGAAACTTTTCATTCATTGTTTCAAAACAATAATTTAAACCTATAGAAGAATTTACGATCCTCAAATATGTTCTCTTATAGCGCAGTGCTTAAGCCGATACTAGATGAGCAGAAAAACTTGGGTTCGAATCCAATCACCGTCTATAATTTCATTTCTACCTTAATCTATAATACTTAAAATACTTATAAACCTTCTATAATGTTTATAGCGTTAAGTTTCAGGTATATATACAATTAATAAACGACTTTTGTAGCTATCGGAAATGTCGAATCTTCGATTGTTCAAATTAGGTATTTGAAAGTTCGATGAATTCTAATTGTAAGTTGATTATTTTTTAAATTTTTTAAATGGTTTTAAATATTTTAATTCGATTTTAGACAATTTTTAATTTTTAATTTTTCAGAATAATAAATAATATTGATTAAAAAATTTAGGATTCAATTTTTCGGTTTTCATCCGGAAAATTGTTGGTGTTGAAAACGCTCGAATTTTTTGCAATTTGGTATAAGTACTTATATTTTATTTTTTATTTTTTCTTTAAGATGCGGCACGGCGCCGCATCAAAACCAAAATCTGAGAAATTTCCTGTAAATTACGATTATCTCGGATAGGAAAATTTGGAAAATCGGCGTGGTCAACTTTTCCGACTTTATCATCCTCTATATATGTTTATAATTTTATCCCAAAAAGGTTACAATTTTTTTTCTTCAGTGGTCGTATCAAAATCAACGACCATATGACCGCAGATTTTAAAAATCCCAAAAATCGGAAAAGTAAAATCTTTCCCTTAAGATTTTTCGGGACTTCCTTGGTGTCAAACGATAGAGTAATTCACGCCGATTTCAATGAATCCATTTTTTTTTATGTACGGTTGATAGTTACCGAGATATTCGACGGTAAAGTTTGAAAAATAAACGTTTTAGACATACTTTGTAAGATTTGCTATGCAGTTTTCATACGAGTTGCATACAGAAAATATTAAAAATACCAAATAAAATTTTGGGAATCGCCTGGAAATCTTAGCGTGATTTATTATTTTGAAAAATCGGAGAATTCAAACCTAAACTTTCCGATCTCAAGTTTTCATTTTTTTAAATTTATTCTAGTTTCAATAATAAATAAAAATAAAATCAATGATTAAACTCGTGTTCCATGAAAGGGAACTACAAATGGCCGGTGTCATCGACCACCGTTAATTTCACCACATCCTTTGAATCTCATCGATAAAATATCGAAGGACGATCGATGAAAGGTGAAAGGTAACAACTGTAAGGAAAATAGAGAAATAATGGATATTATGTGAAATTTGTATACAGATAACCAATATTAGAACTATATGCTGTAGTTGCCTAAGTAAAACATTATCTAAATGGCATTTTTACTGCATCGATATTATTGGGATAATTACGAATATCTCGAAATCGACGTTAAATTTTAAAAATTTGCATTGATTGCTCTTTGGTCCTCTAACTTTATTTAAAATATAATCGAGAAATTTTTTTAAAAAATGTCATCTTATTTTGACGACCATATCCATAGGATTACAGATTTTAAAAATTCCAAAAATTGGAAAAATAAAATCTTTCCTTTACGCTTTTCCGGAACTTACTTGGTGCCAGTCGATAGAATAATTCACGTTTTAGTTGAAAGAACTAAATTTTGTTAACGTACGGTAGATAGTTAACGAGATATTTGACGTTAAAGTTCTTCAGATATTGGTGCGGTTTTGATGCGGCGCGGCGCGGCATCTAAACAAAAACAAAAAACAGAAACAATTAAAAATGAAATATATACCAAATTACAAAAAATGCGAGCGTTTTCAACACCAACAATTTTTACGAGTGAAAATCGAAAAATTGGATCCTGAATTTTCCAACCAATATTTATAATTTTTCAAATTAAAAAACTGTCTCAAATCGAATTAAAATATTTAACGCCATTAAACAAACTCAAAAAAATGAAAAATAGCAACTTGCATATTCCATCGAACGTTCAAATACCTGAGATTTAAACGATCGAAGATTCAAAATTTGCGATAGCTTCAAAGGTCATTAATAAATTTTATAATTATAATACCTGTAACTGAGCGCTGTGAACATTGGAAAAATACTTTAAGTAGAAACAAAATTCTGGACGGTGATTGGATTCGAACCCGTGTTCTGCTCATCTGGTATCGGCTTAAGTTTAATTCTTAATTCTTTTATATAAAGTATTGTTTTGAAACCATCGACGATTTCCAACTACCAAAAATATTAATACGAATTTCAAAAGAAAAAATTCAAAGATTTTAATATTACATTTAGACGGATACAGATTTTAAATTTGATTTATGCATCATCATTGGTAATATCAAAAATGTTACAATATAGGTATTTAATTCAAATTTCATTTTTGCTAAGTTAACTTTATGACCATGTGTTAAGGAAATGTGAGAAAAGCACAAGATTTAAGTTTTGCTAACTTTTTTGAGTTTTTGATGAAAGCTCTATAGGCCAGTAAAAATTAATAATAAATTAACAAAACATTACGTATTTCTGATTTTTTAGTATGTTGTTTAGAACCACTAAGGCGATGTATTCTCAAGTTGGCAACTCCCAAACAGTTGTAGAAAATTTTTTATAGAGGAAAACCCATGACATTTTTGAATTTGTTTCAAATTCTGCTCGGTATCTCCTAATTCATGCATTTTTCTTCGAAAGCTATTATGTACGATTTTTAAGAGCATCAATTTTTTCACAAATTAAGCACAACTGGAGCGACTGGAGCTATGCACTTCAATGGGTTACCGAGGTATGGCACTTTGAAAATAGGCCAGTTTTTCAATAATTGGAAATTTTAGTCTTAGACCTTTTTTGAACTGAAGTTGAGTCAAAACCATTGATCCTACGAGCAGAACTTGCTGAATATAATTTGTGGCCAATTTAATTTGCTTTAAATGAAGTGCAGATCTGTCGGGGTATGTAAGCCTTGTAGTTCTCTCAAAATACAAGCAAAAATACGTTTAACAACATTTTGAGCTGTCCCTAGCCCTAAGCGTAAAGCGAAAAATTGCGGAAAACGGTTTTAATAGGTGATAAAACACAATAATTAAAAAAAATTTTTACCAAGAAAAATTAAAAAAACTCAGAATAACGAGAAATGTACTTGCCGTTCAATAGTATTTTTGAGCTCTCGCTAGTCTCAACCGTTTTCCGGAAAATCGTGGAAACCGTTTTTGATAGGTGATACACGGTTTAATTAAAATACATAGTTAAAATCATTAATAGGTCAGTCAAACTCAACAATAAATTCGCAAAACATGATGTGTTTCTGATTTTTTAGTATCTTGTTTGGACCTATTAGGGCTATGTATTCTCAAGTTTGCAACTCTTAAAAAATTGTGGAAAAATTTTTGAAATTGTTTCAGATTTTGCTCTGTATCTCCTAATCCATATATTTTTATTCGAGAGCTATTTTGTACGTTTTTTAAGAGCATTAAATTTTTTACAAACTAAGCCCAACCGGACTTCTGCACATCAATGGATTACCGAGATATAGCACTTTGAAAACAGGTCAGTTTTTTCAAAAAATGAAAATTTTTCATTTAGATCTTTTTTGGATCGAAGTTGAGTCAAAACCATTGATCCTACGAGCAGAACTTATAGAATATAATTTGTAGACAATTTAATTAGGTGTAACATAAGTGAAAAGCGGAGCCTGTAAGCCTCGTAGTTCTCTTAAAATCTTAGAGAACTCATATAAGGTAAAGTTGCATTTTGGTGGGCACTCCAGGATACTTATTGGTGAATTGTCAGGGTTGTTTTGAGGCTCGTCACCATCCTCCTCTTCATTGCAGTTTTGCACATTTCCCCAGAGCAAGTAGCACACATCGCAGAACATCTAAACTCTGATTTCAGGCCAGTGCAGCCACCTCACAGCACTTTTCTTGCATTTACAAAAGAAGAGTTTTAGGAGCTCTGCGGGGGCAGAAACTTACCGACTAGTAATGTGAATGAATCCAGCCGAGGTCGTTCATGTTTTAAATTCACTCCATGCAACCAAAAAGTGTTAAGGTACATTTTTGGGAAAATCAGATTTTACCTTTTATGTTTTTTTCAAAGATTTTGAGAGAACTACGAACCTTACAGACCCCGCTCTGCACTTAATTTAAAACTAATTAAATTGCCTACAAAATATATTAACAGTTCTGCTCGTAGGATCAATGATTAATAAACCTCCTCTCTTAAATCGAAATAGTGACTTTCGGCTACAAATAGTGACTATTCACTATTTTGTAGTGAAAAGTATACCACTATTTGAATTTGGTGTCAAAATTCAAATAGTGGTATACTTTTCACTACAAAATAGTGAATAGTCACTATTTCGATTTAAGAGAGTCTATAAAAATTTTTCCACAACTTTTTAAGAGTTGTAAACTTGAGAATACATAGCCCTAATAGATTCAAAGAACATACTAAAAAATCAGAAATACATCATGTTTTGCGAATTTAGCTATTTTTTATGTCAATTTTGACTGGCCTATAAGATAAGCCAAAAGAATCAAAATGGCAAGCGGTTTTTCTAGCCGTTTAAAAGTATTTTCTAGTTGTCTCTAGCCTCAACCGTTGCCCGGACAACTTTATAAAATCAATTAAAGGATGTTAAAAATAGAAAAGAACAGAAATTACTAATTTTAAAATTCCATTTCAAACGCTTTTTTCACCTATCAACAACAATTCTCCGCTATTTCCCGGAAAATGATTAGGGCAGAGACAGTCAGAAAAAACTGTTGAGCTGCTCGTAAATTGCTCATATAATTCTCATTCTGCACGCGTTCAAATTTTTTTTCGTATAATGGGGCCCGACAATCAAAAGATTTGTCTTCCCCTGCTCTATATGTTGTTCTTTATAGCGAAAAAAATGATATTTGGGAATTTCTTAGCCCATGTAATTATTTTCACTTTTCATTTTAGAGTTCCATCATTAGTCTCCAGTTTCCGGTTTGTTTATTATTTTTAGGATGCTTTGTATAGTGTGGTGTTATTTTTTGTCGTAAGGTATCATAGCATAACTGATAACATTCTAATAGTGAAAATCCGGTTGGTTGTGAAACTTGGAGCCGCGCCGCGCCGGTGCTACGTTATTTTACAAATTTTTTCAATCTCATAACATTACAATCTGCTCACAGCTGCAAGCCATCTCTTGCATGCCAATATTGCTCATTAATCTTTGTTTCATTGAATATCAACGAATCTCTTATAATATCAATAAATTATCAATTACCTTACAAACCTTTAAACCAAGCAAAGTATTACCGAAGACATAGACTTTGAACTTAAAAAAAAATTCATTAATATCTACTATAGGTAATTTGTCTAGCTTTTCTTAAATCCTGACGTCAAATTAGTATACAAAGGCCAGATAAAATTCAGAAAAAAATCTAAGTACATAATTAATGAAAAAAGTTTATTTATATCGTGAATCTTTTTATTAAGACAGAAGATTGTTTAATCTATAATTTAACACCTTCAATAATCTTTTTGGGTGATAATTAACCTCTCATCGTTGTAATTATATTTTTTTCTCTAAGTATTAGTAACAAAATCAAGTTTTGACTGCTTATGTGTTATGATTTCTAAAAAACATCAACTTAATTCCAAGAAACTGAGACGAAAAAAATTCCATGTGTCAGTATTTATGATAATTTGATGGTGTTTCAATTAGCATCAAGGACTATGATTTGAATTTATTCACATTTCGAGACTTTTGGGTATAAAAGACGGAAATTCCTCTCGGGCCAATTGCAAATTTCTCGTTTCTTCACGAACTGTGTCATAATAAACGAAACAATATGGTTGTTAAAATTGTTTCGTGTTTATTATTGGTGCTTGTTTTCGAGTTAGAGTTGAGTGCCACGCTCAAGCTGCGTAAGTTTTGTGCTTTTGCCAAATCAATCATTATTACAACGATTTGCATTTTCCAGCGCCTTATTTTAAGGCATGCAATCTGAAAGATCCCAAATTCAACGAATGTGCTGTCCATCAAGCCAATGCAGCCTTGGAGTCGGCTATGGTTAAAGGTACGTACGATGGTTAAGTTGTTGCATGGTGATTGCATTGATGTAACGAAAGGTAGCAGGAGAATCCATACCTTAACCATTATAATATTTAAAAAAAAAATTGTTTCTTATTTTGTCTAGAAATTGATAAGTAGTACTCCTATGTATTAAAACCAAAATTTTAGTGCCAAAACAAGCTCTTAATATCAATATTAAGGTTTACCTCAATGTTTTAAAGAACACAAGAATTTTTTTTTTTTTTTTTTGAATTTTCATAACTTTGGAACAGTTCATCGTAACAACAATTTGAAAGAAGGGATTTGAAATTTTCATGCTCCACAAACAAGTCTTGAGAACAAAGTTTCTCAAAGCAACCGTTTCAAAGATACCAGAGTTCAAAAATAACTCTAATTAAAATGTTTTCATAGTTTCCAACTTTGTTCTAAGGACCTTTTTTTGTAAAGCGTGAAATTTCCATTAAATCACTTTTATCAGATTGTTGTTACTGTAAACTATTCCAAAGTTATGGGAATTTAAAAATATACATTTCCTGTGTTATTTAAATGGGAAATGAAAAAATGGACTGAGGCAAACCTTAGTATTGATAAAAAAAATACAATACTTAACTTAGTTATATTGTTGACCCAAGTTTAAGTGGTTAATCTAGAGCTTAAAAAAAACGTTGCTGCAAATATTATTGTTAGTAGGTACGTAATATAACATTATGTGATTTTTTTATTATTATGAAACTTTTCTTTTATACGTATACTTTTAGTCCTCTTGGGATATTTCAATGGTTTTTGGATGCTTTTTCAGTCTTTTAAAGTCCGGTTATTAGACAATAGACCCGTCAAAGTCCTGAGTTGATTCCTTCCTTCGCAATGGACGAAGGGCAGTAATCCCTATTATTCTTTTCCTAAATTTCAATTTCTGAGCAGGAACTTCTTATTGGTATCTTAGCCGACTTTTTATCAACATTATCTGCTAACTAACTGACTTTTGTAAGAGCTCGTTTTGGCACCAAAAATTTTGTTTCTGGACACCACTTTGGTTACTTATGATTAATGTGGCAATCGTGGAATAATGCTAGTAAATAATACAAATTCACTTGTATTCATTATTAGAATTATTTTGAGGGAGTCGTTGCACCCCGGGCGCTAGTTGTGCTTCGTTTTTGAGTGTAGGTATATCAAGTTTTAAAAAATAATTTTTGTTTTATTTTTATTTAATAATTAATAGCATGTTAAAATATATTCCCAAACCTCCTAAAATCAATCAGATCCAGTGAGGAAAAACGTCCAACTGTAACATTCTAACTTCTGTAACATTCTTTCGTTTTGTAACTGGTATATATTTGGATGTTGTCCTCACTGGAGAATAGAACTCTAGAACTTTGGAAATTCCGTGGAAAGCGGATTTAATTCAATATAAGTATTTTTTTAAACAAAAATCGCTATTTTCTTAAAACTATATTTTTGAAGTCTATGAACCTAAACATGGTTTGGTAAAATTTTTTACAAAAAAATTAAATCAAAGCTTAAAGAAAACACAAAAAGAGTAGGTACCGAAAATTAATTATATGCGTTTAAGATCTATAATTATTTACCTGTACTTGCCAATCATTTGAATTTCATCATTTTTGAGTTGGTGCCAAATAAACAACAATGCGCTATTTTACTAATAGTCTAAGATCCGAACCTACATCGACCTTCACCGAGTTGATAATAGAATGAAACATATGTTATCATGAATTTAGTATATTAGAAAATATATTAAAAATGAGTTGCCTAAAAAAATCCTGGACAGACTATTTTTAAATATAAAAAAAATAATTTTTAAAAAAATATTGCAACATCAAGATAATAGAAAAAATGTATATTATCATAAACGCTGTTTTATTGTGAACACGTTGATATAGGCGTTGTCTGCAAAAAGTTCGGTTCTATTAAGGGTTAGCGAATTTTAAAGATTTAAATTTTAATGCGCGTGGAAATGTGTGACAGAGAGATCCGAGGTAAGTAAACTGTGTAATAATAAAGGACCCAACATTGCAGTAGCCTGTTGTGATGTGTAAATTTTTTTCTATTTGTTGCAATATTTTATTAAAAATGAATTTTTTATTAAATTAAATAAACATAATCTGTCCAGGATTTCTTTAAGTAACCCATTTTTAATATATTTTCTAGTATACTAAATTCATGGTAAAATATGTTTCATTCTACTATCAACACGGTGAAGGTCGATGTAGGTCTGGATCTTCTACTATAAGGTAGATACATAGATCTACATTAGGGTGTATCAAAAAAAAAAAAATTTTAGTTATGTTGTATAAAAATTGATAATATATTAAAACTGTTTTAATGCCAAAACAAGCTGTTCATATCAATTTCACGGTTTGCCTCAACCTACTTTTTATTTTCTATTAAAATAACACAAAAATTTTTATTTTATCAATTTTCATTTGGGACAGCTCATCGTAAACACAATATAAAAAAAAAGGATTTAAAGGAACTTTTACGGTCTACAAAAAAAAAAACGTTAGAACAAAGTTTGAAAATATTGAAAAATTGTAATTAGACTGAACTTTTTCAATCTCAAATCAAAATGTTGACCTTCAAGTGGTTTAAGACCATTAACACTATATTCCAGTTGGTTAAAAATCTTGCTTTCCCTTAGTTATAAAAACCTTCCAAACCTAAACTATTCGATCATAACTATAATTTTATATATATTTTTTTTTGTTGCTTAGGAGATAACAAATATCGAATCCCTTCAATACAACCATTTATACTTCCCGAACTAAAGATACAAACTAACACTCTCTCATCAACGGTCACCAATCTCCACATCACTGGCTTAGAAGAGACCCGCATCAAATCTATGGAGTAAGAACATTAAACAAAATCAATTTTGAAAAATAATTAATTTTTCTTTGAAGATTTGATTTCCAGCCCAACGACAAGTTGGAGGTAGTTGCTCACGTTGATATACCAAAAATGAACTTCACTGGTTCATACGTGATTAAGGGCCAATTATTGATTTTACCAATTACTGGCAACGGACTAATTAACTTAAATTTTTGTAAGTTCTCTAGATAATTTAAATTTCCACCTTTATAATGGTAGATTATTTTTGGTTTCAGTTAACAATGATGTGACGGTACGAATGAATTTCGACGTGACCGAAAAAAATGGAAAACGATACGGTCATGTTATAAAAACTACATGGAACAACATTCCAAAATTGGCTCAGTTCTACTTAGGAAATTTGTTTAACGGAGACAAACGTCTAGGTGACACTAACCCAAATATTATTCAGTCAGGCCCATTTTTGAAGATTTTTTTTGCTTTAGGTGATAACATGAATCGAGTCCTCAACGACAATTGGAGAGATGTAATTCAAGAGTTGGATAGTCCACTATCGGAAGCCATGGCGTCAATTGTAATGTTGTACGTTTCGTCTGTGATAGAACGAATTCCACTGTCCGAAATTTTCGAGCAATGATCGGAAAAAAATCAAAGACGTTTTTTCAATTGTCACTTTATTCAATTGATTGAAACCGAAACCTAAGGAATTTAATAAAGTTTTATATGAGCAAATTAGACATTGACTAATAAAATATTTTAATAAGTTACTATTTTTCATCTCTTTAGGAACATTTAGGAATCTATACTAATATATAAAATTGAAGAGTTTGTTTGTTTGTTTGGTTAAACGCGCTAAGCTCAGGAACTACTGGTTTGAATTAAAAATTATTTTTGTGTTGGATAGCTTAATTATCGACGAAAGCTTTAGGCTACACAACATCACTCTACAACCAATAGCAGCAGAGCATCAATGGAAAATGTTGCAAAAACCAGGAATTTTTTTTCCTTTTGAGAGCGTTTGTTGCCTGCCCTGCGTAAATGGTTAAAGTTACGCAAAAATCATGTACAGCTAAAATTGTACCTCTTAAAAATTTCTAAAAAAAAAGTCCGCAACGACATAAGTCTATCTTTTAAGGTTGGTCCGCTATATCCTTTTTAATGGTTATTAAAGTTGTTTCAGAAATAATTCATTATTAGCGAAATTGTTTACCCAAATAAATACGGTTTTTAATGAAATTTGGTATGATGATAAATGACAATCCGAGTCATTAAAAAGTATACTTTTTATTACGGGATAATGTCTCATTTATCCGGGAAATTAAAAAAACGGATTGAAACCTACAATACGTTTTATTTCGGAAAAATTTCTCATTTAAACAGGAAAATAGAAAAACTGGTTTAAAGAAAAATCATGCTGAAACTAAACGTTGTTAGCTGATTATAATAGAGTATATTAATAGTTATAACTCATAATTTCCTCAAGGCAAAAAATAATTTTCTTATCTGCAGTCTTATTTTTATGGAGGAAAAATGTGCGGTTCCCGTAGGATAGATATGTTTTTATTTTTCACAGAGCAAAAGATTACCATAATTTCTTACAATGAGGTGGTTAATTGAGAGTTAGAGAATAAATATAGGCTACCTTTTATGTCAGAATATAGCACGGTTCCCGTAGGATAGGATAAAAATGGTATCCATCAGGAACTGAGTATTTAAAAGGAGTTTCGTAAAAGTTCATGGATAAGCGTTTTAAGGAATTTTCCTCAAGAAAAATTGACCTACCTTTTATCCAGGAAAAATGTACAGGCCCGTGGGCTAGATACGTTTTTATTTTTCATAGAGCAAAAAATCGACATAATTGTACTCTTCCCGTGGGATAACAAGACAATTGTATCTTACAGGAACCGTGTATTTAATACAAGTTTCGTTAAAGTACGTGAAATAGAGTTTTAGCGCATTTTCCTCAAGAAGGCCTGATCTCTTTTTTATCCAGGAAAAATGTACTGCTCCCGTGGGATAGATATGTTTTTGTTTGTCCGTAGAGCAAAAGATTGACATGATTTTTTGCAATAGGGTAGTTGAAAGGTCAGAGAAAAATATAGATTATTAATTCGTATGTTAGAATAATGCACAATTCTCAAAAGATAGCATAACAATTGTACTTATCTTGCAGGAATCGTGTTTTTAAAAAAGCTTTCCCTAAAGTAATGTAAAATTTAAATAAAAATTACAATTTCTACAGCAAAATATGATTTTTAATTTAACATCCGATAACATCGGTAAATTAATAATAAATTTTTTTGAAACATTGAAACTTCTTTCATGGTTAATTTTTGAATGTCTATAATGTTTAGAAATAAACGTGTTAGATTACTATTGAAAAATTTGAACTTGGTGAAAAACTCAGTTAAATATATAATACATTCAACATTTTCGAATTGTATTGCTACTTAAGGAACACAAGTGTAGGTACCTATTTTATAATATTCATAAAAACGTATAGAACTAATAAGATAGCTCTTCTAGATAGCTATATAGAATATCTTTTTGAAAAAGTAGTTTATCTGATTTTCATGACCTTTCTATGAATCAAAGATCTAGAAATATCTGTTTGTCTTTTTTGTTGATGGGATGAAAGTGTCCATTATTCAATCAGTATAATTAAGATACGGTCAGCGAAGCGGGCGGGGACCAGCTAGTATACTTATAAGGATGTATATGAGATACAATCGACAGAAAAAGTATTGAACACTAATAATTCATAATCATCTGCTGTTTGTAGCTTTCCGCTAACTAAATAAATAGTTTCAATTCTATAAAAGAGATGAATAAAAATTTATTAACTCTGGCTTAAATAAAAAAAAATGCATAAAACAAAAAAAGTCTACTTATTTCTGACTCTGCATAATATATCTAATTCGATTTAATCCATGTATTAAGCAGTGAAATAAGGATTTCGATTTGTTTTTAAATTTTTTCACATCAATCTTTAGTGAATTTTAATCAAATTTTGCAATATTATTTTGTAAAGTTCAAATAATATAACTTTAAGATTTCAAATATTTGTCATCTTTTTAATATTAGTTTAAATAAATTCAATCTAATAAGTAAACAAATTTTCATAAGAACACGTGTTAAATTGTTTTTTGAATTGCTGTAACTTTTGAATGGTTAAGTCAATCATTTTGGCAGTAGATTAAGGATTATTTAAGAAAGTTACAAACATCCTTGTAAATCTTCGTTTTCTTATCATCATTTTGAGTTACTTCCTAAACATCTTTAACTCGTCGAAGCTGTTCTAAGTGTTTTACACACATGAATCAACACTAATCAGTGAAAGCGATTTTGTCATGTTTGAAAAAGTTTATTGCCCTATTATATTGATATAATTAATTGATGTATTGAACGTGAAGAAATGAACATATTGCTGTATTGGTATACGTTAGTAAGTGTTTACTTTTGAACACAGACATGTTTCTAAAAACTACTTTTTTGAACTCAGGGGACCTCAAAACATGTATTTCCAGTTAAAGCTCGATTTCGAAAATTCGACCCGATTACAGTACTTCCTTTACTATATAGGATAGTAGTAAAAGAAAGTAATTATCATTTTTTTAGTAGGTATTGGAAAACTGGCAAGACTGTTATTTCCTGGGCGCCAGGATTTGACGGTGGGATAGATCTAGCTAAAATAAATCGAAAATGAAGAATACAATTTTTCGAGTTTTTGCTTAGTTTTCGAGATATCGAATTTTAAATGTTGCATCGAGAACGTCAAGTTTGGTTAAAAAGCAACGCGATGGTCACACCTAACTTGATAATTTCTCTTGAAAAATAAGTTGGGATGGTGTTATTTTCATTTTGGGGGCTCTGCCTCCAAAATTTCACCGGGAGTTGCATCCCCGAGCTCTACTTCCAAAATAGTTACGAGCAGCAGTCAAAACTTTGTAGTTCTGAAAATGGCCGCATTCACAAAATTTAATTCCCATAAGAAGTAGCATTGGAGTTTTGCTACTGAAATCCAATTTTTCTCGAAAACTAAGCAAAAACTTGGAAAATTGTACTCTTCATTTTCTTTTTATTTTGGCGAGATCTATAAGGATCCGTTTTTGGAGCCCGATA
Organism: Sisyra nigra; assembly: GCA_958496155.1. NCBI lineage: Eukaryota > Metazoa > Arthropoda > Insecta > Neuroptera > Sisyridae > Sisyra > Sisyra nigra. Next base: position 32,482,504 of record OY292316.1, on the reverse strand, counting down.
AACTACAATATCCCCGAACAACTTTACAATGAATTGAAGACTGGACATCAATAACGGACACTAACGAGCGAAAAAGCAAGCAAAGTACCTATATATTTTATATAAACATTCATCAAGAGGATATTTTTTTCCATTAATTACTTTTGTGCGACCTGTAAATTCCGAGTTGAATGAAAAAAGCTGATGCAGAAAATTTGTGTGGTGTTATTTTGCAATAGTTATATAAGAGGAGTTTTATAACCAGAAAGATGAGAACGATGAGAACTCTTGATTTATATTCCTGATCTCTTAAATATAAATTTCCGTCAAAGATAAAACTATAAATTTTTTTTGAGCAAAAAGTCTTACTTCCGGTAACTAAACATCTTGTTTACAATGTTGGCAAGTTTGTAAGCGACCGGCTTTAAACGCTTTACATAACAGCTTTAGCCATGTTTAGCCATTCAACAATGTTAACAATGTAATCAATGTAATTTTGACAGTCAAATGTCGGCAAAACAGAGCCCTGTTCCAGCACACATTTTCTCTAGAACGCTATGAGGACTATAAGTCTATGATTTGACTTGTGAGATTGTGTGAGGTTATAAAACGTCATATTTTCATGTGATGAATTTTCAATGTTTCGTCAAGATGAAATTCTGATCTATATGTCAACGGCATATAATTCACAGCCTGTTCTCCACCAAGTGAACGTATCGAGCTAATAATGCTTTCATTTTCTATTACTAATTCATATTCTTAAAAACAAATCGACGACGAACAACAAACGACACTCACATCGTCTAGGTGTTCACCTTTTTCAATTGGCTACGTGAAAAATTTCTTCGAGGCCAAGGAAAAACTAAAAAAAAATTATAAGAAAAATGGATCTACAAGCAGCACAAACCGTTGTGCTGGACATGCTACAGAAAGCATCCAACCAAAATCCAGACGTACTCAAACCGGCCGAACAAAAATTACGAGAATGGGAAACGCAACCCGGGTTTTACACAATCTTATTTGTACGTTTAAATTGTTTTTATTGTAAATCAAATCTAATTGTATTTATTTCACAGAATGTCGTGTCAAACCATACAATCGATAGTAATGTTCGATGGATGGCTGTTTTATATTTCAAAAATGGAATTGATAAGTACTGGCGAAAAAATGCACCTAAGTAAATATATTGGTAACAAATAAAATTTCACATGAACTGATTTTTTTATTTTTTTTTTAAAGTGCAATATCTGAAGAGGAAAAGGTAGCTTTACGTCAAGGTCTTGTCTCGAACTTCCACGAGCCGGTCAATCAAATCGCTCTACAATTAGCTGTTCTCGTCTCTAAAGTAGCCCGATACGACTGTCCTCGAGAATGGCCTCAACTTGTTCCTACTTTATTATCGGCTGTTGAAAGCAACGACCCCATAACACAACACCGAGCCCTTCTAATGATGCATCACGTTATAAAAACCCTATCTTCCAAACGACTCGCTGGCGATCGCAAACTCTTCCAAGACCTAACCGAAAACATTTACACCTACGTTCTGAACCTCTGGAACAATTACACAGAAGTATTTCTACGACACATGGCACAAAATTCTCCAGTAGAAACAATAACGGAAAACCTCGAAAAGGCCTTACTTACACTACGTGTGCTCCGCAAACTAACCGTGCACGGCTTTAAAAAACCTCACGAATCCCAAGACGTGGTCAATTTTATGAACGTAGTTTTCGATCGAGCTCGTGCCACGCTCGAATCTCGCAAACAGCTACGAGGAAAAGGCATCTATCTCTTGGAACTATGCGAAAAATTCATAATCCACCTGACTAAGATCCTAACAGCCGTTCTTGAAACCCATCCGTTTTCCTACGTTAATTTTATTCAACCGACTCTCGAATTTTGTGTCTTCTACTTATTCACGGCTGAAGGCTCGCATCTGCTCTATGAACGTTTTATAATTCAGTGTTTCAATCTGATCAAGCGAATCTTGCTGTGTGCCGAATATAAACCGAATAAGGTCCTGGAAATGACCAAGGACCCAGAAACGGTTCGGGCGCATCAAATTAAAATGAATTTCTTCCAGTCGGAAACGTTGGTGGAAATTTGTCGAAAGTTAGTCTCGCACTATTTTCTATTGAAACAAGACGATTTGGAGATGTGGGACGCCGATCCCGAATCGTTCGCAACTGATGAAGGGGGCGAAAGTTGGAAATATAGTCTACGAGTAATTATAGTTTTTAAGTTTAAAAAAAAAAAATTTTAATTTAATTTTTTATTTAGCCGAGTACCGAAACTGTTTTTGTGGCTTTGTTCCATGAGTTTGGATCGGTTTTATGTCCAGTTTTATTGGAAATGATAAATGCTTCTCGAGGCCTTGTACCGCCGTCAGACCTAGCTGCCATTTTACAAAAAGATGCTATTTATAGTGCAGCAGGACTTGCGGCTAGCAGAACTTTTCATTTATTTGACGAGGTTAGACATCTTTTAATACTTGGGGGGGGGGCATCAATAAACTACGTAATTCACTCTACAGGGGGAGGAGTATGTTCTCATGTTATGTGCGACAGAGAGAACGTTGAGAGAGCCAGATCGCACGAGTACACGTCCTGCCCCCTACTCCGACTATGAAATTTGAAACCATTCCTTAGCCACTCGTTTGTTCCTTTCTTCACACTTTCTATACTCGGAACGCCTAAAGCGCTAAAGCCTCGACCGTTCCTCTATGGCAGCGGTTGGGGAAACTTTTTTTACCACTACCCCAAAATATTTTTGCGTAAGTCGATTTTACCCCTTCATTTTGAAAAGGGAACAATCAATGTAAATTTAAATTATACATTATATCGTATTATATTGAATTAATTTGCACGGAAAAACAAGTTGCATGAAAATAATAACAAAATAATATTCTCATACGTACAAAAACTAATTGAAAACCTTCCCCGTTCAGATTTTGGAGAAATAATCTTACTTCATGTTTGATACAATAACTTCAAAATTGGGGATTTTTGATATGAGCCCAATTTGAGTACAGTTTTCGGTCAAACTAACACGTTTATAAAATAGCCATGGTAAAAAATTCATTATTACCTCCAAAAATTTCATTTTTATCTCATTTGGAGTAATTTACCCCGGTTCCCCGACCGCTGCTTTATGGCTTCAGTCGTTCCGAGTGGAGATAAGTACAAACGGGTGACTAAGGAATAGTTCCAAATTTCGTATTCAGAGTAGAGGGCAGCACGTGTATTTGTGCGATCTGGTTTTCTCAATCTTCTTTCTGTGTGCGATTAAAAAATATAACATTAGGCAGTATACATGGAGTTGCATGGAACGGGTGGGGTTCAAAAAGTAGGAAAGCGCGTTACATGGTTTATGAATGACCCCACTAACATACTTCTGCTTTGCTTGGAGTAAAATATTTATGATATTCGTACCAAATAATTTTTTTCAGATTAATTTTGATCAGTGGTTTACGACTACATTGACGCAGGAGTTGAAGGTGAAGGACAATAATTATCGAATAATTCGACGACGTGTCGCTTGGCTCATCGGCATGTGGACGACTACCAAGCTATGTACGGAGTTGTGGCCTTCATTGTATGAAACATTGTTGCAATTACTGCAGCCCGACGAAGATATGGCCGTGCGGTTGGCCGCCTCGACCACCTTACGACGAGCTATTGACGATTTTGATTTTGACGCAGAACAATTCCTCACGTATTTAGAGCCGATGTTCGGGTTATTATTCAGCTTATTGAAAGAAGCCCATGAATGCGATACAAAAGTAAGTCTTAAATTCCATAAATAATAATAGTCTAAGATCCGAACCTACATCGACCTTCACCGAGTTGATTATAGAACGAAACATATTTCATCATAAAGGCTCTAGCCCAATAGCCATAAGAAAAGTGCCCCAGGCGGTTTTTGAAAAATGCTTCCGTGTGCTGATTCCTCTTCATGAAAAACTTATTGTCGCACAATTTTAACCCGCTACCCCCACTTGTATTGGAGTTACGGGGGAAACTACCCCAGACGTAAATTTTTTTTTTCTAGAAAACTATTGAAGATTTTTTCATGAAATTAAAACTGTACGTAGATATGGATAAAACGCATAATATATATTATTTTCAGAATTTTTGAAAATCTATAAATGATGAAAAATATTAGTTTTATTTTTTGAGGATGGTTTTTTACATCAACCTAACTAACAATATTTGAGTATGTATGTAGGTAATCTGAGATGGAAAATAATTACGAGTAGGTATTATTTATCAAACTTTCTTTGAACTTATTATTAGTAAAATAAGGGATAAAAGATCCCTGCATTATGTTGTTAATAGGCCTATAAAAAATTTCAAAAATTAATTTCTCTCTCAGGACCTTTTTTCTTGACGAAAACCATATTATGGCATATATATACAAGTCATAAAGCAATAAATGCATTTACGAAATGCGCTGTCTATTACAAACCTGTCCCTGGATGACCTCATTTTGGTGGTGAGCGACAACTAATTTCTTAAAGCGACTTTTTTTAAATGAAAGATGGATAATAAATGCCCTAATGGCATGTTTAGAAAAAGGTGTCACGTTAAAGGTTGATGTAAAAAACCATCCTCAAAAAATAAAACTAATATTTTTCATCATTTATAGATTTTCAAAAATTCTGAAAATAATATATATTATGCGTTTTATCCATATCTACGTACAGTTTTAATTTCATGAAAAAATCTTCAATAGTTTTCTAGAAAAAAAAAATTTACGTCTGGGGTAGTTTCCCCCATAACTTCAATACAAGTGGGGGTAGCGGGTTAAAATTGTGCGACAATAAGTTTTTCATGAAGAGGAATCAGCACACGGAAGCATTTTTCAAAAACCGCCTGGGACACTTTTCTTATGGCTATTGGGCTAGAGCCTTTAGAATATTAGAAAATATATTAAAAATGGGTTGGCTAAATATCCTGGACAGACTATTTTTAATTATTTTAAAAAAATGGTTGTCTGTAAAGTCGGTTTACGGACGATAGTTTTACGTGATAACGTCATAAAGAATACCTACTTGATGAAAAATTGCGTACTTTTATGAATTGAATTATTATCACTGAATTATCATTATTTTGTATAATACAAAGAAGGAGTTAATTGAAAATTAACAATTTTTTCAAAATGAAATCAGACTGAAAAATTATGAAGGAAAATCAATTAAATCTTATTAAGTAAATTGTAAAAGAAAAACACAAAACACGTTGTCTAGGATTCAACAATAATATCGTGTCTCTCTATCACTTGTATCACGTTCTCGCTTGCACGCACAGACTCAAACAGAACGTGACACTTTTTCATGCAGGCTACCCAGTTTTCATCAATTTATAAGACGTTATCACGTCAAAAATGAATTTTAATAAAGCAGTATTCCAGCAGTACTCTTTTTGCCCATCTTTGTTCTGGCAGCCGCATTACATGTCCCAGCCATCTGACTCTTTGTGCTCTTATTTTTTGAGTTATTTTGGACCTATTGTATAATTCCATCTGTTTGTCCGCCTGCGCCACAACTCCTCTGTCATTTTCACCCCTCCAAAAATCCTTCGCAACACCTTTCTTTCTCATATCTCCAGTTTTGTTTTCATCTTTTCTCACACTCCAGGTCTCGCGCGCATACAGGACTGTTGTTTTTATGACGGTCTCGTATAGTCTTATTTTTGTCGCTCTTGATAAAATTTTTGACCCCAGTACAGTTGTAAGTGTTGTGCTGTAGGCCTATGTAGGCCTACTGCTGGGGCCTTGTAGGCCCCATTGTGCCCCCACTGCTCCGCTCGCCTTCAGAATCCTCTTCTCTATCTCCTGGTCTTCGCTTCCTCTATTTGTGACTACCACTCCCAGATACTCGAATTTGTTCACTTTCTCGACCTTGTATACCTTTCCTTCTGCTCGGAACTCCACGAACTCATTCTCCTTTGCCACATCCATTACTTTTACTTTTTCCATATACTTTGTTTTTTCTCGTTTATGTGTAAACCGTACTTTTACGCTTCCATTTCGAATCCTCTGAATACCCTCTGCAGTTCCTTTCTTGACCTTGTTAGCAAGACTACATCATCGGCCTATGCAATACTCTGGAATGTTTTTATTATACCTATCAATTTATTTCTTCAGATGCACGTCTTGAATGTCCTCTCACTCCTGGTTGAGCGAATCGGTTCAAGCATTCGGCCTTATGCTGATTCGCTCGTCGCATATCTACCACTTTTATGGATCGAATCCGAAGAACATAACATGTTACGATGTGCCATTGTGGCAACTTTAGTCCATCTGGTGAAAGCTTTAGGAGTAGCAAGCGTAGGCCTCAACGAGTTCCTTCTGCCGGTCATTCGTTTGGGAACGGACGTGAATCAAAACGCCATTGTATATTTACTCGAAGACTGTCTTGAACTGTGGTTGGCCGTTTTGGAAAACTCTGCGATTATGACCGACGAATTAATGCAACTCTTCAATACCATGCATGTTTTGATCGGTATGATAATTGATAATATAATGTTGTCTAATTTTTTTTTTAATTTTTCTTTTGTTTTCAGATACTTCAACTGAAAATCTACGCATGTGCCTCTCAATAATTCAGGCTTATGTTATATTGGCACCAGAGCAAACCATAATGATGCATGGTCCTTCGATTATTACCGTTTTGGATTCAATTTTGGGAGATATGCGTTCAGATGGAATTGTTATGGTGATGCGACTTATTGAAACATGTCTTCGAGCTGCACCTCTTTTAGCGGTTGACGTCATTAAAACCATGCTTCCACGAATTTTTGAGTATGTAATTTTAAAGTAATAAATTTTTTTAAATTTAATTTTTTTGAATTTCAAGGGCTATTCATCGGGGTGAAGATTTGCCGATGGTCATGTCGGTGTACTTGTCTGTGATTTCTCGCGTTCTTCTTATCTCACCGGAAGCGTTTAGTGCCGGCGTGGCACAGTTAGCTCAGGGTTTGGACGCGCAACCCGATATGGTATTGAAACAAATCATTAACGTGTGGATCCGAAAAATGCCGCAATTGTCGCAGCTGGAACGCGAGAAATTGTTGGCTTTAGCATTTTGCTCGTTATTGACGGCTCAAAGTCGCCCCGTGTTGGAATGCTTTGCCGGGATCGTTTCAAATATTGTCGAGGTGTTGAACGATGTGTTGCGAACGGACGAAATGGGCGTTGTGATTGATTCACTGATGCTACTCGAGAATGTTAGTCCCAGTGCTTTTCATGATGAGGTCGACTATGAAACGGAGCATGATCATCGTCGAAAACAGCTAACCGCTAGTGATCCCGTTCACAACATACAATTGAAGGACTTCTTCCACACACACGTAAGATTTTTTTAATGAAACCTAACTAAAGTAATTGGTTACTAATTAGTCGTAATTGATTGGTTAGTTTCAATAATAGGATCTTTGACAAATTATGGTATCTGTTTGGTATTGCTTACAGTATACTTAATACCTTATACCAACTACTTGACTTGACAAATCTCTAATACAGACGGACAAACACGGCGAGTTTAATAAAGTTCTCTCATTTGAAAGTACTCAAAAAATTAAAGTTCCATTAATTAATTATGGAATTAGAAATTAAACAATATATATCTAAAACAAAATTTTATTAATTCAGAACAAATAATCGATCATTTATTTCTATCAAATATTAATACAAAGCGAGCAAATTGAACTAATTGACCAATTATGACCAAATTGTAACCAATTTAGTTCGATTTCATATCGATTTATTTTAAATGAAGAGTTAACTATATTATACAAAACAATTGTATTTATTATCTTGTTTTTTATGTATAGCTGATGAATTTAGAACGCCAAGTTGGACCTGAACAATTTCAAATTCTGCTTCAAACTTTAGACGAGGATATTCGTAGCCAATTACGCGATCTTTTGGGAATTTGAAAACTATAACATTCCTTATAATATATATTTTTGCAGTCGAACCAACCAGCTATGAGATGATAGTTTTCCTTGTCAGACACTAACAATGTTGTATATCTGTTATTCTTCTCTCACATTTCAATTACATTTTGTTCTTTCCTCTTTTTGTATAATTTGTAAGAAAGATAATTAAAAAAAGTTGTTAATGGGATGTTATAATAAATAATATTAACTATTTACATACATAGAATTGTTTTTTTTTTCAACGGAAACCCCTATTTTTTAGTATTACCAGATTTTTTATGATTTGGCGCTACAGGAGAGATACGAGGTGGTGATTTACATTACAGGGTTTCCAAGGCTACTTTGACATCGTCCAATGCTACTTTGACAAGTGACAGATTTTAGATTTTCTAAGATTGTAAATATGATGTTTATACTCTATAGCCTCTATAGCTAGTCCAATGCTAGTATTTTTTTTTAAAAATTTTTAATTTGTCAAAGTAGCATTGGACAATGTCAAAGTAGCATTGGAAACCCTGTAATATAAGCCACAAAATATTTTGTACTCGAGCTTAATCAGGGTATTGTAAACATATTAACTTTGAAGCACATGAAATTTTCGAAAAAATCAATAAACTATCATGAATTTCTAAAATATGCTATTCTATGATGGGAAAAGCACAAGCGATATCTATCGACATGCTAGTTAATATTCAAAGCCCTTACAGTTAGTGCATTGATGATTACGCTTAAATTCATTCAGTTGCTTGTAATTGATTTATAGAGTTTATAGAAGGAGGAACAACGTAATGTTAAAGATACAAATGCGAGTATGAACAAGAGTAAAAATGCCAATAGGTGCAGTTGTTAAAATCTAGTTGTGTATGTCTAATCTTGCAATATAGGTAGTCAAGTATTCTGCAAAATACTGCCAATCGCCTATCTTCATAACTGGCTATTTAGGTAATACTCCTATCTTTATTTTAAGAGATTTGATTTATTCTATTAGAAATGTGCGACCTTATCTACAGTCTATAGATTTAGCTAATAATAAACGGTATGCCTATGTATAAAATACACAGCATGCACAGTTGATCATACTTCTATGTTATTTTAAAACGTTCAAAGTACAAACATCAGCCCTTATCAATGTAGTCCAGTCAAATAACTCTTTAAATCGACATTCGTCCGGGGGGGGGGCTGATTTTTTGATACAACATAAAGATGACCATTCCTAAGAAACTGCTCAAAAATCAGCCCTCCAATTTTCCGGGAACTTTGGGAAAAATGGGTTTTCTTTCTTTTTTTTCTTAACTAATTGTAATGTGATCAACTAAAGAATAAGCTGTACACAATAAAAAAAAAATAATCGAAATCGGAATAGCCAGTTAAAAGTGTCTATTTCATCCCTTGTTTTTTAACCCTTAATGATTTTTTTTTTAAATTGAAATTAGAATAAGTAATTTTTAAAAAATTGTCTAGGATAACAAAATCATCAAAATCGTGTAGTTCAATAAAATATTAATATTTCATCCCCTGTTTTTCAAACCTTTAGAGATGGATTTTTTAATCAAATAAAAATAGGATAAACTTTGACATATTTCCCATGTACCTAGATAAAAAAAATTAAAATCGAATCATTAAGTCAAAAGTTATGCGTGATCTGACATTAAAACGAAATATATCATAGATATCATACATGTGGAATTGACAACATTGTTTCATTTTTGCGTTGGTCAAAATAAAACTAAATTTTGCTTTATATTGTATAAATTACAAGTTCATTATATACTTTTGAGTTAATAGAGAATTATTTGAAATAAATAATGAAAAAAATACGTTACGCACACACACATGTATACTTTGTATTCATGTGGCACAACGGCTGTCTCTCTCTAAACACGGTCGTCTCTCTTCCACCATTTTTATGACGTCACGTCGTCCCGCAAACTTTTGAGCGCCGATAAGCTTTACAGGCTTGTAGAGGACAAACTATCCACTTTACGGAAACTAGTTACAGAACATTTTTTATGTAAAATGCTTTGCTCTACAACTTTTATTTGAAACTGTTTCACGATTTGTGAGTCGTTTTTTAGTTATATAGAAAATTAGAAAGAAAACCCATTTTTCCCAAAGTTCCCGGAAAATTGGAGGGCTGATTTTTTAGCAGTTTCTTGGGAATGGTCATCTTTATGTTGTATCAAAAAATCAGCCCCCCCGGACGAATGTCAATTTAAAAAGTTATTTGACTGGACTAAATGGACCGTGAAATGTTATTGCAATCCGAGTACATGCAATTGTAAACGATTTTCTAAAAAGAAGAAGAAGCATATGAATCAGTGGCGAAATTACCATACCGCTAAACCCCGCGACGCGGGGGGCCCAAAGCTTTTGGGGGTCCAAAAATTTTGAGAAATTAGTTGCATTTTATACTTGAGTGTACAAAAAAATTAACATTTTTTTTAAATATTACGTTTAGTAAGATCTCAGAAAATCAATAACGAGATTGTTTATCCATATTCAAATTAGTGATTCAATTTAAAAAATACCATATTACATAACAACTAGAGTATAATTTATAACAAATAATAATTTATTAAATTAGTAATAAATATTATTATAACGTGATTAAAGGAAGCCTACGAGAATAGCGCAACGATGTTTTTTAAATACAAAAAATATATTAAACAGTGTTGATTGTTGAAACATGAAATTTTTTAATTGAACAACGGTGTGAATTTATAATAATAAGAAAAAAAACAGTTTCAATAATCGAACCAAATATGTCTTGTTTAATATTCAAGTTATTATAACGAAAAACCTAAGTCATTAGAACTATTTTTTTACTATAGCAATGTTTAAATACTTATAAGAGGATAGGTACATTAATTTATTATTTTTCATATTTGTTTTAGTTTTAGTGAATACCTAAATTATTAATATAGAATTTTTAGGCCTTTAGGTTAAAGAAGTGAAGATTTGAAAAAGAATTTATTTTCATCAGAAGTAAACATTCGGTATTAGGCAAGTAGAATAAAATTTATTTGTAAAAATAATCTTTATTTTAGCCAATACTCAAAAATATACGTATACTTATTTACGTATTTTAAAGTAATAAGTATTTTGTTTTCAAATAATTCAAAGAGCTGAAAAATGAAATAAAAACTAAGCATCACCTACTAGTGGCGGAGCAACAAAGAGAAAATTGAAAAAGGAACCGGATCGTTTAGCAAAACTACCAAAATTATATAGGACACTAAATACGAAAAGCAAAAATTCATATAAGATTGGAGGGCCGATCTAATTTTTTGCGGGAGGCCCAAAATTTCTAGTTCCGCTACTGATATGAATTATTACTAATATACACCAATACCTCACTTTGCGTCGTGGTTACGTTCCAAAAAAACACGACGCAAAGTGAACTATGTTTTTATATAGCAAGCATTTTTACATACATACAAAAAAACGCAAAAAACATACAAAAAACAACGCAACTTCGAAAATTAGTACTAATTCAGCAGCAACGCAACTTCGAAAAAACGCAAAACGAAACGACGCAAAGCGAGATATTGGTGTACGTATATTTACGAAAAGAGAACAAATTTTAGATGTGTTATTTTTCAATAGTAAATGTACAAGAAATATATATTTGAGTGTTAAAAAAATTCTTATGGTGTCCAACAATAGTATATTTGAAAACAAAAATTTTGTCGCCAAAAATAGCTTTTAATATATTATATCAATATAAAGGTTTGTCTGAAGTCTCAACCGTTTTTTTCATTTTCCGGAATTTTTTATTTTTCCTAACTTTGAAACCGTTTGTTGTAACAAGAATCTAAAAGAAGAGGCTTAAATGAAATTTCACGCTCTACAATAAAGGTCTCCAGAACAAAGTTCCTCAGATCAACCGTATTCAAAGATATCGGAGTTCAAAACTAGCACTAACAAAATGTCTTAATATTTTCCAACAAAACTGTGAAGAAAAATATTTTTCATGTTGTCATTTTTTTTCTAAAATCACTTAAATTTTCTAGACCTAAGTACTATGAGCATTTTTTTTTTTTGTTCGTTTAGAAGATAACTGATAAGCGGTAATATATATGTGAATAAAATGGTTGAAATTATTAAGTAGGTAAATAATTCATCGTTTATTTGTGTAAGAAATTTTAACCATTTTTAACTAAACAATAAGAAATTTATGAAAAAGGAAATGTATTTTCAAATGTGATCTTAAACAAAACATGACAACATTAAAAATATTTTTACTTTCTTTTACTACTATATGTATAGTAAAAGAAGTATTAAAATCGAGTTCAATATTCGATTTAGAGTTTTCTCCAGAAATACACATTTCGAGATCCCCTTAATCCAAAAAAGTGATTTTTACAAGTATGTCTGTGGGTGTCAGCGATATCGTATCGAAAACTTTATCCGAAATACACAAAACTTGGGATTTTGCTTTCATATTTCATCTAGTTGTACTGCGAAGCTTTTGATTGAAATCGGTTGATCGAAAGCTTCAATTTATTCTATGAATTTTTGAGCTATTTCGTATTTTTTTGAAAAATGCTCCAACTATTTTCTTTCAACTTGATATAGTTCTTAAGCTCATTAATGCCTACAACTTTTATTTGAAACTTTCTCTTGGGAAAAAGTAAAAAATGAGAGTTCTAGGATAAAGGGTGGGAGCTCGTATGTATGCATAGGGGATGTATACACATAGTTCTGTTCATATAAATATTTATATATTATTCTATTTATATTTTTTTAATCAATCGTGGGGTTTATTTATATTTCCTTAGCGAGTTTAATATAAAAGAAAGTACTGTGACGCCTCGCAACAGATATTTTTTTGTAGTTCTGTTGGAAAATATTAAAAGTTTTTAATTAGTGCTATTTTTGAATTCTGATGTCTTTGAAACGGTTGATCTGAGGAACTTTGTTCTAAGGACTTTTTTTTGTGTTTTAAGTCGCTTTAACATTTAAGGTCATATCATGACTGTCTAAACACAAAAATTTCTGTTGGTCACTTTTAATCTTAGGTCTATGATCTTAAGTCTAGGATGCAACGGGGATCGAACCCATACCACTTGACGCATGAAGTGGAGAGAACTACTGCTCTACTGCGCCAATGGGTGGTGGACCTTTTTTATATAATGTGGAATTTCCTTTAAATCTCTCCATTCACATTATTGTTACGATGAACTGTTTCAAAGTTGTAAAAATTCAAATAATTAAATGGGAAATTATAAATATTGATATTAAATGCTCGTTTTAGCACCAACATTTTTTTTTTATATATAAAATAACAATTTTTGGAAACCATAAAAAATTTTTTTTTTTTTGAAACGCCCTACTATTTCCCGATTTACAAAAAAAATAGGTTTTTTGGAAAATCGTGTTAATAGAAATCGAAAATTTTTATATGTAAAACGATGTAAACCGAAAATATGCATAGTTTTTACATTTTTTATAAATTTATATATAAATTGCGCATTTAAACGTATTTAGTTACTTTTGATTGAGCGATTTAAAAGGCATATACCTATACATATAAGTGTTACATGAATATATGCAACTGGGTGCAAATTATGGATTGACTACCCCCTATTTATGCAGTTAAAAATATATTTAATTGGTTTATGATTCTCTCTCATCGTCCAAAATAGATACCCCAATACCGTCTTTTTAACTTAAAATTGTATTTTTCATGGTTTAACAATTTTTTTCCAAGGCTAAGGAGTAAGGACCACTTTGTTTCCTATAAAGCTATCTCACTGATTTATTCCTGTGTAGGAACTAAAAAAAATTTTTCTTATGTATCAATTTTCTACAGGAGCCATGCATTCTTGAAAGTATAAAATACTCGATATTTTATTTTTCAAAAGCTTAGTTCTCTTCACTTTTTATTGAAATAAACGGATTTCGCAGGTTCCATTGAAGCCGTTGTCCAGCCGTATAAAAATTGATATTTACTGATTTTCTACGATAATATACTGTTTTTTAGATTTATTATAGCCTATGCCCTTTCAAAATAATGTATTTTTTAAATAAAAATTTTTTTATTTAGATGCAGTGGCTCTAGAGATTATTCTTTACATATTATACATAGCTATATTTGCAACTTTGCTGCAAATTCTCTCTGGAATCTAAACTATGCTATAAAAAACTGGGTGTTCATTTATTAAAATACATTTTTTTCTGGTTATGGATCTAATATCGATTAGGGTGGAAAGTTTTTCCGGTGGTGAAAATTTTTTGAGTAACTCGGCAAGTGATTGCTAGATGTCCCGATAGAACCATTTGCGTGTGTCGGGTTGAAGTACGGGCGCAAAATTCGAATTTCTCCAAACGCGGTTTCATCGTGGAGCTGTGTGTATTATTTAGGAAGCTCTACCGGCAGGCAGTTAGGGGTTGACGCGACGCCACCCTCAAACATCCCCAACCCAGTCAGATCGATAACATTGCAGCGGCGAGCGTCGCAAAGCAATGTTGCCAACCCTCGCCTACGGAAGCGTGAACTCAGTTCGTCGTTTCGAACTTTAAAATTTCAAACATTTTTCATCATAGAACGATTCAATGAGTAAAATTTTTCCCATTAAACTTCCGAGAAAAATCGCAAAAATAGATTTTCTAGACGTTAACAACTTAAAACTCACTTTTAAGCGTTAATATTTTTCTTTTCCTTTTAGTTTCTACGAAACACGAGGAAAACTTAGGATGAAAAAACCCGATGATTCCTTTCATAAAATCATTTTTCTGATGAATTATTCATTAAATGTGGAAAAGAAAATGTATCAGAAAATTGTTGGAAATTATTTTATTTGTCTCTTAGGATTAAATCTTTACTCTACTACACCAATAACGGAAACTTCCGTACAAATTTCAAATTTATTAGCACGGAATAGTTGAGAATTTCATACATTTTTACCCTTTTAATTTTTAAAAATCAATAGTAACATTTTTAGTTTTTCCAAAAATAAAACTTTTTTGTAAAAAATTAAATATTTTCCAGGAATAGGAAACATCTTTTTTATTAAACCCAGGTTTTTCCCATCGACGTTTCTCATGCTATATGTTTGAAAAAGTTAAGGAAAACCCCACAAGTCAGTGAAAATCATAATATAAAGCAGCACCTTCGATTCAGTGGTACTCAATTTTTTCAGTTTTATGTACCTTGAACATTCAAGAATTTTTTCGCAACGCCTCAAAACAAAACATGGGTCTATCGCCGGATGAATTTTTCTTGTAATGTTCCCAGTAATTACAAAACTTCCAACTACGTAATTATTCGGTAACAATTATAAAACAAACGAATGCTACGTCGAACTACGTCACAAAACGTTCAACAACGTAACAATTCCGTAACAACTATATAACGAAAGAATGTCACGTAACTATTATAGAACTGTAACGTAGTTGGACAATTTGTGCTGGTAGTAATTTTTTCATTTGCAATTATTCGTTAAAGTATTTTTATAAAATACCTCTTGTGAATAGTAACGGATGGGAATAAAGCGGCATACTTTTAAG
Source organism: Sisyra nigra (assembly GCA_958496155.1). Lineage (NCBI taxonomy): Eukaryota > Metazoa > Arthropoda > Insecta > Neuroptera > Sisyridae > Sisyra > Sisyra nigra. The sequence goes on along the minus strand of OY292316.1, from coordinate 32,467,070 downwards.
GGTGTCAAAAACTAGGGACGATAATATTTCAAAAACGTAAGAATATAAGGCCTACCTACAAATTGATTTGATTCGTTTTGTATTAAGGTATGGACATTTTAAATTAAGTTTAAATAACTTACTTATATCTTAAATAATTTTAGCACTGTAAACTCTATATTACGGACGTTTATTTATCAAGAACCTCCTTAAAACGTAGAAATTGTTAATTACGGTTTGTATAGGTGTGAATTATCTCTCACTCTTCTTATTCTACCAGATTTGAATGTATTTTTGATAATATTAGATAATTTAAATATTTTATTACTAAATTTATAAAATAACGACAAATCAAAACCAAATCCGCTATTGTTTGTATACATAAGTACCAGCATATAATACTTATATGGATATTATGTATATTTTCTATTATGATATTTTTTTTCAGCAAAAACCTCTATGTAACAGAAAAAATTTAAAAAAAATTGATTGGAAAGGGAACTCTTTATATTGGCTTTAAGATCATTTTTGCTGTGCCCTTATAACACAGCCACGGAGCACCAGGGTGCCGCAATGTACAGTTTGAGAATTACTAGTTTTCCTCTTGCTTGTTTTTCCCATAAAACTTAATCCCGTCTATTCATAAGACGCGATAAGACGTTGAAAAACGGCAAAAAGTCTTAACCAGTCTCCCGATAATCCGTGTGATTTTCGCACGTTTAATTTAAATAAAGGCATCATTAATTTCTCAGCTCCGCAAACTTGACGGTTTCCTGTGCTTTATCTATGTATATCCCCTTAAACGTAACGTACGCACAAAAACCGGCATGGCACCGGGATGAAATAATATAATGGAAGAGTCGATGGATCGTCGACGAACTTCCCGACGTTCCCGACCCTTTTATATACGCACATTCTACGAACCGCGCTCCGTTCTTTGTTTCAAATTTAATGCTATTGATCCAATCATATTATTGGCTCATCTTCCTTTAGAAGGACACATTTACGACTCTTTCATTCTTTATGTTTTGTCCTCCAAAAGTGACCCCCAACGAGGCCAGATTCACTGAAATGTAGACTTATTAATAATCAATTTTCCAAATATGTACTTAACTAGTTGGTAGTTCCGAGGGTTCCGAGGCGGGAACGACTCAAAATATATATTAACGATACGTCGCTGTACGCTACATGAAGAGTTAATGACTGTTTAATTTTCCGCAACGTCGAGAATTTCAATTTTCACCACCGACTCTGCCGCCTTACAACCGGAAAATTCATTTTTCCCATATAATCAATTCGTAGTTCGTAGAGCGTCGCGACGAGTTTCGTTTTATTTTCCAGTTTTTCCGTTGACTTCCAACGTTCCTTTTTTTTAGCTCCGATTCAATTAGTACAGAACTGCGGCGAAAATGTCATTATAATGCACGAGGAGTTTTGATTTGTTTTTATTCTTCAACCCCCGTAGATTTATTTAAACCTCACTTATCTCAGTGTAGTTTTACTCGATATTTTTTGCTTCCCGCAATTTTCAAGAAGTATTTTAATTAATAAAAGTTTTTTTTTTCCAATTGAGTATATGCAAGTCGTTTAACATAGGAAAAAAGTACATAAATCTATTACATAAATTAAAACCAAGATTACACCATACTTCAATAGTATGGTACCACGTGGTACTATGTATTCTTTCAATAAAATGAAGAATAAACCGAATACATATACGAAATACGTAGAGAAACAAACGAAAACAAAGAAACAACGAGAACGAACCGTAGGTTGGAAAGAGATGGAACTCTTCTGAATGTTCCACAATCATCAATGAAAATTGAAATTTGAACAATCAACCGACAAAGACGATCTAGAAACAAAGACTTAAGTATTGTTTACGAATATAAGTCATTCGCAATTCATTCAATTCATTCGTAATTCAATAGTGATTAAAGCGATATTATTATAAGTAAGAGATTCCTATCTAAATTTGTGAATTAAAATACGTGATATTGTTTTTTAAATGGTTGTGAGTTTCATTGAAAAATCAAGGACCTAAAAATGTGAACTAAATTGTGTTTTGAGCAAACCTCGTTTTAGCCGGTTAAAAAGCTATTCGATTCTAGATTAAATGGATTGAAAGATAAAAGGTAAATTGGTATCTTCATGGCTGGATTTATCACTAGAAAAAGTAGGTAAGACTAGGACGGCAGATTTTCTAGGAGTGGTAAATTAAAAAAAAGAAAATGTTGTGATTTTCTTTTAGCAATAGATATAATATTTCGAGTAGTTTCTCTCCTAGAATACTTTAAAATGGTACATAAAGTACTTTAACAGAAATTCAGATGACATTTCAAGAAATATCTGCAGGTGCAAGTTCCTAAATCTAGCCCTCAGTATTGTACAATATACCATAAGTACTGAATTCTAATTATTTAGATGAGTGGTTTTCATAAAGATAGATAATTATATTATTGTTGTACGATTGTACTTTACAGTATACAAAAATGCATTTTTGCAACAAACTTCTTATATAAATTAATGTTGGTCCTTCGAGCCGGATTTTTTTGCTTCAAAACATATCAGGAACATAATTGACCTTCCATTATCCCCACAATTTCATGGTTAGAATTTTCCTGTATCTTTGATTGCAATTGTTAATATTTTTTTAATATTAAGAAAACTCTTATTATTCGGATAATTGAATTATTTTCTTAATACTAAACATTTTAGTTGTTTACTTCTTGGTTAATTGTCTAAAAATGTACTAATTTGTTGCACTTTACGTACGTTGTTCTACACTTGCCTAGCCAAGAGTCTATCTACAGTAAACTCATATTTCGTTTACCAATTTTAGAAGGGTGTAGAAAGGAAGTATCTCTATGTTGATGAAATGGAGGAACGATTGATGAGAGTAGAAATACCGCTAGTTGATGCTGTTTAGATGCAGTACCTATATGTAATTACAATATAAGAGCAAGGTCTTCAACATTGTAGGTTTTTTGGGATTCTTCGAACTCTTGAATATCTTGAAAGATCCTCATGTTTAATATAAAGTGTATCTATATTAATTTATAGTTTATCAAAAGTATAAAAATATATAATTTAAAATAGTTTACCAAATTACTAACTAAGGAAATTGTGATTACTTGCAGAACCTTTATCAATGTTTCAAAAAATCCTAGAGTTCCACGAAACCTAGATTGTAAACCCTTGTGTAAAGGGTTAGAGTATCTATACGGATATTCAAAGTAATCAGCAAGTTCAAAACATACAAAACCTTGGTGATTGTTCTTACTCATTTGAGGCATTTGATGAACTTTTGAGTTGTTCTTCAATAGATTCAGAGATATCTACATACGTTTTTATGTAAATTTCATACTTGAGTTTTTTAAAAATATTTTTAAATACAAAAATTTGGTGACCCCATAGGACTTCTTCTGATCTTTGTTTTTCTGTATGAAGAGGAAAGAAGTGTCTTCAGAATCGGCAAAGAAGCTTTAAAGTAATTACTAGTAGTTCTGTTTACCACTTCCTACTTATGAGAACAGACTTTCATGTCAATGTTTAACATAAAACTCAAAAACAGTGGTGGATTTACCAGCAGGTTGAGTTGGTTGGAGCCTAGGAAGGCAGATTTAATGAGCGGCAAAATTTGGGACGAAAATTTTTCTATGCTATACAGAAATTAAAAAGATTCATATTTATACTCGTATACCTGAATGTACGTCCATACTAACAATTTCATCATGTAATATGTTTTAACTCTAGATAAATTTAATTGTAATTAATATGACTGTGAGCAAGGGTAATTGTAGAGGTCGGTAGGGGGCATCAAAATTTGAATAGCTTACAGGCGGAGGTCCATTTTGACATTCTTCGAGGTATCGTAATTTTATGTTTTACATACACAATGATTGCAATGATTTTTGACAAATAAGACTGAATCAGAGATTCCCCTTGTGACAATTGATATCTGATGGAAGGTTGAAAGGAGATTTAAAATCCAACATCATCTCGTTTTCGAAAAAAATGGACTTAAGTCCAAAATTGAAACTGTTATAATTTGTAGTGTATTACCTATAACCCTTGCTTTACCCGATTTAATGGCGCGATTCTTTAAATATAAAATTTGTAACCCCCTAGAGGGTCGTTACTCACAACTTAAGAACGAATGGTTTAGACCAGTGCTTCTTAACCTGGGTTCGATCGAACCCCAGGGGTTCGGCGACTCAATCCCAGGGGTTCGGCGGACATCAAAACACATACCCGACTGATACAAGGTGGTATATTGATATATAATTACCTGTGTTTTGAATCTGAAAATATGATTTTTTATTTTTCCAATTAAGAAAGGTTTGGTGAATGTGCATGTGAAATTGGTGGGGTTCAGTACCTCCAACAAGGCTAAGAAACACTGGTTTAGACTTTAGAGTTTAGACGAATGATAACCATTAAAGGTAGGAGAAATCAACAATTTTGCAATACAGAAACACAATTTGAAGCCCAATGTTGATCGATATTGGAAAAAGTCATGATTATCAAATATATCAAGAAATATATTTGACTTTCCTTTAATCTATCGACATAATTTCATTACTCCTAAGTATTCTTTATCTTACCCTTCGATCTTATTGTTATTGATTCTTATAATAATATTAAATGGAACAAAAAATTTATAGTAACCCCTTGATGAGTGAACCCCATGAAAACTTTTAGATGGTCGCTGAAGTTTTATTATAATAATTTATAATAAATTGATACACCGAACTTTAGAAGTCTCAAACTGCATCGTTCAAGTTTTTCATTGCATAATTAGTTAAATGGTAGACACATTTAAAGAGTATCCATTTATATGAAAATGTAAAAAAGTGTACGTATAATGTAGGTATATACGAAATGAATGAGCCAAAAAACTTTTTATCTAGATGTTATTTTGTTACCGTGTATTATGATTTCTTTTCGCCTCTTTTTCGGTGGCCTCTTTTTCTCAATCTTTTAGCGCCAAAGCAGCAATGGTCTCTCGTTGAGAATCGAGAAAAGTGGAGGGAAAAATCTTTGTCGTAGCGAAATATTTATTCACCAGGAAGAGGAAGAGGGAGATGGGAGTGCGACGTACGAATATACTAACACAAATGGGGTGGATGTACATGGATGTGTGTATATGTGAATGTGTGCGTATAACCTCTTTCAACCCCATTGAAACTCGTACCACTATCATGGCCAATCTGTCCGTCCGTCTATGTAAGGGCGCATGCGTTTAGCGTATACGCTCTGTCGACGATCGATGAGCGTTTTCGTTCGCGATGCCAAGCGTCGGTCTGGGTCGCCCCAGGTCGTTCACCTGCAACGAGACGTCGTCGTCGCTACCACCCTCTCATGCCACCCTCACTCCCTCTCGCTCGCTCCCATTCATTCCACCTAAATTTCACTTCCTAGCGCCATATGCATACGAGCACACACAATCAGAATAACGCGCGGGGCGAGACGGCCACATAGGGGTTGAATTGTACGGATCGGGGTAGAATATTCCCGCTGCTGTTCCCGCTATTTCCGCATGTAGTCGCACATATATACAATCAAATTCTCGGACAAACATTGCAGCATTAAATGGATGATGAGAGAGATTCGATGGGATGGATAAAGTTTGGAGATTTGCCTCCGATGTTGTTCCTCCGTAAGTTGGAAAGGCGGACGTCGCGACCGCCTCATTCATAACTCTTCCGGTGTTTGTAATGTCTCATTTTCATTAATAATTCACGGGGCTATTTAGCATTGTTTTGCTTCTTCTTCTTTTTGGTAAACAACGTGATCGATTCTGATCGAATCCAGATGCATTCATATAATATTCAGAATCTGTCTCGATTGTAATTACAAAACTTAGTTTAGGTTTAAAACTATTTTCTAGTTTCACCAAAAAATTAAGTCAATCAAAACGTAGCGCACCATCCTGTTTTCAGATATTGAGATATTTGATATCATTAAATATAAGGGGTTATTTTAGACTTGCAAAAATCAAATAAAAATCATTGTTATGGTCATAGATGTACCGATGGTAGTAGGAAAGAGAGGACAATATACCCTGCTTCCTTATGATTATTACCAATTAAGTTATATGGAATTGCAAGTGAAATAAAGTTTATAAGTTCCTATTTCAAAGTTGTCACGAACTATAGGCAGGGCTATATAATTAGTCATTGACAACTGGGATGAGGATTCGTTAACAATAATGAGATTGTCAACTGTGAGAACAAAATAAAGAGGTTTTAATTTACATAGAAAACATCTTTCAGGCTTCGCACTCCCTTTGATCAAAAGCTGGGGTACATCCATGGTTACGATAATGGTATTCATTTTAATCAAAAGATAATTTGATGCCGTTAATCTTACAAATCATTCTTAGAACTTGAGTACCACAAATGGAGCGCAATCTTTAAATTCAATATCGATTCAACGGTCTTCCAAGTATAGTAGTTCAAAGTTTGATGGTTTATCAGTATTGACTTGAAACTTTATATACCTTCATAAAAATACATTCTGAAAGGGTGGTACTGCATGATCGTAGAATCCGACGTAATTAATTGCGTTGCACTCTATATGGTACTACTATAAGCTATAATTATAAGCTCTTTACATTTATGGTAAGTATTCTATTGGAAAACTAAAAAATGAGTTGTTATGGTTCTATAGCTTTCTTCATTGATTGTAACAGACATTAACTTCTACAGTAATTACATATGATTAGTATTAACTAAAGTACTAAAGTAAACGCAGTGCGAAAACGATTCATTGTTAACCAAATGACTTATATGCATACGATTAAGACGATCGAAAAGCTGAAGTAGCAAACGGGGACTTTTGTGAACTGTACCGTGTTTTTCGAAATATATCTGCACAATTTTTAAACGTTATTCGTATGTAAAGCTATTTATAGTGAAATAGTGATACAGGATGATACAGTGAACACTAGTCAGTTATCAATCATATAACTAATTAAAATTTAAACAGCCAGTCACGGATTTATACATTTGCCGCTTCTGCCAACCTCTACAAGTCGATACTCTAGTTTTTAATCGTATTAATTACAGAGTTTTTTCCAATGAAATTGTAATTTTAAGATTTGTATTTAAAATGTTAATCCAATTTTGCCCCCCTTAAAATCTACCGTCTTAGGTTCCAGCCTACTTACCCAGCTGGTAAATTTGCTACTGAAAACAGTGCTATTAATTACGAAAACAAAGTTCCAAAAACGGGCCCATTATAAAAAGCTGATTAACTAAAACCATAACAAAATTACCAATGGATTTTTAAGTAGGTAGGTATTACTTAATAATAGGTTTGTTCCAGTTTGTACGATAACGCAACGGTAAAAGAACTGTATGTTATTACGTTGTGGGATATGTCTACTCTTAGCTTTGGTGTTTTTAAACGATCCCCGCTTGAGAACACTTCATACAATATGATCTGTATAATTATATGATATATCGATATTCGTACAATATGAAATCAAAAGGTCCTCTGGTTAAGAAACAGCCACAGATTATATGCAACGCTATTTTACTGTTTATGTACGGAAATGTACAATTTATCTGTTAACTGGAATGAACCTAATAATACCAAATGAAAGAATTTTAAGCCAGTTTAATTTTCAGGTTTTATTTCAAGTTATTAATTTTCTGATAAAGAACTTAATGGTTGTTTTCCCAACCGGATTTTTCCTGCAAAATAATGCTGTATCAAGGAGAAAAAGGAAACCCTAAGGAATTTATTCTTTCTGGTCTTCTATTAGCGTCTTTTCTTTTAGTCTCTATATCACCAATGAATATAGTATTAAATTAGCTAATTTAAAATGAATATTAAAAAATATATTTTATCTTCCTGTTCTAAAAAAAAAAAAAAAAAAAAACAGATCACTGTTTGACTGTTAAACGAATACGTTTTTGAATGTATTATTGAGGAAATTTTTCCAGATACAGTGTAGAGTTCAAAAACTTTACGCGAACGCGGAAAATGGTGTTTAAGTGAAGAGTATACGATGCAGAAACGGGAACAAACGAAACAAAAAACGAGGGAACAAAAACGGGATCTGGTGCTTGGGTGATTGCACGCGCTGCGTCTGGTGCAGTCTCAGCTCTTCTGCTCTCTATATTCATTCTGCATCCCCGTCGTGGTAACCTTGATTGAGAGCAGCAGCAGCAGCAGCAACAGCATCAGCAGCAACATCAGCATCATCACTTCTGTCGCATTTCCAATGTTCTGCAGAGAGTTTATTCCACCCGCATTTTGCCATCCGCGCTTTACACCATTGACGTAGCGCACTTCTGACATCTCTCTCCCCCGTGCAGCAACGCCACCGCGTTTCTCTCTTTTCCCGACAACGTTGAATATATACGACGTCGATGGACGACGTACAACAAACACACCATGCGATCGTTGAACTCACCACCAGAAACGTGTCGCATCCCTCTTCCATTCCCCTTCTATCATCAAATTTCCCATACATACACATCGGGATAGACGCTACCCGGGTAGGTACGATTTGGCGAATCCCGGAATTCCAGGTTGTAACCCACTAGCAGTTACTATTTCCTTTTACTACAACACTCTTCGTGTCTGTCTGGTCGTTACTGTTACTACTACGACTAGCCAGTCATCCCCGATCATTTACCTACCACCTTCTCCCATTGCACCCGCGTTTATTCTGCAAAAGGTTTTTATTCAAAACAACAAAACCAAAAAAACCAACAAAAACACACAAAACGAAGAAATGAGGCAAAGACGTGACCGATTTTCGTTGTAAATTTTTTATCATTCCAATTATTTATTTAAGCAAATATAGGACAGTGACACCATACATACACAGTTTTTCTTTCTTGTACCATCTTCCAAGTCGTCTTTTCTATTTGTCTGATTGAATTATCTATGCTTTCGATTCAATTTTTTTTCTCGAGTATTACTATCTCAAAGTTTATTTTGTTTAGTAAAAACGGTTTGGATAATGGAATTATGAGGTGGCTAAATTAATTATTATTGAAATAGGAAATGGTCCATAAAATCTCTAATTGAGTTCAAATCATATTAAAGCGAATTATTCCAACCCTTAAATGCATTACAATGCCGCGTTTAGCTCACAATTTTTGGATGGCTGTCGCGTTTAATGAGACAATAAACGAGGAACAGGAAAAGGATTAAACGAGAAAATTGGGAATGTAAAATGAAAATCTGGACGACAAACAAAATAGTAATAAAAGTACGATTAAGATAAAGATTTTTAAAAGTACGAACAGATTATTAGACGAGTGAACAAAAAAAGGATACAAGTAGGTACAATTTTAAGGACAAATATTAATTAATTTAGACAAAAATTTGATATTCGTGCCATTTTCTTTGAAAGTACTGAAAGTTTATTACTTGGAAATTATAAAGCCTATTTAAAAAAAAATAATAATTAATAATAATAATGAATGCAATCTGTTATGAGCTTTTGTTTGTAAGTACTTAGTTCCCAAAAATAAAAACCTTTCCAAATTTTCGCCCTTTTATCAATATTAATTTACGAATAATCAAATTCTAAACCTTAAATACCTCCATATAGAATAGACTTGTACTACTTTCAAAATGAAATCAGCTCCTTATTGAATCTAACAATAAGCTAATTTGTTTGCCATATTTTTCATAATCCAGGTTTTATTCAGAAGATACGTTAATACGGATACGGATCATTCTATTATTAAAATTATAAACTGATCATTGTCCGGTCTCCAACAATAGTAATTAAGTAATTTCTGTTTGGATCAATTAGGCAATCAAATACTTCATTTAAAACAAACTAGGTTTAACGCAATAAAAGTTGGGTATAAATCAAAATTTTCATGTTATATCAAGCCATAAAAATTTAGTTTTTTAGTCAAAAAGTCCTTTAGAAATTACTTGAAACGACCTCTTTAAACGCCTCTTATTTAAAATACCAGGAAAACATTTTTGAACTTCAAAAAAAGACAGAACTAAAAAATTAAAAAATTTTGAGGGTTTCAATATTTATTCTTTTTATTTACTTACATATAATATTATACAATAAAGAAAGTATTGTATCGGATCGAATTTTCGATTTTGAGTTTTCACCGGAAATAGACATTTAGAGATCTCCTGAATCCAAAAAAGTGGTTTTTAGAAATATTTCTCTGTGCATGTGTGTGCCTGTGTGTGACAGCGATATCGTATCGAAAGTTTCATCCGAATTTCACCAAATTTGGAATTTAGTCGGCATAATACATCGGTTGACCGGAAGCTCCACTTAATTCTAGGAGTTGAGTCTCTGAATTCAATATGGTTACAGAATGCATTGTTGGTTACAAAAAGATTGTTATAGGGTTACAGAAATATACAAAAATGGAAGCTCTTTACATTTTTATGATCACAACGGCTAAGTTTAAATTTGTTAAAAATTTGATTTTCAACACCATTTTGAGCAAATTAACGTTAAGATTAAGAAACCCTTGTAAAAAGTGCATTCAAAAAATTCTTTCAGAAATACTATTTTCTGTCTTTACCAACGGATATCTCTCCTCTCAACTTCGATCGCCTCACCAGATCACACTTTTCGTAACGCCTCCGTAACACATTCACCAGCTTACACTCCAATTGTCCAGCGCGCGTAAAGAAGTTATACTTCAAAATTCTTGCCTCAATTTGACTTTTTAAAATGCGACTTTTTTCATGGCTATTGTTTGTCCTTACATTGAAGCTTAGTAGAATAAAAATATGCTCAAGTTGCTCGATCGAAAGAAACCTAAATACTTTTTATTTTAATTTTTAAGTTAAGGTTTGCGAAGACCACAGTAAGATGTCAAATGGTATAAAACTGTTGTGATTTATTTACTAAAAACCTAATTATAATTGTAAGTATTTTATTTTCGAGTTTTAAAACGTGCTCGTGTTATATGAAACGTAAACCAGTGGCGCTTACCTACGTCATACCTTTATAAATATTTCTTAAGTTCCAGCGTATGTTAAGGCGAGATAAAAGATGATGTTTCATCCATCAAATAAGAACAGAATACTCAAATATTTCCAAATATTGGACAATTTAAATCCCTTTCTTCTTTGCTAAAACTATTTTTAAAGTAATTACTCCCCTTAAAATAGAAATATCGATATTTTTACTTTACCTATTCAAATAGTTTGAATTATTTCAAACATTTTTTTCAAATAAAGGTTTGTATTCTTATTACAAAATTGAAGTCATATGGATTTCTATACACCAAGGAACTTTAAGAAATGAACTATTCTACTTATATATAAAAGAGGCACAAAGTGCTAAATATAGTTACTAGCGAATTAAGATGTCATTGGTGGATACTATGGAATAGTACTTAGACTGATTTATAAATGAGTGGACTTATATCTAACAGATCTAGATTTAAAAGCTATTCTAAGATATAGGGGTGTAATATAGAAAGAAACACCAGGTAAAAAATATCTTCACTATACCCCTAGTAACCAAGAAAATAACCGCAAGAACTACAGTTGATGTAGAGACAAATTTTTTGTGTATCATCGAATGATTAAGGTCAGATAAAAAAAAATTGGGAATTTTGGAGTCAACTATAATTATTGTATTAGTATTTCTGATTCTTCGAGATTTTTCATTTCTTGAAAATATAATAAATTGTCTCCATTTCCCGCGTATTCTTAGGATATTTCTTTAGTTTCGATACCTTAATTACTTTAGTTATTAAGCGATTCTTTATAGGTAACAGATCCTTTTATTGGTTATAATCTGAATTTAAGCGGAAAAATAATGATAAATAGTAATTCATGGTCCGATATATTGCAAGAATCCACTTAAAAACATCAATGAAAAATGGTCATTACGTTTTTCACAAATTATAATTTCTTTTGGGAAATTCTCTAGAAAAACACTATTTGTGATGTCAATGATAGTTGCAATATTCTTTTTGGGATAAAAACTTCACTTACAATTAGCCTAAAAGATCACTAAAACATGAAAGGTACTTATGATCAGCGTAAGCTCATTTATGAAGATTTGGGAGGCATTACCCTCTCAAACTAAACTTAACTGTAATACAATTATAATTGATTTGAATCGTTTTACTTTTATAATAAAATATTAAAATTGAAGCATCAAGCAATTTATAAACTTTGGTCTTGATATAATGTCGATAGAATTGAAATACAAAAAATTATCTTCCAAAAAGTTTTGCCACAAAGCGTCCCTGTTTATGATTACCCAGAACAATTTTAAGCGATTATAAGCGCCTATATAAAAAAAATATTCATGTTAAAATAGAGCCTATTAGGAACATCTAAACCTGCAATCTTATTGTATTTTTATAACCCGACTTTTCCTGTCAGAACATCACGGAAATAAAATTCATGTAAATCTCTTTCTCATTTTCCCGGAAGACAAGTTTCTGAAAAGTAATACTGAATATTAATTTTTCTTCAATGTTACTTTCGATATCTCGATTTAAACATCCAGAGAATAGAATACATCAAATCGTCATACACTAAGCCGTTTCCATTCTACTGGCCCCATACTAAAACGTTAACAGTTCAATAACCATTTGTCCATTTAATTTCCGAAATAATTCACGTCCCAAATACATAGTTAATTTATAGAATTTCCATTTGGTATTTATCGATTTCAACCGAACTAAACTATAATAATGTATTTTCAATCCGCCAACGTCTTCCAAAACGAAATTAATAAAAATTGGCGTCAAAATTAAAACATCGATTACCCCAAAATCACATCATTTCATCATAACCAACTGATGGAATTATCTCTGGATAGGTATATGAGAAAAAAAAAATGAGTTTCATGCAATGAAAAACCGGAAAAAATTGCAGACATTAATAACCACAATAGTTTGCGTGTCGATTTACTATCCCCCAGATATTTTTCTCTCTCATTCAATTTTTGATTTGAATCTAAACAATTTATAATATAGCTATTCGAGGGAAAAAAAACAAGCAAATCGAATCGATTGTAATTTTTGGCGTTCATTGTAAAAAAGCTCGCCATATCTTCCCGCCATTTAGAGCGGTGTTTAAGCGCATTTTATCTTTCTCGTGTAAATTTTCTCTTTATCACATCGTGCCGGTTTCCATGACGACATGAACTGCAGACTGATTCTGCACGAGCTACCTTGATCTCGACGGATGCAATGTTTCAACAACCCCCGACTACGTCATCCCCCATCTGTACACCCCTACAAACACACCCGCATAAAGCATAATATGTAAGTGAACGAACGACCGAGCGAGTGAGTGAACTTCCTCTACTACAAAAAGCTCACCCTCACACCAAAAAGCTCACGGCGCGGCATCGAACCCATCGAAAAAGCCAGAATCTATGTATTATTCGTCTGTCGCTTGATGGCGATTACAATTCTACCGCGTCAACCGTTGCATCCATTGCCCTCAGAAAACTTCAGCACACCGCGTCCCTTGCACTTTTCGAGTGGAACATAACACCATTATCATCATCAGCCATTATTAAATGTAGACAAAAGCTTTTACCAATCAAAAATACAGGAGCCAGGTGGAAATGAGAGATGCGATGTCTCAACGGGAAATGTCAGCCACAGACGTGAGAAAATGACAGATGATTAACACCGAAATTTCACTTTAACCACACTTGCGACTTTATAGATAACAATCAAGTCAATGACTTTCACAATTTCCTTACGACTTGGAAATAGAAAGATGAAAAAAATTTAAAAAACAGTTTAAGCTCATTTCTCAAGTTCTCATTTTCGGTAACATTATTTTCTCATAGTTCTCATTTTCGGTAATTTACACAGTAAAAAAAGCAATTTTTGGTGCATTTTTTTAAAAATTCATACTAGATTTTACTTTGTATAAATCCATTTTTGATGGAGAAAACTTGCAGATCATCTAGCAATAATAGTTATATTGGTACTTCGATACGTTTTTCATAGATTTACTAGACTATTACTTAAATATACCGGCCGATTAATTATTAGTGTTGGTAAAAGTGAAGAAAACAATAACATTCCAGGCGTTAATTCAAAATAACTTACCTAATATAATAAAAGGTTTCACAAATTTATCAAATCAACCAAACTCATGAAAAATTATATTGTTGGTAAAAGTGATTAATTAATTGCTAGAAAAAATATAAGAAACATACTGTTGTATTTTCAAAAAAAAAATAAAAGTATCAAGCACTTTTAAACTTGAGATTCTTTTATTTTCTAAGGTCTAATCGAGGATTTCTAAGCACAGAAAATTAAGTAAAAATCTATAATCTAGTGTTTCTAGGAAAATCTAGGATTTAACGGGAACCAAACGAGCACCACTGATGCATGGAACAGAGATCAAAGAGATTTACCCACTATGACACTAAATGGGCTTCAACTTTCATTGTTTTCAAACTTCGTTTTAGTTGACGTGATGAGATTTAATATTTTTTTAAATTTCTTAGAAAATTATTCAGATGCATTTATGTATTATTGGTGAAAGTAGATGAAAACAACAACATTCCAGACGCTAATGGGGAATAGCTAAATTGTAATTTCCTATAAGGATAATTTAAAAGTGGTGCATTGTTCAAACCAACCAGAGATTCTGAGATTCATTTATGGAAATGGACTTGACTGATGATATTATAATTTATATAAACTACATCCCTAGTAAAAGTGATACATTTCATACGAAAATGTATAATATTTTCTTATATCCCCCGAAAAATTGATAAAATGTCATTTAAAACTTTTCCCCATTTGGATTCATATTGTTTATTCTTCTTTAATTCAAAAGAATTAATCATATTCATACATTTACCAGATTATTAAATATACCAACCGATTATGGATTAAAGCGTAGAAAACAGCGAAAATCTATACGCTTATACAGAATAACTTAAATTTGAAAAGTCTTACCATTTTTAAACCACTCAGATACCTATATAATTTAGAACTACACGACTGTTTAAAGGAACTAACTTAGAAGTTAAAACTATAAGGAAAACTATGTTTTTACCTACTCCAAAATATATTAAATATATCGTCATTTTCGAATTTATTTCTTTAGGATATGATTTTTCATTTGAAACTCAAAGTTTTCAAATCTCCCGTTTCAGACGATATGATTTTAGATGTTTCAAAAATTAACCAGGGCATTATTAAAGCACATAAATGTGATATTAGTAAAAGTTGATTTACATAGCAAAACTATCGTTGTTAATAAAGAATAACTTTCAAATCTACCACATTTATTAAAAATCATTTGAAGAAGTGGTTAATAGCAAGCTAAAATTAAAATGAAAACGATGTATTTTCCTGTCCTCGAAAAAAAATATAACGTCATTTCCAGCTTTTCCCTCATGCATCCCAATTGTTTTCCCGTCGAAAATTCAAAAGTTTCAAACCCTCCATTTTCAGTTGACTTTGATATACGCTATATATGAAAATCACTAACATGTCAGTTCTTGAAATATAAAATTTATTCATCCCACTTTCTATCCCGTCCTACGTCTCTCGTCCATGTATACGAACTGTTTCCTACCCTTACAACGACGTTAATTATCCTTCGTCCCGACATCTACCCCTTTGCCTTCGACTCGCTTTGTGTTTAAAACAAACGAACGACTCCCTATTTTAATAAATCCATAAATCCCCGTTTATTTTTTTATTGGTTCAAAGCAACCATAATCGATTAATGGTGACCAAAAATGCAAGATATATGGAATTATAAATTTTTAAAAAAAGTGGAAAAACTTACCTTTTTAAAGGGGGTGATTTGTTTTTTTTTTTCTGGAATTTCTTTTCCTGGGTATCTCATCTCTGAAAATTTCAGGACTGGGATATAACATGAAAAAGAAAATTTAGAAGGTTAATTAAAATTCGAATATACGATACAAATACATTTTTATTGTAATTATCTAGAGATATATACTTTTATATATATATTTATATAATTCCTATAGATTAATTAATAATAATAATAATAAATATTATGTCATATACAATAATATAATAATAATAATAATCATAATATAATAATAATACTCATAATCGATAATAAAAATTTATTATTTTCTCAAAGGGGGAAATATGTTTGAAATGTGTACACAAAATAAAGTTTGAGTTATACATTTATTTTTTTTCATTTCTTTAAATATTTTTTTTTGTTATATACCTTTTTTAATATTTAGTCAATAAAATTGTTATGATTTTATTTTTAAGATTCCCATTAAAGAGCATTTCCATTTATAATTTTTTTTTGTCATTTAAATACTTTATATAATATTAAACATTCAAATATATGTGTTATGGGAGGAAGGACGAAGGGAGGATGTGTGTATTTTGCAACACTAACGATATTGAAAAACCTTTATAATATATATATTATTTTCTCTCGAATGTCTCATCAAGAAAAACGAAACGAAACAAGTTCAAGAAACGGATGGAAATCAGGAAAATCAGAGGCATGAAAAAATCATGAGGTCGAGGCATCAATGAACTTGGGAAAATGGGAAGTGTGGAGAAGGAAGGGGGATGATATGAAGTATATATTGAAAGATTTTGGAGAGGTTTCCTCTCAGTAAAATCTTTGAAATAAATAAAAAATTATGATGGGTTTGATTTGGAAAACATTACGTATACAAAGCAGCATTTCGTTATTTTACGAACTAACAACATTATTCTGAATCAAACCGAAGGATTATGGACAAATAATAAGGAATTAAGTGAATGGATGTCATGTTGTGTTTCATTAAAGAAAAAATCGTTGAAAAAATCAACTTATTAGTCGATTTATTTAGGTATGTCAAGACATTTGACTATAGCCAAACATCTTGTCATTTCCATATAGTTTTCAGATCAAAACCCTGGAAAAACACGGAAAACCCAATAAATCAATACATTTTCCACGAGATATTTGACAAGGGTCAATGCCACTTTCTTCCATTAACGATCAAAATTTTGATTTTTTCAACGTTTTTTTCTTGCGAAGATTAAAAACTGGTAAAATGTTTTATTCCTTCAACTTATATCGATCTTTGTGTTGTCTTTCTTATTAAATATAATTTTATTTCATTTATTGGTTTTTCTTAAGATTATCTTGACGCACGTATTAAAACACTCATAATAAGAAAATAGACATTATAACATCATACTATCGTATTATTATTTTATTTATTTTTTATTTTTTAAATAGAAAAATGGATGTTTCGATTTTTTCAATTCAGAGGGTACAATGAGGGGGGTAGTGTGTCATATAACTATAGCTTTCTCTTCTTTTTTTTTTGGTTAATTTTTTGAATTTCTGAACATTTTTTTAAATAAAATAAATATAGATTTCACCATATAATTGTTCTGAATAAAAAATAAATTTTCTTCTTTTAGTGTTTTTTAAGTGTACTTTTTATGAGTGTACGATTTATTTTGAGAATGGGGTAGGGATAGATGAAGGGTGTAGAGGGTGTGGGGTTGATGATTACAGAGGAATATTTGGACAAAATTTGACGAATAACAAAATGAGCGTTGAATTAAAAAATCAATTTGAACAATGTTTATTTGAGACGTTTGAGTAAATCGGTTCAAGTCTTTAGTCGTGAAATGGGCGAGAGTACTACCTATTGGACAGCTGGTCGTGATCACTACCTCGTGTAAATTAACAGTAGTGAAATTGGGGTCATTTTAGCCCGTGAAAAAGCTGGTCGTAAGATTAAAACACGCTTAAAACTGGTACTGTTCTCGCCCCTTTCACGACTTCCTGATGAAGATGCCTTTATGGGGTTTGGTTAGTGTGTTTTTCAAACCTTTTTACTCTTAACTGAAATTTAACAATTTTCATCTAGAAAACTTTGTTCTCAAGCTTTTCGACTCAAAAAAGAAAAATTTTTGTGTGCGTTCCAAAAATCTCAAACAAACATTGCGTCTAAGTTACAGAAAAATTGATTCTTACTCTCTCTCTTTCTCTCGTTTCATCTCTCGTTCATATCTCTATCAATATAATATTTTTTTGCATTTATTATTATAATAATAATTTCAATTAGTTTTAACATGAATTAATAACTTTGATTTTTCCAAAATATAGAACTTTGTTAGTAAATATTATTAAATGTTTAATTAGTACGAAATGTGTATAAGGTTAGTTCTTTTTCACTTAACACTAAGTTTTTTTTTTATTAATATTTAATATTAAGTTATTAGTAATAGTCATAATTATTCTTTAGCAAATATTAGTTTTTTTTCTTTTTGATTAAAAATCTTCAGAGCCGATTCTTTTCTCGCTTGCACGATATATGCTAACGCTATCTCTTTCTTAAAATTTAGTACAGTTTAGTTAAGATTTGCAATAGGCTTCGGTTTTTCAGTACTTTTCACGATTTTGCACGAACTACTACGAACAATACTACGATCTTTTACGATTTCTATAAATATTCTTTCGATTCTTTTCTTTATTTTTTATTAAATATATATATAAATGTTATTATATGTATATATATATATAAAGTTTTCAAAAAACATCAAACGCCATTCAAAGATTTATAAAATAAAGAATAAACCAAACACATGATTTAATTATTCATATATTTTGTGTGATGAAGGTCAAAGTAAAAGTTGAAATTTTAAGATTTGAACAGCTACGAGTCTGACAAAGAAATTCCTACAGGAGGAAAATCTCGGTCAGTATAACGCACTACAGCTACCAGGATATGGCGTGAAGAAAATGTCTTCATTTTGTCGCGGTTTCTAAATTTTTTATTTTTGGTCATATAGGATTTTTTCAGATTACCGCCACATCGTGCGTGAGATTTATTCGCTTTTGTGCATTTTTTCACGATAATCCAAAAATATTTTCTATGTTTTATTGTTTAAAAATTAAACATTTTTAAGCCTATTTATAGTTTAGTTATTTTTTTCGATTTAATGATTACTCTTTTTTATTTCTGGAAATTTTGGCACTAAGATATAAATATAATTATTCTTTCTTTTTTTTTTTTGGTTTAAATATCAACTTGGTTTTTTTTATTAAAAATTGCGAAAATCTTTTTAGAATCGGCATTTAAATCGATGTATGAAGATATAAATGTTCCCAATATTGCAACTGCTTTATTACTTGTTTTAAAAATTTCAATTAGAATTATAGTATGTACTTTTTGTTATTACCGAAATCAGGAAGTCTATCAACATGACTGAAATATATTAATATTTAAATGTGTGTGGCTGTGTGTATATGTATGTGTGTTGTATTATGAACGTGTTAGTAAATGTGTGCTTTAAAAATACCTTAAATTATTTTCAAAATCCTTTCACTATCGAATTTAAGTGCCTACTTCTTCATCAACAATCTCATAGCCTTTTCACTATACAAAAAGCAAAAACAACACTAGAATAATGCGTATTTTTCTTTACAAGCTAAAGTCCAAGGAGGTACGTCCAGGAATTACCCGATTTCTTATCGAAAGAAAAAAAAAGAGAAATATTCCAACTTTCAGTTCTTAGATTTAAATAAAAATAGTGAATTAATCGAAGTCAAAAATTTGATCAAAAGAAAGCTCCGTTTTACTAACGTGTAGCTTGATTTTAAAAGTTTCTTAGGTGTAACGTATCATGAGAATCCATATTTAGATGAAAATTTTTTCTTTCAAAAAAATCTGTTTTTAACCTAATAAAATTATGCCATTTTCTCAACAATTTTAGGTGTTTATAGAAAATAATGACTCACTACTTGACTTAATTGTAAAACTGCTTGACTTGATGGTCAAGCTACTTGATTTAAATTTGGCTTAAAATCTAGTCAAATTTATGTTGAATGTTATATTATGTAAACATCAAGTCACGTAAAGCATTGAATTTGCAAGTTATTTTATTTCAAAACTAAGCGCAATTAATTTCAGAAAATTTTCAGTTACTTGACGTGATGAATTCCCTGATACACAGCTACCCCTAGAAAAATTTTATTTGCTTTTAGCCAAAAAATTCCGATAAAAATGCTACGCTGGCTACGTGTGTACAAAGTAGCTAAAATTAGCCTATTTTTCCAATTTACTTATCTTTTTTTGGCATTTTAGCTAATAGTGTGATTTATAGACAAAATATCTGCGAAAAAATATTAATTTTTAATTTAATAAAAAAATGAAAGTTAGGTTTTCCACAAAATTTTCTTTTCCTTTCATTCGATAAGTTGTATTGAGGCACAAGATTTCCTGGTGTTTTTCCTCACCTGAACGAAATGGTATACGGGAGAGATTTCCTTAACTATAAACTTTTTCATTTCATTTCAATAATATCAATAATAGGTAATTAATTATTTTTTAAAGAAATAATCAAATAAATAAATTGTTTGATACAATTTTTTTTTCTTTTTCTTCTCCTAAATAAACTCTTTATTGGATACCTTTTATAAAACGCATCGTCTATGGTTCAATAATAATAATAGTAATAGTAATAATAATAATAATAATAATAGTAACAAAACTCTTTTCTAAGTTTTTTCTTTTTCGCGAATATTTCGTCATTGTCACCCCAAAATGCTCTCATCAAATCGAACCCTTTAACGTAAAAATGAAAATTGACACCGACATATTCAAAATCAAAGTCCCAATTTTGCTTCGTTCAAATTTATAAGATTTTTTCTTTAAGTTAAATCAACTCAAAAATATTCATAATTCTCACCTTTTCTTTATTAATTTTTTTTTAATTAATAGGTAATTATTATTTTTTTTTATAAACTTGGTTGTATTAAATTACTTATTTTTTCTTTTGGGGAATTAAAATTTCTCCAAAATAACATTTTCTTTTTTTTTAATAGTCATCAGTCTTTTGAATCACAGTAAAGCTTTGATATGATCAATTTATTGTGCTAAGTTTACGTTTTATTATTTTTTTTTAGTTTACTTATTATTTTTTCTCAAATTAATCAATAAACATTAACATATTTAATTAAAGCCCCTTCAGATAAATGTTAGTTGGAATTTTAAGAGGGCGATTGTTTACAACTCAACCCCCCGATCGATCAAGTTTGGGGTGGATGATTGATATATTTAGATATATAGATAACGTGTGATTCTGCTTACTCAAAAGGCTGTAATAAATGTGTTAATATTTTCGAAAATTGGCTTAAATTTAAATTTTGATGAAAAAAAAATTTCTACTTATTTTGTTAAATTATAGCGTTAATACTTTTTAACTGAATAATTTGATAGTGATCAGTTTGAAGTGAGCACCATCTAATTGTTCAGTTAAAAAATAACAGCTATCTTAGCCAAGTGTATACAGTGGTTTTGAAAGAATTCAATGTATACCTTAGCTTTCGGTGGAATGAAATTATTGGGCTAAAAAAATGGAATGCTTAGACATCTACGAAAATAATGTAACAATTGAATTTTTATGAATTTTAAATCTAAAATCGACTAGATTTCATAACCGAAACCAATTCTTCTAAATCCCAAAAGCTTCAGGGTAACAATGACGAAACATCTCTCTTAAATCCTTAATTTTTACGATCTCTTTTTTAGTTCGTATAAGAAAAAATATCAAACAAATTTAATTAAGACCAATTACATACTTAAATGAAGAAAATTTTCATTGTTTCTAAACCAAAAACGAAATTCCTGACACAATGTCGCACTTGTCATCGTCACACAAACGTTTACCTGTGTTTTTTGTCTTCGGTCATTGGAAAATTTCAAGATTTCTTTCATATAATTATATACTTTATTAACGTTATTATTTTTTTTTTTTGTCATCATCTGTCATCTAAAATAGTTTATATATAATAGATATTTTTCTTATAAATTTTTCATTATATTAATTAAAATGCTGAGCCGTTTTCTGATTTCAAAAGAGAAGCCAGAGTCGTCGTGTAATTCGAATTTGACACCAACGTATTATTAAATCTTTTTTTTTCTTATTTTTATATGCTACAGATTGTAAACTATTACGTCTACGTTTTGCTACAAGCTACATTTTATTTTTTTTAATTTTTATTGGTTTCTCTCAAAAAACGCTACAGTAAGAAATATAAATATTAAGTAACATTGTATTCAATATAATTATTCAAAATTTATTATATAAATAGGATATAGTTTTTTTTTTTAATTAATTAATTAGGTAGTTATTGCTTTTGGTTACGAATGTGAAGACGAAATTCTTAACTATTTGTAATTATTCCTTTCATTAAACGCAATAAACTAGTCATAAATATACCCTTTTTGAACATGTTAAGGTTGGTTGGAAAGAAACCCATTATTTTCTCACTGGTTTACTTTAGTGGCGTAGTTAAGGTGTAACTGGGTGTAACGCTAAAGATACACTAAGTCATCAAAAAGATTGAAGAAGAATATCTAATGTAGAATTTATAAGAAATTGATAAGATTTTAAAATGAATTAATGAAACAGTTTCTAACGCTTCTAAAATAAAGCGTAATATCGCAGAAAACATCGCCCAACTTAATGCGTCATATTAAGTTTGTTCTCAGAGTAGTTTAAATTAGGGTTAATAGTTGCTCTATTTCAGTGTTTCCTAAACTTTTGACATATGTGTACAAGTGTGCTGAGTACCCCTTGTTAAAAAATGAATATACCGTAACGACCATCACTTCTAGCAACAAGCATAGTGCAAGAAATATCCTCACCAAACTCCTTTGCAATACGAACCCTCATCCAACTATCCAACTCTTCCCGTACCCCTAGCAGTACGCGTACCACATTTGGGAAACACTGCTCTATTTGATGGAATGAGTGGAAGAAAACTAATTTTAATAAGCTGCTATTCAAAGACCTATCAATTCGGATCTCAACTACCAGAAACTGAGATTGAAATAACAATCCAGAAACGGAGTAGAATTCACCAAAAAGAAAATCGGGTCTACCAAGATAATACCAGGTTATGGTTGCCCATCGAAAGTTTCAGAACTTTTTTTTGAGAACTTCTACGATTTTTTTATCATGTATCATAAGTTATTAATTAAAAAGTCCATGAATTGTTTTCAACATATTAATCTTTGAGGAACCATTCGAACTCATTGTGTTCTTAAAGGAACCTCAAATTAAAGTAGCAGATAAAAAGTTTTATCAAAACTAACAGCCAATATTGTAACAAATGATGATCACTTGCGATCACTTGGTGATCACCTTAAATTTTTAGTTGTTTTCTTCACATTAGAGCAGTCAATATCGTTTAGTGTTACGAATAATTCATACTTTATATTTTATAAGATAGATATGAAAGAAGATTACCAAAGTTTAGGTCAAAATTAGTGGCCAACATGGGTTAGTTACACTGATAAAGAGGAACCTTAGGAAATTGGTAATTAAAGAATTTCAATTCATAGTTAATAGCTTCGATGGAGTAAAACTCACACCTTTAGAAATTTTAAGGAAATAGTGTTTTAAAAATGATTTCAGACTTGATTTCAAGCCCTTGAAAAATCACATAGGGTAAACTTATGAAACAAATCTCAAAATAATGAATTTCTTTTCCTTCAACCCAGATATAAAAATTATTTAATGGGATTGTTCATTTTTAATTTGATAATTCAATTTTTTGAAAAATCGAAGTGAGCTGTTAGATAGTAACCAACTTTGATCTACTATCTTTCTTTGATTTAATTGGTTGAGCTATGATTTCATTTTTCAAAGCCCCCTAATGACTGGAGCACATCTACCTATATTTTCACTCCATCTAAAGATGTAATTTAGTGATTCAAATTGATTTAAAAATTAAAAACGACAATTTCAATGTCTTTTTTACCATGTGTTAATGTTGTTAATAAAAAAAAATCAAATTGTGCGTTTCTATAAAATCAAAGAAATTGCAACGCTTGTATGCATCCCGACTTTTCCTTGTTTTTTTTTCTTCATCTTCATACACTTCATTTAAATTTAGATACATCAGTATAGGACGAAGACGTGGCTGATGCAAATTCGAATCGACGACCCCATGCAATAATATTAAATATTACTTTTTTTTTTTTTAATATAATACATTATATATTTTTTATTCGAAACAAACGTTACAAAAAGATATATAATATTTTACTTTATATATTTTATTAATATATATATTTTTTTTATATTCAATATAATAATAATTTTTTTTTTTTTGGAAAATTTTTTTTTTATAAATATGTTTTTTTTTAAGTTTTCCTAGAAATATTTTTCTCCTTAAATTCTAACATGTCAAAAAGTATTTTCTTTTTCAATAATTGTTTTATATGAAATATATATTATTATTTTTATATTTTTTAAGTATTATTAATTAGGCCTGTATATTATGTGTTAAAAATATGCAAATATACAGTGTGATCATGATAGGGGGTGATTAATAAGTATTGTTTTTGATTTTTCAATGTTGAAACTGATGGAATTTCGGTCGTTTTAAATATGATGATGCTCGATGAACCGACCGAATATATGATGTGAATGTCGCTTTTATGAAAACGTTATTTATAATAATTATGATTGATTGATTGATTTACTTTAAACATTGGCGATTTGATAGAGATGGAAATAAATTAAATAAATCAAAAATTATAAAATTGATTCAATCTCAGCCTTATCTCGCGCGATTTTCTCTCAATCACAATCAACTGCATCGTTTCCTGTTTAAATTTTGGGCATTGCATTTTATTTTAATGGGATTTCTTTAGTCAGTCGATATCCCAATTGATCGCTCTATATAAATCGTTCGGTCTCTCCGACAAAAACACATAAAATACAGAATTAAGACTAACCATTCAAAAACGAGAATTTTCTCTTATAGAAATAATTAAATTTAATAGCCAATTGATATATTTTTAATAAATATTTAAAATTTAAAAAAGTTTTTTCTTTTGATACAGCGAACAATTATTACGTATATTTTAAATATATGAGATTTAAACTAATGTCATGGGTGATTTTATTCGGGAGGAAGACTTTTCAAATCCAAACAGTCTACGCTTAAATGAAATTTTTTTTATAAAAAGTCGCATCCCGTCATCAAGATCTTAATTGTCTGTGTCTGGATATAGTCTATTAGAGACTCTGACTGTAGCTTTTCCATCGACTAAACTTGATAGTTCAGAATGATACAGACAATCTGATCAAATACCCTGAAAATCATTTGAAATTTCAGCCTGACTTATGCTCACCACCGCACGCCTCAACAAACCGTCTTAACTATTCAATCTAAAATAATTAAACTACATCCACAATTGGACCAATATAACAACAATACCAATACAAATTTTTTTTTGGGCTTTTTTTGTTTGAAAAAACTTACCGCAAATCATTTTACTAGAGAATTTTAAACCTACAAGAAAATTGCCAACTACATTTCTGTGAGTATAAACCCGACTGAATCTATCTAATATAATAAATACCATTACACTTTAATATTTTTTTTTTCAATATAAATATTTTCAAATTTTATTTAAACATATAAAACGATTAAATTTCCATTCAATATATTAAATACACACGCATTTTGTTTTTTTTTTACTTTTAACGTTTTATCTTAGATTTACAATGTAGCTAAGTTTTCGATTTCGATGTTCGATCCTTCGGTAGTTAAATTAAAGAGAAAAACTTAATGCATCTCTAGAACCGCGTTTCTATACGATAATCGATTTTTAAGAGGGAATTTCTTGATAATTAGGGAGATTTAATGTGGCTTAGCCACTTTCATTAGAAAACCAATACAACACCTTGACTTGTTTTGTCTTACATGTAAGCAACTTTGTTTGCCTACACTTAACGATAGCAAATCTGACTTGGCATGAGTTCAAATTACCATTAAACGTAAAGATATTAATGTGACCAATTTTTGATATTCCAGTAAGGTGATTACAACCCTTCTTACCAAGTAAAGCTCAACTTTAAGCCTTTCACAAGTTAAATTGTTTAACTCAACTTTTCAAAAATGTATACTCATCAGTTTTTTTAGGTTTGTGGAGTTAATCGATTTAGATAGTGAACCATCCATTTAGCTTTTATGATTCAACTTTCAAGTATGAAACATGTCAGTTCAAATTGACAAGATCGTTAATGGCGGTCCAGTATAGAGCCTTAGTAAATTTTATTTCCTAAGACGCTGTTTGATCTTTTTTCTCAAAATGAATGAAAAGCTGTTTTTAATCAAGCTAGTACATTCAAATTTTAAGAGTTTGACCAATTCCAACTTGATTCATTATCAAATTGACTTAATAGTGTCACAATTCGGAGAAAAAATATCGTAATTTGGTGGATGTGAAACTTACCCAGTTAACAAAATGGCTACTATAATTCAACTTGCAAAGGACAAAATTGGCTTCAACGGATATTAATCTCTTGATTTGAGTACTGGATTTGCTAAAATAAGCCAATCAAGACATCAAAATTTGAGTTAAAAAGTTAATCATGTAATATTAGAGTTGACAAGAGCATGTCATGACTTAACAAGTTTAAGTTAAAAAAATTGTTTCCAATGAAACAACCATTTAGTTATTATTAATGTAAATGAGAGGAATAATAATTACCGTGGTTATATTTTAAGAAAAATCGGTTAAAAAAAATCAAAATTTATAATAAAGTAAGCACGTGCGGTACAACATCCATACTACGCTCGCTACGCTCCATAATCCAGACAGTTGAAACACATAACGACTACGTAAAACAAAACAAAAACTGAAAATTAAAAAAAAAAGGATAATAAAATCATAAAAAAAAAATAAAAAATATATAAGTTACGAAACTTTATTTTGACAATATTTGGTACCAATTTAATTTCATTTAAATATATTAATAATTAAACATCATTTATATATAAACAAATTGGCCGCTCGACTGAACCAATTACATTCTAATATGAGGTGTGTTCGAATATAAGTTGTACAAAGCTCGGTTGTATGTGTACGTTCTAGTACATTTTATCGGTGTTTGTTTTATGTGTACAGGCGTCAGTGCTGCTAAATGCACGAAACACCTCACTTATGTCTCGTATAGTACAACACAATCGTCTCGTACAACTCCTATCCGAAAGCACCTATTCAAAAACTTGATTGTTTACCAAAAAAAGAAATTAAAAATATACTCTTTTACTATAAACATGGCTTGAGCGTTAAAATCTATAATAATATTAATTAAATAATAGTAGTTTAATAAGTATTTGAAGAAAATGTTTCACACAACTGGCCACTAAAAAAAAACCCTCTGATCTCACATACGTTTTCTCTTCTTTTTGGTA
Organism: Sisyra nigra; assembly: GCA_958496155.1. NCBI lineage: Eukaryota > Metazoa > Arthropoda > Insecta > Neuroptera > Sisyridae > Sisyra > Sisyra nigra. Next base: position 32,439,899 of record OY292316.1, on the reverse strand, counting down.
AATAATCATCGTAATTTTCCTCCTCATTTGCGTTCTAATCAAAAATTTTCTACTAAAATTTCTAAATATTAATAAAAACACACAATAATAATAGAATAATATAAATTTGTTCTAATGAAAAAAATGCGATAATATAATAAAATTAAAAAAAAATCATCACTTCTTTCTATAAAATAATAAAATAAATTTATATTTAAATATAATATATAATAGGGTTTAAACATTGAAACACGACTTGGAAAAGCCCGAACATTGGTCTTTGAGGAATTCAAAATGAGATGCAACGTTTAATGATTTTTTTTTTTGTCCTGGTTTTGTCCATGTTGCAGTGTGTAGGCCAATTGGAGATTGTTCAAGTCGCGTTTCATTCTTATTGTCTACGGAAAGGGGCTACGTGAAATTTTTAAAGAAAAATAATAATAATAAAGGGGACATTCACGCCAATTACAAGCTTGGAAGAGATGGGATGCGAATTGCGAGAAAAAAAAAAGTTTAAATAAAAAAGAACCACGCTAGAAGCGCACTAAATAATTAATTATATATTAATAATATTGTACTCTAACATAATTAAACATTTTCTCACAAAAATAGGTAAAAAAATAAAATAATCATCAAATATATTTATATAGATATAATATATAAATGAATATTATTCGTTACTGAATAAAAAATAACAAACATTTGTATTTACAAGAGATGTACGTATCAAAATAAAAAAATTAAAAAAAAAAAAAAAAACACCAAAAATGAGTCTTCTTCCGATTTTTCTTCAAGGAAATTCTCTTCAAAATAAATATTTAAATAGACTTTGTGACACTTGTTTTTCCTATTAGCTGAAGAGGGTGTGTTTAAGGGGCTTTTTTTAGTCACATTAAGATCGGGAACTTTTAGTTTTATATCAAATCAGTCAGTTTTATAATATAGTAACATATCATAAATAAATGACAAAAAATGAAAAGTTCGAAACTCGAACTTTTCACATCCTATTTTTAAATAAGTAAATTCGCGCGAACCAACACAAAAATCAATTGAATTTTGCATTGATTTGCCGAGAAAAAATCAAATAAATTAATCAAAAAATTATAAATAATTTGACAAATATATTAATATAAAAAAAAAACTAAAATATCGAATCGAATAAAATTTCCAAAATGCTTTAAGACAAAACGTTCAAATTTGCTCCCAATTCCCTCTTTAATTTTTGTTGTATTCATTCCCAACTATGTTTTAGTCGCGTCTCATCTCGTTGCAATCCGCGTCTTATCTACGATACGAAAACATTTTTTTTATCATTTCTTTTTTACTAGATTTAAGTAAATACTGATGGGAGGCACGATTTTTTCTACGTGCATCAAGCCTTCAAACACATTGCCGTATACCATGCGGGGGGGCCTCGAGATTTTTACTCTTACGTCTCAACGGGCCTCGATCGGGGGTTCAGAGTATAGCGAAGCCTACATTAACAAAAGCAATAAAAAATAAAATTTACCAGGATAAAAATTAAAATTGAGGGGGCAGATTTTTTAAGTAGCTCAATTATTTCATATATAAATATACAACTTTGTAAAAATATTTTTTTTTTCACTGATGGACTTTATTTTTCTACACATCTACAACACTTGAATACAAATACTGTCTTTTTAAGTTAATTTTTTATATATATTTTTTTTTGTTTTTTTTTTCTCTTTTCAAAGTTTAAGTAGTAAATATAATAAAATATATAAAAAATATTTTAAGAAAACTTGTATATTGCTTTCAATTTTAATTTTTTATTAAATTACATGTTTTTAAACATTAAAAAGTTACTATATAAATTCATATGCTTCGTAGTTATAGTAATTCTCTCGATCGTCATTTTAATAACTTACAAGACTTGAATCATATAATAATTAAGTAAAATCGAGGATTCAAAAAAATAAAAAAATATATTTCTTTAACTGAACAATGATTGATGAAAAATGAGCTTTTTGGATGAATTGAAAAAGGAGGTTGATTAAATGGCAGGCTTTCCAAAAATACAAGCAACGACTTGACTCAAAGGTCCCATTCCACACTTATCAAGTGAATGATGCCAAAGTTTACGTTGTTTTTCTTGTCTCGACCAATCAGCGTTTAGTGATGGTTTCAATCGACCAATAGACATTGATGAATTAGACTCCTAGATCTTTCATAATGGGACCTAATCTGATGATTTATTAATTAAAAATCAAGAGTAGTAAGCCAACGAGACATGCATTTAATTAATGAACGAGGACAGGACATTTTATGAGGTTTCAACGCGATTTAATAATATATATATATAATATTTTATATATAAATATAAATATTTTCTTTACTTTTTGATTTATAAAATACTTATCTACGAGAATATATAATATATTAGTAATTATTTATTAATTAGAAGATATCACTTACATGAATAACAGAACAATAGCTGCACTTTTCGCAAATATTAACAATTAATCAATCAATTATTGAGTATATGATCTAACGATTAGAGATATGTATTATTATTTATTTATCTTGCATATTATATATATTAAATATAGGTTAACACTAAGATCTCAAGGATTATGGGGATTAAGATTGGGGGGTGTGGGAAACTAAGGGACGTGTTAGCTTACTGATTTTTTTTTGTGTTTTGATGAAAGCATTGTGAGATAGATCATTAAAGGAACGTTGGAATTGTCTTTGAATTTTTTTGAAGTTTTGGCAGTATTTTCAGATCACAGCCAATACGCGGCGACCCCATTTTAGATCAATGTGCGAGTAGCCCTCGAGTAAGAGTGTGGTCGTGGTACCCCCGCTAAACCGAGGTATGATGGCAATGGCTTGTATTGACTCGCTTGAAACCCCGAGTGTTTCGAGTTTAACGTCTATTCTGGATTGATAATAATTAATAAAATAATTTATAGAATTAGGTAAAATTTGCCTTTGTTGTTTCTTGGATTTTATCAACATATTTTGTTCATTTAAAATTATCTTTATATTAATATATTATTATATACTTTTATATTATATTAATTATTAGTTTATTAATTATATATTATATACTTAAAATTATACATTTTGAGAATTGCTGTTATCAGACTTTATATAAATGTGTCAATATGCACATGGCGATTATTTAATATACGAAAATAAAAACAATTTTTTTTAATTAATTATTTTAAATATAAAAAAATATTGAACGAAACACAATTATATATAATCAATAATATATTCAAAAATTATTTATTTTCCAGTTCTCCTTCTTCTTCGTTTAAATATAATATAATATATATATATATATAGAGTAAAATGCTAAAAATTTAGCGTCATGTCTTTTTTTCAATGAGATTTTTTCGAAATTCTACTCTCTCTATCTCTCTCTGTTTTGTTGTTGTGCCATAAAAGTGTTTCCCTTACAGATTAAAAAACGTCTTAAAGATTAATTTTTAAAAAAAATATATAGGGATACCTACGCTTGAGAGACATAAAAATCTAATTTCGAAAAAAAATTTGGGAAGCGTAACTTAAACAAAAATGACTTAAAATTTCATAAAATAATTACAGTTTATATAATATATAATAAGGTAATGCAACCAATCTGCTTCCTTAATTACACGATTAATATTTTTTTTTAATTATTTTTTTCTTTAGGGATATTTGAAATTTCTACAAATAATAATATAACTTTACAATAATTAAAAAATAAACCTCACAAAATAAAAGAAAAAAAATATTGTGAAAAAATTCAACATAATATAATCTATTCAATATAAATAATTCTGCATATTCGTTGTATGATGATAATATTAATAATAATAATAATAATTAATAGATAATAAATTTTAATTTAATAAATGTGCCGATTTTTATATTATCATATTATATTTTTTTGTATTGTTTCTAGGAAGCAGCACCCGTGCGTTATTTTCCCCGATATACGAAAATTCCGCCATAATTTTTTTCGAAAAATAAAAGAAAAATGTTACTCTATCATTCAAAAAGTAAATAAAATAATTAAAAAATCGAGATCCAACAAATAGTAAACGTGTTATGTGTTAATTACATATATTGGTCCTTCGAGCCCGGATAAAACCATAAGACAAATCGCTTTAGAGGATAAATCAAGTCAAATCATGTATTAAAAATGTGTCACGATTTTTCTCTATGGTTTCATCAAAGTTTGAATGACTTTTAATACGTTTTGTTTTTTTTTTTTTTTTTGTAGGGGTATAATTTAAAAGGGTACTTCTGTTTAGGTCCGGATGCGGAACGCTTGGATGGCGGGTTGGCTGCAGGCGGGACACGCGGGTTCGGATCCTTCACACACACGGTTAGCACAGTCCATACAATATAGGTTGTGTCCACAGGGGATTAAAGCGGCGGTGACTTCTTTGTCTCCGCACACTAAGCACTCGCGTTTGGTGGCTTCCAGTAAAGAGTCGGTGGGACTGACACTGGTCGCTGGTGATGGGCGTGAAGTGAGCGCGGCACCCGAATAGGACCAAATGCTAGATGTGGTCGTGGAGCTTTCAAAACTGGGAGACTCACCGATTCCCTCATCTCGATCAGTGCTCCAAATCGAGCCTAGATCGTTTTGCCCACCTACGGTGGGTCGACCACTCGAGCTGGAACTGCTCGAGCACGAGCCAGAACTCGAAAACGCGCCAGAGCTTCCAGTCGATGAACGCATTGTTGAGCCGAAAGCATCTGGAGGTGAATCTAGATAACTAAACAACGAGCCAATGCCGGATTTGTACAATGAAGCGATCAATTCGGGAGTATCTTGAATTGCGGTTGTGTCACCCAATAATGCACCAAACGCATTAACATTGATCGATGTACCATTTCCAGTACGCATTGCAATATGGGCTTCAATCTCGTGCTTGGCCGTGTCAACGCTTTCTGGTAGCCCGGTTACTTCGAACACGGGTTCTTTATCGCGGCTGGGTGTCACGATGTACGTGTGCGTTTGATGTTGAATGCGCTTAATGGTCGCACCTTTGGGTCCAACTACGAGACCCACAACGCGATATGGCACGCGCACCTGGATGGTCACGTGGCCGGGAATATTGGCCGGTGGCCCCGGGGGTGTGCTCGTGCCCGAGGTCAGTCCCGACGCCAGATTACTCTTACGGGAAGCGCGGATTTGTGAGAAATGCTCGGCAGCCGAAAGAATTTCGCGTTTGGCTTTTGCCACGTCTTCCTTACGACCAGTGACGACAAACACCGGCTCCTCGCCTCGCACCGGCGTTTTGATGTACGTGTTGGTCTTGGCACGGAGCGCCTTAATCTTACATCCTGCAACAAAAGAAAAACAAACATTAAAATCTTTCATCAATAAATGGTACACCCAGTATATAACTAAAGTAGATATGAATAGATTTAACGCGCCAAAGACTTTTACAGGCTATTTAGTTTTTTCCTCTTTTTGGATTCACCTTGACGCGGTACTTTCAACTGTTGGGTTGTCCATGAACGAGGTAGAAGCGGTGGCGGCGCTCCAATGCGTGTGAAGAACTCTTATAATACCCTTCGCAGCCACGGTTCACGGACCACGAGAAAAAAAATCATCCGAAGAAAACCAAAAGGAAAAAAGACACACATGTACGAATATAAAGAGTGGTGAATCAGGGATATTTTTACTAAGACAAAGAAGATTGAGGAATTCTGAATTTGAACCCATTGAAATTGGACCAGCAAAGGACCGTTTATAATATAATCAGCGTGGTTCGAACAAAGGGACTCAGTGTTAGCCCCTGAGGTAGGTAGAGCTTTGTGTCTCGCGAATTCGTGAGACATTTAATATTTTTTCGTAATCTATATTTATAATAAAACTGCCCCTTGGTCCGGATTCGTTTTGGGTCCGTCAAAAAGGTCATGGTCTTAACGTGTCTAGACAACTAAACTGCCGGAGTGATTGACGCAAAAGGCAGGCACTGAAGAAATTTGGCGGTTTTGAAAAATTGGGAAGAAGATATGATGAGATGAGTTTTTTTTTTTGGGGCCGAGTGCATCGGGTGTTGGGGAGATGGAGGCAATGACACAGAGAATGCGCCGCGCGGTGAACGAGCCGAAAGGTCTTAAATTAGATGAACGATTTTGCTGCTGCTGCTGCTACTGCTATATGATGATGACCTCCGTCGCGAGTCGCGACTGAGCTTTTCGACGTCGTCGATTATGTCTCTAGAAAAAACACGCACACCACGCGCCTTCATCCCGGAGAGAAATCAAAAATAGATAATGTCAACCACGCGAGTCTCATTCCTCATCTCTATAAAAAAAGGGAAAAAAAACAGAAAATTTTCCATAATTTACAAGGAATTCCTACTCGAATATTCCCACACATGAATCAGACCAAAAAGGCTATAATTAATAAAAATCGAGATATATGTCAAAGAAGACATAAACCTTCGAAAAAAAACACCGATCAAACCGATCTCAACCAAAACATATTTTTAAATCTCGATTAAATCCCCTCGATCCCCACTCGAGCCATTACAGCCTCTAAGCAAGCCACTGCATTTATTCGAGCAACGAAGAAAAAAGAAAACCCTCACACACATAGTTATACACTTAAACACAAAATCAAATTGTCAGAGCATATCGTTCGTTGAAGATTACAAGAGAATCAAAAAAATCTTCGACAAGGAACCCCTGCATTTCGTCGATGAGAGTGTGAGCAAGATGACAGTAACTTGCACGGAAATTTCGTGGCAAACATCCAAAATAGCTGCACGGTCAATGAGCAGAGAAAAGCGCGCATGCATATGTCATACAGCCAGAGTGAAAAATTCGAATAAAAATATTTTTTTTCCTTTCAGAAAATGTCGATCGGAAAAATCGGAGATAAAAATACCTTGCTCTTATGCAACGATCAGCAAATGCAGCAAAAACAAGGAAATAAAAACTCTTTTTTTCAAGAAACGCATTGAAGTAGAGTGAAGTCTACGACATTTCTGGGATGTGTTCACTGAGCTTTACATAAAAGAAATAGAGGTCAGTGGATTGTTCAACTTCTAAATATAGTCTTTGGAGAGTTTTACTAATAAAGTTCAGGGATTCCCAAAATGATGGTACGTGTATTTTTTAAGGAATGAGAAAAGTCTGATCGAAATACCCCTTACAATAACCGTTAATTGTGTTTGGTCCAAAAAACAACTTGTTAATAAAAATTCACGGCTTCCCGCATATATTAGGACAACCAGGGATGAGACACTCTTTCCATCATAGGCTTATTTATCCTGAGGAGTGCCAACATAAAAGAACAAAATTATTTATTTATTATTTTTGGAATATTATTTTACCACCTATTACTGGCGTTTTAAAACGTTTATTATACCACTTAAATGATTTTGATACCAGTTTGCATTATGAGAATTACTAAAATATTGTATTGTCTGTCTGTCTTTCTTTAGGACAAAAAAGAGAATAGGGAAAATCCATTTTATTTACAGCAAAAGTAATCAAAATCAAAAAATACAATCAATATAGCTTTAATCACTTTTCTTGATCATTTCGTCAAATTTTCCTGGTCTACCATCAGAACCATATTAAATGATTAACATAATTTAAGAAAAGTTTCAATTTCACAGTTATTGTGTCCGTAAAGTCCCCAATTTACATCCTCCTTTCAGACACAAAAATGTATATTTTGGTTCAAGCTTCTATTGTTTCTGTTGCCATGTTATTCCTTAACTTTTAATATGATCATAATTTGGGTAACTATTAGAGATTCATCGAGTAATTGGCTATGTTCTGAAATAAACTGAGTTAAAATGAACACTTAAATGAAATAATTTACTAAGTCAATGCTCCTTTGTCTTGATATTTAAATATTATAATTTAAATATATATAATTTAAAAGAAATGTATAATCGAATTTGATAATCTTACTTCATTCAAATTAACCAGCCAAGAATAATTGTAAAACAACAAAATAATGAATAAAATAAAAAGGAAGAACTTTTTCATTATAAACGCTTTTACAAGTCTAACGTGCTGGAAGGAATTACCAGAATCGATTTTTTTGCTCTTGGTCTAGGTATGTTGTTATTAAAGAAAATGAAATATTTAATTTGAAATTGTTGCAATAATTCGTTTGCATACCCGCTATATCAATAGTTTATGTCATAGTATTTATTTTATTATATTTTTTGCAGAACCACGTGCTCTGCAAAATCAATAGATTGGACGTGTGAAGGAAATCTAATCTGTGAGATAAACATTTTTTTACAATGATTTCGTTTGATTCAAACGTTTATCTATAGCAGAAGAAATTTGTTTTATTTTTTACTTGAAGCCAGTAAGATTAATAAATATGTATACGAAAGTCGTTGACGCTTGAATAAACAAATCCTGGAGTGATAATATTTAAATTTTTTTTTTGTATCAAGTCGGGGACGGGCTAAGCCTTGGCCTACTAGAAGAAATTAAATCTGTTAATAAAATTTGGATCAATCATTTTGCCTCGTTCTTCGCTACCGATTAACTTTACGAATACTACTCCTACTACTATGGTACACACACTCGGTCAAAGGACTAGAAACGTCGAGGGAAGTTTACGTACACGGGCGCTTCCCAGACGGAAGCGTACGAAACGCGAAAAAGCTTTTCGTCGGCCACGTGGAACTCACACAAACGCTCGTGTACGCAACCGATAACTTTTCGAAAGCGCAGACAAATATACGCGAAGCGTTTGTCTTGCGCACGATGAAAAGCGCCAAGGCAAAAAGGGCGTTGTTGTCGAGCCGATTTCATTAACCAGAATAGAAAAAAAAGCCAACAAAATATTACAATTTTAATTTTTGCAAACTAAGCCACTCTCTTATCGTATACGTGTGATAAGACGTATTTTCATGTAACTTGACCACGTGAATTCAATGCTTCCTAACGAACAAATTTGATTCGAGGGAATTTTCTGGATTTCATACACAACCGTTGTATAGTTACAGATAAGAGCTTGTCAGTTGTGGTTGAGGGTTGAACATTTACTTTATATGATGAGGGGTTGTGTTGAAACCCTCGCGGCTATTGATTCTTTGGTCGTTGACCCCCTAGGACTACCACTCTTTTTGTGGGTCGACAACACACATTCGAAACACTGCATCGCTTTCCCCGGGATTTCCCGATGTGCACGAATGCCCACATTTCCCCCATTGTTACGTAGCCCAAGACAAACCATTGCAGATGTGTGTCAAGCCTCAGAAAACCTCTCCAAAAATTATAATCTCATTAAGCTTCAAAATATTTCTAAATCAATTTTTCCAACGCACGCCAATGATATATTTCTTCGTTCGTTTTAATAAATAAAGACGTTGTCAGAGTCTCGTCGCGTTTCTCGCGGGTCGTCGGGAAAATAGTTGAAGATATGCCAAAAAAAATTTCCCTTTAGAGAAAAGGTTAATCGTCTAACAATAAACGCACAATTATTTTAATTAGATCGTCTCTCGAAAATAACGCAGCGGGAAAAAAAAACGTTAAACAAATCTTCTGTTTAGCTACTGGTACGCACACATGAATCATCCCCTTGACTAAAAAAAAAATATAACGGCCAAAGTGGGACCATACTGCGTCATTATAACCCTATCTTAAATATTCGGTTTGATATTTTGCCCGAGTTAAATCCACACACACACACACACACACATACATACATAAAAAGAGACACACGCAAATAACGACGAGGTTTCAAACGAAACGTAAAGGCTGTCATGGGAAAAGCCGAGTTTCACCCTCGTTGCCTCGTTTCTTTTTTCCATCCAGGGGTTGGATCGCTGCGAACATTGTAGTCATATACCCCGATAAACCCGGGGTTCGTAAAATTCGTTATTTAAATACTCGAGACGGGTTTTGAACACGCGTCGCATTTATGTATATGTATACATCCAGGGTGAGAGAGAGACTTGTTCTCAAATCGGTTCTTAATTGATCCGATTTCAAGTTGAATTTTCAGGTTTTTTTTTTTTTTCGTATCGAAGACCTTGATTTTTTCCAGCTTTGCGTGATATGTTCTTTTTTCGTTTTAGAATTTTCAAGTGCGTGTCTCGTAATTATTAATGCACATAAATTATTTCAACATGCTACCCCCCTTAGACTGAAATTTCAGTCCAATAATTATTTTTCTTTCGCCAAAAATTAGCTTGTTACCAATAACGGTTGATAGAGTCATTCATATATTATGGAAATCATCATCATTATAGTCATTCATATAATATGGAAATCATCATCATTATCTTTTTACCAGATTTTTATACGTTATTTTTTTCTTTATGTACCTACTTTTAAACAATATTTCATCTACATTATGATTTATCAATCGTAATAAACCTTTAAATGTATATAAAAGTGAAGGCAGTGTATGCCTTAAAATTTTCTTTCAAATTGTTATATTTATTGGTTTTTAAGTTTTCTTAAAAATATTGTGTCCAATTTTCAAAGTACGCCACTGATGAAACCCCACTATATAACGCTTAGAACGTCACTCATAAAGGGCAATAGCCCGTAATCCCCAACTATTACTTTTACTGTTTGTTATAACATAAACATAACCTAAACGTAATAACATAAACATAACCTAAATTTTAGTTCGTTAAAATATTATTAAAGGTTTGGTGAGTATACTTTCAAAAAATTAAATTACAACAAAGATCGATCAAGTATTAAAACATTGAAGATTATCTTCAATTAATTATTGATAAGTCTATGAGAGACCCTGGGGCCAGAGTATTGAAACAAAATTTATTTAGTCATAGTATAAGTAGAAAGCTTATTTTTGTGTTTAAAGACAATATGAACGTACATTATGTACAACTTGTTCACACTTTTCTTTATTCTTCTATATTAATTACTAGTGGATATTGACGTAAACTGTGCTTTTTAAAAGTTTTCTTTCGTTTCTTTCTTGTTAAATTACATATACGCGTCTTGACAAAATCGTAAATATTTTCGATATCTTTGAGTAACGCTTGATGATCGAAATAGTATGAACTTGTTATTACTTCTTTAAGACTGATATCTTATAGATATCAATTAAGTGGGTGGGTTGAAATAGTACCGTTAAAGTTTTGTGATTACAAAAATTATATACAAGGTGTTACCTAAAAGAGCGCAGATACTTTGCGGGTGGGTAAAACTAGCCTATGCTACTATTTTTAACTACATAGACAGAGAGCAGTAAGAAAAATCTAACAACGCTTTGAGTGTTTCAATAATTTTAAAAACGATATCACTTTTTTTATTTGTCTCTTAAATCTTTTCACCCTTTAATAGATTTTTTTGAATGTTATAGAGAATAGAAGGTGTTACAACAAGGTATCAAAATATTTTCTTTTTTAAATTGATTCTTATTTTGAACGTTACCGATCTATAATTCTGATTTATCATTGGTTCCTTCATAAAACTAACAATAAGTGAAATATTTCTTACTCAATCAAAAAACTAATTCAGAGTGTGAGTTTCTTATACTATAATCTCTGGAGGACTCGAAAAAATTTAAGTTGTAGATCTACCAACTATTGAAAGTAAGATTAATTGGATGCTACCAACTTTTGAAATCAAGTCTACCTCAGACAGATTTTGGGTTGATGAGACTGGTAAATGGTTCGATTTTTTTAATATACTAAAAATCAAACAGAGAATCAATGAAAAAACATTTTTTTTTTTTATAACTAAAGAGTAATCTTCTCAGCTTTTTTAAAGCTGAGAGATGTCTTTTCTTCTTTTATAAAACGATTAAAATATTTTCATTAGATCTTTCTCATATCTTAACAATGCTTATTTCTAGTTTTTCATTTCTTAAGATATATATTTTTATATTCGTATAATTTCCTCGGTAATAACTAGTCGGGAAATTCCTGGATTTTGTTAAGTGAATTATTCTTTTATTCTAGTTTTAATGCACCACGTGGTCTTGAAATGCGGCATTTTCCCTTTAGGTGAAGTGCGACGGCTTTTGCTTTTTTAGTACTATGCCTTTATGGCTTAATCGATACTATGTTAGAGAAATAAATTTACGGTTAAATCGATCCAAACGGTTTCATCAACCCCAATAAAAGAGCTCCCCTAAATCCGGGGGTATCCACAACATCCGGCTCGAGCCTCGGAAATTGACGTTTAAATGTCGCAAAGTGATTTCGATTTTTCCATCATCAGCATTATGATCATAGACCATATTAATGGCGAGGTCAAGTTTTTCGCGCTTTTTCATCCGTATATTTTCTCCTCGTGTTTTCTCTGATTGTGTGTGGTGTTTTACGACGCCGGCGACGACAACGACGGCCACGTCGGAAGGATGAGAAGTTCAAGGAAAAGGCCTTGAATCGAACTATGTCGGGCCGGCTGAAAACACAGCGACGTCTACACCATTCCGTAGGCAGAACGTCGTTTTCGTCGCTCGCCTCGCCGCTTCACCGTCATTGAGTTTGTTGTCGAGACAACGCAATTCGATCATTTAAATCGGGGCGAAAACACGACAGCGAGGAGCTCTTCGTCGACGACACCGTCGCCTACCGCCTCTCAACAACAAAAAAAGAAAAGAAAAGTCAAGACAAGTTCCTCGATCAAACAGGACACGGGAATTTCAAACGAAAACGAGGAACACCTCACCATCTCTTTCTCGTGCCCGTCTCAAATAAACTCATCCAACCTTCCTTCCTCCATTAGTCATAAAATAAATTTTATCTACATTTTCAAGGGCGGTTTTATGTCTTTACATTTAGAAATGTTGACTAAACCTCACCAATTTCAAGATTCGGAAAAATTAACGTAATATAGCAAAAATAAAAATTTAAGGGATGAAAACGATGAGTTTAAGGGTATAAAGTACAGTTAGTCGCATGATAAATATAATACAAATACTGCAGTTTATATGTATACTTAAACGAAAAGTGGCGACTACCGAAACGAGATATCGAAAAGACGGAAAAAGAGGGTGCACGCCTCCATATAACCCCAACGGGAGTAAAAATCATCGAGCACCCGACCCACTCGTACAAAACAACACATCGCCATGCCATGCTATACCATGCCATACCCATGCTAACCCCGGTGAATTCTCGTCGAACTTTCCGAAAAACCATCCCTTACACAAATGAAGACGAAGCGGGGTCGAGAGTTTAGGGGATGAATCGACTATACTACGGAATATCGAGGTTCGAAACATTCTACGTGTGACGAGAATGAACGATGATGACGATCGGGAACGAGGGATAGAAGATCGAGACGGAAGACGCACACAAACACAAACCGTCGACGAGAGCTCGAAGATGTGTTTTAGGGATGAAGCGACGCTAGAGCGAGCAGTAGCCGGGGGACGCACGGGGAACCGGTGGCGGCGATGCCGCATTATCCCCCGATCACCATGACAACCACCGGTGCAGCGAGAGCAGCCAAAGCATGAGGGTTCGTTTCATTTCGCCAGCAAACTGTCGAATCGGGGACTTGGGGTGAGCCGGGGTTGTTTTGCAGACATCACGTGATCTCAGCGCGCTGCACTACAACATGTTGTTGCGAAAGAGTGAAGTTATTGTCTGCACCAAGTTCGGTATGTAGAGCCAAATGGGAACGACCGGGAGGACGCGGATCCAATGCAACTCCGGGTTCACCACCCTTCCGACCGGCACTCGATGTAAACTCGCCGGCTTTGAACCGGGAAAATAACAATAGGAAATATCGTAAAAACGACCACGCACACATACGCATTGTTTCCTAAGCTCTTTAATTCATCATATGGATAACTCATAAAAGAAACAAATTATATAAAACACTTTTAAACTTCCACTAAGTAACTTTAGCATTAGTGGGATCGAAACACACCAATTACAATCCATATTTAAAAAAAAAAAGTTCCAAAATGTCCTTTTAATGTTTTAAAATCAAACTATTTTTTCCAAAAATGTTATTACTAATTGATATATTTAAGACCTATTGGTATATTTATCTATTGGTATACTAAAGACTTTCAAGCCTCCCTTTTGGAACGGTTTAAAAAGATATTTTAGATAGGGTTACTTACTATTTTAATATCTCTAAAATGGAAAATTGTTTCGAGTTTCGTCAAAATGCAGGGACCCGAATTTTCAACCAAATCATCCAAAAAACCTCGAGTCGAGTCACAAATCATGGCTATTGTCAAGACATTCCAAATCGAAAGGTGAGACCTTGCTTCTGCACCGTGTCACCAAATAATTGGATTAAAGGCTTTACCACCAAATTTATTCTGCTTTGAAAAAAATAACTTAAAGCATAATAAAGTCATCCATATTAATAAAAACCTCTTAATAACGGTTCGTTGTCACTCTGTTTGTATGAATGAAATCGTCCACCAACAAAAAAAAAACATTAATAATCAAGTTGAAAACTTGAGAAGAGTGGGCGCGGAGTGTTGCGTCTTGAAGTCATCCCAACTCGTTGGGATGATGCACTAAATGCATCATCATGATTATTATTTTGATCGGCGCGGTGGCAGGTGCAATATGACACACACTACCATATACCTTCTCACACACACACTGAAGGACACAATTCCACGAAAACCAAAAACTTGTGAGAGACTGACTGAGAGACCGAGCGCCAAAAACCAGTTTCGATCAAAGAGAGGCCAAATCGAGCGGCCCCAAAACACGATGAAATTAAATAAATAATGCTTAAGTAGGACGACACAGAAACATATTAGCGCCAACCATTCGACCATCTGAACCTTCAAAAATCAACCCTTCTAAGATAAAAAATCGATTCTCGCAGTCCCAGTTTCCATCACCTGCCCGTCATCTCCTGCTTTTAATATGATAATTACTTTTTTTGTTGATAACTTTCAAACGTACAGCCGGCTGTCGTTAACATTTTGTTTATTATTAAAATCAATTTATGGAACGTGCTATGGTTCTCGACTGAATTAAGCATCTGCACGAAAATTACAATCGTTATCATTTTGAGGCCTTGTCGGAGAGGATTTTTTTCATCTGGGTTGTCCCTTAAATGTACACCTTTCTTTCTGGTTGTTGGTACATGGAAATCGTAGCGAGCATTCGGTTCTTGAAGAACACGACTGGTGTGTGGTTTTGCTCAGTCTTAGAGTCGTACCTGGTGCGAAATTAATTATCACCGGTCGAAATGATAGCGTGAATTAACATTAGCATGAGTCTTTGTAATTAGCGAGGTTGAGCAGATGCGGTTTTTTCCAACGAAAATCTCGAGACATCAACCGAAATTCGCTACTTAAAAAACGATATTCTCGAGACTTACGTCTTAAAAGCTCTCTAAGCTTAAGGCTTTTTAAAGCTATAAAAACAATTAAAAAGTTTCTGGATGTTTCTGTTCAAGAGGGTAGCTATAGCTAAGAATATTCTATTTCTAGATTCTAAATTAAAAAAAAAAATTGTTTAATCATTACTAACTTTTCATTAGACATTTTTCAATGATAAAATCCCGGGATTTAAAAACTACTTTCTTAGAAGTTATTTTCTATCGCCTTATATAAAATACTAAGGATTTTAGATCCCTTTAAAGGTCTTCTAGATTCTAGAAAATGTATTCTTTCCAGGTTCCCAATCAGAAGAAATCGTTTAAGTTCTACCAATTTTTTACGGATTTTTTTTTTCATTGATGAAAAGTTCGACGAGTTTTGCAAGTGAAACATTTTTTGATTCTATTTTCCCACGTTTTTAAACTATTTATCCAACTTTTCATATCGTTTCTTACTTTTATTTTATCTCTTTCTTGTACAAACACCCGAGATGATACTCTTGGAATTAATCCAAATAACACAATTTTTCCTTAAAGGAAATCCGATTACGTTGAGCCTGAAATCCCTCTATAAGAGAAAAAGAAAACCTTACTCAATTTATTTTCCCCTATTCAAAGCCGCCATTTTTTTTTTAATGTAATCATTTATTTTGCAACTCTATTGATTTAAAAGGGGCATTAAAGAATTTTGCCTTAAAATGATAAAATATGTGATACCACTTTTATTGTCAAAATGGATGTTTTGGAAGAATTGATTTGCAAAATTTGATTTACCAAGTTAATTAGGGTAAGGACAAGGAAAAATATGCCAAGTACATTTAGTGCGAAGGTTTTTCATATTACGTTCAAGATGAATCAGTTAAGTAATTTTTGATGGTTGAGGAATAAGTTGAGCGTAAGAATTAATTCAAAAAAATTGGTTAAGTCATGTGCGTAGTCAATTAAAGTTTCCATGAAAGAGTCGTTCGTCTGTCCACCCCCTCATTCCTCACGAGGTCAATATTCATTATGATTATTATAATTGTACGATCGTAATAAATGTACATAAAGGTCTTTGTTTCACGGTTTAAGAGCATTCCTCGTCGTCGAACGCGGCCCCATAATAGTATAATAATACAAAACAAAAAGAAAAACTTGAAAAAAAAAATGTGTGAGAGAAATACGTTGAGTGAGAGTGACGAAGAAGCGAGTAAAGCGGCTCCTTGTCTCGCACTTCCTGTCGTCTTCGTCGAGAGGCCTTGAGACGGACCTAGTTCAACATCCCGTGGACACGCTGATGTCAATGCCTATCCGACTACTCTACAACTTGTGGGGCAACCGAGTGGGGCAACACAGCGCGAGTGAGCCAAGTGGGCAAAAGAACAACACGGCCAGAATTCAGCCGGCTCGAGAGCGGGCGAGTTCTTCGCGGAGGCTCGGTGCCGATGCCCAGAAGCGGCACACAGAAACAACGTTTCCTCGCTGTTTCACTTTCAATGGAATGCCACCACCTTCTTCTTCATCGCCATCAACAACAACAACAACACCAGCGAAATCGAGTCTATTCGAGAATATAATTTAGGCCCTTGGTTCACATTACCGTGGTTGTTCTCTTCTGAAGAAGTCGGCCCTCAACAACTAGATCGTATAATTAGGACACTACTCGAACACAACCGGTAAAATTCCTTGGTTTCCTATCTTTTTCTATCCGAAACACCAAAGTTCCTAACATCCAGAAAAACAACAACCTAATTTTCTTCATCCTCAAAAATTATAATGTTCAGTCTATTTTTAGTAATTTTTCAGTCTATTCCTAGTTCTACTATATAAAGATATTTGTTTATGACAAGCTAATATTTTAAAAATTTAAAACACGAAAAATAAAGTACTACCTAAGTACTTATAATTTTAAAAGTTCATAAAAGTTTTCCTCGTTCTTATATATTGTAGAAGGAATTATAACTTGGATAAAAAAATTTTAATGACCAATTTCATAGAACATTTAGTACTCTAAAATACTACACGTAGCTTAAAAAGTCTTCTAAACTAAGATTTGGTCCACAACAGCGGTTTCCAATCTATGGTCCACGGACCCTAAGAAGCAAAGCTATCGTAAGGGTGGATCTCAGTGTTGGGAACTGCCACTTATCATATTTATCCTACTTTTTCTTTGTTTTGATGAGAAATCAAGCTACCAAATGAAATAGCATCTTTACAAAAGTAAAATAAAGAGATATAAGCACCAATCTGGTTCTGATTGGTTATTATTTCAAACGTCTAAGATCTAATAAATCCCCGTTGGTGTCTTCGAAGATTTTTTTCAATCTCTACAATAAAAAGAAATAGACGAGAGAATAATTGAAGACAGTATGAGTATGCCTTTTAATTTTCTTTTTGCTGGAAACGCATTTAAACGGGGAGAGCCTAAAGTGCCAGATTCCTGTCCTAGTGTTTCTGATTGTACTTGCGCATTATATCTACACAAAATTTTGTATGTAGTTACACAATTTTTTTGTCGTTTTAGTTTTAAAGAACCCATACAATTTATACGGAATTTTTGAGGATTCGTTATTGTAAAAGCGTTGGGAATCACTGGTCTACAAAGAAAAGTGTTGATTTGAATAAGTTAAATCCTTTAAATAAAGACGAGTATAAAACATAGCACAAAGTAGTGATATTTGATAAGGGTATTATAATATTTTTAAAATAAAATTACCAAATAGATTTTTTAGTTTTAAGAACTGACTAAGCTATTAATAGACGATGCTTCTATAAAATTAATTTAAATTTTTCATAAATTCACATATTTGGTATCTCTTTTTGACAGGTCGACGTGATATCAGATTTTCGATTATTTGCCCCCTTCCGTAAACAATATAATATATTATTCGTTAATTAATTTCTAGATTTTCAAAAAATTTAAATACTCAAACAAAGAGCCGCTTATCAAGTCCTTAAAATATAGAGAAAAAAATTTTTTTTCCTATAAGTTTTGATCTAATAGATATACAATAGGCTATCGGTCGATCAATCTAAAATTCCACGAAAACCAAATAGGCAATTAATTTATTTTTTTTTTTTTGTTGAAATATAATTATTCTTTATTAGCTTTGTTATGATATTTTTTATGTATTTATAATAATTAACATTGAGATATCCGAATGGGAGTTTGTGTGTGTGTGAGGCGAGATAAGACGACGTTGTCGTTGTGTCGTATATTAATAGGCCTATAGATTTTATGGGATGAAACGAAGTGGTGGTATGTAGTAGTATTGAGGTAATTCAACAACGACTTTATGGGCTTCAAAAAATCATCATAATTAGTGTCTTTGACTGAGGTCACTCAAAACCAATTTCTTCATTTGATTTTCATCCCGAGAAGTCTCGCGAAATCAAAATCGGTGGTGGTGTTTTGCTGGCGATGATGATGATGATTCTGATAGTGGTATGTACATATAGTGATTGTGACGACGATGGGAAATGTTTGACCGGTAAACGAACTTAACACCATCACCATCGTCACGACGCAGACAAAGAAAACCGAGAGCGAGGCAATTCGCGTAACCTTCACTCATTATTTTCTTTATTTCTTTATATACATCTACACTCTTTTCTTGCTCCTTTTGTTCCGTATCGTTTCTTGCGATGCCTACCACTAAGTTCATATTACGAGTATTTCACGATAAGTAGATGAAAAGTTATTTTTTTTAACGCGAAAATCACTCAAGTCGAAGAGGCAAAATCACATCGTTTCCATTGAAGGCTATTTTGTAAAATGAAACACTTTCGGTTTCCGTTCCACGCGGATTTCTAGTGATAATGTGGTTATTTTTTTTTTTCAATTTTATAAATAAACTTGTGGCAAAGTAGGTGATGACAAGGGGGATGCAAGGTTTGGAAGTTTATCAGTAAACGCATAACTATCAGAGAAAACAATTTCAAGTTAATAAAAACTACGAATTGAATGTAAATCATTAAAAACGAAAATAGGTACTTAAATAATATCTCACAAAATCCGAAAAAAATTAATATTCAAACTATAATCTGAGCTATTTACTACCCTCACTTTAAGAACCGTATTATTCGTAGGAGCTCTAAAGCAATGGGGCGTAAAAACATTATTAAAATTAGTAATTTTATTAAAATAAAAAAATCTACGTTATCACGAAGTATTAAAACTCTTAATTGATAACAAAATTATCCGAGATATTACAGTCCTTAACATTTCTATTTCATTCATACATTTTGAACTTAAACAAAGATAATACATTTTTTTTTTCATATATATGCTCTTTGCAAACTTGACCGCGTTACATGAAATTTCCAAAGCGACTCTTGAAAAATTGTTTTTTGTCTTCAACTTCGTTAAAAATTCGTTCAACGTTTAAATTTTATTTTTTCTTGTACTTCGATCCATCCTGTTGGTGTGTTACGGATCGAATTACAGATAGAAACACAGACACATTCGTTGAAATAATCAGGGCCATTTCTTTTAACACGCTCTTGTGAAATATCTTTTTTTTCGCCTCGGCACCGAGGCATCGAGATATCAAAAATTGGTCGGTCTTGACCCACTTTTGATGTCTCCAATATTGTACTTGATATTTTTTTATTATGTAAATACGAAAAAAATTATTACGAGCCGATCGAAATGATTTCAAAATCTTCTAGGCGCCTTTATAGACGCCTAGTTATTGAAGGTTTTCACTTGAAGCAATACCAAAATTAATTTAATCAATCAAACTGAAGATCATTGGGGCTTAAAAAAATTGTACCAGCAAGTCAAATAGATTGGTATCAATCTTTCTTAGTAGGTTCCATTAGGAACCTACAAACTTCCGTCAAAAACCTTCCAAGTGTTTGCTTGAAAAGATTTTTGTTTTATTATCCAATTGATATCTTCAAAAACATAATTATGTAGGTTCCCTGTAACACTGTGAAGGTAACTTCTTATAGGTTCCAAAAGGAACCTATTAGTGTTTTGAGATATTTTCTTTCTTAGATATATTTTCTTAAGTTTTGAAACCGAAATTGGTTCATTTCATCAACTTTTCTAAATAGAAATATCAAAAATTCCTCAAGAAACCTACCAATTTTTAATAAAAATAACGCATCAGATTTTTGGTTCTATCATTAAATCTCATTATTATGAAAGTATAGCTTAAATGGATGATGAATTATATATTTTTTCTTCTTCGAAATATGGTATTATAAACGTTTTTCGAAATGCAAATTGCATTGCAAAAATGTGTATTTGTGACGCAAATGTACCGCATTTATTAAAATAATGCATTTTAAATGGGTTGTGAGAGACGTGGGAGCGTTAGAGACGAGGAACGAAAACTCGATACAGTATGAAACACGAACAAGTTTCCGCCCTGTGAAGTCAATTTACCACGATGTGATAAAAAGATAAAAGTGCTGATTTTCCGCAAAAAAAAATAAGGGAGGCAAGATGTAGGAGAAAAAAGAATGATCGCAATGGTCTATCATCTGGTTGACATATTTGGGTAAAAAAGTGCGGATGTGACATCATAATGAAATTCGTTCGGTCATTCATTCATCGCGATTCTCGTCGGAGTCCTCGAACGCCACGTGGTTGTCAAGATTAGGCCGGGCCGGGCCGAGCCGAAATTTCTGCTTAATGAAAAGAATACTATCAGAGTCGGCGCTTGGTTTAATTATATTCCGATCATCGCGAGATATTTGAAATTTTTTCAACGTTTTCTCTTAAGTAATTGAAATTTCCTGTTCGAGTCGTGGTTGCCGCCGTTTTTCTGTCTCTCGGTCGGAAAAGACGAGGCAACCGCACACCGTAAAGGTCACTCAGTGAATTTTTTCTCGTTTCCACCAAATTGAGAGAAGACGCGGGAAGTTTTCCGTTTTGTCGCGCAATCGACGTCGTTTCACTGCCACTCCATCACACATACAGTGGAGTGTGTGCCCCCAAGGCGGGGGCTAATGACTGCACATGACATTGAGATTAATTTATTCTAATTAATTTTTTTTTCATAATTAGATTAATCGCCGTTCTATTAGCATTTTATTTAAGCTGAAACGTGTTATATATTAAACATACCTAATTAACTCGATGAGAACCTTTAGTTTTTTTTTGGTTATGAATTTTCGGTCATAAAAATTTTCCTTTTTTCGTCCAGTGTCAAATCAAGAAATTAATTAGAATTTATGAATCGATTATTAGGCAAATATTTGGAAATTAATATTATGCCTACGTAGAAATTTATTGTTATTATTTTATTATTATAATCATCGATGACCGCGAGTTGTAAGATTTTCCCATGATTTAGGTCACGTATAATAATTTTTTTGATCGGGAGTGTTAAAAATCGTTTGATAAAAAAAATTTCAAGAGGCTGTGATTGATCTTTTTGTTCTCAAGTCAAAGGCTCCGTATGAAATTTTCCATCAAACTATTTTTTAGACGAATTAAATCTATAGATCTGTGATTTAAAAATCAAGGCTGCTCATTAAATGATTTTTTTTTTTTTTGAGATCGGATTCGATTTCATTGATTTGAGAGAGGTTAGTGAACGGGAAATATTCTCTTTCATCATTGATCAGAGAGCCGTAGCCGAAAAATTTTCGCCAGGATCAAGCAATAAATTGTTGAAGAACAAAAAAAAATCTGTTTCTAGACCGGTGTGTGTATATGAAAGAATCTGAGTTGAGATATTAGTGATTAAATGTGTGTGGTGGTGGTTTTGACCATGGCTGACCCGGTCTCGAGGCTCGAGTCGCCTTCCTTGGCCGCTTGGAAATTGTACAAGAAACGAGCAGAGACCCAAAACTCAATCTACAAATATCGAAATCCAAACACAGAGCGCTACGGCATCGCGAGAGCTACATTCCATTGTTCGAGCTCTGTCTGGTACAAGACGATGCCTCAGCGCCCCTTTATTGGAATCACTCTCACTTGTATTTAAAATAATTCCACCTTCACCTCCACCGTTCAGGTCTCGATTTAAAAGCCGTAACCGGCCGCATCGGCAGAAACCTCGCCCGTAATTTCAACCATGAAGACGACCAACAACTCAACACACACAACATGATACGATACGATACACTTTCGATTACGAATAATAAAACATTTTTTTACAATCAAAACGAACCAAACAGATCCAAGCACAAAGACGATCATACACACAAAAAAATATAATTTCCAAGAACTTAACTCAATCATCACCTTCAAAAGACCAACGAGAAAAACCTAAGAACTCATCCAAATGATTTTCAATCGGAAAACTAACAAATATGTAATTTCATACCAAACCCAAGGAGAGAAGAATTAACACTCGATGATCTTAAAAAAAAAATTATAACTTTCTGTTTCTGGCATACTAATTTAAAAGTTTTTTTTTTCACCATAAAACGATAAGTCGCACTATGTTTAACCCCAACATGGGTATTATAAGTATTACCTATGAATGTACTAATTGTTTTATTAAAAATGTGACCAATTTTGGAACTGATCTTTTGAAACTAAAGCCAAGTAATGAAAAACGCCAACCAAGTGTGTGTTAACAGCAAGTATTCAAAAAGAAGTTCAATCGAATTTGATTGGATCGATGATCAAATCGATTCGAAGTTGAGTCAAAATTCAATGATAAATATGCATTTTAATAATAAAAATGGTGTAATGGAGAGATTTTCAAAGCGAGAGTCGTGACCCCCAAGAGGGTTGCGAAATATATTTGAGGGGTCGTAAAAGAATCCTTCTGAATTTAAATTATCTTAATATAATCAAATATTAACAAATTTCTCGAGGATCATTTACAATGTTTAAGTGCAAAATGGGGTCACAGAACACAAACAGTTTTTGGATATTTCTTTGAATTTTCTGATTAAAATTACCCATTTGATAAGGAAACACAATTTTCTAAAATATTTTTACCGATGAGCCAGTTATTATTTAGTTATTTATTTACACTAGATAGAGCAGTTGCAAATAGAAATTATCAATTGACAAACAATTTATCAACAACGATTCGACATATTTTGTTCAAAAGATTTTCGTTAAAAGAATTTTTTATGTCCTACCACCTTAAATGAAAAATTACTAAATAGTTTACTGCAGGCTTCGAAGATTTTAGGCTTGGTAAAAAACTGTACAGATGCACTAAAACAAACCACCTACTGAAAAGTCCACACAAAGCCAAAGAAAAAAATTGAGGTCAAAACTATCATCACCATCATCGCATAATGAATTGGCGCGAGCTTTTAAATTGTGCATTTCCTCAACATTTTTGTGAAGACATTGAACTTGGCGAGTGGGTGGCGGCGCAGCCATTCCACTACTATCCAATGGCAAAATAATGAACCGCAACATCATCCTCGTCGAGATCTTTAAAGAAAATCGAAGAAGACGAAGAAAAAAAGATAGATCGTATAAGGCCAGACGGGTACACGGTGGAATCGGCCAGGCTTCGAAACGAGGCGACACACGGAGGAGGCCTTTTCCAAGGGAAGAAAAACGTTTTGACGCGCATCATTGAATAGTGCCCTAGGTCAAGACGTACCACAGCCAGTGAGACGAAGAAGAGGTCTTCAGGTTTTCAGGGTCTTTGGATTTATCGGCTCATAGCTCTTCGGCTCGTTTACAAGAAATGCATCATTGACGACGACATCATATCTAACCATTGACGTCACAACTGCGACCAAGACAATACAAATCCAACCCAAAAATTAGCGTCTTTCACGCTTCACAGAGAAAACCACTCGAGTTTTCTTCAATCGATTCAATGAATTACGCAAAAACAACCACCTTCTCCTCCCATCGTTTGTGGTGTCTTAATGAGAGATCGAATCGATTTTCTCTCGTCGAAAAAAAGAAATCATGTGGGCGGTCTTCGAGTTATTAATATAATAAAAAAGGCCCTTGTTATAACCTTGAGTCTCAAGACTTATGTCTACAGACCTATTTTGGACCCTTGAAAAAATCTCGTCTTAAAAATGTTTTGTTGATCCAACATTAGGAGTTTTGTAATCCTTTTAACTCCGTTATTTACTTAAGCCTCCACCGAACACAAATCCAATAAAAAAAGAATTTCAAGCGTTCGTGTTTCGCGTGTGCTGCGCCTCTCTCACACGTAGCGAGAAAAGTGAGAGTCCATCCCTGGTTTGCACGGGTTTGTACCGCGAAAAATTTCTCTTCGTCGGTCCGCGAAAATCTTGGCAAGTGCGAGAAAATTTCTTTTTCGGTTTCCAATGTCACCGCCTGTCTTTCACACAATCAATCAACCAACCAAAGAGAAAACTAAATTCCGGATTTTTTTTTATCGCTCTGTGCTTTTGGTTCGACTGTACCCTGGTTGTGCCAAAATCTTTTCTTTTGCTTCGTTCTTGAGGATCATTTGATCCGTCTTGGGGTTCGAGAAAAGGTCGCTCATTATATCAAATTAAGGCAGATACGCTTGATTGGCGAAGAAGATGGTGCGCCAGCTAGACAAAAGACAGGCTTAACTAGTCGAACAAAAAGGTCTTAATTGTCCCTTTTTTGCAACAAAACCATCCGTACCGAATGTAGAGAGCAGATCTTAATTTGAAATGTCCGATATTTGACCGAAAAAGACACCTAGTAGATAATGAAATTGTAAAATTTTTATTGTTATTGTTGTTATTCCGACCACCTGCAAATGTGCAATTAGCTGCATTTCTTTTAATTGTTCCGTCTGGAAAAAATTACTGATAAAGATATTTATTTTTGAGACGTAAAAAAATTTTTTTTATTGGGGTTCAAATGTCGAAATTATCTCGGTTTGTTAATTAAAATAAAATATATAAAACACATTATGATATAAAAATCGTATAAAAAGTATTAAGTTGTTTAGATTAATTTATTAAGTCGATCGATCGGATTTTTATAATAAAACCTGCATTAGTCATTCATAAACAAGTTTTCTTAAAAGATTACGACTTATTTACTTACTTTAAGTGAAAAATTATAATGAACAATTTTCATGACAAACAAGAAACATATACATCATAGGAAATGAAATTACCTAAAAATTTTTACCAATAGGTACGTTTGTTTCGAACCCCTATGGTTTCTGTTTTATCAACTTTTTAAGTAATATTCTTCGAATGAAAAGATTTTGCCAGTTTTTTTTTTTAAGTAAAGTTGGTTTTAGACTAAAGGAAATGAATTAATTTCAAATTCTATTTGATTTTTTCATATTGAATAAATTTTTGCTTTGTTTTCAGTAATCTGTCTCAAACCTAACCTAACATATTTGTATTCTGAAAGTACATTTTTAAGAAAATCTCATTGTTGGTTGATTTGTGGAAAAAAGTTAAAGAACGGAATTTGTAAAATAGTAAAATTTCCTAAAACTTCTGTATCTGTCATTTTTTTTTTATAATTCATAGTTATTGAAATATGGATCATCAAATATCAAAAAGATCGGCACACATTGTGATTGTTTCGAAAAAAAAGTCTTATATTGAAAATAAATTAATACTTTTCTAATTCACGATTATTAACTATCTGTTCAATGAATGATTCATTCTTTATACACTCAAAACCTTTGCTTCTAGAACATTCCAGAGACTTATGTGGTTGATTGTTGAGTATTGAATTTTCGATTCAGAAATCGTGGAACATTCGGGAATGTTCTATCCCTTTTCAAAACCCGGTTTATTCTCATTGTCTTTCTTTGTCTTTGTCTAACAATAACTAGTTATTCCAAAAATGCATTGATCTTTTCAAGTATAGTGGAAAAAAAAGCTATGGACATATTGAACAATGAACTAAGCTTAACATTTTAACTTCTAATTGATGAGCTTTTGAATTTAATGCTTAACATATATAAGCTATACGCCTGAGTAGTGTTTAGATATTAACGACTGTGAGTTTTACTTGATTTTTTAAATCAGGTTTTACTAAAGTAGCTTAAAAGTTAAGTCAAATAGCAAATCCCTATTCAAAAAAGATTTTTTTTTTGAGGAAATTTGCTTTAGCATCTTTAGGTCCTAAAGTTGTATTCCAACAGTCTCAACATAGAGAACTTCTGGTATCCACTAAGAATTTTCATCTACTAAGTAGAATTTAACGAGAATCGAACCGAGCAGCCCTGACGTATGGAGTGGAAATCTAATCGTTTCACCACTAAGTGGACAATAATTGTTAAATTAACATTTTCTACAATAAACCTTAACTTGACTTAGATTATTATTAGAGGTATATAAAAACTTTTTAAATATGTAGTTACCTCAAGAAATAAAAATCTGCAATTCTGCAGAACTAAATTTGCCACTAATGTCAAAAAAAATTTTTTTGTGCCTTACATCGTTTTTCAGATATTTATTTTAGTTTAAAAGGATTTTCTTAAATTTTCCTAGCGTTTATTTTGGTTTTCATTTCCACGAACTAACAATCGATCGAGGTCCTTTAAATAGAACCTATCTATGGAAACAGATTAATGAATCCCACACTGAACGTCATTCGATTTGAATCTCGCAGGACGCACATTTGGTTGCCACAACAACCTGAGCCGGGAAACGATACCTCTAAACAATAGACCAAACGACATATTTACATTATTTTCGAGGTCACAATTAAATGCAACTGTTCAACTTTCCATTAGTGGGCCCCCATTTTAATAATAACCCTTTCATTTCTCAAGTGATATTATTGTAAAAATACTCCATAAATGCATTTTTCTTTCGCCTTTTTTCCATTTTGTTTTGTATAAGTGACACTTAGCGTAAGTAAAAAAGAAAAAGAAATTTCCTCTCGACAAATAGGGCGACAATTATTCCTTTTTAAAACGGCTCTGTCTGAATGACGAGATGATGGCGAGGCTGAGAGACGAGTGGCGAGCGGAACACAACAAAAGAAAAATATTTGCAAAAAAAAAAATTTCAACAAAAAAAAACGAAGAGAGAGAGAGACGATAAAACAGGCTTTTTGCGACATTGTTCAGGCAAATGAATGAAAATCCTCCGGGTCGATTTTTTTTTCTTTGTCCATTCCAGTCGAGAGAATTGCAGGCAAAGAGGAAGTGGAGGAAGAATACGATTGTTAATTGCGTTAACGTTGTGTATTTTTATCCCTTTCGTATTCTTTTTTGGGGGTTTTCAAGCGTTTTTGTTTGCTCTATTGAACTAGATTTAATTGGAGACGAGATTAAATGTGCTGATTGTTCGTCAATGCTTCTTTCAAGTTGTTCTCAAAGCGAGGCGGGTGCACTTTGCCGGGGCCCCGATCGTTTAAAATAATAATAATAATTTTTGGGGTTTTTATTTTTCGCCAAGACGACGAAGAAACAAAGACGAGCCCCGTTCAACCTGTTTTTGTGTGTATGTGGCGACTTGGCCACAGAAGAAGAAAACGATGAAGCCGAAGAAGGCGGCATTGAAATAAAAATATTATGTAAAAAAATTTTGCACACACAGACAAATTCACATATTGGATTCAACCGACAGACAGACATATGCAGTTCAGACATGCATTTTTGAATGTGCATCCAGCGACACTCGTCTTCGTCTTCTTTTTCATCTCCATCACGTCGAATAATAACCAAATGCATAATAAAATCGAACAAAGCAAACGACCAAGAAAAGGGTTTGTTCTTCGCCACCTACCATCTGGCCTCCCATCACTCGCGATACCATAAGGCTAATTTGGTCCAAACAAAAAAAATATTCTTTTCACCCAAAATCGAAACTCTATATTTTAATAAATTATCTCGTCTTTTAAACCGTAACGATCTATATATTTAATTTCTATGGGCATGCAATAGCTTTAAGTTCCTTCAACTAAGGTTTTATAACAAAATTTCTTTTAGTCGTAAACTTATGTAGTTTACACTGACCTATAGACTTCATAAAAGTACAGGTCAGTGGATTCTTTACATTGAGTCAAATAATGATCGATAGACCGACAAGAAATATAAGGAAAGATCAGGGGTTGAAAATATAATATCAAAAAAATTTTTTTTTTTAATTCCTTGTATTAAATCTCTTCCTTCCGACCCCATAAATTTAATAAAATCGTGTGAAAAATACACTCCACTGTATTGAAAAAAACAGGTAGGTACAAATCTCTTTAAAGAAAAAAAAAAAGGGACTGTATTTCGGTCCCAAGGTCTCATTTTTCTCGGGTCCTAGCTTTTATCCTGTCGACTCGACAAAACGGAAGTGTGATCCTGCGTTCGTTCTGGTTGCCATATGTTCCGTGTTGAATTCTTTCTTTCGACAAACCGAAGATTTTCGATCTTTTGTCCTTCCAATAACACAATAGGTATGAAATAGAACCAAAAATAAATCCTTGTACTAAGTCTAATAGTTTTTATGGATCGTTGTATTATGTGTGTGAAAAGAGAAATTTGCATTTTGTCTAACCGAAAAATTTATCCGTCAGGTTGGGGCGAAGAAAATCGTTAACAGCTGGTGGTTGATGTGAGTGGTGTCCAACTCCGGGTTCCCGCGTTCTCGCTTCGAGCAATTAAATATTTTTTTTTAATATTACGAGTAAGCTGCCAACCCCATTGATTATTACCAATAATAATTATTCTGGATAATTAATTTAAACATTGTCCATCTGTTCGCTGTGGGGCGAAGGCCGGTACGAGGCAACCACTCGTCGCTCTAACGATGAGAAAAATTGAAATAATGGAAAATTATTTCATGCCTATGACATTTTATGTAAACATAATTTTTTCCCCAATACGTGGTATGGTGATACGCAATTTAAACAGCCGGAAATGTCTGCCGCGTGTGTGGATGGCGGCGGTTACGTTTGTGTCGGTTGAACGAACCAGTGTTCTTCAAAAAGCCATTAATGAGTGAAGAAAACAGTCGCGTCAAAAAAAATTATGATAAATAAATAAACTGAGTAAAGAAAAAAAATTCAAATCGAGCAAAGGCTTGGCTTTTCCACATAAAAATTATATTAGGGGAAATTAATGCAACCTGATCTCGATCCCGATTCCCGCTGTTGAACTTGAATGTTTTCTCGTAGTTATCGAACATTTTTAGTTAAGAATGAGGCTAACTGCTTTTATGAAAAGAAAATTCTTTCAGCAATACTTATTTTGACTTATTTTGGCAAAATTATAATTTCATAGAATATTCATCCCAATTTTTTTTTTTTTTACGTAGACACGTCTTTCCCTATTTGCATAGGAATACGAGATTTGAACACTAATTTTTTTAAGTGAAACTTCTTAAGCGATGATTTTTTAATCGATAAATGAACGAAAATTGAGAGAAAATTTCAAGGGCTCTTGTATATCATTTCGCTACACGAGAGAGAAAAAAGTTAACGTATAGAAAAATATATTAACATATACGAGTAGGTACCTTATACAATTTTATAACTATTTCAGAATTCAGATATATCAATAAATGTATAAGTTAATTCAGCAACAATAAACTCTAGCAAAATCTAGATGTTCACTACAGTTTAACATTACAACTCTACAGCTTAAGATAAGGCAGAGAAGGAGTTTTAAATTTTGAAATTTCTTTAATCACAAGCAAAGTAGTTAAGTTGGCGAAACCGCGAAGAATTTTTTAAAGACAGATTTGCAGTTTAGAATCGATTATAAGTCTACGCCTCTCAAGTCCAGCGATCGTATCGTAAGACATTGTACTCCATCGATTTTGAGAGTAATTTCTTTTATTTCAAAGAAGAAAAAAAATGTTTTTGAATTTTCTTTAAAAAAGGATAATTTTTTTTCAATTAACAGTTCTAGTAAAGTATAAAAAAACGAAAGTTTCAATGATTAATGAATTCAAATAATTAATTTTTCCTTGAAGAAACGATTTCAAAGCCTTGATGAAAACAACCCTTTGTTATAACAGATTAGGTCTAAAAGGAACAGAATTACAGGAACAAAAATTTTCTTATTAGTTTTTCGATAGTAACGCAATAATCTACAATTTTTCAAAAAAAAAAAAAAAAACTATGGTTGGTTTTGCAAGCCTCGAGAGAGTCAATGCAATTCTGTAACGTCAATAAAAACGAAATACAAAAACATTTTTTTTTTCACTTGACATCTCAAGATGTAAAAAATTAAATTTTGAAAATTCAATTATGTCTTGTCTGTTCACACTTATATCCTTTCGAAAATACCGTTTTTCAGATCGTAAAATTCGAATAAGAAATTATTTAACTTTATCTCCGTGAAGAGAGGTCAGACCTTGAGAATCTCACAAAATCATTGATCATTTTTTTATACTCCAAGTCGTAAAACCTCTGTGCGGTCTTTTACACTTTACAGTATCGACGAAAACCATTTTTTCGAAATTGGAGACACATCCTTAAATTATAAAGCCTCAAATTTCGGCCTTCATTTATGCCGAATACCACGTTAGTAAGAAGAGTTCAACTTTTTCCATTCCCAAAAAAAGAAGACAGGTTCATAAATAAATGGTCATTACTTGATGGTCTATAATATAATAATTACTTAAGCCTTTTCGGTCAGCCTTACTTCTTCAAGTGAACTGACCACCGTTCTAGACAATAACAATAAAATAACGTTGTGGGAAATCGCGGGAATCGTATATTATATATGGTAGACGTGAAGTTTCTTGTGCGGGTCTTGTCGTTATTTCTTCGATTTGCGCCTCGTTTTGGGACTGTTTGCAGCCGTCCAAAAGGCAGCTGCCACGGTTTTGATGGAGGAGGCCTTTGTCTGGGCCAAGAACCGAGCACATGGCGCGCGAGCCTTCCGGCCAGCTGCACCACCACTGCCTGATAAAACCACATACAGCCAAACAACGAACGGCACGCAGAAAACCACCAGAAAAGGCCTGCAGGACATGACGCTAACATCAAGGCTCTGACACTAAATGTGTTTATCTGGATGTTCAGCATCCTAAGAAAGTCAAATTAGCCGACTACTTTTTTAAAAAATTTCGAAATAGTATAAAAAAATTTACTCCAATGTCTATGACCGTATTGCACTTGCGTGATAAGATATCATTTGCTGGATCTAACGTTTTTAACCATTGAAGCTGTCCCGATTTAAAACCCAAATTCCCTATTATTTCAACCTTCCTCCCCAAAATTTGACACGCTCGATCTCGTAACCTAAGTCAAACTCCTGGTCAAGATCATGACGCCAATGTCGATCAAATCCAACCAAATATACAACCCGTCGTATAAACCCAATTAACATAAATTATCTCGAAATATGGTGTTAAAGACTTGAATAATTCCACCATCGTTTACAAAAGACGCTAATTATTCGAGCATCGCGCTACGTTGTGTTCTTAGGGACAAGGAATATTAAAAACTTTACGATCTGAGAAATTCTTTTGAAGACTGTTTCCTATTTTTTTTTCTCGTGGACTCGTCTCACTTAGCAAACAAGAACCACCGCAGTGAACGTGTAAAATTTCAGCCATGAAATCCAACAAGCGCCCCAAATCTCACCGTTTTATGTTTAACAACCCAAAAAAAAAAAACATACCTGAACACTGAACAAAGTCTTACCCGATGTACCCGACTTTGCCAAAACTACCAAAGTAAACCGAAGCGCTGAAGTTTTCAAAAGGTCGACCCGAAAAGCAAATAGTAGACGCTTACCTGTGAACAAATAGAGAGAAAAATCATTAAAATCGGTTTTGCAAAACTTAAATGAGGTACAATACTAAGTATACAATATATGTTCATAAATAATATATGGTACATAGCTTGGGTCGTTTCTTTATTTTTCATTGACCTCAATTTGGTGTCTCGCCTTAAACGTATACAATATTCAATTTCACTCACAACGAGGAATATTTTTTCAATTTACATAAATAATTGATATCTGATATTAACAATATACCAACTAATAAATACGTGTTCCTTAAACTACCAGATTAAATCTGGACTTGAAAATTTAAAAAAAAAAAAATGATTACTTTGCGAGTAGATCTTAAAACCCCAAAATAACACAATTTTCAAGGCTTCGAAAGGTTTCTAAATTAACCCTTGCAGGTTCACTCGAATGGTATATTTTATGGTGACCACAAAAGGGTCTATGACCCTCCCAAAGTTTCGAAATATTTTTTTGTCTCGCTTATAAATTATGGAAGAACTGGATTTTAAACTAAAAGGTTTTTGTTCTTCCCGTTGGTATTATGATGATTTAAAATTATCTGAACGATTTTTATGACTCTTTTTAGGGTAATATAAATACTAAGCGGATAGTAATTGGAGGTTAAATGGAAGTCGAAAAATATCTGAAGGTTGGACCCTAGTAAGGGTTTGCATAAAAAAGTTGATAACCTTTGAAAGGCTGAAATTTTGCTCTAAAGTCGAGTCCAAAACAAAATATATCTACAATCAGTGGAATTCGATCGTCAATCGATTCTTAGAGAAAATCGGACAAAAAATCTGACCGAACTAAATGCCTTGGCCAATTTCGGCACAAACAGATTCCCAATACGTTTCTGTGATTGTGTCTTCCTTGGGCGGTGTGTGTTGGAAGCCATAAGTCGGACGGAGGAGCTCGGCTATTAATTGTTGCCGAAGACGAAACTGGAATCATAAAAAAATCAGTTGCATTCTTGGCTGGGCAGCTGCTGAAAAGTGCACCTTGCTGCACCTTGAGTGAACAACGCAACAGCCAAAAAATACATCCGAGACCCGAACCGAAAAATGCAAGCTGCCGAGAAGACACACTGAAGAAAGACGACCGTTCTTCGCTTCGCCCCGGAGGCCAGCAGGCGATCCAAAAACATCTTTAGTTTTTTTTTTTTTTTTTTTTTCAAAAATCCGTCTTTCATACGTCATTTGGAAATTTCTTTGTTCGAAAAGATTTGTTCCATTTTATCTATTCTATATATATTTGAACTCTTGTCGAGAGATTTTTTCTTTTCTTGGATCTTTACTTTTTCTTCGACAACTCTCTTAATCGTTCGGGTGTTAATGTTTATGCCCTTGACGGCTGTAAAACGGAGAAATTTTTATACGTGTACTATACACAGCCTCAATGAAGCAACAAAACGTATACACATGAACAATGCACCTCGGAACGATATGAAAAATAACAACCAAGGTATAACAACACTCTACTTGAAAAAAAGAATTAAAAAAATGTGTGACCGATAAGTCGCTGCCCTATAAGCCATCAACTGATAAATATTTCACTCGAGACAGAAACGTAATAAGATCTATTTGATATAAAAAAAATAACCAATTCGGTTTTAAGGAAATTATTATTTTCAATTAACCAAAAGAATTTCTTAAAAAATCTTTATAATCATTTAATCGAATCAATATAGCTACACTTTACTTCCATTAATTTTATAACCTTGGCAAATTCGACCCAAAGCCGCCCCCCATTTTTCTATTTACGTTTCAAATTATATAAACACACGCATTTTATGCAATAGTTTAATTTTTCTTACTTCTGTTCTTTTCTTATATCCATATTTATTTTTCTATCATATTATTAAACAATTAGGTCGAAATCTTTCCTCATCAAAACGCTACGAGATACAGATGAAAAAAAATGTTTTTGTTCGTTGAAAAATAGGCCTCATTACCTTGCAATAAATGAATCGAGAGGTGGCACAAAAGAAAAATAAATTAAAGAGGAAAGGAGGCGTGAAGGATGGTAATTTTTACCAAATTGATAGTCGCAATTAATCCAAGTCTCATTAATGAATCAATGACTTTTACTTTTTTTTTTATTTTCGACGAGCGATACGATACACGATCAATCACTATTGGGTCGATTTTCTTGAAACATTTTCCTGGTTGATACTAAATTTGACGGATGGGTACCATCAAGAATAAGGTCTCTATCAATAATGTTTTTAAATAGATCAATTTTACTCGTAAATCTATAATCTCATCCTCAGTAAGAATACCAGGGTCTGTTTTTTCCCTGTTCAGTCATCTCAAAATTTTCAAGATAGTCAGAATGACCTCTTTTTATTTGGCAAATAAATAAATGGTTATTTGTATATTTTTAGTCGGGTAACTTTTATAACCTCAAAAAATGTTAGATTTATTCTGATTTTTTCATTGTCCATATGAATTTAATTCAGAATTAACTTTAAAAAAGATAAAAAATACTTTTAATTAAAAAAAAAAAGCGTTGTCAAAATGACTCCCTTGCCTTATTAGTACAAACTACAAAGATTTAATTTTGGTATCCTGTGAATCTATTATTTTTTCCTCCTTCCAACACAACAAAAAGTATTTGGGGTCATTTTGACCACTTTTGGTATGCCGTATAAGTAGAAGATAATTCGCATGTTTCTGTATTTGGTCTACTTTTTTGAGTTTATAATCTCAAAATGAGTATCAACAACCAGGGTTTAAAATCTACCTAACACAGAAAGTATAAGAAAAGTATACTAGGTGATCACTTCTGTGTTTTTCATCATTTATAGAAGTTTATTTCAGAACAAACTCTTAGGGAGGAAAATTGTATTAAAACAAAGGTTGGGGGATCAAAATGACCCCCATGACATACGCTATAGATAGTACCAAAATGAAATATTGGTACCTTGAGAATTAGCTTCGAACATGATGAAAGATACCAATAACGTTTTTCGAATTGTTTCTTGATTTTTTATATAATATGTAGAGTTGAATTGGGTATTTTAATATAGGATTTTGAGTTTCCCATTCATGTTATGAACGATTCAGCAAAATTACCAGACAAGACTAGGTATTCATGCAAATCACTAGGCAATCGTCCTTTTTAACGGCAGCAATGAGGTCAAGAGACTGAAATGTGTCACTTTTTTGGAACTGTCTTATAGGGTGTAAAATCATCACAATAGCCTATCCTGAATGAGTTGGAGTTTAACAGCTTGTTCATATATCAGATTTGCTTGCTGTCCAGGGATGAATTGCAAATAGCCCTCTTAAAATAAAAATATGTACTTTCAAAAAAAATTTTTATGGCTTCAAAATTTCATATTTAAAATAAAACTCAAATAATACCCTTATTTGGGTAGCGTATCTTCAAAACACTTTTAGGGGTATAGACATTCCACTTAATTTAAATAAGTTATTTCTGAGTCTCGATCCCAATTTACTGACAATATGTTGTAAAATCTAAGTTTTAAATAGAATCCTTGGGGTGCTACTTTTGGAAACCGTAATTTTCGAGTTCACGTTGGAAGATGAAAACATTTGAAATTGTTTGATTCGAGTAAGCTTTCCGAAGACAAAAGAGGTGTTTGTGATTGACCCAACTAATAATTTCTCTGAAGAGCTAAACGAAAACGCGTACACGTGGTTTATTGAACACCGAAGAAAAGCCGAAAGAAAAACGAGCATTTCATGCGTTTCACAAACCAAGAGGTCATTGTTCACGGGCTTATATTTCATAATTTAATTGTATACAAATTTCCACGTCGTTTTTTATTCTTCTCGTCTTCTCGAAATAAACAGAAAACGGAATGAACTAAGAAATTTTTTGTCAATCTTTATGACTAACCAAAAAAAAAAATAAAACTAAGGCGAATGAAACCATTTTTTGAAGGTTGACTTTTCGCAAAAAATAAATAATAGAAAGATTTATATCGCGTATACGTCGTTGTGGTACTGATGATGTGAGATATATGGTGGAAGCAAAAAATTTGACCGCCCCGGTCCGGTCCATCCACTCACTCGAGAGAGTTCAACAGAGATCCACACGTCATTCACACAGAAAACGACGCGTTGGCCTTCAAAATATAATAATAATAAAAAGAGAGACGAAAAAAAATTTATTCACAGATTCACCGACCCGGAAATCATCGTCAGACAAAAGCCAAGCGCGATATGGCAGGAATTTCAAGGATTTCACAGGAAGTCAACGTGCGCGCGTCAGGGTGTGAGAACCCGCGAGTCGACGACCAATTTTGGCCTAATAAGAAAGAGTCATCTCAACGCGCCCCCATATCTAATTAAATTCAATCAGGAGCTGACCTCAAAAATGGGCAAACGATTTAACAAATGGCCTATAACCGCCCTTCTTTTCCTACATAGTAAAATATGACCAACGCTTAACAATAATAGGCAGGCAATTAAAAAGCCTTAAATACCATCTAAACAAACGATTTTTTTTAAATATAATACCCCCGAATAACTTTCAAGATCCTCACAGATTTAAGTATTATTGGTTGATGTTATAAAGAATCACAGAGATCTTTTTGGTACATCAAAATTTGCTGATAAAGCCGGTAGCGAAAGTGATACTTGAAAAAAAAATTAGCATAAAACACAGTCAAGGCGTAGAAAAGTGGCACAATTTTTTTTATATTATTTGCAAAGCCTTGAAAAGCCGCCGAGTTTGACGAATATTTTATCTAAGTTTGTATGTGAATAGCATTAACATCGAATTCACGTAATTCAAACATTAGCTATGGGGCTTCGTTGATATTTTTTCCTTCCAAATCCTTGAAATCTCTCATATCTTTCTATCTATAGTAATTTCTTCATATGGTTTTTTACTAGATGTCTTTTCATCTTGGAACACGTGTTCTTTTATGGAGTGCAAGACAATTTCGCAAAACTTTGTGTTTTGGGTAAATAAGCCTCGGGTCACACACACACACACACACACATATATATACACACACACCCAAACATTGAGAAGGCTGTAATAAAAGAATTAGACGAGTTGTAGGGGTTCCTTTTTTTTGGAAATCTGCCCAATTATCCGGGCCCAAAAATTTCAAAGAAACCCAGTTCAATAGCTTATGGGTACGATAAGATTATTTCTCACATCGGGTATTGTGGATACACTTGAAAAAGTTTCTTTTATTTGGGATTTGTTTGGGAGAATTTTATTGTGAGGATTTGCTCGCACACCTGGCTGGTTTTTACGAAAAATTTTTCGAGGCTGGCGCTCAGAAATCTGATTTTAATTGGTCGAGAGAAAAAAATTTATTTTATTTCGTTTTTTCCTCAAGATCAAAAACGGTGTTTTTTTTGGGAGGTTAATTCGCAATAATTTTAGTCTCGTGTTCAGACGCCGTTGCACCGCCCTCTGATTCACTGTAATTATTTCAAATTACAATAATTTCAATAATTCCATCACCAGCATGTGTGTGCGAGTCTGAAGAAGAACCCAAATTTCCACGTCTCCCTCGATCGAAGTCAAAAAAATCTTCGTCGCACCCCAAAGAATCCACACCGTGAGATTTGGGGCAAAAATTTTTGTCGAGCCGGGGTGAGTCGTGATTTATTCAGGCCAAAAGCAAACAAAACTAGTTTACCTGAAAATCCGAAGAACTTAGATCGAATTTTAGGTCAAACGCGACCCAACACAACACACATCTGTCCGACTCCAACCAAATGTAATTCAAACATTTTCAAGTATTGTGTCTTCAATGTCGCATCCCCAACACTCGCCCTGTTTGTTCGTTCATATTCAAAGCGACAGCTGATATATAAATTTAAAAAAAATAAAATTATACGTTTTTTGTCAGAAGATAAGAAAAGGTAAATGGACAGGCGCTATAAAAAAAAGATAAATTCTCTCTAGAATCGAGGGACTCCCCTTTTTCGACCAACCAGTCGAGTATTTTAACAACGACGTTTAATCTCTATTTAACTATAATTAAGTCGTGTGGCCTCGTTGAAAAATGCCTTATTTATTTTTCCGAAATTGACTCATATTTTATATCGTTGGCTCGCTCGAAAAATAGGCGGTTAAGTCGCTTTATTTGATGCCGGAAAGAAAAAATCAGGTCGACTAATTGATACTTTATGATAGACACTTAAAAACTATTTCCAAAAAAAAAGAATTATTTTTCTCTAATTTAAGTATACATATAGATACAATTCTATTAGTCAAAACATCCCTTAGTAATTTAAGTAGATCCTTTCTTTTTTTGCTAAGATTTATTCTTTGGTTTTTTGCTAAATCTTTTTGTTCTTTCTTTTTATATTTAGTTTTTAAAGGCTTATTGATCTTAAATCTATGAACCTGACCAAAAGTCTTTCAGTATTTAAGCTCATAAGACGATATGAGCAGTTAATCGCCCCAAAAGGATATCCGAATCATCTTCTGAAAGTATGTTGATGCTAATGAGGTAGATGTTCATCCCTTAAGTAGCTGACTACTACTTATTTTAAAATAAAAATTAAAAAATAAATATTTTTGAAGTGAAATTTTTTTTAGAAGTGTAGACGTAAGAATAAGAATTTAATACACCATAAAATTAAAAAAATATTACAACCATAGTAAACCATAACTTTTGGAAATATGACCTAGGTATAGTGTTGAGACCCTTATATTTATATCTTGAAAAATTAATTAAATAGATTGTTTACCTAATTATCATTAAAAAAAAAACAAAATTTTAACTGAAAAATGTTCTCTCCTTATACGACAAATCTCTACCTTTTATCATATGATTACAGTGGTTTTGGAAAAAAAAAATTTACTTTTCATAGGCCAGGAAAAAAATGTTATTACTATTTTAGAGCATGTATAACTCAGGCGTATTTCTACATATAAAAGAAGAAGCTGTTTGACTGTCAGACGAATAAACCATTGAAGACATGAGTTATTTAAAGTGTTATATACTTGAGAGTCAACAAAAAGTCGGTTAACGGTTTTGCATTTTTAAAACTTTCGTAAATGATTATTTTTCGTAAAATCTCTTCTTACAATTATCAATTTAAATATAAATAGGAAAAACCTCTTCTTTTGTAGTTTCTTAAAACGTTAATTTAGGGGTTGAAAACATTTTTTATACCTCTAGAAAATCTCCAAAGATCCTTCGCTGACGCATTTTATTGATGTATTGTTAAATGAGTTTTTCTAATCAACAAAACGTACTCTTTAAAACTATTTCACTAAAAGTTAATATGTTGAAGGGGGAAGGAAATAAACATGAACTTATATTGTTTAAAAAAAAACGATTTCTGCATACTTGCAATATTTATTGCCGCACTTATTTTAATGCTTTATGAACCAAAGACTATCATGTTAGTCATTATTTTATTTTTTAAACGGAATTCTCAGGATTTATCCTGCTTTTTGGAGTAACGTGATTTTAGTGGGTTTTCTCTTTAAAGACAGAATATTATTTTTAAGCCATACATGAAAAGAGATTGTTCTCTTTGACCAAAATTGGTAGCTCCTAATTAAAGATTGATTCTTTACCTAATTTTCAAGCTACTTGACTTAAATTTTAGTTGAAGAGAAATCAAACTAATGGTAAATGTTAGGAATAACATTTAAATAAAAAAGCAAGTGAAGCGTTGACTTCGCATACTATGACTTCGCATACATTTAACAATCATAAAACCCAGCATAATTTATTTTATAACTTAACTAAGGGCTTCACTTGATATATCTTTAGTACTGATCCAGAATAGAAAATTGATGTGCTTTATTGGTACTAACATATCTTCGAAAGATGATCCAGATTTTCTTCTTAGGTTGATTCACTATTTTTTTTAATTTTATTTCATCTTATGTGTTTCTAAAAAAATATAGGTCGTCAAATATTTCAATCCTCAAGACTCGAGTGAAATAAATTTTCCGATAAAGCCTGCCAGTCTACACGAAATATACGTCAAGATATAACCAAACATACGACCTATCATGAGACCGCATATTCACGCTTCCAGTCTGGCAATTTTTTTAAAGGATGATACGAAAAAATATGTCACAAAATTTAAGTAATTTTAAAGAGAGAAAAAACTTGAAATTTTTAAAAATGTTTTGTCTCGTTGTTGGTCGCCTTGGGCGTCGTTGTTCTCCATTCATAATGCAAGAAACGCAAAAAAAATTTTTTCTTCTTTGACTTGCGAATCTGTAGGTCTGTCGTTGCAAGTGCAACTGCACCAGTTTTTCTTAGGTTTCGAGCAGCGCATCGACGACGAGAAACACAAACAACCTGACTCAGCTAAGATTGCGGATAGATTTTTATTTGCATTTATAAACCACAGATAAATAAAAAAATAATTTCGCAAGTGAAACAAAGAGCGAGGGAAACGAGAGGAAAAATTCGAGAGAAATTTCGCCAATCGAGCGAAAAAATGTACGTCTATTTTGAAGTTTAAGATCAATATTTTTTTTTCAAAATTTAAAACGTTAATGACATAATTTCTTAACTAAAAATAAATAACATAATATATTCAATGAAATA
Organism: Sisyra nigra; assembly: GCA_958496155.1. NCBI lineage: Eukaryota > Metazoa > Arthropoda > Insecta > Neuroptera > Sisyridae > Sisyra > Sisyra nigra. The sequence continues at coordinate 32,399,618 of OY292316.1, read as the reverse complement.
TATTTTTTTAATTCTTAGTGTTTCGAATTTCATAATAAAATACTTGCAATTTATGGCCATCCCTCGAGATAACACAGGTCATATCAACTCATCTTTTCCCAAATATATCTGACGTTTTTTTAGTTTCAAATGACACAATCTATGTGGTTCAAACAGTAGTATTTAACATTTTCGTTCATCATCAAACTATATACGAATTTTTGAGTCTATATTTATTTCTTATCTTTGTATTAAATGGTTCTAGAAAACGTTAGTTCCACGTTTATTAGTTGATTAGAAAAATTCAAGTTTTTATGGATAAAAATTTAAAACTATCAAAAATCATTATGGCTATATATTATTTTTATGATATTGAGTTATTCAAGGTACAAATCTAGAATTTTCAAATATCAATGCAACGTTTATATAGTCGATTTCTTATCTTGGTACACGTTAACGTGTTAAGTCAATTAATTGATTGCCACACAGATTTCAAAAGGAAAAATCTCATTGTACGGGGGTGGAAATTCAAGCCGCTATTTAAAAACGATTAAAATTTCAAGGAAATCCATTCGTATGTACACGTAAGTACTAATAAGTTGCTTAGGTGACAAAAATTAAATTACTTTATCTCCACTCCTACAATTACAGTTCTTTCATATTTGTTTTTTCCTCTTACTGTTTACTGATAACGACAAGCATTGGTTTCACAACGCAATATTCAGGTGAACTAAATAACCAAAACCAAGCCTATTTGTGTAGGATTCAAGAAGGAAAAAAAAACAAATTTCGTCCTATTTTTTTTCGTTTGCTCGAATTTCTTATATCTCGTCACACCCAAAACTGACGCGTCGAAAACAATGAGGACGCATATATTAAAGTGGGGCCATGTTGTTCTTGTATTTAACACTTAGGTGAAGAAGGGCCCAACGTGGAGGCAAAGGGCCCCGAAATGTGAGTCAATACACGCGAAACGAGGACAGGAAATTATTATTATTATGTAATATTTGATTTGAAGTTGGTTCAATAATTAATGAGCGAAAGTAGAAATCAGGTCCAGACATACATAAGACACGTCCATACGAGACAAAAAAATTTCAATCAAAAAAACGGCCTGCCTCAGTTTGACTGGGTCTGGCGCTGGGCTTCGAGAGCGACGTTTTTAACGACCAAGTCGAGGACTTAAGATTCCTCATTTACGGTCGATTCGGTATGAAGATAAGGACCACCTTTTTTGGGAATCGATAAGACAGAGTCATCTTCATATATACACAAATAAAGATAACTCCAAAACTGAAAATCCATCATGACCAAAAAAAAAACTTAAGAGAAAATAATTAACAGTGTGAAGACCCAACGTCGAGGACAATAACAAACCGAGGGATGCAAGTTTCAACCCTCAACTTCCTCAAAGACCAACAATAAAAAACCAAGATAACTCATTACAAATTACCGGGGAGAAAAGGTAGTTTGGCTCGGATTAGTCTTTGTGTTGTTTCTGTTGTCTTCAATTCTTATCAGGCACTTTTTTCACCTCATATAGACTCCACCTTTATTTCCCACAGTCGAATTTGGAACGGAGGAAAAATGTTAACACGTTTTAATAAAATGCTTTTTTATTATATTAGTCGAATGATGAACGAAGAACGACGAGTGACCATCAAAACGCGTTATGAGACCATGATGAGTCTTCAACTTTAATTTTAATTTAACATGAATGAACGACCCAAAAAAATATAAATCACCAAACACCTTAAAAATTCAATTCTCAAAACCAACCCTTCAAGTAATTGATTTGGTGAGAATAGTTACTAAAGAAATATTAATACTTTAAAAGATCAACAATGTCAAATATATACGGTTTACTTGAAGCTTAATGGTTTATTGTAAGAAAACACTGCCTACACGATATTTAATTCTACGAAAAATATCTTTATTTAAATAATAAAACAATTATATTTTAGTTTTATAAGTCACGATTCGAAATAAAGATTGGGAGAATAGCTGATAAAAATTTGACAGGGGAATTGCAATCTTTAGATCGAGTCGTATAATGTAGTATAGATGTACAATGTAGGCAGACAAGTAAAAAGGGAATGAATATAGGTAAAACTTCTCTCTTTTTTCAAGTAAGGACAAGGAAGTTCTTCCCAAAACTACTCTACATGCTGTAATTTTTTTGTAGAATCTTTCAAACATCGCTCGTTTTGTTTAGAAGCTAAATAAAGCTGAACTTTAAGTAGGTATGTAAAGTAGTTACGGAAAAATTCTTTTTTTTACACTTATATAACAGTGAAATTTTATCTATGAATTGGTCTGCGACTTTTATTTGCTAAAATTTTAACTTACATCGGGACTAACTTTGTGATGTCATTCCCCTGTGGCATATCACATATACACCAACTTCTTTATTGGTAAATTGAATTCGAATACTAATTTGTATATGACAATGGTTATTATAAATAAAAATTACCATTGGATTTAGCCATTAAATGGGTCGTTACAGCTTGGTTTTGTGACTTTCATGTTAATGCAATTATTCAAAAGGAATGAAAACTAATTTATTTCTTATGCTTTATGCCGAGTTAAATTTAACAGGGCGAAAGGCCGAGTCAAAAATTTTGCGACCAGAAAGTAATAAAGCAGTTTATTAGGCATATGTTTCATTAATAAGAAATTTGTATGTTTATGCCAAATCTAAGTGACCTATGTAAATGACAAGGTTTTAACCAATGAATATCCTACATTTTTACGCAACCAAAAGGCATTGAGCCAATTGTAAACCTATCGATTGTTGTATTCCAGTTTTGTTGAAAAAATATTTTCTTAAATTTTCATTGCAATCTCATTTCTCAAGAAAACCAAAAACTTCAATAAAAACGTTTTAAGCAAAATTTAAGATAATAAAATTCCCTACAGGAAATGTGGAATCAATGTTTCTTTATTTTCAGGAGTACTCATTTTTGTAATACGTGTGTAGTACCTACTAGTTGTCTTTCTGCGACCAAAGCTTAACACTTCAACATGAACTATGAAATTTATGATCAAGCTTATTTGTTTCCTTCAACCAATGACACTTAGCGAATCGTAAATCTACTTAATTAATGTTTGATATTGACAAAAATATGTCATTTAGAGCTTTTTGCGGATCCTTGAAATGTCATTTTTCTTTTGATAAATCCAATATTTAACCTGTACGAGTGGGAAGTTTACGACCCTGAGTTGTAGTAAAAAAAATCGTACGCAAATACGACATTGAAATAAAAATAGAGGGAGAAAAATTCAATTAATTTGAACGCGATAAGTGAAAATATTTGCATCAAATTAAAGATATCGAGCTGCTGAAAAAAAGCGCGGAAGACGCAGTAAGTTCAATAGTTCAAAAATGAATATTAATACGTCTGTATGTTAACGAGTGTGAGTGAAAGAATGAAATTGTGTGATTTGTCGCATGAACTTCGATATACGGAGCCTGTGCTATATGTGATTAACATGGCTGAGAGAGATTGAAATAATAATTTCGAAATAAGGATGTTGCTCATTCATTGTGGGCTCTAAATATTAGCAGAGACGCGATCGCAATGTTTGGGATGCTGGCGAGGTGATGATGATGATGATGCTGATACCGAGAGATAGTGCTGATGATGATGCACTCCTCAATCTATATGTATGTGACGGGAATAATGTCCCCTGTTCTAAAATTATATTGCTACCAACATAAAATTATTCTAATAATATAATTGATTTTAAGCAAGATGAAAAGAGCAACACTCACACATAGAACACACTGCACATAACAATAAAAGCAAAGTTCAAAAAACTGATCAAGAAAGATGGTATAGTTTATATCTCGTGCATATCAAAAATTTTTGCTTATTATTTATTGATTTTTTTTTCAAATAGCTTACATCAATCTCCCTAGAACAAATACTACGAGGAAATGTAGGACACGTCGAAAAATTTTTCTTTTTTTAAATATAGAACGATCAGGAAGTGGGAAAATCACGTTTTGTTGCCAAAATTTAAAAACGAAATGGAGAAAAAGAAAATCTTTTGGCACATAATTCAATCATTCACCTAATTTTTGAATGTTTTTTTTTTCTGTCTTGAACGAAAATCGAGTCTATGCGGTGCCGTTGTCTCTCCAGAATTTTCCCCACGGGCGTGTTTCTGGCTGACTCACATACGATATGCTATAGTCTAATCTCGGGCAAGCGACGAATAAGTAAATAATTAGTTCATTACCATTTTGAAATTAAAACGAAGAGAGAATCGTTTAAAAATTTATGGACACCACATGTGTGTGAGTATGTATTAGTACGTCGAACGCGTCTGGAACGCCAAGGCGGGTTCCAAAAAAAATTACTCGTTTTTTTCCACGACATCAATGACAACACAAGAGTAAATCTCCTACGAAGATTAAAAAAAAATAAATCCTCAACTCGTTAAACAAATCAAGATTTGAAATATTAAAATTATTATATTAAAAACCAAAATTTTTTGGATATAATTCATCTAGTTTAAACGACATCAACCCTTGTAAGATAGTCGTTATGTGTTTTGACATTTACATAGCTAATCCTAAGATTAGAAAGTCGGTTATAGGCCTTGTCATATAAAAATCTTATCTTCAACGAAATGTTATCCTTTTAAAGGGTTTTGTAACGACTTAAAACTGAAAATTTTGACACCTGTTAATCAATACGAATAAAAATAGCACATTTTTACTTTGTTATCACGAACATTTTATTAGTTCAAGTTTTCCAAACCATTTTCCGAGACTTCAGTCACTAATTGGAAGCGTGAGCTACCTTGAAACCTTTTTAATTAGGTCTATCTATACAACAGACCGAGTCAAGTCAAATCAACATTTCACAAAAGGACTTCAAAAAAATATAGAAACCTCAAAGAGATCAATAGAAAAAAAAATTAAAACCTTGAGAATCCACCAAAAAAACCTCAACAAAGGAAAATCAAGTTTGAAAAATTGCGTAGCGCAGCATATATTCGTTGTTTCGTTCTTCAATCAAGAAAGGCCATGAACTTCTTAAACGTTAATCGGTGCTCTTTGTAAATATACCATGCATAATAAATAGGGAAATAATTTAATATAAATCACACATGAAATTTACAATTCAATTGAGTTAATTTTTTCCAAATATAAACATACAATGGCGACTCGGGAAAAAAAACGTCCATCACGGCATCGCACATTGACTCAAACGAAATGGCAAGTGGTCGTCTCGCTTTTCTAACCCAAATCTTTATTAATAATAATTTAATATATACGAACGAGAGTGAAAAAAAATCATGAAAATATTTCGACACATAATGAACAAATGGCTCTTTTTAGGTCAAATCGGACAACCTATTACACGTTGATCTTCGTTATTGATAATTTTATGATATAGATCGCAATAAGGGAGTTGAATTTTTATAAAAACGACGGGGATATCAAATTGAACGTTCCCAGACTCGGGTGCGTCCCTTGAAATTTTCTCTCATTATCCTTCCGAGTCTAGCCGGGCCGCCCTTTCAAATCACCCCCCATTTCGAAGGGAAAATCCCGATTGTTCCTGCTCGACAAAAGGGCTGAGGCTCAGCTGTCTGGTCGAGGCTTTTGTCGAATTAATGAAAGCAGGGGAACTCTCACGAAGGAGAGACGACGACTTTCCCAAAGGACTTGTTTTAATTTTTATTTTGGTCGCCAAATTCCAGACATGGTTAAAAAGGGGATATTCGGGTTTCAAGGGTATACAAATAAAGATGAAGAAAAAAACAAGTCACAGGTAAATGAAATTTATAATACGATTGCAATTTTTGTCTGGGTTCAACAAGATTTCTTGAGGCTGAGAACTCTCGAGCGATCGCCTTCTTCATCGGCCTTAACCAGAAAGATCACGATCACGGCCTCTGAGTGTTAGTGTATGTGTGTGAGAGAGGCGCTCTGCGGTTCTTTGTTTCCAAAACGAATAAAAAGAAAAAACTGGATGATTTAATCAGAAATCAGTTCAATGCGTCGCGGTCGCTCGTTTGCTCGCCTCCTTTACCACCATTTTAACGATATGAGAAAACGCCGCAGAGCCGAGGCAACCTTGAAATCCAAAAAAACATCCCCAGTGACGAACGGACGGACGGAAGACAAACGGCCCAGAGCGGCCAAAACTCCACGCCACGACGACAATAAAGCAAAATGGAAAGAAGATCATGACCAAAGAAACATTGACGAGCTAAAAATCGCATAGCCAAAAACGCATTCTCGGAATTTCTAGAAAAATTAGGTTTCGTGGCTCGGTCGAATTTTATGAATAATTTAATTCAAATCTCTCCTAATATACGGCTTCTTTGTTCGGTTCCATACAAATAAATTAAAACGGTTCGAACAAAGAAAACTTGTTTTTTTTTCTTTGCTCCAAGTCTAAATTATAGATCGATAGATCGTCGAGAGATGCTCGTCTCGTCTTTGCAGGTAACGAAAAGGATTCAATGATCCTTTCAAGAGATCCACGGCCTCGCTAACGGGACTTTGCCTGACTCGTCGTCAGATTCTTGTCCTCTCGAAGAAGAAATAATCTTTTCCAAGATATAATAACAACACAAGGTGTCATCGATAGCTACGTGAAGCAACTAAGTAATGAATTTTCGGATTGTTTTAACCGTTTGTGTTTGCCATGAATTTTTTTTTCGTTTCCGGCATCACACGCCAAGACGAAGTATATCCGTTCGGAGAGAGAGAGACTCATCACTTGTCCCTGAATGAAAATTTTTTTTTCTTAACTCTAATTAAACGTTAACACATTTTTGTAAAAACTGGATTTTTTTACGACCAGTAACACGTAAATGGTATATATGTAATATACCTCTAATCTACACGTTTTTTGATAACAAAATTTATCGAAACTAAATAACAAAACGTAAAAATCTTTCTATCAATTTAAATAAATATATTGATCAATATTTACACATATACGTTAGATAATTTTCAAATCAAACCGCAGCAGGAAATTTTTTCTAGTCGTATTACCTACTTATTGAACTAAAATAATACCGGGTGGTTCATTACATGTTCACACTTATGTTTACTATTAACATCCCCTGTGTTTAAAATAAAAATTGAAGGATTTGTTTACATGAATAAAGGTTACACGAAGTTAGTTGAAAGTATTTTTCAGTTCTGAATTCAGTAAGACCCGACATAAAATAGTTACAGGGTGCGTTTAATACAATGGTTAGTTGATTTTAAATAAAATTGAATTAATTTAACCAAGTTTATTATTCATATAAGAGCAGTATTCATAATAGCCACTCAAATTTGAGAAAACACTCAAGTGTACAACATTTCAATTTTTCTCAACAAAGCTTTCATTGCGAAATAAAGCATAAATCGAGTAAAGACTTACCTTAAATATATTAACAGCTTCCATAGACCAAATTCATCATATGTTGAGCATATGCTCAGCTTGTAATATGAAAACTTAAGTTAAGACTGAAGCTCCCTTAAGTAAATGCTTACTGAATACTATTTAATAACTACTCAGCTGGCTCAACTTATGTAATGGATTTGGAAAAAAACTGTAGAATATTTGAGGTAAGTGTTTACTTGCGCGTATGCTTCATTTTTTAATGAAAGTGTTCTATGAAATGAAAATGACGGTCACTTGGATGTTTACTCAAATTTGAGTGACGACTATGAATACTAGTCTAAGTGTCTTCTTTAGTGTGTCGAAGAAATCTTATAATCGATATTTTACCCACTTCTCGATATAATCAAGTTTACATTTAGAAGACAAACATTTTCTTGATAACATAATACATCTTGAGTTGTTAGTATCACTAATTTACTAATTAAGTAATTGTAATTATAAATCAAAGTATTATAAGGGAAACTATTCTAAAAGAGCCCACTAAAAGATGATACTGGTCTCATATTGAATGTGACAAACATATTTCTTATTGAAAGCCATTGAAAGGTGGGCCAAGTCCCTATATTGGGACACCCAGTATTTAGAACTCATGTTACAAAATTTGATCATTAGAAGGATTAGAAGATTGTAAGAAGTTGTAAATTTTTAATTTTTATTCTGGTAACTTTTTAGCTTTTATCTGGTTGATTCATAAGATAAAAATAGAAAGTGTAAAATATTTAAATATATTTTTTTCACTTGATAAACTTGTAAAATATTCAATTTCCTTTGAAAACAATAAATCTTTTATCAACAAATGCTTTGATAGTCAAGGACGATTCGAGAGGATTTCCTTTGAACGTAATATTAAAATTTATAATTCACAGAACGGAGAAGAGAGCGAGAGCGGATCGTTTGACAATTTTAAGTTCTACGAACCAGAAAAAAGACAAACATAAATTGAATGATTTCAAATTTGGTCAAGTATATATGAACAATTTTTCATGTGAACCAATAAAGAAGCCAAATTGTTCGAGGATTCAAGTGCTTTGACTAGTATAGAAGTTGATTGAGTGCTGGAACGATATTGAATCGAAAGAATGCATATCGTGACGGGAATATTGTCGTTTCAATATACTTAATATATGTGCACCTATTATTTGCATGAATCGAAATTTGAATCTTTTAGTCGGCTGAGCAGAGTTTGGGTTTTAGGTGTGCAATGTGCAGACTTCCTGCGGAGATTCTAGATCGAATATCGAACGTTTATTGTCTCGAATTATTATTATTATTGACGAAGACTCAAATTACATACAGTTATAAAAGAAACGAACAAAAGGCTGGAGATTTTTTTATTCATTTTTGTTGTGTCGTTGGTGCTGCTTAGTTTTCGTTTCGTCTTGGGCTTTGTTTTTCGAAACGAACACACACATAGTCGCGGTGTGTTCGTTCTGTGTGAGTGGCGTGAATATTGTGGGGGTTGTTCGCCTGGTTAGACCCAATGTATATAGGTAGGATATTGGCAAAAAAAAAGAACGAGATTATTTCACTCACCGAATTCGATACGGAGAGAGACTGAGCCATGAGCGGCCAATTTATTACAGAGGAATTTCAAAAAGCGACAATCCAATCCATTGGTAGCAGCAGCATGTTTTATGTTTATGGATTTTTCATTCTCTTTTCATCTACGACTATACAGAAGAGAACCACCCACCCCGTCCCAGTAAACGAACAACTACCTCTCATTTCAAACAATAACAATGTTGACATTTTGCAAATATTAAATATATGCGTCATTAAAATCGAAATGCGTTTTAAGTAAGAAACATTGCCATGAACAAGAGAGATAAGGTGCAATCAACGTGAGGAATTGGAAATAATCAGGCTATTGAACTTGCTTCGATGTTTTTCATAGACTAAATTTTTCAAAAAAATTATGGGAAATTTTAAATCTTCTTATTTTATTTTTGGCTTGAATGAAAATGAAACTTAAAACCTGGGAGTTTGAAATAAGGGGAGGAAGAAAAACTTTCCAAGTACTTAAAGTCTTTTCCCCGTTACATTAAATATAGATATAATGAAAGGGTGGCAAGTTTATGATTCATCGTTTCATTCGTTTCAATATCAGAAAATTTGTAACTTACGCGATCCCACGTTGACAGGGGCATGAAAAAGGGAAATTAAACATTAAATATTGATTCAATAACGTTTATCCATCCAATATGATATATTTAAGTTAAAAATTTTGGTTGACATTTTTAAATAATTATTATAAATAACATTTATTTTGAAAGTGATGTAAGTAAGTCTTTTAAATACTTTTCTAGACATTGAAGAATTTACGTTAAGATAAATTTGAAAATATGTGCACCAAATAATAGAGTAGAACAATGTTTTCAAAGATGCCAAATGCATTATATCTCAGTTAGAGATTCATCAAGTCAAGTAGTTGGAAATGAGACGTACTTGATATATAAATATGAAATCTGCATTTGAGCTTGACTTGATTTCATATCAAATTTTGGTCAAGTAGCTTGAAATTCTCGATGAGTAGTGAATTTTTAATCTCAATTAAGATTTTTGAACATTAAGCAGCTCTGAAAATCAATTCTTAACAAAGCACAAGCCTACTCGTATAGAAAAACTAAGTTTCCTTTAAAGGAATTATATATTTATGCAGTTTAATGTACCTAGCGAAATCAATAAATTTTCTAGGAGTTAATCAGTACCTATTCTTATCATTTGTATTTTTTATTTGTTGTATTATATATGAACTGAAAATAACTTTGATGTTTAGTATAAGTGGTATAAGAACTACACTAAATCCTTGTATAGGGGCCATCCATAAACCACGTAACGCGTTTTCTGTACTTTTTTGCAGCGGTGCTAACCTGATTTTATAACTTTCTTCTAATTTTTATTACTTTCTTACACTAATACAATAAAGGAAGTATTGTAATCGGGTCGATTTTTCGAATTCGAGCTTTCACCGGAAATATATGTTTTGGGGTCTAAGTTCAAAAAAGTAGTTTTTAGAAACATGTCTGTGTGTGTGTGGATCTCTGTGTGACAGCCATATCGTATCGAAAACTTTATTCGAATTTCACCAAACTTGGAATTTTGCCTTCATATTATATCTAGCTGTGCCGCGAAGCTTTTGGTTAAAATCGGTTAACCGAAAGCTCCACTTTATTCTAGGAGCTTTTGGGCTCCAACAATTTTCTTTAAACTTTCTATAGTTCTTAGACTCATTTATGCTTACAAGTTTTTTTTTTAACTTTTTCCTGGAAAAATTCGAATAAGGACGGTTCTGGAGTGACGGTTGGGAATTTGTTTATGTTATATGTACATATTATATAGGTTGTATGCATGTAGTCTGTTTATATGTATATTTATAAAAAGCTTATATTTCTTTTAACCAACAGCGACTTTCATAAATTAAAGTAAAAGAAAGTACTGTGACGCCTTGCAGCAGATATTATTAATTAAAATTATTACAATGGACTTACTCCACTTTCAATATAAACTTTTTCATTACTCATAAAATAAACCAAATTTTCGGGCAGAAACTGTATTGATTTTAAATATTAAATTTAACTAATAAGATGTTCCAGGAAAACGACCATGTAGAATATAAATAAAAACGTTATTTGGCTTAGAAAAATGACCTGATCCACTTTCATAATAAAAGCTTAAACATAGTAAGAAGTATAACTTTAACTAAGTAATAAAACAATTTGTAAATTACTTAAACAGGGTGGAGACTGAAACCTATTTCAAAATTTCCTGATTTTTTCCTGACTAAAAATAACATTCTAGGATACCTACAAAAAAAATTATTTGAAAAAATCCTTTTCAGGAAAATTATTTTCAGGGATACTATTATTTAACAATAATACCCGATTCTTCGTAAAATTTTTAGAACGTTGATTTTCTATTAACACATAATCAGTTTTCCGACAAATCGAAAAGCTCAATTTGTTACGATTAAAGATTAACATTTTTAAAAACCAACAATCAATAGAAATACTATTTCCTTGACTAAGGTCAAAATTCCCTGATTTTTCCAGGTTTCTCAGATCACTCGCCACCCTGTTTAAACAATAGTATTATGAAAAGGGGAATCAAACATTAAATATTGATTCGTTTAAGCTTTTCCTCCAAATAGTAAGTAAAAATTTTAGAAGAGTGATTTAAATTGATAAAAAAAATCGTGTTAATGATATGTTTATCATATACAAAATTTGTAGTAAATAAGATAAATTCTTAATGAAAACTTTGCGGGTTTGTAAAAAAAATTATGGTCGAGTTTTTATAAGGAAATTTGGTCATTGTTAAACAAATACAGATGAATGAAAGAACAAAATGTTTTTGGTTGGTTGTTTATAATGTGGAGGTTCCTTGACTCGAGAATTACAAAGAAAAAATTAACAGCATAAAAAAATAAATATAGACTGAGTTATAATTGAAATGAGTGAGATGATGTGTGTGTGTGTGTGTATGTGTGGAAAATAAAAATCACTGAGATTGTGCCTGTGTTTCACAGTCGATTACATGAATAATTTTTAAAAGGGGAACGTATTTTTCAAATGTATAAATAGAATAAAATTACCTACAGCAGAGAGGTAAATATTTTCCTTTTCAAGATTATTACAATAAAAGTCGATTCGATGCAAGTGAACGCATCGTGTGGTTGCGTTGCTGCTGCAACGAGCGGAGATCAACAAACATGTTTCGGCGAGGTTTAAAACGGGGAAAATTGCGTGGGAAATAACCGGGATGTTATGTAATGGTACCTGATTTTTTTTGGGTTTTTGGGGAATGACTAATATAGGGTTTGTCTGTATGTCCTATTAGTTCAATTTCCGGGGATTCAATTTTTTGCTTAAAAATTATTTTTTTCTTAATTTAAGTCAGGAGTTGGCCATGTATGTTTTTAAGGGATGACATCTTGGTCTTACCTTGTCTGCCAACGATTTCGGCCACATGTTCGGAGCTTGGCACAGGAACACATTCAGTCATGTTTTGGGATTTTTTGGAGCGGGCGTCGTCGAGCCCGACGACCGAGAGCGCGAAATTATTAAGGCCGCCCGAAGGGCTCACAGGGCCCGATGAGGCCGGAGCCAGAGGCTCTGACAGGCCCAGCATCGACAATTCCAAGGCGAGTTGCAGCGCCCGCTGGTCCTCGAGACCGCTTGAGCGTTCTAAATCGGCGAATAAACTCGACGGCATTGTTTCGCGAAAAATTTCGGTGACAAACCACACTTGAACTGGCCCAGGCGATTATTACAGAACAACAACTCGTCAATACAGAACTTGTTAGTTCAGGAACAGGGCTTAGACGAAAAAATATTTTTTTTTTCAAATAAGCTGATTGTCACAATTGGAACGAATCTTTAATATACTCTTTTTAGATTAGACACAACAATCGAGAGTAAAACGTCGTCTGTTTTTAAATAAAATTTTCACTTGAAAAAAAAAACGTGATACTTGTCTGATTTTTAAAAAAACGATTTTTCACTTCGGTATAAAAATAGAGAAATATACTTGCGAATTAACTACTTGCAACTACTGAGTTTATTTTTAAATATGTTTATAAGATTTGAATTGTTATATTATTATTTAAACGAATTTAATTTAATATATGCTTTAAATATTGTAATTGTTAATAATAAATGTAATTTTGTGTTTGAACTGTCAAGCCGATACGAACTCTCAGCTTGTTGATGACGAACTGATCGTCAGCCGGCGCCCGGCATGGGTCGCATGTGCGCGCCATAGCTAGCACCGCGTGACGCACGCGCACTCGGCAAACCGGCACCGCGTGGTCTGCAAACGACGCGCTTGATTGGCTCAGACAAAACAAATGTTTTAACAATAAAACAAATTCGTTACGTTTTTAGACGCTATTAATTATTTTCCACGTTTTCCTGTCTGGCTGATCCACGCATTTTACACGTTTGAACCTTCACAGATTACGTTTATGCCTTTACCAACCCACCAGGAAACTTCTAGAATCGATCAACACAACAAAATATCATCTTTTCCATACCAAACCTGACACAAAGAAACCACCTTTTATAACTTAGAAAGTAACAAAAAATAAGATTTGATGAATCACATTGTAATCGACCAAAGGAATTAAGAGAATAATCAACTCTAAATTATTATCAAACGATTCCATTAGTTAAATTTCGCAACATATTTTTGTAGGAAGATTTTTTTAAAAAATCTGGTCTAAAACTGATTAAATTTTGTCATCTAAAGTCTAAACAATCTTAATTTTATAGTTGAAATATAATGAAACTAGCTGATACCCACCCGCTTCGCTTGGTGAATATAAAGCTGATTGATTATAATTGAAACCTTCATGCCAAAATGTAAAAGTTCAGCTATTTTGAAAGGAAAAGACAGATAGATAAGTACTCCTAGAATAGTGAGATCATCAAAATCCGTTAAAAAACTTTTCCAGAAAGAGATTTTACACAGGTCAACACCAATTTTCACTTTAGATTATCCATGTTTGATTTAAATATCTTACCCATTATTGAAAAAGTTTGCTTTTATAATTACTAGAAAGAATTCAAAATCATTTTCTTTATAAAAGAAGAGCTGAAAATAAAGTAGGTATCAAAGCAAATTAATAAACGAAATATGTTAAAAAAAGTTTATTTTATGCTGTTTTTATGTGAATGAAAAATTTCTTGTATCAATCCTAAATGTAAACCTCTCAATGATACCGTTGTTCCAATTCCCCCATTTAAATTTTTTGCCGTTCTATGGATCTCAGGATATTTCTTTCCGTTATCACCACGACCAATGAGGTCTTTTGTAATGTGACCCTCTGTATTAACTAGGGGAGCTCCAGGCGTTTAAAGAGAGTCAGCACCTGCCTAGGGGCTGCCATTGCTATCTTGCCAGGCGTTATGTCCGTCTTTCGGAGATGCTGCAGTCTTCTATTGAAAGTTGCCTCACATGAGCACAAATATGCTCCGCCGTTTTCAGCAGAGACGACATACGAGTATGTTGGCCCTACCGATCTTGTGAAGATGGTAATTTAGAGTACAGTATAGAGGTTTGTTAGGAGCCTTACGTCCCTTTTGCCAAGTTACCATATGTCATGATTTCTCTCTTTGGAGTATTTTATAAATTTCTTAACTTGTCTATGCCCTGGAGTATTACTCCAGTGCGAGGCCTTGGTCCTCCATATATTATTATATTGTTTCTGTTGCTTTTTCAGGATTAGAACTAGTATTATATTTACTTAAGCCTATTTGTATCTTGTTATATAGATTGTAATGAAGTCTATTCACTTCATTGCTCTAATCTTTTTGAGGATTGAAAGCTTGAAATAGCTTTCCCAAAACCTTAAATTCGTTATCAAAGCAATTCTTCTGTTCCTGATATTTTTAAACATTTGCAAAAATCTTGCGAACATAAAGCGATGCCTTTTTTATAACTTTTTGTCGCTATATTTGATTTCAGGAGGATATTCGAAATATTAAATATATAGTTAAAAAGTAGTACACTTAATGACTTTAAGTCATAATAACGATATGCTATATAACTTTTTGTAGAAACTTTATTTTCTCAATACCAATATTTGTTAAAGAGAACTACGATGCCTGTATATTTGCAATAATTGTTGCAATATCTATCAATTGTAATGCAGTCCATATCTTTTACGAGTGTTGGCCCTAGCTTTTGATCAGGGTAGAGCAAGAATGTCTTTCAGCGCCCTTTAGCCAGCTCTTTATTTTTCAAAAGTTTTACTTCGACTTTATGATGAGTAAATAACAACTGCTATTTTTTTTAAACTTAACGGAACCCGGAAAAGCTGAAAGTTATGTAATTTAACAGAGAATGCGTCTTGTAGATTTGCTTTTAGTCAAGTAATTTAGTAAGTTGAATCTTAATTTTAATACGATCATACTTAGTTTTCAGAAAAGCTCGTAAATTTATGGATGCATCTAGATGCGAAAGACCTAGATTTACAGATTTTTACTTTCTTTTACTACTATATAGATAGTAAAAGAAGTATTGTAATTGGGTCGAATTTTCGAATTCGAGCTTTTACCGGAAATACATGTTTTGAGGTCCCCTGAGTTCAAAAAAGTGGTTTTTAGAAACATGTCTGTGTGTGTGTGTGTGTAGAGTTTGGCCTTCATATTATACCTAGTTGTGCCGCGAAGCTTTTGGTTAAAATCGGTTAACCGAAAGCTCTAATTTACTCTTGGCGTTTTTGAGCTTTTTCAATTTTTTTCGAAAACGGCTCCAACGATTTTCTTTAAACTTTCTATAGTTTTTAGACTCATTAGTGGCTACAACTTTTATTTGAAACTTTTTCCTGGGAAAATTCGAATAAGGACGGTTCTGGGGTGAAGATTGAGAATTCGTATATTCATATAGCCCTATAGGTTGTATGCATATAGTTCTGTTTATATGTATTGTTACAAAGTGCTTATATTTCTTTTAACTAACAGCGAGTATTTTCATAAATGAAAGTAAAAGAAAGTAGTGTGACGCCTCGCACCAGATATTTCATCATCATTCTATACGGATTTGTATCTTGTGACACTGTTCTGTGTCTTTCAAAAAGCGGCATAAAATTTTAATATTTTGCTGACAATTGTATTTTGAATTTTGTTTGTTAACGCTCCTTGTTACATGAAGTTACTGGTCCATCCTTTGTTAATTTATTGTTTAACAATAGCTGATAGCATATACTATAAAGTTTAAATTATATTCAGAAAAATTGCACCAAATCTTTAAGCATCTATAATATTTAACTTTTTTTTTTTAATCTTATTCATTATTGAATACTGATTCAAATGAATGAAGATTTCCTACTTCTCAAAAAAAATTTTCTGCAAAATCTGTAGTTATGACTTACCACACCATGGGTGGTGCTCAATTTCTACATTTTCTTAAAAAAGCTAAGTTAATTTTCACATTAAACTGAGTTAGTTTGAATAATATATTTTTATCCTTCAAATCACGACAAATTTTCTAAAACTTAACCGATTTCATTTTGTATCATCTCATTGTGTTTTTCATTTTTTTAACAAGAGCCAAATTCTTTTTAAATTATATGCTAACAATATTTGAAACTCAAAAATTATTCGTTACATTTTCTAGGGTGGTGGATTAAGAACAAATTTTTTTTTAATCGATGATTAAAAATGTGTATTTCATTTTTTTAATTTTTTGCCGTTAAGAGAAAGGGGGGTAGAGTGTATAACTTGTGTCATTCTGTATTCATGTTTTTTTAAAGTTAAACATGTAACTATTTGTAGGTACGACCGGTACGACTTAACTTAACATAATTAATTTTTAATCTTGAAAAAATAAATTCAAATCCAACTGTAAAATGTTAGAGATGGTAAATGAAAAAACTGATTTTATGTGTTTACATTACAGCTGCATTTTAAGTTTCTAATTATTTTAGTAGGTAAATCTCGCGGCAAGCTTTTGTGTAGAATTAATTGTAAAATGTTATTTATTGATACGTTTAATTTAATATTATTCAAGTTCACTTCAAATTATTAAAATTTATTATTTTCTTTTTAGAGCATTCAAATAGAAGCTAATTTTTAAAATATTTTTTACTTTTAATTTATAATAGGTACACAAAAAGTTGTAAAAAAGATTTGATGTATCACATTTTAATTGATCAATAGAAGAGAATAATCAACTCAAACTAATTATCAAACGACTCCAAAAGGTAGATTTCACTAAATATTTTTGTAGGAAGATTTATCTAAAAAAAGTTAAATTTTCATCATCTAAAGTCTAAACAACCTTAATTCCATAATTGGAATATAAAGAAATGATATGGGTTCGTTGGGTCATTAATCAAATGCGAGAAAACAAATCAATTCACTCAAAGAACTAATCGAAGCGATTTTTATCAAGATTAGCACGATCAGATGAGAAGACCTTGTCTGTGTTTGTTGAAATTTTTTTTTGGCGTTGCATTTCATTAATCTCGATTTAAATATTGATCAATATATATCTATAGCGGGCCACATGTGAAATCCTATATTGATTCTTTTGATCAATTCCGATCAACAAGCGCGAGTGACAACACATTTTATTATTTGTTTCGTTGACCTAATACAGAGTAATAGGATATAACCACCCAAGTTTTGTGGGTCGATGAAACAGTTTAGAAAACGCAGTCAAGGAGAAAAAATAAATTTCAGTTTTTGCATGTAGGTACTTATATATTTATTTTTAGTCTTGTTTAGTCAGAAAATTTTTGTTTTAAAACAAATTAGGTTCTTCGTGTACAAACTTTTTAATTTATTGTTATCTATCCTTGACGATTATGTATTTCTATATAAATTTATTTTTAAAGAGCTTTCTTTTATCAACATATTAATGCTTCACTTACCAAATTAATTCGATTATTTCGATTTTGATAATGTCTCAAAAGGTTTATCCGAATTTAATCAAACATGGAATTTTGCCTTCTTATTTCATCTAGTTGTGCTGCAAGACTTTAGGTTGAAATCGGTTGACAGGAAACCGCACTTCATTCAATGGGTTTTTGTGTTTTTTTAAAATTTTTTTCAAAAATGGCCCTAACGATTTTTTTTAAAGTTGTTATAGTTCTTAAACTCATTAATACCTACAATTTTTTTTGAAACTTTTTCCTGAAAAAAATCAAACAAGGAGGGTACTAGGGTAAAGGGTGGGAGTTTGTATATAGATAGAGGCTGTATACATAGGTATATTGCTCTGCTTATATTGATATTTATTTATAATTCTATTTAAATATTTTTT
Source organism: Sisyra nigra (assembly GCA_958496155.1). Classification (NCBI taxonomy): domain Eukaryota; kingdom Metazoa; phylum Arthropoda; class Insecta; order Neuroptera; family Sisyridae; genus Sisyra; species Sisyra nigra. Next base: position 32,381,448 of record OY292316.1, on the reverse strand, counting down.
TTACCAATCGTGAGTTTTATTTATGTTCTTTTAACCAACAGCGAGTATCAGGTAAAAGAATGTTCTGTGACGCGTCTCAGCAGATATTTTATCTTTGTAAACCATTAAATCTCCCGTATTAACAAGACATACATTTTTTTCTAATTCGCGAAAATTATATTAGCTTTCATCTTTTCAAAGTGTACCTTTACTGCCTACAGAATAGTAATTTTACTTTGAGGTTCAATAATTGGTATGATTTTTAGGCTAATTGACTTAAATATGGCTTTAAAGTTTAAATCAAATCAAACTTAAGTCTAATGTTAATATTTATGTAAATATCAAGTCAAGCCAAGCATTAAATTACACAAAATGTCCATGTTGACTTGATGACTTGATAAATTCTTAGTTTTACTTTTATGTCCATCGTTTTCTGGAATATTGTTAAGTTTTTAGTTAAAAGTATTAGTACATAGTGAAAAACTACAGCACAGGTCTCAGCCATACTCCATATTCTTTTTTATTTATCTTACCTTGTAGCTTTTGACTAACCATCTTCGTCTTTTAAGTCGAAGCTAATTTTTCGACCAAAAGCTTATGGCTGACACTATATCCTGATTGTAATACCTAGATTAATGATTAAATATTAGATCTTCTAATCAAAATTTGAAATTTTATCCTGAACCAAAAATTATCATTATTTTTTAGAAATATTGAACTGAAATTTTATGAAAATGTGTTCCGAAAAACGAGTCGAGCCTCTTTTAAGAGTTCAATTCAAAATTAACATTTTTAGGACACGACAGCTGACTCACAATTCTCAACCCTCTTGCTCAAGGTGGTGTCGATTGGTCTTTAATACTACACATATAGAATAAATTGCGTCACGGTTGACTTAATATAAAAAAATACCGTGGAAAATAATTTCCCCCAACAAATGTTAATCTTATATGGGGAGTGAATACATTTATTTGTTTTGAAATAATAATAAAAAAAAAAATCCTCGTCAACCCCCCTTTATCGTTTCATTACACATCCTTTCTAATATACTCAACCCGTTTGATATAAAAAGCTTCGCCGAATCAGTGGCTATCAGTGGTTTTTTGGGTTTGATTTTATTTTGTTTTTCTCCAAATGTTTCCCTGGCTACAGTTAGCACATACAGTAAATACAAAAGCAGAGATGTTATGGATATGGAATTTTGGATTGGGATACGGATAAGGGTATAGAAATAATATTATACCATGGTTTCGGATGTAACATAAATATGGATTATACATTAGTAGGTACATTACGAATATTATAATTTTAAGAAATTATAAAAGTATAACAAAAATAGGAATTAATTTGATTATATTTAAGTTTTCATATAAGATACTAATGTTATATAAGTAGGTAATTAATATAGCAACTTTATTTTATGAAACCTTATTTTCTTAAAAATAAAGAACAACAACTCTAGTAACAAAATTATAACAAACTCTCCATTTACGAGATTATTCTACACCGTTATATTGGATTCGGTACAGTTGCCTAATGATAGATTTTTATTTCAGATATCCATAATTTCAGTTATAGCTCTATAACAACCTTTTACGACCCCTTAACTTTAAAATGAATTTTCTTTTAAACTATTTAAGATTTATACAATAAAAATTTTGTAAAAAAATTTTATATAAATTAAATTCTTTATTTAAATATAATTTATTTACATTTTTTTTAAATTATTTAGTTAGTAAAAACAAAATTTAAATTTTAGACACATACTTGACACCCACCAAAAAATATAATTCTACTTGCTTGCTCAATTTTTGAAAAAATCGATTTGTTAGAAGGGAATTTAAAAATATGTAAGCTGGACTATAATGATTCAATATTGATAATTAATACTGTACCGTAAATTTTTATTCATTTAAAAAAAAATACTGACTTTTATTATATACTTAAATAGTATTTGTTATAAATAATTTTTATTAAAAAATAATTAAAAAGATAATAATATTTAAGTTATTTAACTTAACTCCCTCCCCCCGCTTCAAGTTCCCGTCGCGGATTTGAAATATAAAAATATGGTCACCTTATTGTTCACCGCTTTTATTATGCGGCATCTTTATTATTCGGGACCTGGTGCCGAGGCACCGCTCGTAGCAACCACGCTATGGCTTTGATGGTCAATAACTTGATTTAAAAAAACAATAATGTTAATATAAATACCTATTGTTTTGTATTTTTATTTAATTTTGACATTAAATTGAGTTAAAATATGAGCATTTAATTGAGTTTGAATATATTTTTATTTTCACACTTCAAACTGCCTCAACTATCCCGATTTCAAAAACAAAATGTTTCTCTTACTTTCAAGCACTTTTGATGCTTTTGGCACTTTTAAAATATTGTTACGTTTTTAACTATTATTGACGGGTTCCTAGGATTTGTGTTTTAAGACAACATTTTATACTATTACACTTTTCCACTTATTTATTTCAACTTCAACAATGGTTTATTTCCCTATTTAACTTATCACTTATTCACTGATTTCACTTACTCACTGTTTATCACTCACAGTTTATATTTCACTGTGTATCACTGATTCACTACCACTCACTATTTATTTATCACTCACTGTTTTAAAACTGAACTAATTCACTCAGCTGCCAGAGATATTCCAGAACATTCGAACCCCGGATTATTCCATTTCTATCATTTTGGACCTTAATTGTTTTACTGTCTATCATCATCTAGAAGATTTTTGAATTTTCTAGAGCATCTTACGTCTCATGTGTTGACCGCTCCTCCTTTGTTTACCTTTCACTTTTCGGTAAGCAAAGAAAAAAAATAATAAAAATGTGTGTTTCCTATTTTCACAAGTTTACGCCACTAACTCTACTTCGTTAGACCCCGTACAATCTACGATTTACAATTATTATACTACGGAATGCTAAGAAAAATTACTGGGCTCGATTACATAGGCTAATTCGGCGAAACTCTTTTTAAAATTGACTCCTGAAAAAAAAACAGGTAATCAAATTAAAAAAAAAAACGTTTGGAAGTTTCAAATATTTTACTTTATTTTTCTCAATAAATATACTTATATTTATAATATTTTTTTTTTTATATTTTACAATGTCTGTTCGTTCATGATAAGTTTTAACAAGTAGTATAATATATTTTATCAGTGCGATTATTTTGAAATATTTTTCCTTAAAGATTTATTATTTTTTGTCCTCTAGAATAAACAGGGTGCATTTGATATAATTGTGATAAAATTTTCATTTCTACACATTAAGAAATAACAGAACAAATTAAATTTCACTAAGGGTTTTATTTCGGTAAAGAAGAAAAAAACTTATTCACATAAAAATTAAAAAAAAAATTGTATTGTATATATTGCTATATGATTTCGCTTAACAATAAAATGATCGATTATCTAAACTTATCTACAATTATTTATGAGTTTTTTTTTTTTTTTTTGTTAAATGGAAAATGGCACAATATTAGAAAATGCAACGATTTTTGATCTGAACAATATATTTTGTAATACTGATTGAGAATTATTGACGTTATTTCCAAACTGGGACACAAACTATGTATTTATAAGTTCCAGATCCTTATATATTTAAAATTTAAATCACAACTAAACGATTGTAAACACAGCCCCAAATAACACGATTTTTGCCCGTTCATTCCATTTTGTTTTCCTCTATGTACATTGTAATTCTGTTCCTTAAAAAAATACAAGTAAAATAATGAAGAAAAATATATATTTGTATAAATCACAAAATACGGATAAAGTGAACGTATTAATATTTAAGTAAATGGATCTCTTGATCTAGGTCTACGTTTGCTTTAACTCTAACAAAAGGAAGTTCTTTAAAATGTAACTGGAAACTAAGAAAAAAATATCTAATTCGGTCTAAAGCAGGATTATTGGAATATTTACATTTTTTAACAAGCAAGTTTTTCCTGAGTTTTGCTTTAGTCCGCGACAGTTACATTTGAAAAAACTTAAAAAATTAATCTGTCCTGGCTTATTCCGTAAACGTTGTCAAGTGCGACGACAATTGTCACTCCACGACAAATCTCGTTAATTTTTCGTTTTAAACGACAACTACTGATTCATATTATATTAAAGAATACAAAAAACACCAAGGAATATACACCAGAGAACTGTAACAGTAACCTCTAGCCGCATATTTATTTGACTACAAGAACTAAGTTACTGCCAACACAAAAAAAATCTTTGTATTATTTTGGTATTACTGGCGTTTAGAAACATCCCATTTTTCGTGACATTTGTTTTCAGTAATTTCAAAACCTCTTAAGCCAGTTGTTCTCAACTCTTTTTCTTTACTTTTAAGAGTTTCAAAATTTGGTGGCACACTAACAATAAGTTTAAAAAAATACTTATGTAAAAATAAGCTATTATGAAGCCATTTAGTGTGACGTAACGGTTATATTACTTAGATCCTCGTTCCATGTATCAGTGATGTTCAATTGTTCCTAGATTACAGATATTTTCTGTATTTATACATCCGTGATCTAAAGTTTGTTCCAGATGAAAATACAAACGTACACTTTACGGTACAGTTTATGTACAATACAAAAAAAAAACACGCGCAGTAAATAAAAAATTACTATCTTTTATTTTGCGCATGACCAGTAACGTACAATGTATGGTTTTATATTCATTTGCTACAGACCCAAAACCTAACTTTTATAGCAACTTTTAACATAAAAAATAGCTACTACTGAGATAACAGAATATGGAGTGCTTAATATAATCTAATATTAATTAATTCGATCGATTTAAAATAAGCGCCGCCTAAATTATGTTGGTACCATTTTTTACTATGGTAAAATCCTTAAAATATTGTGTTGGCTGTCTGATTCTCTTTAGGACGAATATGAGAAGAGGGTAAAAATTTTTACTGTAGGAGCATGGCATACACGGCATTTGTCGTGAAGCGACACCTTATATAATACGAAGTTGAACTGTCGTCTCACTCGACAAGTGACACGTCTTACGAAATAGAACCGAGCAATTTATATCTTGCAAACAGGCGAAATCCACACAAAATACTTGCCACAATCTTGCCTTTACACATAGTTTCTTTGATTAAAATATACAGCATTTTTATTTTTCTTTCTAACAAGATAAAATATTTTACTAATTTGATAACATCTTCTCATCATTCAACAATTTATATAATAATTAATTCTATTTAATTAATTACCTAATAAAAAAAAAACGAACCAAGAAAATTTCACTAAAATTAGACGGAATAATCTGTTATTTTTATAAATAAGATGGTAAAAAATGTTTTCATATTTACTTATATATAACAAATATAAGAAAAAAATTGTATATATCACGTTAAGAATTCAAAAAAAAAAATATAGCGCATAACAATAAAATGTCAATTATTAATAATAGCGTAGGAATAAAATGAATATTGCACACGTTTTCTTGCTTTCATTCGCTGAAACTTAGATTCTTTTTCGTCATAATTCCAACATATACGAGTTTTTGTTGAGATTGAAAAATCAGATTAAGAGAGCACTAAATGTTTTTTTTTCTTTTTGTTAACTAAAACAGCTCATTAATTTAGAAAAAAAAAATGGGACGATTTTTCTAATTTTGTTTCAATGACATTTGCTTAGTATCTACGAACGTGTCGTATGTCATTCCCCTGTGTCGATCCATTTCGATTCTTCTAGCACACGATCAAAACAATCTTGAAGGAATGTATACTAAAATTGAAAGAAAAAAGATATTAAAAAATAGTTTTTTTTGGAAAGTAATAAAAGGGCATACATATGGAGTAAATATTTTAAGCCATTTAGGATTTTTGTCGGATTGCTGTCGATGATATTGAAGACAAAAGGCCATTGCCTCGTCGTCTGCCTCCCATTGTCGAATGCAATCCCAGTGCAGTTCAACTAATTGGTCTTCGAGACTTCCATCTTCACCACACGCTTGTAACCGAATTCCAGATGTACCTTAAATAAAAAAGAAAAAAATTATTTCCTAATTAAAATTAACTAGAAACAATAAACATATTAAGTTCGTTCCAGATGAGAAAGAAGCCGTAAATGAACGGCAAAAGATAGCCGCACTGTAAAAAAAAAGCTTCCAGATGATCTGTGGCTAATTTCTGTAACGGTTAGTTTTTGTACCACAAACATTAAATGCTACTCTCAATGACCAAAATCGCATAGAAGAAAGTAGAAACATTTTTTAAAAATCAGCTTCTTGAATCCACCTAAAGTCTTTTCTAAATAGACAGTTGCTAAGGACAGTTAATGTTGATGCGACTCAAAATAAATAAACCAACAAAAAAAACATTGTTAAATATCGTTGTGACAGACTTGCGCATTGAGCCATAAAAGTTAATATAAAGATTAAATAAAGATAACATATTTGAGAGTTAAAAAAGTTATCATAAAGATAAATTTGAGAGCTACAAAAGTTATTTTAAACTTAATCTTTTTTACAGTTAATAATGTTTCCAAATTCCATGATTCTAATTCAATAGGGTGTACTCTGTAATTTTTTAGGAGTCTCTAAACGTGTAATGGTTGTTTCTTTTAATTTGATTAATTATGAAAATTTTAATTTTTCACACCTCGACGAGGTGTGATCAACAACTTCAGCTTGATACCTCTATTTGTTTCGCACAAAAATAGTCTTGATAGATTTCCTTTTAGGAGGTACGGAACCTTAAAAAATAGTGCTCACGTCTTAGGGTGCCGTCCCATGCATCGCTCAGTTTCCAGCAATTTTTCGTCACGTGGTACAATTTTGACTAATGTGCTGCCAGGATTTTCAAAATTGTAAATTCATGGCTGCCAACTGAGCGATTGCAAGCTTCAGCAATTGACGATAACGGCGCTAAGGTAGCATTTCTCTTGCTACTCCGGCCACTCCAAACAGCTGATTTAACCTCCATTGATAATATAAATCTTTTATTCTTAATAATAGATTATACGTGACATTTTTATTATCTTCCTCACAAATTGTTTCGCATACGCCACACGTAAATACAACTAAACTAAAATTTCTTAATTTTTAAGAAATAAAAGATTAATATTACCAATGGAGGTTAGATCAGCTGTTTGGAGTGGCAAGATAAATGCTACCTTAGCGCCGTTAGCGTCAATTGCTGAAGCTTAGAATCGCTCAGTTGGCAGCCATGAATTTACAAATTTGAAAATCCTGGCAGCACATTGGTCAAAATTGTACCACGTGACGAAAAATCGCTGGAAATCGAGCGATGCATGGGACCGCACCTTTAGTTGTGTTAAATTTTTCACCCAACCTAGCAAAACTCAATACAAAATAACGTGAAAAATGGAATTTAAAAATTTTAAATTTGAAGTAACTAACATTTTGGTCGCAAATATTTGAAAATAAAATGAAAGAAACACATCACGGGCAGTCATTGGGTGATGGTGGGATAAGCTAAATTTCCCATCTTTCTAGGATTGATAGGAATTGAAAAATTATCAAAATCACCACATAAAATTAATGACTTCATTAGGGTTGATCACCACTTCGAACTTTTTTAACTTTTAATACTAACAACGTTTGTATTAATCACAACAACATCGTGTAAAAAGTTTTTGATAGTCGCAAGTTTTTCACTGAAGCTATTTGAGTTAAAAAAAAAACGGAAAAACTTTTCAATTTACTCTTAGTTGTTTTAATATCCTGCTGAGAGGGTTTGTTTTAGATTTAATTAGATATTAAAAGCCATAAAAATGTTTCTTGTAAATATAATGGAAATATGGACTTATTAAGGATATTATGGTGGTCTTGTCGCCACGCAGTGGATTCAACCCCTTCAATGTAAAAATAAAAATTTTTAGGAAGGGGGATATTTTTCGCTCACTTATTACATAGATTTATTATTATAAAAATAATGAACTAAAACGAGAAGGCTAAAAAAAACGTTTTTAATTTACTTACCGATTGAAACAACCACATGGCCTCCTTTTCTGGAATCACAAGGACAATGCGGAAATACCACCTCACCATACCCGGGAAGTTCTCTAGCCAAGTTTAGATATTCATGCGCTCGCGATGAGTCTTGAAGAGCTTTAAGTTGATAAAGGCGTTCACCGGCTCGAATATGTCCACGATTCACCTCATCGACGGCCTGCCAGAACATGTATGTGGAAGCCTGTGGATCACGCGACAACAACGACAGCTCCCGTTGAATCGAAAACAACCATCTTCGAACGGCCAAACACGTACTTGTCGCCGTACTATAATTCTGTATATATAAATTATGTGGGTATTCAGCTGGTTGCAGTTTCCTATCTAAAATTAAACCAAATAATTAGTAAAAACTTTATTTATTTTCGATTTGTCTTACCGAAATTATATTCTACGATTTCAAATAAATAAAAATATTTTGCAATAAGTTTACTCATGCCAATTTTTTCAATGACGGCCAAGTAGACGTCTTCGGCGTTTGAACTTTTTTTCACTGAAACTGTAACGACTTCTCGATCTGGTAATAATACCTTAAATCAAAAGAAATGTTTAATAAAAACATTTTTAGGTCTCCAGGTATAATATTTACTTTAAGGTCTACAGGAATGGAATTAGTTTGTTCGTCGTGATCGGTCAGGAAATCTTGCATTGCGTCACTTTCAGCAATAACACGTACGGCACATACTCGTTCTAAATATTGCTCGAGGCCACGACGTCGGGTGTCTAACTGTTGTTCGCTCAGCGTAAACGGCCATTTGCCCGGTAATTTGGGAAAATTAAATCCTAAAAAAAGTAATTGTAAGAACAGATAATATCTTAATTAGCCTAGAAAGGTTTGGTTCATGAGTGTTGAAAACTATTCCGATGGATTTTTGAAGTAAAAACTTAGGCTCGTTTTGGAGGCGAATTTTGGATGCGTGAAATTCTATGAATCACGTCGCGATATGCTGCTACTGGCGAATGAGTAGTCAGTATACACAAAACAAAAAAATTGAGTTAGACCCGAAAAAGCAAGCTAATGTACCTAATGTAGCTAATTTCCAACAACGTAAAAAGCCAGCTAAATGCCATGATCATTAATAGTAATTACAGGTAACCCTCCTATAACACGGTTGTCCCTCTTATCGAGGCCTGTGTCCTCCGTAGGACATTGGGGTACGCCCAGTTAGCGGATTTGATGGAACTGGTATCACTAGATGCAAATCAAATCGATTTTGAGGACGTTAGCTCCGATGAAGATTATGTGTGCAGTTAAAAATTTAACATGCGGAAATTATCGACTCATTTTTCTTGAAAGCAGATCTTTCCACGGAAAGAAGTAGAAAATTCAAAAGGAAGCTGCAAAACTGTTTAGCTCCATACCGCGAAATTTACAATGACTTACTTAGAACCAGGAAGCAAAGTTCCATTACAGATTTTTTCAAAAGGGGAAAACATACAAAAATTTTAAATAGAGAAAAAAGTTCTGAAAGTGAAGGTGATATCATTCCACCGAAAAAAACGTTCTCAGTTCATTATACTGAGCAGTGACAACGAATAAATTCATTAAATTATGGTTGCGATTAATTTTTTATTTTTATTTTGTTAACACGGTATCACACAACACGGTATTTTCTAGGAACCAAACTACCGTGTTATAAGAGATTTACCTATATTAATGAATTAGGTTGTTGCCGATGGCACTTAGCTTGCTTTTTCGGGTCTAACTCAATTTTTATTTGGCACTAGCAGCATTTGACATTAGCAGCCGGTCTACTTTGAAATGCTCATATCTCAAACACCATTTTAGCTATGAAGTTTATTTTAGTTTCAAATTATAGGAAATTCACCGGTGAAAAAATACATATTTTAAATCAAAAAAAATTATACTGTGTTTGGGACATAAAAAGGTAAATTTTCACCAAATTTCATGAGAAAAATTTTTATTTTGTAAAAGATAAAAATAAAAATCCAAAAACATGGTTATTGGAATTTTTCACATAAATTTTAAGGTTATGTGAAAAAAGTGTTAACACAAAAGTTGTAGATCTTTGTATAACCTATAACTTTGCTTTTTAACTTTTTTCCATAGGACTTATAGTTTTGTCGAAAATCGAGATAAACCGTTTCTACCCTTAAAAACATCCATTTTTTCCACTTCCCCACCTCAGATCGACCGTAATTTATTTTTCTTTTAATTTTTGTTATATTCTCTTCCTTTACTAATGGGTTTCATCCTACTATAATTTTTTTTCACTTTTTACGATTTTGAAAGACTTTAGCTCTGGTCTATAATGTTATTTCCTGATTAAATAAATTTTTTAAATAAAATTGGCACCGTAAAATTTTTTCATGAAAGCTATATTTTTATAATATTTGCCATAGCCATTATTATTGAAGTCATTCTTAAAAAATAAAAATAAAATACCGAAATAGCTTTTAGCACTTATGCACCGATTCATCCTAGACTTAATGACATTTTGCAAGTTTAGACCTTGAAAAATCGATTAACTTTATTTATCATTACGGTCTCACAAACAATAATTATTATCAACATGCCACAAAGACTGACCTTGGTTTTATTTATACACCATACAAAAGGATAACATACCTACAAATTCTTTTTTTAAGTTTGCATGTAAATTGGCAAATTCCCTATATCTTCTGGAGCACAGATGTCGACCTGCCATATGTATATTAAACGCTACATAACGCTCTCCATTTCGGTCACTGTAATGATAATCAGGAATACTAATAGGTAGTGATCGTTTTTCGCTATAGTCCAGATAGGTGTAGCCTTGCTGCTCCTCAGTCGGTTCCAGCCGTTCTGCTTCCTAGAGAAGTACAAACGTTATACGAAGCCTAACATTAGGTTTAGGCTCAAATACAAACCTGTTGTGTCACAGATATGACAGTAAGAGTCAAAACATCTCCACCCGATTTAATGATATCGACGACCCGTTTATGAGTTGCACCCTCTACATTTTCTCCATTTCTAAAAGAAATGATTGGAAAAATTATTTTAAGCTAAACAAAGTTAAAGGTCTGTTGGAGTTGATTGGATATTTGGACTTATGCAAAAGGTCAAAGGAAAAATTCAATATATATACAACTAGCATCCAGCTTCTACGTACACTTCAAGAATTCGATCGCCCTTACGAACACCAGCCAATTCTGCAGCTCCATTATCCAAGACGGCGCTAACGTGTTGCAAGGGGGCGTACAGTTCTCCATTAATACTACGCAATTGACCCCCTTCACTCACTTGACCGCGAACATTAAAACCAAATCCTGTTTCTGTCTTATTAATTGTCACCACTCTCGGACCACCATAGACATTTGTCATATTCCGCTTGGTGTTTCGACGTTTGTTTTCGTCAGCCTCGACATCGGCCATTTTTCAGTTCTGACAAGTTGATGTTTTCTCTCTATCGCTCCAGATTGTTCCTCGATGTTTCTCGTTATCATCGCCTTGTCGCAAGCGAACGTTTTCTGTTTTTTTCTATTGCGCTAACGCGCCTGTCTTGTTATCATTGTTAAGATTGCGCCTTCACATTTGAAATTAGACTCGAAGGATAAATGAGATAAAAATATACGAAAATGATCTGTTGAAAAAAGATAGGATGTATTTATCCAAGAATCGCACCAATAGTTGAGATGGCAGCAGCTACTAACATTTAAAATCGTTAACTAAGCGCACTAAGCGGCTAAAGCGTCAGTTTCTAGTAACGCTAGTAACAATGTATGTAGCGTATGTAGTAACTAAGTGATTGTTATAAAAGTTTTTCTTTAAAGTTTTCTACCAACAACGACTTAATTTATATTTCATTGATGAGTTTTACTTTGATAAAATCACATTAAATATTGATGAAGCATTAAGATCTAGATTAAAGATTCACTTTATCTTGACAAAACTAATTAAGCTTTTGAAATATAACGCTTTGTGTTCTTACAGTATATACGCAATATGTTTAATTTAAGAGCATCATCATTATAATCCTCAGAAGTTTAGGTTGTACTTGACTAGTAAAATAATGAAAAAATATCTGGTGCGAGGCGTCACACTACTTTCTTTTACTTTCATTAATAAAAATACTCGCTGTTAGTTAAAAGAAATATAAGCACTTTGTAACAATACATATAAACAGAACTATATGCATACAACCTATAGGGCTATATATATACGAATTCTCAACCTTCACCCCAGAACCACCCTTATTCGAATTTTCCCAGGAAATAGTTTCAAATAAAAGTTGTAGCCACTAATGAGTATAAGAACTATAGAAAGTTTAAAGAAAATCGTTGGAACCGTTTTTGAAAAAAATTGAAAAAACTCAAAAACGCCAAGAGTAAAGTAGAGCTTTCGGTTAACCGATTTCAACCAAAAGCTTCGCGGCACAACTAGATATAATATGGAGGCCAGATTCCAAGTTTGGTGAAATTCGGATAAAGCTTTCGATATGATATGGCTGTCACACACAGACACACAGACATTTTTTTAAAAACCACTTTTTTGAACTCAGGGGACCTCAAAACATGTATTTTCGGTGAAAGCTCAAATTCGAAAATTCGACCCGATTACAATACTTCCTTTACTATCTATATAGTAGTAAAAGAAAGTAATTAGTTTTCATACTTAGTACCGTTAGTACTTTAATTCATAAGCAGCATTACAATGTACAAGAAAACGCAGCAAGCTTTGTCTTTAATCATTTTTAGAAAGGTTACAAAAATGCATGGAATTGCAAAAAATTAGATCTAATATAATATCTTTTACTTGATGCAAATGTTTTATAACAAGAGCTTGTAAAAACATGCCAATTACGTTAGACCATTGGTCAGACTTACCGCAAACTAAACCCAGTTCATACACAGCCCATTTATAGCACACGCTTTGTTTAACCCATCCCAATCAAAAGGGCACAGACAGGCTAAGAAATTTATAAGGTACTCCAAAAAGAGAACTCATGACATATTGTCACTAAAGGCTCCTAACAAGCCTCTATACGGGCCATTGTACCCTGAATTACGATATATCGATATATATGAATATCGATGGAAGACTGCAACATCTCGAAAAGACGGACTTGACGTCTAGCGAGATAACAACGGCAGCCCCTAGGCAGGTGCTGGCTTTCTTTAAACGCCTGGAGCTCCCCTAGTAAACACAGAGGGTCACTTCACAATAGACCTCCTTAGTCTCAGTGATAAAAGGAAGGAATATTCTGGGACCCGTAAAACGAAAAAAAAAATATAGGAGCCACAAAATCCACGCTATATCCACACGAAATATGGATATGTAATGTAGAATGAGTTAGATTTACGCTGTTAATTCTAAAAATAAATCTGTATGTCTGGGTGTATGTCGAAAGGGTTCTATTTGTGGTTTTAGAGTTCATATAGTGGTGTTTATAGACATTTAGTTTTCCTTTAAAATTGTTTGGTCTAAACACCGTAATTTAGGAGATACTGAGCAAAAACTTTACAAAAATGTAGTGACCAGCTTAAAAAATCTAAAATTTGAAAAGAAAATAACCCGGTCATCATTTAAGCTACGAAGCTTATTTTAGATTTAAATAATAATAAAATTTTCTGTATAACTAACCACTAAGAAGATATTTTAGTAATTCAAGACAGGATTAAAATTTATGATGATCTTGTGTAACTGGGCAGCGAGGAGTTGCCTAACTACCCAACCTTTTGCACAGCAAGCTCTTTTTTCGACGGATTTCCTGGAGTAAGTCTTGGAAATGAAATTTAAGGAAGCCATTTTTAAGATTACCAAACCATGAACTTCAAACAAATTCGTAATTCTAAAGTCATTTTCAATTTTAAAAACCATTTTCTTGGCTTAGTTATATTTTGATTTTCTTAGCAACGTCTTGTGTCTGCACCAGTCCCCTAGAACTCCATGTTATAAAAATGTGACCATTTTTACTGGATTTGCAGTCACTAGTTGCGATTTAGTTGCTAACGTGTTGAACGAAGAAGACTACAAAGACTGACGAAGACCGAAGAATTTATGGAAGTCGGAGGTTAGAAATAATTTTTTTAAACGCCAAGCAAGTTATTAAAATGAAACTTTTTTAAATGTTTTCATTATTATTGTTATTATATGAGAATAATTATGATAAGTATTTTTATATAATAATTATAATAACTCTAATAAGTTTAAGTGGTAAGGGGCTATTTGAGACGTATGACTCTTATAACAACATTGATTTCCGTAGAAATCGGTCACGTTTTTTTAGCCTTTCTCGTATCTAAGTGACAGGGGGCTGGTCTGGACACATTTTTTGAAGGCTTGTGGTAGTAAAGGTACTGACAGCCATGCTTATTTCGAGCACATGAGCATGCGCACATGAGCCTTTGCTCATTAGTGGCAAGTGCGAACAGCCCCCTGCCACTTAGATACAAGAAAGGCTTAAAAAACGTGACCAATTTCTACGGAAATCGGTGTTGTTATAAGATTCATACGTCTCAAACACCCCCCTACCACTTAAACTTATCAGAGTTATTATAATTATTATATAAAAATACTTATCATAATTATTCTCATATAATAACAATAATAATGAAAACATTTAAAAAGTTTCATTTTAATAACTTGCCTGACGTTTCAAAAAAATTATTTTTAACCTCCGACTTCCATAAATTCTTCGGTCTTCGTCAGTCTTTGTGGTCTTCTTCGTTCAACTCGTTTGCAACTATATTGCAACTAATTTACTGCAAATCCAGTAAAAATAGTCACATTTTTGTAACATGGAGTTGTAGAGGGCTGAGTGCGAACAACCACTGCTAGTAATGAGCATGCTTATTGCATTACATTGAGCTTACATTGAGATTTACAGTGAGCATGCTCAAAAATCAATGGTCGTTTGATTTTTAAGTATGCTACCTGAAGCGCGGGTGAACGGAAACGTGCTCTGTGCGCGTCTGAACACGTTTGTTTAGAAGAATACTAGTATGTACTCGATCTCCGCTTAAAACAAGCATGCTTATTGTGAGCAAATGTGAACAACTGCTAAGCATGCTCATTAATAAGCATGCTTATAAGTAGAGATGCAACGAATATTCGGCTACTATTCAGCTGCATTTTTCAATATTCGGTATTCGGCCGAATATTGTGTACTATTCGGTCGAATACCGAATACTAAATCATAACAAAATAAATGTTTATTTCGAAATTATATATATTTAAATTACAAATTAAAATTGAAAATCAATTACTTAGGAAAACTTGATTATGATGAATCAAAACAATTTTTTCTGCATTTGAGTAAAGTTTCGTCGTGTAGGAACCTGATTTGAGTTTAGAAACCACTACTTATTTAGATTTAGTATCCGATCTAGGCAAATACTTTGTAAAAAAAAATTAATTTCGGTTGCCGTTTAATTTTTCTTTTTTTTTTTTTAATAAAAAATAATGCGTCTAGTGATACGATTTAGTGAAACGTACGAATATTCGGTATTCGGCTAAATCACTATTCGTTGCATCTCTACTTATAAGCATGCTTAAAAATAAGCATGTGTGTCGGTACCTTTAAGAAAAGACAAGACGAATATGTATAGGAGCCACAAAATCCATGCTATATCCACACGAAATATGGATTTGCTCTGAATGAGGTAACTTTACGCTGTTAATGCTAAAAATAAATCATTGTTTCGAAAATTACCCACGCATAGGTTTTCCCTTTTTAACCTATGAAACTCATGCAACACCTTAAAAAATTGAGGAAAATTATAATTGAATAACAGGTTTATTTAAATTGTTGTATGTATCATTTATTTATATCTTCAACTACGTTTAAACAACTAGCATTATTTTTTTCCATATTTTCTATAAAAGAACAAATTTTCAAGACATACAAAAATCTCTTCACTCAGCTTTGCTTTGTATTTAGCTACAGTAAAACCTGGTCGAGCTGACCTTTTTAAGATACCCCTTAAAAATATTTTCTAAACGTTGACTTCACAATTCTTAAATGGTTACAAAAACGAATAGTCAGTCTATCAAATCAGGTTTTACTGTATTTTTTTCAACATTGAATTAAACCAAAATCATTACTATGTATAGGTAAAAAATGGAACTTTTGAAACAATAAAAAAAAACATTCATTAACATTATTATATATAATATATAGGCGGTGAAAATAATTTTTTCT
The DNA here is from genome assembly GCA_958496155.1 of Sisyra nigra. Classification (NCBI taxonomy): domain Eukaryota; kingdom Metazoa; phylum Arthropoda; class Insecta; order Neuroptera; family Sisyridae; genus Sisyra; species Sisyra nigra. Next base: position 32,365,326 of record OY292316.1, on the reverse strand, counting down.
CGTATCGAATGCACTTAAATCTTTTAAATACATCTTTCTATATTATACAATAAAGGAAAAGAAAAACAATTTTTGTCTTTTACTTCTTAATTACGTCTAGTTTAGTCTATTTACAAAAAAAAATATTTATATAAAAAGCCAGTCAATTATAATATGTTTTAAACAAATAACACTTAGGCTTTTTTATTTTCAGTTAACGCAAAATGGATTTGGTCGAGTTTATCATACGGATGAAAAGGATAAAAATTTGAAGTAGTTTAGTGAAAATATGTTCAAATTGGGTTTTAGCGTGGATAATTATTTACATGCCGAAGTAGGAAATTTGGCTATCAAAAAGCAGCTATTTGTTTCTTTTACAATGAATTTAGCATAGCATATTCTCTTTACAAAGCCTAAAACAGCTGGATTTCTAACATTTTAGACATTTTTTTATGGTTCTTATTATAGTATGCAGTGATTGTAAAAAAAAGTTAAGCGATTTACCAAAAAAAAAATTACTCTTGCTTTCGTTTTATTTTCAAAAAATCTATAGGAAATCGATATTCAAACAAACCTCTACGACAACAGAAAAATTACTTTAAAAAAAATTGGTTGCCTGTAAAGTCGGTTTACGGACGATGGTTTTACGCGATAACGTCATAAAGAAACATTGATGAAAAATTGAATACTTTTATGAATTGAATTGAATTATTATCATTGAATTATCATTATTTTGTATAATACAAAGAAGGAGTTAATTGAAAATTAACATTTTTTTCAAAATTAAATCAGACTGAAAATGTTGAAGGAAATTAATTAAACCTTAATAAGTAATTTGTGGAAAAAAACACAAAACACGTTATCTAGGATTCAACAATTATTGAATAAAAAAAATGCTCGCGTGGCGGCGTTCCAGTAGCAGAACTCTATCGTGCCTCTCTATCACTTGTATCGCGTTCTCCCTTGCACGCACAGACTCAAACGGAACGTGACACTTTTTTATACTGGCTGCCGGTGTTCATCAATTTATAAGACGTTATCACGCTAAAAAGAATTTTTACAAATAAGCTTAATATATTTACTATCTATCTAAGTGATGCTTTGTAGTAAGATATTGCATATTATATGAGATATAAGTATACGAAATATATACAACAGAAGAAACAAATTGTCACCATTATGACAGCTAAATGTCCTGTTTTTGCGAATAAATAATTACTACGCTAAAAGCCAACTTCACCAATTCTTCAAGATAAATAAAGTTAAAAATCTCTCTCGAGAAAATCAAAGACAAAAATGAAAAATTAAGTTTATTTTACAGAAAAAATAAAAAAAAATCTCTCATCCGTATAATTTTTCCCTGCAAAAAAAATTAGTAGATGAAATCCGTTTTGCGTTTCAAACATATTAAATAGTGCGTTTTTCTTTAGAATTTAGATTTTCTTAATATTCAATAGTTTCATAATAATAATTAATAATGATAATAATAATAATAATCTACTTTGAACAATAAACAGCATACATTGAAAAACCAAAAAATTCATTCTTCGCTTTTTCTTCATCATCTAAAATTAAAAACAGGAAAATTTTGGTTGTCATTGACAACGATTTTATCAATTTTAATATCAAATCTATGCATTTTCGCGTTATTTCTCTTCTTTTTAATATATACATAGAATACACAATTTTTAATGTTATATTTAAAAATGCCCTTTAAGATCAAATGCATATTTTACGTGTTATTTAAAAAAATATTTGCACTTGAAAATTAAGTAGAAAATCGTTCACTTATTTAAGCGTTCATTATGAGGAGATGAAATTTTTTTAATGTCATTTTAAGCCGTTTTTTAACTAATTAAGTGTCCAACTCTTAGGCCTTAGGAGTTTTCACAATTAATTTTTTCCTAAATTGTCATGGAGATCATTTTTCGTCATTCTTAAAAAGTTGTCTAGTTATAATTAAATTATCACATGTGTAGTAGATTTTACGTTTTATATAGGGTGTTTTTAAAACACTGCACAGTTTTTTTAATATATGACCTCGTAAACTGTCGCTTTTTTATCGCCTGATCCGGTTACAATGTATTTGTCATCGGCGGAAATGTCACAGCTTAGAACGCTCGAAGATTCTTTTGACTAGAAAAAAAAAGATCGATTAGTATAAAGTTAGTTTTAACTGAAAGATTATAATACCTGGAAGATACTAGCGCCATATGGCGTTCGCCATGCGTTTAATAAGTTGTCTTTTCCGGTCGAGACGAACCATTTGCCGCAAGCGGCAAATCGTAAACTCAACACACAGCTTTCATGCAAATGCAGCTGATATTTGTCTGGTTTGGCCGAGTGAAGAACTTCAACATTCGAGTTTTCCATTCCGACCGCGAGCCACTCACCCATCGGACAGTAACCCAGCGAGAAAATTTGCGAGCTAAAATCATGTTGTTGGAGTTGGCGACCTTCCCTCAGGTCCCAGCTACGCACTGTGTTGTCCAAACCACCCGTCCATAACTTAGTACCTTCTGACGAGATATCAATACAAGACGCACCATCCGTATGTCCTTGGAACTGTCGCACCAAAGTCTGATTATGCAAGTCCCAAACAGCGATGTTTCCATCGGAACAACAACTGAAACACACTTTCGAATCGGGACTGATCGCAAGTGCGTAACATGCCGGAGCACTTGATGTTAGCTCGGCTTTGATTCGGGGCGTTGGACTTGCCAGATCCCAAATTGATAAATTACTCGCTTCACCACCAACGATTAATGTACGACCGTCTGGCAAGAGCTTCACTGAACGAATATAGTTGTCCCGTTGTAAACAATCTAATTGTGAGACCGCACTCTTCGAACCCGGCTGACTAATGTCCCAAACTTTCACACACCCTTTACCACCCGTATAGACGTACTTAGTTGGATTGGAAATCGTCACAGCACAAACCACCTCGCCATGACCAAGTGTGTTGATTTGACGTGCATGTCTTGGAATTCCAGGTCCAATCAATGCATCAGGAGGAAAAGGAACCGGTTGCATTTGCCCATCAGCACTCACATGAAACGAATACGCTCTAAAAACGAAAAGATACAATCAGTATTGATATAACTTCTTAATTTTTTGTAACACTGCAAATTTCATAACAATTAATAAACAAAATTTGAAAGTAGCGTTCTCATTGGTTATCTAAGCCGTTCAGAGCACACATCGATTAACTCCGCAATGCAAAAAGTTGAGTAAATTGATAAAATAGACTTCTGAAATACATTGTTTGCTATGGAAAAGCTAAATAGGTAATTGTCATTTAGAGCTGTTATTACTTATTATTAGAAATTTTCTTTTCGGATATAGAAAGTTAAGAGCCAACCAAGTGTTTTCACATGAAAATTTGTAAAAGTTGAAAAAGTGGAGTTAATCAATGTGTGCACTGAACGGGTCATTGATTAAAGTACTGCAAATTGCAGAGGTTCCCAAAATTATTGGTATTAAGGCCCCTTTTCAAAAAAATAACTACTCAGTGCCTTCTTAAACAGTCTAACAATCTGTTAAATCTTATGGACCATCAAATTTGTATGGAAAAGTGTATTTGGGTACTATCACAAGATATAGACTTATGCAGAAGATTCACTTATGAATTTGTTGCGTTCAAGTTTTCGTGTATCCTCAGTGCACATAAAATACAGGCTACAATATAAGTGTATATTTTGTATTTTTGTGATTGTAGTAGTAATGTACTTTGGTTCATTTCTGTATTGTAGCGAAAAAAGTATTCCCAAAAACCATTGAGACAATTGCGCAAAGCTCGCTCACTTAGGTAAGTACTGTAAGTTATATTGTATAATCGTCGATTAACCCTCTATAAAAATACGGGGTCTCAGTGACCATTCGGATTATTTGATCCAAACTTTCCCCTTATAAACTATCAAAACCATGGCAACTGGTGCTGTCTCTAGAAAGTATAGGTTTTAAACACTAAGCACGTGTGATGGGGATATTGTTTAAAGCAGGGGTCGACAACCTTTTGTGGACATTTTAAAAAATAAAAATTATAAGCGGGCCGCATCATTTAATTTGTCGATATGTGACGTTTTGGCGTAGATTGTTTTCCCGTGGAGGATTTCACTCCATTGTACCCGGGTCCTAAGTCTATGCGGGGGTGGTTTTTTTGTATCAACTTTCAGTTTCCCATTTAGTGGTTCAATGGCGCCAAAACGTGATGTTTCGATGTTTTGTTCATTTAATGTTACTAGAATATGGTTTCAACAGTTTTTTAAAAAACAAAATAATATATAATTAAAACAACACAACATAACATTGAATACTAGTAACATCAAATGAACAAATCGTCGAAGCAAGACGTTTTGGCGCTGCCGTTTTGTATCTTGAAAAAAATACAATAATAAAGGCGGGCGTTGAATTGTAATTTGATAATTGTAACGGTTGTAACCATTGTAACTAGTAACGTATTATAAAGTTTTTCTTAATAGTAATATAATATATAATAAAGTAAAATTTAAATTAATTATACATTTTTAAAAACAGCTGAATGAAAATTATAAAAGAAAGTTACTAAAAAATATTTCAAAAAATGGAAAAAATTGAATTAAAATTATGTTTATTAAAATTTTTCGCTAATAATTGCGCAGAAGTATAAAGAAACATTTTCTTGCTTGGCGGGCCGCATGCAATTTTACAACGGGCCGCATGTTGCCGACCCCTGGTTTAAAGCGTAAGTTAAATAGTATAATATGTACAGATTTTTTTTTAAATGAAAAGTATCACTTCATAAGGTCGGATAAATTCTGTTGTTACTTTTTGTAAAAAATTATTTATTGGCAATTTTTTTTTGGATTTTATAATAAATTTCAATAAAATATTGCATAAGTAACTGCAGATATTTAAAAAAATTAAAATGTATTGACATTTTTAAGTCGTTTAGACTTTAGACGGTTGTTACAACTCTTGGAATTTCTAATAATTCTTTCAAGTTACTAGAGTCAGATAAATCCCGGTGCTATCATAACGTTTCTATAAGGATTTGGTATTGTAGAGAATTAAAAGAGATTTTAATGTTTAGTGTAACGGTAGGTAACTTATGTTCTCTTATGTTCTTTGATTTATGTTCTTCAAGTAGTAGCAGAGGAAGGGTAGATAGTTTTAAAAAAAATTATTTGAATGATTGTATGTTAGAAATGAATAAATTGTTAGTTTAAATACTTACGGTTTTCCACCAGGGATTCCTGCAATACCAGGACCCAGTGGTGCTCTCATTTGTGAATGTGGGTCATAGCCGACTTGTAATGGTGGCCGAGGGTAGTTGTTCAATCCAGGTGGTAGATTGTTGTGTAAGGCCGCTCCGTAAGCACCTGCAGCTGCGGCGGCTTGCAACTCATGTGGACCTGCTCCTGAAAACACAACCCCTAAATTATCCTGTTTAAAAGTCAAGAAAAACACAACTTACCGGCTAGATAATGAGGATACTGTCCCAATGGTGGTGGTTTAACGACCGGCTTGAGACCACTAGCTCCGGCGGCAGAGCCGCCCGAACCACCCGACGTCGGCGTCACCGACTTCGAAATTGGCGTGGTCGGTTTTTCTCCGTCAAGTTTTTTCGTCGACGGTGTCGACGCATTACTAGATGTCCCCGATCGCGGACTATGCGGTCCCACATGCTCCTTCTTGGTTGCTAATTTGTCCAAACCATTTTCACGAGGTGACGTCGTTCCATTTGGTGGAGAAACTGGGTCTTCCGAAGCGTCATCGACAACCAAATCTTGGTCGCTCTTCTCTCCATCACTTTGCTGTTTACCAACGAAAAACTATAAATTAAAATTATGATATTGTATGCATGACAAATGTTCACTTACATGACCCATGTCCTTTTCTTCTTTCTTCATTTTTTTATGGTCATTCTCGGATGGACTGCGAGGACGATATTTTTCTCGCTCCGGCGGCGATATAGAATTCCGCTACAAAACATAATGGCGTGTGAAAATCATTGACATAAAACGATAACATTGAAACGATAAAAGCAAAGAGAGAAACACTACTGAGTAGAAGTAGAAACCTATTAGGGGTCATCCATAAATTACGTCAAACGAATTTCAGGATTTTTGACCCCCTCCCCCGTTCTTGTCACAGCTGGTCACACTTGTGAGACCCACCCCTCCTTGGTGTGACGTCACATATTTTACAACTTTACATCTACAAATAATTATTGAATTAAAATAGCAGTTCCAAAATTTGTTTTATTTCAATTTAAATGATTTCCTAATAAAATTAACATCAAATCAAACATTAAAAAAAACGACTAATTATTTATATTAATTATTGATCATACTTAATCATCTTGAAATTCAATTGTCAAATTAAATAAAAACAATATCACCGCTAGGCATGGTGCAGCATTTATCAAAGGGCAATAGTATCGGCGCGTAAAACTACACCGAGAAAAAAAATTCTCTTCAGACAATTAAATCTAAATAGTAAATATTTGATTGGCAATGGGCTATTAAATCATTTTGTTGGCGTAAATGAAATTCAATTGTCAGAAGAGAATTTTTTTCTCAGTGTACCTAGTACAGCGAGTGGTCGACAAAACAATTTGAACCATTTGTTTCTACAGATAGTGTTGCAAATGTTTTTGAGTTTTTCGTTAATAGTTCCAAGTTCGTGTCTTACTTAACACTTAGATTAAAATATATTTTAAAATGTGACGTCACGAAATTTAGGACCCCTCCCACCCCTTGTCACACAATGTCACACTTCGTCGACACTTCCCTCCCCCTTAACGTGTGACGTAATTTATGGATGACCCTTATTGTAAACCGAAGGAGATATTCTTAAGAATCAAAAATGATATCATAGTGCTATTGAACGAGAGTGTATCTGTCACATTAAATTTTAAAGGAGAAAACCGAGGAAAAGAGACATTTTCTCTCTGGAATTTTATGAGCCCACTCCGGCATGTTCCGGGCAATTTCTTGTCTGCTTCTTGAGTCGATGAAGCTTTTATTTCCTCAAGGGACTGTGCTTGTGCATGTGTGTGGCATAGATAATTTTTTTTTCGTCGTCTTCGGTCGCCGCCACCAACAAAATACGACTTGCACTACGTTTCAAGAATCCGTAATTTCTCTTTTCCACCCGAAGCTCACCCGTTCCACTTGATTTTGCGATGTTTTATCTACCCTAAGTTTAATGGGAGCTCCAACGTGATAATTAACTGTAATACGGCCTGTCGTATCCTTAAGGGAAGGTTGTCGGCGTCAATGTCGGTTTATCTAATGAACACGAGAATCCCTTTCGAGGTGAAATAGTTCCTCGTGGCAACAACGTCAATGATATTAGAACACGTCACATAGTTTCAAACGATTTCTTGTTTGTGTGTCGAAGCTTCCACCATCCTTCCGTCACCGGCTTTTGATTCGGTTTCAAGGCATTCCGGTCGAAATTACATTTAGAGAGAAACACATGGACCGTTCATTCGGTGAGGTGAATGCGGTTTTGCCAAGTTCGCTTTACGACTTTGTGTCAAGTCAATCCCATTTCGATAAAGATAAGTGGTCACAACGGGGGTGTTGGTAACAACACCTTTTGACTTTCCAAGAAGAACCTCATCCCTTTATTTGCATGACCAATTCAAAAAGTTCACCGAATAACAATGAGCATCTCGGTTATAATATATAATGATGATAATATAACAAATAGTTATTTTACTGATCTGAAGATTGTGTGTGATACAGATCGAGGTTGGCAGGCGAACATTCGGATAAATAGATTGGAGTGTGGGGGGGTCGTAAACGTATGGCAATGGGGAAAGTTTCCCCAATGTGGTTGCGGTTGTTATATAATAGAGCTACGTGTTGTAACTTAGTGTTCGGGTTGAAGGCTGCTTCACATATAAGGGCGAGATTTTCAAGGGGTTGAAACGAGGACTTTGATCATAGTGGTGGCGAGAAGAACGACAACCGGCTCCTGTTTCTCTCGAGTAGGTAGTTAAGGGATGCGATGTGTGCCGGGAATTACATTACAACAGATCGGATCGCACCCCACTTTCGGCTCGCCCAAGTGTACACATGAACAAGGCGAGAATAGGCAACGACATCTCGTTTCCTTTTCGACCAACCAATTTTCGCGCTTTGCATCCCACTTTTACTTTGTTCCCTTGTCCTCCATTCCGATAGTGCAACTAAAGTTTTTTTGGCATTGTGATTAATAAATATCAAAAGGTTAAAATAAGAAAATAAAAATCTATAACAGTTTTCTACGTTGAATTGTTCGAGACACCTGAGAAAATTTCTTGTAAAACGGTGATCAAGGAAAATTTTGTCCGGAGATAAATCAACTCTGGGAAGTGACGCCACTGAACATTGGCTCGAGTAATTCATGACATATGTTGGGTTAGAAGTCTCTGGGATCAGTTAGAACGTGGCTGTGAACGCTTTTACGGTACGAGCGACGATGGAGAAGGAGAAACCGGCGACGCTTCCTGGGTATGATGGGAATGAAGGGTCGTTTCGTGTTTACACCCCTGACTGGTTTATGTGTGCAATACACAACCCTCAGAACACTTTACAAACGTACGAAGCTTCACTTCGCGTCACTTGGAAGTCTCCATACCCCAACACTATTCAGCCTTTCACATTATCCCCAATCCATCCCCATTTCCATTTACATTCCCGACCATTCCGTATGCCAGATTTAGATAGCACTTCAATCCTTCATCCTCATCCTGCCCATGTTACTACCATTTCTCCTATCGTCGTACATATATTATACAACGCAGAGATAGATACATAAAGATTTGTATCGAAACGATGAATAAAATTCTCTTGGTAAAAAATTTCTCGACAGTGAAATTTAAAATTGAAATAATAAACGTGTTGAAATTACCGAGAATTTGTTTAATACGGTCGTGACGAGATTAATAATAACAATCATGATATGTACACAAACTTTAACCCCCAAGGAGAAACCGGAAACAGAGCTAGTATGAGTCAAGGATAGGGAGCTGAAAGCATAGGCGGAATTATTGTATTATTCGCAACCGACTCGTCCATGCCCCATCGTCCCTTGACATCCCCGACAATCTATATGGTAATAACGAGGGCCGTATGTTTCAACCCCAGCGGGTTAACAATGGATTAGAGAGAGCACGTCTACCTTCAGAACGCATTTTGCCGCTCAACGGCGTGATATATACATACACATAAAAAAAAAAACAAAAAAAATTATTCGTGCTGGTAAAATGGGCAGTGTTTAACGGTAGCTCGGTCGTATGTCGATATAAATTTTTTCCATGTCGGTTTTTCCCCCAATGGCGGGCGCGTGTAAATTGATTACAGGCTGAGAGCGCCGATTTAGTAACCCCCGGTCTGGTCGAGTGGAAATGGACTGTGTAAAGGTTACGTGACGCGGGGTCGAAATGAAAAATTTACATTTGGAAACCTCGACTTCCCCAATGCCAGAGAAAATAATACTGAAGAGTTGGGAATCAGTTAATATATTAGGGTTACTTTTTCTTCATTTGAACGAAACGGCATATGAAAATAGGGATTTTTAAGTGAAATACCCATATTTTTTCTGTCTGCCCCTTTCATATAGAATATTTTATAAGCAATTCATAACCCGAAGATTTTTCAAAAAATTATCGATCATTTGTTCTATTAGTTGTTGTGAGAAACCAGAATTTGGTTTGAACAAAGTTACTTAAGATTAGTTATCCTTAGATTTGTCGATCGATTAAGGATTCATCAAGCCAAGTAACTGAACTGAGTGTAATATTTATTTTGAAATGCAGCAACTTGTAAATTTAATGTTTTACTTGCTTTGATAGTTACATATTAACACTTGATATGAGTTTGGCTTGGTTTTAATGTAACTTTAAGTCAAGTAGCTTGAAAATTAAGCTCAAAAGTGAGTATCTACGACAGTTAAATGGAAATAATCATTATTTGAATGAACATTTTGGAGGAATAAACTGCCTCTTTTATACAATGAAAACGCTCAAATCTCTAATATATATTTGGAAACGCTTTCTTTTTTTTGTATTCAAAACTAGAGGGCTTTCAATGTTTCAAAAATATGTACCTTAAAAGTTTTCAAGTTTTTGAATGACAATGTTCTAATATTTTCGGTTCTTGAATTAATAAGTTAGTGATTCAGAAGCTGGTATTGGTTCTAAGTAAACCATGCAAATATTTACGTTTTACACAATCAAAACCTACGTTTTTTTTTATTCGACTAATTGATGTAAATCTAAACAGCTTACTTGATCAAGTTTGTTCTAGTCTAATTGATTAGTTTAGTTGGTAACTATTTTTCTTGAAATTAATACAAACATTTAAAAATGTTAAACATTTTTCAAATGAAAGTTATTGAAATTGAATTAGTCACCCATAACATTATAATTCAGCAAGAGTTTTTATTTTCCACTAGTATAGGCAATATGCCCACGTTAAATACAATCTTTTATATTTAAAATTGGTGTGTTTAAAAGAAAATCATTTCATCAAATGGTCTGTTCCAGATGAAAATAAAACGGTACAGTTTCGATACACGTTCTTCGCATTATACATTAATGGCAACTTTTTGTATATATTGCGCATCAATTGTACCGTAAATGTACGGTTTCATTTTTATCTGGAGCAGATTTAAAATAAACCATAGTAGTGTTAAAGTCTTAACAAACAAAAAACTCTTATTTTAAAATCATAACCTACTTGATCACTTTTATTTGTATGCTTATTTGGTCAGCTTCAAAACTTATTATTCCAGTATCTAGATATTTTTCTTATACCTACCGTAAAAGCTAAAAATGTTTTGACTTTTTTAATTTTTACATGATAAATTAAAGGTTATCAAGTCAAATAATTACTGGCCATGCTATTAAATAATTGAACTTGATATTATGTTTTTAAAATGAAATAATTAGCGAAATCGCTTGTCTTGACATTTAAATATTAATATTTCACTTAAAGATTTCTAGTTAAATGTACGTCAAGTAGCTTGAAAATCAAGTTAAGTAATTAAATAATCAAGTCAAGCGATGAATCCCTACTCTGGACCCAAAAAAAGGTTTTTAATTTTTATTACTTATTAATAAAATGTTCTGGAAGCCTTTAAACCATCGAAGTAAACTTTCTAATAATGAAGGTTAAACCAATCAAAATCTTTTGTGTTCATTTAAACCAATAGACAACTTAATTTACGTTGTAGTTCATTACTTTAGTTTTAATTATTAATGTAATGAGTACATAACCTTATATTATACTCCTATATTTTACGGTGTAATTTCACTACAACTTATTTATACTATATAATAGGTATAGTAGGTATATAATGAATACACACATCAGTAAACCGCGCTTTTTTGGTAAATTTTTTTTATTCCCAGTTTTCATTAATCTTAAAGCCAATGCATAGTAAATAAAAATGCAAAAAAGCATTCCATTGAAATCTCTTTTATTTATAGAAAAGTTAACGAAAAAAACCCTTTTAAAGCGCTTCACACATTTCCAATTGAACAAAACCTTTTATAAACTGAGGCTGTGACCGAATTAAGTTCACAATGTAAGGATACAGTCACAGTCTAACCAAAGCTTTTTTTCCATTTAATGTATTTTTATGCATAAAACAGTCACTAGGTAGGTATACGTTCATTTAAAGCTGGAAAAATAGAATTTTTAAGTGCAACAACCCTTAATTTAACTTAAATTTTAATCACGTTTTGATAATTAAATAATAGATGTAGGTATATGATATAATATTTGATATTGGGACCGTTAATAAAATAAATGTGTCTCTCGTTTCATTATCATCTCCCCCGATTCAACCACTTGATATTCTAAATCCGTATCAAATCAAAATCAAATAAATAAAAACAGCGAGGGGACAAAATAGCTCATTTAAATGTTTTATAAATATCTATGTATTTTATGTCCCCCCAAACACCTACTAAAATTATGGCTCTTAACCCTTAACCGGAAAACGTTCGTACGTAAACTACATACGTTTTTATTGACACATCAAATTTCACCCCTCTTTAAATGTGACAAAGTGTAGGGATTAAATTTTTTTTAAATCAATTGTATTTTTTCGTATAAATACAATTGTGTTGGGGTGTTCAGTATACATTTATTGACGACAGCGTGATCATCCCCTTTTCAGTTTAATTCATTCGAGCTTTATTAAATCTCGCGTCTATCTCTTAAGAATTTGATGTCTCGTAAAAAAAAAACAAACTACAAAACATGGAGAAATCAAAACAGAAAAAACAACAACCATTGCAGCCCTAAGGGTTGAACATCTAGTTTCGATTCTTTTTTATTGGTACAACATCTATTCAATCGTCTCGACTAAATGATGCACGAGGGGGATTATGTTTTTGGGTTCATTTTTATTTTTATCACCTCGCATTCACGAATGAAAACGAGGGTGTAAATTTTTTCCATTTTTTTTACGAGATTCCATCACCATTGAGGGGTTGAAACGGTTGCCGAAACTCTTAAAATTAGCTCAACGATTGTACTAAAATTTTCTTGAATAACTCGAAGCCTCCCACATTCCATATGTGGTACATTTTTCCCAACTTTCATCGAATAGAATCCATATTTTCAATGATGTAATTGATGCCAATAAAAACTAAAATTTGATTAGTTTAAACGTTCAAACGATCAAAATTTACTTCGATATTAATTTGCATCTACTACTTAAATCTTTAAGAAAATAACAATTTCCCAAAAAAAGGAAATGAACCCAATTTAAATTTTACTTGAATTTTTTTCCATTTTTTCTTTAGTTTTCCATACATTTTCCTTGCAATGGAAAATATTCTCATTGGTGAAAACTCTATTAAGAGAATCTTTCGCTTTTTTCCAATTCATAAATTTTTATTCGCTAATTGTGATATTTACGATCGACTCGTAAAATATTTCAAACAAGTGTGGCGCGAATTCATCCCCTTCGCTCGTTGTTTCTCTTGCCAACAAAAACTTTAAATTAAGAAAAACTCAAACGCGAACTTTCAACATTTTAACGACTCATAATTAATACAAATCTAATTAGTGATATATTCATACACAGGACTTATGCGAGTGAACGTTCTTTGGGGATGAATAGGATGATGTTTTTCAGGGGGTTCACTAAGTGGCGTCGTTGAAAAATAAAGTCGACGACACCATTTAATTGTATTTACATTCGAGTAACATTACATTATGATATTCGACTTATTGACGCTCTCGCACTTGGGACAAAGGGAGGGTTTTTAACTCCTCTCCCCATTTCACGCAACCACTCATTTTATCAACTCCCCTTAGGTTGCTACGTTCTCGTTCCATTAATACCTTCTTAAGTTTATCTACTTTGTTAACTTGAAATTAGGGGTTTTGCTTTAATGTTTCGAGCTTTCACGTTCCGAGTGTTCCACCGAGATGGCGCCACCTCGCTCATACCACAGCTTTGTGTCGTGGTAGTTGTAGTAGTCGTATGGTCGATTGGGGTTGCGATCTCTCGCTCGTTTCGGCAGCTTCATAAATTATACAATTAGAGTTTTCCGAGTTGCAATGCAACCCGTTTCAGTTGAAAATCCCTCATTTAGCCACCCTCCCCCATACCGGGATACACTCTAACTATTGTCATAAGTTCGTTCCTTGTTTTTGTCGGGTTTCGTTTGTGAAGCGCGCATTTCGAGAGGAAAGTTTTAACGAACAATTTCCCGAGATTTGCTTCGATTTTTTCACCTCCCGCCACTTATATAATGATAATAGATAACATTGGCGTAAGTTTCTGAAATTTCTTCGAAAAGTTCTATCCCTTTTAGATTAGAAATTAATTCAGAAAAATATATTTTTAAAGCAAGTTTTAATAACGTCTGAGAAATAGTCTTCTAAAATCAAAATTATTACCTTTCTTATTTTAGTAGAAAAAAAAATAGTTAAAAATTCGACTTTTGCAACGAAAAGAATCTACATACGTATTTTTGACAGTGAATGTACCTCAATTTACACTATGTAATAATCAGTAAAATCAGTTTGTCGATTTGTTTTAAATTTATTTCTGAACAACAATTTAGTGAATGTTAATCAAATTGAAATATTTGCTCTATTTTTTACATTAGTTTAAATAAATTTAATCTATTAGATCAAATAAGGACGATTCTAGGGTGAAGCTTGGGAATTCGTACATACATATAGGCTGTATGCATATAGTTCTGTTTATGTGTATAGTTTTAAAGTGCTTATAGTTCTTTTAACCAACAGCGAGTTTCATAAATGAAAGTAAAAGGAAGTAGTGTGACGCCTCGCAGAAAATATTTTTTACTTTCTTTTACTACTACATAGTAAAGGAACTTTTGTAATTGGGTAAAATTTTCGATTTCGAGTTTTCACCGAAAATAAATGTTTTAAAGTCCCCGAGTTCAAAAAATTTTGGTAAAATTGGAATGAGTTGGGTTTTTCATTTTTTTTTTTCGAAAAAAAAAACTCTAACGATGCCTTTTAAATTTGCTATGGTTATTACACTCATGAAAGCCTACAACTTTTACTTTAAAGTTTTTCCTAGAAAAATTAAAAAAAACGCAGGGGAGAGTTAGTACAAAAAAAACATAACTTATAAAAGAAAGTTCTGCGCGCGTTACAGCAGATATTTTTTCAAATTTGGATTTATTAAATTAAAAATAATAAGCTGATTAATTCAAATTTCATATTGGTTTTTCTTTTCCTAATGCTTAGCAGACTAATTGGAACATCATAGACCACTTTGATGTTAGGTCGGCTTATGGTAAATCAAAACGTCTATGCATGTATATTTAAATATAGATGTGGATGAATTTAATATGTAGAGGGAATATTCAACAAGTGTTGTGTGAATTAACGTTACCTTCTGTTGTAAAGTTTATATATGCATATATATACATAGTATGTGTATCCATTCCATAGCCAACTAGACAGACAGACTGTGTCAGTGTAAACGTATATTATATACGATACATCCACATAGACATCGATGTAGATATGGAATACAAGCTTCGCTGATTCACACGGCGCGGAGAGTAATTACAACACTAATTAGTCCAATTAACACTTGCCAAGTAGTAGAAGCAGTACGCTGTTTCGCCGCTAGAGGCATCCCATTTTCAACCCCTGCACGACCTCCTCGTCTACATACATATCCATATGTATAGACGGATAAATTACTTCACATCTTGAGACACTGACACACACCCCCACACTTAGCTCCATGTATAAATAAATCTCAAAGCCTTTCGTCGAGTTTTAACAACCCCATTTACAACCCTTAAATATTTATATGTTGATAAAAGTAAACGTTTAAAAATGTAAATAATTGGGATCGTATTTTTTGGGGATATTTATTGTTGAGTTTGTTTAGAGGGTGTGGATTTGCCTTGTTGGGTGGCTCAATGGAAATGATGGGGTTTTTCGAGGAATGAAGGATTGGAGATTGGAGACGGTTGAGGAGGAAAAGTACACAAAACAAAGAGCACGGTATATCTATGTGTGTGTGTATGTTTGTGTGTACCAACATCGTCTGCCAGAATGTCAATATTTACTTTGCTTTGCGAGCAATATTATTTCGAACTTGCTATTCTTTATCAAAACATGCACATACGAAATACATACAGAGAAAAGGTAGTTGGTTCTTATATGGCTGTTTGTGTTTATATATACATTTACGTGTACATAGGGAGAAAGAGAGACTTTTATCGTTCCATCCCTCATTTCGACTATGACTTGTCTGATTAGACTAGGAATGATCAATAACACAACCTTTGCCCAACACAAACGGATTCTTTCAACATTTTCCCCCAATTTTTTTTCGGTATCCCTAATTTTTATACGGTAGAACATTAACTTAGAACACTCATTTGGTCAGCCACTTGTCGTTGTTGGTTTCCCAAGGTTTTCATTTCGTTCGGACAATAATCGAAAAATAACTTTGTCGGTCAGAAGGTGGAGGTGTAATGGGGTAAAAAGGCAAACAGCCTCAAGTCGTAAGAAAATAAAGTTACATTGTGTGGAGCTTTTAGATTTATACATTTATTTTTATGCCTCATAATTTTTATACAGGGTGTTCTAAACAGAAACATCAGTATTTTATAAAAAAAAGTGTATTTTATAACCAAAAGTGTCTTTATTAACCATTTTGGTGATTTTTCGATAAGATTTTTTACAAATGTTTTACGTTATAGCATTTAAGCAAAGAAAGTTATAAAATTTAGGTCTTCGGCATTTAAAAGATCACAACATTTTTCTTAAAATTGACGATTTAGTTTAAACGTACCTTTTTATACTTCAACTCTCAGTCATACTGTGAGGTATATAGTTGATCGTGTATATCTGTGTGTCTCTCTGTGGTTTCGTAGCACCCAAAAGTGTGAACTGATTTTTACACATTAAAGATCGGATTTTTTTTTTTGGGAAAAATACATTTTCAAAATTAAAAGGAGTTTGGAGGCGAAGAATACTGACGATTAAAAATTCAAAAATAAGACGGTAAAAAGGCTAACGAAAACAAAAAGGTAATCGAGTTTAATATATTTTCTATCAATTTAATCCCTGCTTAGACCAATTAGTTACTTTGTATCAATAGAGGTTGCATAACACAAGGCATAATGCAGAAAACACGAGCTAACCTGTAACCCGCCCGTGGTGTGTTAATTTATTTTTTATTTTAGTTTGTTTAAGAGATGACTTTATTAAGAGTGTTCTTAGATATGATTCAAAAAAATTTACTCGATCGTTTGAAGATAATTAGTTTTTTTCTAGTTTGATAAATAGATCTGTGTAATAACCACAGATTTCATCAATTCGAAATTTAGTATTCTACCACTTTAATAATTGTATGTAGGGATTCACTTGCCTTGGTTTTTAAGAAACTTCACTTAAATATGAATTAAAATCTCGAGTCAAAGATTAAAATGTAAATGTTAAATCAAGCATGACATTGATTTTGCAAGTTATTTTATTTACGATCCAAAATGTCAAATACAATTAATCTCAAAAATTTTTCAATGAATCTTTAATTATATGGGCTTTTACATTTTTAATTGCATTTTTTATTTGGTTTATTTGATCATAGAATCCACCTAGGGTAAGTAAAATAATGAACCATTGAATATTCGTTTTAAAGTGTGATTTCCCAAATTTTTACAATATTACCAACTTAATTGGCTGAATCAAGAAATTTATCCCATAAGGTTTTGAATACTTTTTGTTGACTAAATATTTCAAATACTAGTAGTGCTTTACTTGTGCTTATTTGGAACACTCTTTATATAAGTAAAAGTAAATAATAAATATATATTTTCTATCGATTCGTCGTTAAATCAACATCTCATTAATTATATAGTTAATTTATGGGGATAATTAAGAGAAATAAAATTACGAACATTTTTCATTTACTTATTAAATCAATATTTTCATCATTAAAAGGGTAGTTATATAGAAAAAATTTATTTTCTTAATAAAAAGGGTAGTATTTTAAGGGTGAAAATAATTTTCAAATTTTTAAAAGATATACAATTGATGACGATTTTAACTAAGCTGCTAAAACTCAAAATAATTTTTCGCAGAAACCGAATTTCTTTTTGAAGCGTTTTCCATTTTAAATACTAAGTATATACTTTAAAAATAGTACCTCGAAGATTATTATATATTATAAATATAATAATTATTACTTGAAGTTATATTGTAACGAAAATTGTTCCATCAAAACTTCAATAAAAGACATTTTTATCAATTCATTATTTAACCGGCAATGGTTTTTGGAACAATCGTATCGAACAATGGAGAACATTCTAGTAATTTAGTTTGCCTATTTAAATCTATACATGGGTGGGTCAGTCTGAATATTTCAGTGAGTTTGAACATAACAATGAACAGTGAAAGTGCGATATTCCAAGCGATTTAGTGCGAAAAGTGATTCTAAGCGATTGAATAGTGATTTGTGGTGACAATTTATAAATCACCGAGTGTAAATAAAATTTTTGGTTATTTAAACGTTAAGTGAATATTTACAAAGAATTAAAAGAGTCCACAACGTGAATCTCAATACAGTTTTCAGAAATCCCGTCACAATATAATCAAATCTTCTTACTAGTAGTGAAAAAAAAAACAATATTACGGTAATGGAAAAAAAAATTTGAAGAAAAAAATCGTTTTCCGATAGTTAATAAATGCCTTAAACGACAATAAAAATTTATCCAGATATCACGAGACGGATAATTCGATTTCGTTTATTTTATCGGCCGTTAAATTAATAATTGAAACGAGCGACGCGCGAATGCATCGAGAGGAAAATTTTATTTAACTTTAACACCTGTCACAATAATTTTATATTTCCATTAAGGCTGACAATTATTGCCGGTGACTTATGAGGGTCAACCCTCTTGCTTTTCCAAACGACTATTTCCCTCTCGCCTACCCCCTGCCCCCTCACTGCTGTCACCTTTAGCTTCCATTCGAAATCATTTCAAATTTAACGCCAATCAATTACGGCGTCATATAAATTGATGGCGTCGCTGCAGAAGAAAATCTGTGAAGAAAAATCTCACTTGTCGAGAGTTCAATGTTTGTATATATTAACAACACAAAAAATATGAGTTAGGGGTTGTGAGTGAACATCGAGGGGTGCGAATTAAAATCCAATTAATTTAAGAGATCTCGTGTTGTGTTCAAGTTTTAAGTCACCCTCGATGTCTGTATATATGCAGTTTAAATGGTGACGTATGAGAAAATCATTTATGTACACTTAAACGGGGGTGTTAAATTTTTTTAATAATATTTTTACTAAGGGTTGCTTTTTTATGTCTTTTCCTAATTAACATTGATGTTTCTGGGGTCTCATTAACGTAATTAAGAGCAATGACGTGAAAAGCTAACCAACCAATCAGATTGTAAAATTAAACGATGAGGCAATCAACTAACCTATTTAGGTTAGTTGAGCTCCAAAATTAGGATCCATTTTAAACTAACCAATCAGCGAATTAGAAACGTTATTTTCTTAAAAAACGTGAGTTTTTTTCAAATATTTACTTGAGATGTAAATGGAAAGAAAACAATCGACTTTAAATGAGATGAGGCGCGGGATGAATCCAGAGAAAACAAAGCGTGAATTTACTTAATGTAAATAAATTCATTTGACGTATAATTAACGAACAAAGGCCGACAAAAGAAGCAAAACACGATCTTTTCTCGAGCACGAAGAAAAATTCCCTATCATAAATTTCGACCAGCCAAGCATCGTTACACTGGAGCAAAAAAGGGATGTGAAAAACGAAAAGCTCTCTCGTCGTTACGTCTTCTCTCCGAATATCGAAACGAGAAAAACGAAACGAGCACGCGTCTGTTTTTCTCGTGTTTCTATTTAATTCATACAGCCAAAAAAAAAAAAAGAAAAACTAAAATGAAAAAAAAAACAAAGAGGGAAAAAATTAGTTGAACAAAGACGAGAAAAGTTAAGCGCTTCATTTGAATAATGAAATGTGTAAGGCCAGAACGCCAGCCACATAACCTCTTGTTAAATTTATTTTTATATCAAGTGGAAAATGAGAGAAGAACGAGAAGCAAAAAAAAAAATCCTCGAGTTTTATCTTAGTTTTTCTTTTTTTAATTATAAAAGGGTTGGGGTTTGTAAAAGTTTTTTTTTTCCAATTGCTGTTAATTGGCGGAATTCAAAATAAATGAATTTTCTTTTCAGTCTTCATATTTTGTCTTGGCACTTTTCACCACATGATATACCGAGTTTGGAGGGAGGAAAAGTCTTGGGGGAAATGGGACGACAATTTTCGTCTTCGCCACTACCACCCACCAATCAAAATGCACGGATCAGTTGATGACTCACTTACGGAACGAGTTCTCTAATTAATTGTGCGAAGCGGCACAGCGTTTGGTTTAATTACATTTCTCCTTAAAGGTCGATATCACCCCCTCCCCTATCACCCAATGAACCTAACCTTACAACCCATCAAACTGATGCGACGTTAGCGACCATTCAAGGAAAAACGGTCGTCAATCGTGGCAAATAAATGAATAAGCCCGCCGATGAGAAGGTAGGAGATTGAATTTCACGAAACCGTGAAGCTCTTGAGGCTTGTTTTGTATAATGCGAGAGATTTCGAACCATCGACGAGAGAACGATGACGACGACGACGACATCCCCAATATCACCCCAACTTCAATACACGTGGATATTAGTCGTCAATTGAGGCGTTAACTAAAGGTTAAATTCCCTCATCAAATATCATATCCCATCGAACCCTCTTTTAAAAAAATCAATATCACACAAGGACTAAAAAAAATTTACGCAACCACTATAATCACACAAGTGAAGTTTTGACAGATTCATAACAAGATATTTGATAGTGCTATGTCTTACATCAGCACCCTCTGTCATGTTAAAGGGATGTACTTTTTTCATCCACTTTTATAAAACAAAAAAATTATACTCCTACGTACAGGAGGTACAACCCTTTTCCATATGGCCAGATAATGCAATCAAATCGTTGAGGTGGCGAAAAAAAAGGTTGAATTTTATCCCCTGCAAGTCAAGCATGACAAGCGACAAGGGGTTGTTTGCCCCTTTTAATCAAATATTTTAAAAAAATTTCTCTATGTCCAATAATTTATTTGATAAAAACTGTTGTCTATTTGACTGATCTATCTGATACATATGATACTGATATGATCAGATTAGTAAATCAAAGCCCGCACTTACTAATGGAAAGTCTGGAAAGAATTTGTATCCCAAATGTACAGTTTTGTTTTCATCTAGAACAGACTTTACATTATTAAGTAAGGCCTTTGATTTTCTAATTTGTTCAGATATTTTTATCAGTCAGTTTAAATAGATCAGTCAAGTAGATGTCTGATTTATCAAATTTATAAGGTAGGTAATATAAAGAATTGTTATGCTTTTGTTAAGTTAGAGACAAAAGCATAAAATATTTTTGCAAAAATTTCAGTTTTTTACCAACCCTTATAAATGGAAATTATCTGTTGAAATTTTTGAACAAGATTTTCTCTCTTCGAGTTATTGAAAATGTAATTACTGATGCTACAGTTACGCGTTGATACTCGTAACTGCAATTATTTAAAAAAAAGGTTTAAAATACATTTCCAAAGCGTTTTTAGCCATTACGACGATTATGGGATTTTGTATGTCTCTCCAACAAGATCTAGAACTGTTAAAATGTAACCAAAAATAGTGAAAAAGTGAATAGGAACAGATATGAACCCTTTATAACCTAACTTTGGTGAAAATCTGCGCTGGTAAAGAAACAGTGGATCAAAATTTCTTAAAATATTATACGATTAGTTTTTGACATTTATTACATCATTCTCAGGGTCGCTTTTCTCGGCTTGATCTCTTTTAGATTGCTATATACCAGTGGATTTTAATCTATGGTTTTCCGACTTCTGGAGGTCCCCAAAGTTTTCGTACGGGATCCGCGGGGGAACTTATTGTCAGAATATAGGGTCAAGTGGGGTATATATGAGACAAGATCCTAATCTTTTGATTTTTTATTTAAATCGTGCATTTGTCTCCATAATAAGGGTTTATCAATATTATACTTCTTTTCGGCCTCTCTTAGGGACAACTTTCCGCTTTTTAAATTTTCCAGAGCTTCTTGTAACTTGAATTCGTCGTAAGTTTTTGGTTTAGGTACATATTTACGAGGCATGTTTAATTTTACTGTCTTATTTTTAACCTACACACTGTTTCATATTTTCCCCCCAAAAAAATATGCTAACCAGAGACTGAAGACATAAGGTTTAGGCACAAGATCAACTCCCACCACATGCAAGGAATGGGGAAAAGAGCACGGGTGGCGTAACTTTGAGCGCTACAACGAAAAGTTAATTTATCTGGTAGAAAAGATTTCGCGCCAAAATGCATAGTAATGTATAAAATATTACGTAAAGATTATTATGAATGAATAACGAAGCAATTTAAATTTATTTGCTAATTTTGTTTCTAACGAAGTTGATTTTTTAATAAGATACGGTTTTATTTGAAGTTGATTTCAAAGAAATATAATGCTGTCTTATTTTTACCCGAAATTTTGGGTATCTCATTTTTACCAGACCGGACCCTACTTAACGTATTTATTGTACCTCTTTTTTTGAAATTCAAAATTGAAAATCAAGCTGCCAACATTATACAATTTCCTGCTATAGTAACAACAAGCACTAACATAATTTCAGTGATGCTGATTGGTTCTTATTTGATACGTCTTAAATCCAGGAGACGAGAGAATAATGAAATAAATTATGTATCTTTTAGTTTCTTTTTGTTATCAACCCCTATTGCTCTCTATATCAAATAAGAGGAGCATTAAACATGTCAGATTTCTGTTCCAATCTTTGTGATTCTATTCTTAAGAATTATAACAATATTCTGTAAATAGAACTTTTCTTTACGTAGTTTTACCTTTAAAGGATCTGCAAAATATCTTAGAAGTTTTTGAGAGTCCGTTATGGTAAAACAAATAGAAACCACTGTTATTTATGTATATTCGCGTAGCCAAAACGTGTAAATTTGAGATTCATCGACTCATCTTCCAAAGAAGGAAATAAACATCTCACCGCTTTAATTCCAAACCACATCAAATAAAACGCGTACTTCCAAGAAATCGCTTTATTTGATGTGTTAAGAAGAATAAAATAAAATTGATATTGAGATGCATTTCTTATATTAAAAAGATTTTTAGGGGTCGAAGCAAAGTATTTTATAGAGATAAATCTTTTGACGCCTACCTATTTTTATTGGTTCCTCTTCTGGTCCTTCCGAATGAAAAATCTAATGATAAATTGGCGACCAAGTTGAGACAACTTAATTCAAAACCATAATTCTTAATAAAAATAGATTCGAAAGCAAATCGTCGCAAATTGAGGGGTCGCCTTTAGAACGAGGGTCTGATTTTCCTAATCGAAACTACATTTCGTCTAAGTGCAGCACAGCTCTCGACCATTGTTTTTTTTCGCTTTTATTCAGTTTGAATTCAACGAAATTATGAGTTTTCGTTTGTGTCCAAATTGGGGGGTGGTTCAAGTGATTTATAATATTAACCCCCCTGTGCTGCTTGTTAACAGTTTGGAGGGTTGTTGAGATTGTCGGGAGATTGTTGGACGCGTTACGCTTCGTTGGTTCATGTTTCGACGAGGAGAATCGGGAAATGTATTAGGCACGAGGGTGGAAAAGACGTTTGGGTGGTTGATTTAAGTGTTTTTTTGCCTTGTCGTATTCTCGAAGGGGTGGACATTGCATTGCAAAACTTTACATCGAATAATTTTCTCGTTTCATGCGTAATTGAAATTTGTATGCATCAAAGTTTGATTTTGTTAAAAAGTTTTAACCCTCGGTATTGCAATTTCAATTTTTTTAGTTATGCTATGATCTTTTCTCCGCCATATTTTCTCACTTGGGTGAACGAAATTGTCAAGAAGATATTTACATATTACAAGGAAGAAATAAATATATTTATGGGTGGTATGGGGTGAAGAACAAATACGAAAAAATGTTATTACATACAAGGAAAGAAAAAAAAAACGGGAAATTTTTTCCAATAGCTTTTCTCTCTTTTATCTCATATATAACATGTTATATACTCACGTGTCGTTCTTCAGCTGAATTAAGACCTGTTTTTTGTGTCGTCATAGAAACCAAGAATATCCAGAAACAAGGGAAGATGAGAAAAAATCCATTGGAACGATACATGAAACAAGAAAGAAAAATATAAATATATTAAATTTTGTTTGAAACTGAGATTTCGAGAATAATTTTCGAAAGTGATCTTTTTGAGATAATTGCATTCTGAACACTATCAATTAAAATATCAATGCAAGAAACTCCACAGCTATTAGTTGATTAAATCATCCAATTGAATTTCTTATAACAAGTCGTTTAAAAAATCAAAATTTCATCTCGGCACCATATCGAATATCTACCCACTTAACAAATGGGTGATGCGTTACAAAGCACCCCTTGTGTAATTGAGGGTGGTTTTGTCTGCTCTACAATTAGAACAGGGACACAAAGACATTCTCACTTACACAAACACCCGACGAAAACGCGAGTAAAAGGGAATGGAGAAGAAGAACCGACAAGGGGATGTATGTAGTCGTGGGTTATGGCGTGAACCCGGCACTCATTTGTAATGAGCTGTCGTCGAGAGTCGGTTCCCCAGAGAGTCGGCCACACGACGGAACGACGGGAGTGGAGCACGGAACGTCGAACCGAATGGAAAACGGAAAGTGGAGCGTAAGGGTAAAACATTGGGATGAATGACGCTGTATGTGGTGTTAGAGACGACGACTGATAGCACCTCCAACCCAAGCATTTCTTCGAACAATTAACTGATGAAATTTAATTTCACTCAAAATAGTTGAATTTTTTTGAGGATCAACTTGGAAAAGATTCACAGCAATAATACAAATCGAAACTGATAAGATTCTGTTTATTTCTTCCAAAACTTTTATTGTATCCATTTAATTGATGATAGTATCTACTTCTGACATAATCAGTTTGGTTCTCTTACGAACATTTCATTAAAGAACCAACTCACTACTTTATTGAAGTTAATTTGAGAGTGAAGAACTACTTTTATCCAAACGGTAGGAACTGACCTTCCAAAGCTTTCAATAAATTGTAAGTAGTTAGATTCCAAGTTACCGTCTAAGTAAAAAATCTGTTAAGAAGATAGGCAACTAGCATCATTCTTGTATACTACCAAAAAATCGAAATCGTATGCAGCTTAATGCCTTATACTGGATACCCAAAATATTTCATATGTTTTTAGCTAAACGTTCTCAAAATAACTCAAAATTATTGATGAAGGATATCGTGAGAAGGTGAGAATGTGGTGCAGAACCAAATAAGGTCTATAAGTATTCAGACGATTTCGAGCGATCGTATATACATTTCATGATAATTCTTCTGGAACGCAGTCGAGTGTGGAGAAAGAAATTCAAGAGAAGGTCGCGATGAAGTCGACTGTGGAGCGAATCACACGTACTCCCCCGTTTTTGGGATGGAATCGCAGGAATGGTGCGACCAAGCAGGCCTACTACGAAGATAGAAAAAGGGGAGAATTGCTCTGTCTATTCACTACTATCGCGTTGGCATGACAACCGCAAGATGAGATCTCGCCCCCATACCATCCGATTTACTGCTCCATCTAAATTCAAACATATATTTTTCATTTTGCCTCTGAAACTTACACCATATGCTTTTCCTATTTTCCATCCCTCGTATATGTATTATACGAACACAGGCACACGTGACTCGTTGGATACCGCTTTCACTGGTGTGATTTTCTTGATTTTTCCGAATGGAATTCAACAACCCCTTTTCCGTTTCCTATCATGTGTGAATAAAAGCGAATGGCGGGTGTGAAGAATGACGTAATTATTTGTCGTCAACTTTTCCTTTTTTTTTGCTCTCCCTATTTTCATTGTTGTTCTCTATCTTTCACTCAAGCAGATGGAGGTGAAATGAGAAATAAAGATGAGAAATGGAAACACCGACGAGATTGTCACATTCACTTAGAGAAACCATAAAAAATTTATGTAACACTAAACTAGAAGTAGAAAATATCTCATGATATATAGGTAAAAGGTTCCCACCTAGATGTACAATACTACATACATTTTTAGATGGGCTATTTGTATAATTGATTTAGAAACTGTAACTATAGTAACTTTGCCATGGAGACTCTTACTTTTTATAATCTTTAGGGTGATGCCAAGATTAATCACCATGGTTACCTCTCCTTATAAAATATTTTGCTGGTTTCGAAGAAGTTCTGCCCTTTGTGATTTTTTGCTTAAAAATTGCAAAGGAGAATCCTCGTTATGACAAATACTGACCAATTCATCACCCTATTTTTTTAAGGGTATCCCTCATAAAAAATCGAAGCCATTGACAACTTGATATATCAACCAATTTCCACTAGTTTTTTTCTTTTTTTATCTCCGAACCCATATAATCCCACTCATTTCCCGAGAATGTGGCGTCACCGAGGCAAACACATGTTTCCTGCATTTCATCCCCGTATTTATCGTAGATTTGCGCCTCGACGTTGAGGATTTAATATAGCGCCGTTTTTCTTGAAGTTTCACGTTTTTCTTCTCCTTTTGTTGCCCTCAACACAATGACTTTTTTCCTGCGTTCCAAGCAGATAGATGAACTATCGTTCGACGAGACATTCCCGCTTTTATATACACATATATTGTTGAATTGAAGGGTGCTTCAAATGGGTTCACCCTTGAATCTTGCCGTTGGGATAATAGAAGTGGTTTGAAGCTCTCTCATCCCTCATTACCGTCATCCATGATTTCTGTTGGGAAACTATTAAAGCCACGGGTGTGACATCATGCGGGTGAGATAACAGAAGGTGGAATTTTTACCCTTGGTATAATATCATCCCTTATTTCATATATTGAAGTCGTGATGAAATTTTCTTTTCTTACTTGTAAACTCGGCTTATTGAAACGATCGAAGAATAATTTTTTTTAAATTAAATAACATTTGAAAAACTCATCCTCTTGACTAAAGGGGTGCGATAGTTAACCGTATAGCCTATAAATGTCGACAAACACCAGGCACAAGCGTGTTTAACAACGGGACATTTGTAAATTAGTTCGGATGGAGGGATGAAGGCACCCCCAGGGTAAGCGAGTTATCGCGACTGGGGACAATAACGTAATAACCCCCACATCCAGAGAGAGAAACAGGGGTCACATTGAGCCAAAGGGGTTGTAAATGTGATGTATATGAGGAAAATTACGATCTCAAAGCCGAAAATGGGAAAAGTTGAGAGGGAGGTGATTACGAGATTGGAATTCCATTTATGTTTGTACTAATTCAATAACAGTAACACCTATTGGGGTGGACTGGAATGAACGAGCCGTGTTTTCAATGGGGTGAAAACTACTACTTAAATTTACACCCGGAAAAATTCATCACTGATAAAAGGATGTCTTTTCACGTCAATATAATAATAAAAAAAAAATGTTCAACTTATGTTATACCATTTGAACTATTTGAACTACTAAAATATTTCGTCGAATCTTCGAATTTTTCAATGTGGAATAGAAAAACTATTTCCAAGTTGAAGTGGAAATTTTTTAGATTTAAAGTGAAAGGGAATAAATTATGATATTAAAACTTGGTTGTAATAAAAATCTTTTCCGTTAAGCCCTGATGAATAAAACATGCATGCGGAAACGCAAAGGAAAATGTGGGTTGAACCAAATTCAACCCCGAAGATTAAGCCATAATATCGTTCATTCTCATTCCACCGATGAAAAACTATAGTTAACATATTATTTTTATTATAACAATTTTAAGGTGATATGTTCGGTCGTTAAATTTGTAATAAATAAAATATTTGACGAACAAGGGGTTGGGTGAGAGCTTAGGTGTCAGGGTGCGAAGGAAATATAAAGTTAAATTATTCCGAAAGTAATTGTAATTAATGCAAAATGGTCGCTGTTGTGAGTACGCGGCGAGGACCACTCTTTGTTATTGTTGTGATCTCGCAAGGATTGTTTGCGAAGCTGGAGGCAGGGGTACATTTTACCCCAATGCATAGCTACATACACACAGCAACCGAGCTTAAAACTGAACCTTAGTTAAAATTATTCCGTGAATGACACGGAAGAAAGACAAGGAAGTCGTTGTGTTGAGAGGCGACACAACACAAACGTTTGCAACTGGAACGAAACGACTCGCCGGAATCTACCGGCATGGGGAATGGTGCCGATGGGGTTTGGTCGTTATAAGCTCCAACTCTGCTAAACAGGCGCGCCTCCAACAGGAATACAAACTCCTTAGGGAGTCTAGACACGTTTGTATAGCACGGCTCACGTCTCAATGACTCAACTATACTTCTCTCTCGACGATGCCCTCCATAACCCATACCCCACACCTGGAAACCCTCAAGTTTATATGTCGGAAGAAAAGGGAGCTTCGTGGTGAGCATCGTCATCGCAATTCCTCTCGTTTCGTTTCTTTCCTCGCTCGCAAAACGGAAGAGAGAATTTATTTTTACAAAATAGAAAAGTTGAGAAGAAATCATTACTTTTTGCTTGTTTTAACGAATAATTTCACCATCTTCTTCTTTAGGTATACCAATGGATAACATCATTTGTTTCAGATTTAACATATGAAAACTCACAGAACTATTTTAAATTGATACTAATGGAATAGTAACACTTACCGCTGTTTGATTTGACATCGTCGTTCCGATGAAGGTCTGGTTTTGCACCTAACATCGACAAAGGATGCTGTCCCGGTGCACCCAACGCACCCGAAAGACCTAGAAGACTCGCAGCGCTATTTGGTGGACCTCCGGCTAGTCCTGGATGTGGCATCATTGGGATAGCAGGAGGCGCGGCGTGGGCCGGTAACTGTTGTGCGTGCATCTGTTGCAACAATCGCGGCAAATCCGGCCTTTGTTGCTAGAAAAAAAGGAAAAAAAATAAATTCCAAGAATCTAAAAGGTATGAGGAATATAACAAGCTGATTATCTTCAAGTTATTTTTGCTTATGCAAGATCACGGCGAGAAACCACCCATGTCGTTCACAGAGGCCAAAAAAGAAAAGGAAAAACCTCAAGGATCATCTTGAACATGCAAAGCCGCCAACGTAGGATCGAGTATTTTGCAACGGGAGACGATGACGATGTTTGCATTGCAATGGGATGGATGGAGATGAGGCTGAGGATGGCGGTGGGAATGTAACGTTTCTGAGAGATTTTCTTGAGATTCTGTCGTCATCTTTGCCTACTTGATGTTACATTATTATGTGTCGCACCGAAACACAGAACTGAAAATTTCTTATTAATCATAATTTCTTATTAACAACTAAAATTAGACTCTATCACGGCTAATACAAGATTATGGAATTTTATTAATAGCAATTAGTTAATTTTCATTTGCTTATAACTTATTTGGTTTAAATGGTTGTCTTTTGATTGAGGTTTTAATTTTCAACACAGTAAATTTAGTGACCCTAAAAATAATATGTTTGTGGAGTGTATCCAGTAGATTTTGCAATGAGTTTTTTTATGAGTGTAAATTTTGAGTTCAGTGGATTGGAATTTATGTGACGACTGAGAGTATTATCGTTCCAGTCGGCTTCCCGAAAGCTCCCGGATGAATCTGTAAAATATCCTGCTGAGCAAACTCCCCGACAAACACACATTTACATTGATAGAGTCTCCCTCACACGTACATACCCGTACATGCATGTAAATATAACCTAAATCCAGAATCTTTCTACAACTTTCTCAACAAGCGATGCTATTCATTCTAGCCTCTCCTTTCCATTCCATATACTGGTTGAGGATGATAGGGTAGAACGGGAGTAAATCACACCCAATCTCCTTCGCCATTGAATGTCGATCTTATCTCAGGTTATTCCCGTTTCGTGTAAAACACCCTCAGACAGTCAATATAAAATAAATACATACACAGAGAATCCAATCGACAGACAAACCACGAATACCCGTACAAGAGGTAAAACAGAGACCCACTTATCGGGTTACCATTGATGAAACTTTTGTCGGTCTTTTTTTAACTTCTAAATAAACTCATTTCATTACACAACTACGGCTTTAAAAGGGTTCCACACGTTATTAATGTAGTCTCTTAAAAAGAAAAGCTGAATATAATTTAGAGGAATCCTATCAATATTTTTTAATTTGTTTTTAAAAAAAAATTTGGAACTTAAAACCGGGGAAGTGTAAAGTCGAGTGGGAAAGTGGAGATAGTAGAAGATAAAACTGAGCGTACAGGAATGAAGGGTGAATGTGGTTTCCAGTCGAGTGAATTTATAAAGAATAAAACCACAGATGTGGCATGAGATTCGGAGGATGAGCGGTGCGGATGAAAGCCGGGAAAACGAAGGAATCGACTCGAAGATACCGAGGAATTATTTTATGGAGGATGGAGAAGAATCTTGAATGTACACGTCGAAGTTTCGGGAAATGAAACTGGAAAAAAGGACGAGTTTAGGCGTCGGTACTTATGAATTCACCAGCCCATATATCAGACAAGTGCAGTCGCATGCATTCAAATGCATTTTGCACTTGACACGAGGCATAATAGACGGCGGGTGTGCAATATACCGATTTTTTTGCTTTTCTCAAGTGCGAAAAAACGAGGGTAATACATTTCTATAATAATTCTCTCGATTTTTTTTAAAGGGGTTGGGAAGGTTTTTTTCCGCTTCTCTCTAAATGGAAATCGTTTTATGCAAACGAGACGTGTACAGAAGTGGTTTAGTTGTGTGTGTGTATGTGTAATTCACGTGTGCATTAAACCAAACGGGAGTTGGAGAATGGGAATGGAAATGGAAAACCGAGGACAAATAGGGAGTTGGGTAGGGTGGCCAATGTCTATAGTGGTTTTTTTATAAACTCGCGAAAGCGTGGAGAGCATTGCATGAATAACAAAAGCTCAGTCATAGTATGGTTCTCCTCATTCAAGTATATCATCATAATCAGGAGCAGCAGTAGTAGTAGCATCTTTTTCAAACGTCATATATGCTACCCCATAGTGGAAATTGGAGATGAGAAAGTGGGAACTAGAATGGAGGAAAGAATGAGTCGCGGCTCAGAAAGCACTCAGGATGGTGCCGTGTCGAGTACGTTTTGCATAACAAACATTATCGTATATTTAATTTCACGGTGTAATTGCGGTGTGTTTTCGCTCTGCGTTCGACAAAGAGATGCGAGATGTCAGCACAATGTGTCACAGAAAAATAAATTTTGAGTGTAACGTTCTAAGTAAAACTTTTTCATCTGTAACAAAACCTACTTAACACACCAGAAATTTCTTACCAAGCAAACAAAATAAATGTCTTTGAAAATGGTTACCATTTATATGTATCGCGATAACTTCAATGACTATAAACCGAGTATAATGATTCCTCTTTTTTTGGATAGGCAGTACTAAGAGAATGGCCACAGTATTATTTAAAGAACAATAACTACCCTTAAATATTTAAAAATAGGGGATTAAATAATTTTTTTTAATTTAGATGATGTTTCCTATTAAACTAGCCGTCGAAGTTGATCTTATCCTGATTTGTAGAGAAAATGTTACCTCTAAGAATATAAAACATTAAAGACTTAATTTTCTTTGCCTTAATTGACTGACTCCAAATATTTACTATTTTTGATATAATTGTTTTTTTTATTTCAAAAGCTTAAAAAATTTGCATGTATCGACACTAAAAAAAAAGTTAATTTGATGAATCATTAAAGCACGTTAGACTAACAATGAGAAAATTCGTGAAAATTCTTCTTTTTCTATGAATATTTCTTTCATATAGCCAAGAGAAAAGAAAAACACGAATAATTTCATTACAAATTGAAAATGTGCCAACAGACAAACAAATTTCCGATATGACGCTGAATAGTTTACAATTTTCAACCAACTGTCAACAGTTTGCGCGTTTCGTTTCGTTTCAATTCGATTCGATTCCATACATATACACTTTATAACTTTTCCATATTTCCAAACGGGAGCATTATTCATATTTCTCTCACTCAACGAGAAAAGACGCGATGAAGAAAAAAAAACCATACCATCATACCACCAATTCCGTCTTTTCCATTTGCTCCCTGGAAAAACGCTTTCATTCACTTCACCCCCATGCATATTCGTCGCACCCAACCACCCCCGTTTTTCCCGTTCGCGTTGTTCGCAGCGTCGTGATTCATTTGTGCTGGAAGAAGCACCAGCCTCCAGTATTCCTGTTTATTCAACTAAAAGAGGATTTAAAAAACATAGACCGACAGACAGACCTGACATCAAAACCGGGAGCGTGCAAAGCATCTTTCTTTGCGCCTCCATACTTTTTTTTTCGCTGCTGTGACGTCGTTTTTACACACATACAAAAAGACGATACGATGGGAAAATGAAAAATTCAGTAAGCTTGACTGACTACAAGCTTTTCATGGCATTGAAACGAGATTTGCTCGCGCGGTAACCGCGGGGATAAGACAGACGAGCTGCGTGAGTTTTCGACCAAACTAAGGCAAAGAAAAATAAGCGAGACGAGACATGACGAGAGGAGATGGGAAAACCTTGCATGTGTAAGCTTTATATGTTCTACATAAGAAGATAATAAATGTAGATTTCATCCCTTATCCAAGTCACCTCCACTTATTTCGAAATCTTCCGAGGGAAAAATATATCTTTATGAGAGGAAAAAAAACGTGAACAAAATCACATTGAAATGTTATCATCGGAAAATTTTTCGTTATTCTTTTGTTAGATGCGACGCGAGGATAGATGGGGAAAATTTTCGCGAAAAACGTGTCAAATCTCTCTGGGAATAAATGTGGGGATGATACGTGTCGAGACGCGCAAGCATCCCTCGTTTCGTTTCGTTTCGAAATCAAATGTAAATTTACATTTATGATCTACTCCTCGGTGTGTGTGTGTTTTTTTTCTTTTAATTTCTTCCTCGTTCAAACACAGACACCGTCAGGCGGTTCAACTTTTTCTCGATTTTCTCGCCCCAAAACGATTTTTCTATTAAAATTCATCGAAAAAGTGAGGGAAATACTCAACGTTTTTCAATCGGAAAAATGGAAAAAGTCATGATAACTTTATTTTTTTAAAGCGTTAGTTTTTAACTAACTTTATCTTTATATAATTTCCAATTAAATCATTAAAATTTTCCCTACAAAAACTAGTGATGACTTTTAAAAACCTTGAAGCTTGTTTTTTTTTTTTTGAAAACCTACTTCAGTTTGTTCAACCTCGAGGAATTCGTTGATTTTCAAAGTAAGACTTTTCTTAATAATTAAACTGGTCGACAAAATACCCTTTTATTGGTGAAGAAATCCAACAACTTTTTCTTATCGTTACGTGGCAGCCGCAATTCTCATTTTAAACTTTTCCAAATTCAATTCGAAAGAATGAAAGTCTAATATATTTTCGCTTATTTGCGGGCACTTTTAGATTGGCACCCTTATCATGCTCAGAAAAAAAAGCTTTAATTTGATATATACATGATTAAGCTACATTATGAGTGTAGCAATCATGCGGTGAGATCTTAGGGTATAACTACTGGTTTTAGTAACAAACTTACAAATCAACAAAAAGTGAAAAATTAAGACAGATTTTTTGTTTGAGAAACAATACATTTGGGTTTGCTAATTTTAAAATTGTGAAATCGGTTTGACATCTATACTTTGAGTTATCGCAGAAGTATGATATTGGAATTATTCATTGTTCGACTAATAGAAAGAAAATGTTTGAGTTATCAGGAAATCATCGGCAATGAATTTGATTTCATCCGTTAGAATAAACATTAAAAATATAGATGACACCCATCAGAATAAAGAACTGAAGTAAATAGTTTGACTAGAGATATATGCTCAACTCACAAATGTGGAGGTTCCAGAAAGGATTTTTCCAGCAGTTCGACTCATAGAGATAATAATACACAGTTTTAGATATGGATGAATCGACACTGCACAACTTCTTCAACTTATCTATGGCTTCGACTTATCGAGGGTTTATTTTGTAATTCTTGTAAGACAAGGTTTCAACATGATTCAATAAGCTTCAAAACTGATGAATTTTCAGGTTCTTTTCAATATAAATAGAATGTTTAGTTTGACTTATTATAATTACGAATATCTGTTTATTTTCTTTCATCATTTTTATAATAAATCTCTATGATCGGTTGAAATAAAAATGTAGGTAATCTTCAACCTACAAATTTAAAGGTTTAAGGGGGGCCGAAACCCGATATGGCAAAAACCATTCAACCAACCGCTGTCAAGACATTTCCTGGTTCCATATCAGCCTATATTTTTCCTATATAATAGAAATCTTATTACGCTAAAGATAATCCCCAAATTTTCAGATTGGTATCCTGAAATATATCCAATATATTTTTGTAACAATATTTCTATATTACTATGCATAACACATAGAGAGTAAGAATATACAAATTATAAGTTTATGTATAAAACTTTCTATGCTTTTTATTTGGATTTTTTGACACTAATCAGCTTTTGCTTATGACTGATATCATCGAAAACAACTCACAGTTTTTCGTGTCATTTTCACAGTAGGGATTTTCAATTTGATGTAAAAAAATAACTGCTTCTATGCGTCACAGGACGGCTGGTTATAAGAACATAGAACAAAATCATTTTTCAAGCTCAGGGGGTCTCAAAAGTGTATTTCCGGTAAAAACTCAAAATAGAAAATTCGATTATAATACTTCCTTTACTATGTACCTGGTAGTAAAGAAATAGTAGAGTAACTTTTTGGTGAAGCTTACTTACCCCCCTCCATCTGGATTTATTTAGTTTACTACTTGATGTTGACACCACAAAAAGTTAAGCTTAAAAACTGTGAATGAAATCAACTCCACCAGCATCATAATGGGTCGACATTTTAACGAGTTTCCAAGTTTCTAAGCAACTGCATAAGAAATTAGAGAGCGTAAAAGCTCCCGTTGAAATGCTTCTTTTGTTTCGTCCAAGTTCAACACCCACCAACTTCACAACACGCCAACTTCAGCATGAAACTTCTCTCAATCGTGGGGAAATAAAAAAAAATGTTGATTCAAATCAGAACGAGAAACGCGAGCCAACGAAAAGAATGCCGTACGTTATAAGCGTTGCGGGTATTCGAGAAAAAGAAAAAAAAGGGTGAGTGACAAAAAGAAATCAATTTGCGAGCACTCAGCTTCCGTGAATTTTAAATAATCACTGGCGTTGGCGTTAGCATTCTCCAATCGTTCATACAAGTTCTCAACATTGCAACCCTCAAAAAAAAACGGTGGATAATAAATTCAAGACACGCTCGTCTAATAAAAACGTGAGGGAAGTGGGTGATAGGATAGTGGAAAAACTTTTTCCACCCCTTTGTGTTAAGTATATTCGTAAAAATCCCACGTTTTATTTTAATTTTTGAAACACTTACGATTAGTTTATGATAAAAATTTAATTAAACACCCAAGAATATTTTACTCGTGCTAAATTGTTTGGCCAATCGTTCGATGTGCTGTCTCGTTTTTTTTTACTACGTTCCATTCCATCTCGATTGTAAGAGATTTACGATCGAATAACCGTCGGTGATGGTGAGCTTCTCGTACACTTAAACAGGGTGGTTGGACATCGTCGCCGTTGGCAAATGTGATTACACTCCATCGAACCTTGTTCCGTTTATCGCGAAAAGGGATAACCAGAGACCTTTCCCGAATTGCCCTCTCCCTACACAGCACATAAACCCTATATTTTCCACAACGCTTTTTTTTCTTTGCATCCCTCAATTTCTGCGAAGTTCCGGCAATAATTCGAGATGTCACGTGTCGCGAATCCATTCTGCTCAATTTAAAGTTCAAGTTGTGTTTACACTACATTTGAACGACGAAGGGTTCCTGAAAATTCCTGTCAATTTCATCTAAATTTTCCATCAGCCTCTTTTTTTCCGGGAAGAATCTAAAAAATCAATATGATTTCTTCCACTTTAACTTTTTTTTCCTTGTTTTACATGAGAAGTTAACAATTGGTTCACCCTTAATGTTTCCTGGTTCTCATTTCAAGTTTTAATATAGTTACACATTAAGTAATTCGTTTATCGTTGCGTATCCACGCACGCGAACATCTCGAAAA
Organism: Sisyra nigra; assembly: GCA_958496155.1. Taxonomy (NCBI): domain Eukaryota; kingdom Metazoa; phylum Arthropoda; class Insecta; order Neuroptera; family Sisyridae; genus Sisyra; species Sisyra nigra. Next base: position 32,329,679 of record OY292316.1, on the reverse strand, counting down.
GTCGACAGGAAGACAACCAAATCCATTTATCCTTGGAGCCGTACAAGTTTCGTTTAGTATTCACACGAAAGGTTCCTCCAAACACATCTATTTTCATTCAGCTAGAATTCGTGACGGGATGAACCAGATAATGGAGCGCGGAGCTGGCGCGAGAATGTGTGCGGGAAGTTTAGAATTAGCTGTCGGTAGTGTGGGGTGTGAAACGCTTCTATTTGTACACCGAACATGTTGTTTCGTATCCCCGTTTCCCTTATCCCGATTTCTATTAACGGCCACGAAACCGGCATCGAGAATGGGACGGAGTAGTATACAACCCTCATGGTGGTGGTAATTAGTCGAGTAAACACGTGTTTCTGGAGTGTTCACTACAAACATACACAAACACACATGTACCATGTGTACCTCAACATACAACTACACATAGCCAAGCACTCTCTAAAATCTAACACCCAACGATACGACATGTTTAACATTCCCATTCCACATTTCCTTTTTCCTTCCAAATGAACAGCTTATACAAAAAAAAAAAACATTAACTTGTCACCTAGTTATATTCTTCAACATTTTCATTGACAACATGACATTAAGATGGTTCTTGATAAACTACAAGCTTATCGACTCAAGGGAATTTAAGTCTGCCACTTTTACAGATCAGTTGGAAGGACATCTTTAGATTTGAAAATACTCATAAGTAGGGTACATCTTTTTTTTTTGTTATTAAATCTTCATATACATCAAACACCTGTTGTTCTATTTTCTAGAAATTTCATGCTTAATTATTATAAATATTTTTATAACCTATTTTCTTTGTCATCTGATATAGTAATAGATAACTGTTCTCCAAGGTGGAGAACGGAAAAGAGGTCGTCTGATGGACCTTGAAATGAATGAAGATGGAAACATTTAATAAATATTTTGACATGTTAAAAGGAAGTGAAACACGGCAGCGTTTTTGCCCGAAAGAAACATGAGAGTGGTATGAGGAGTGCGAGTAGACGAGATGACAACCAAATAGGAAAATCCCGAGGGTTGGTGAATTGAGGTGGGTGAGGGTGCGAGTTGAGCCGAGACGAGGAAAATTATTGTTCAAACACATTCATTACGTGAGAAGTGTAAAGTTCCAGTGAAGTTGTTCTACGCTGCCGGGCTAATTAATTTATGATGGCGGTGGTCGTTCCCAACATCTCTCTCCCAGCTCCGTCGAAAATCCCTCCATCAACCCCATCTCATACAGACCTTTAGAGCTTCGGAGATTTCATATGCGCGCTTTACTCGCTGTCTCTTTCGACTTAAACCCTCGAAATTTGCCGTTCTCCATTTTCCACGAGTCTCCCGACTCATCGCGACCCACACCCGAATGCCTTTTGCCGACATAATTATATACTTGATTTAGGTTTGGTTCACTTGGGTTATCTCTTACGTAATTACTCTCATCTTGAAATAAATACCGCGACGCGGCGACTCGCATACTATCATTCTTCACACCTCACCTCCATTCTAACAATCAATCTATTAATTTCATGACGTAATAATTAGATTTTCCTTTCCAAAAAAAATTAATTTATTCCCGTAACGTTCAATTTTAATCAACTTTTTTTCGATTTACACATTTGATTCGATGAAAATTTAGTTGAAAATCACAAATAATCTTATTACGATCAACTAGTGGCATGTAACCTCCCGAATACCACCCATGCCTCTTTCTCCCTCCTCGAATAGTGGAATAGTGATGAGTAGAGATTTGGTAACAGGGGGATGAGGGGGCATATATGGGGTGCCTATGAACAGCGTGATTGATGTTAAAAACTCACTGGGAGGATCAGAGTTGTACAATTAGGTATGCGAAATGGGGATGCGGATGAGTAAAAATGGGGTACATGTTGTTTACGACTGATGGATTTCAATTATAATTAAATTTTTACCGGATTTGTTCTCGTGTAAATATGCTCTTGTGTATGTACATACCTAAATGAATACCTGTAATATATGGTACATACGAATCATATGTACAAGATAACCAGTTTTAGGTTATCTAACCATTTTTTATCCCACCATTTTGTCGTCTAAGCGAATACTAACAAAAATGAAAGCCAAAATATCCCCCTTCATATTTCGTTCATTTTGAGTTAGATAAGTTTCTGTAGTTTATCTGTTCTTAAATTAAAGATTGGTATCGTTGAAATTGAACATTTACTTTTTACTCAAATGTTCTAAGGTTTAATTCGTATGGTTTGTCAACCTTTTAAGGCAGATCGACATAAAACCACCATTATTTATAGTGTAGAATCTTTAAAAAATCTCATTTACCATTAAAAATATTCAAATATGTGAATGCTTTTAGATTTAAAAAATAATAATACCATAATACCAATGGTATTATTTTTGCAATAATTTTTTATGCTAAGTATAAGGAGAGTTGCTGCATTGCAACACCTGACGTCAGTGACAATTTTTAAAAAGTTCCCCAACATTCAGAACATGCGAGTACCATATAGAATAAAAATATTTAAAAATCAAAAACTACTCGTGTACACTGAATGGTAAGGAAAAAGTAAAGTTACTAAAACGATATAAATAATTAATGTAAAATTTAATTTTTTTTGGCTTAGCTTTATTTAACAATACAGTGTTACAGTGAATTCACGAAATGATCAAATTAGATTTTCTCCCTTTGAAACGATTGCAATGTGGTTACTGGTGCTATCTCTAGGAAGTGTAGGCTTTGAACACTAAAGACACATGTTGGGAATAATCTTTAAAACATAACTATAGATTCTACATGCGTCAGAAGTGAAGAACTGCAATCTTTCCTGTATTTCCAGTATTAGGGAGTTTCAAAAAAACATTTTTTTCTCATAGTGTCTAAAAATTGATAGCATACGATATACATATATTAATACAAAAATGTTAACGTCAAAATGAACTATTAATTACAATATTAAGGTTTGCTTCAATCCATTTTTTCATTTTCCATTTAAATAATGAAGAATTTTTTTCTAGTTTTCAATTTTCAAAACTTCGGAACAGTTTTTAAAAACAACAATCTGAAAGAAGTGATTAAAGAGAAATTTCAAGCTCTACAAAAAAGGTCCTTAGAACAAAAATTGAAAATATTTAAAAATTTCAATTATTGTTATTTTTGAACTTTGTTATCTTTGAAACATTTGACCTGAAGAACTTGGTTCTACGAACGTTTTTTGTACAGCGTGAAATTTCCTTTACATCCCTTCTTTCAGATTATTGTTACAACAAACTGCTCCATAGTTCCAAAGTTATGAAAATTCAAAATTAAATTGGATTGAGGCAAATCTTAATGTTAATATTAATACCTCGTTTTAGCGCCAACATTTTTGTTTCAATATAAGTATGTAGATATTTATAACATATCGTATCTATTATGTTCTATCAAGTTTTAGATATCATTAGTGTTTTTTAATTTTTTGAAAAATACTCTATTGGAGAATACTCTTTCTAAATATTGTTGAAACTAGTTACTTCATCTGCAAAAAAATAAGTCTTAAGATATTGATGAGGAACAAAATATTTCAAAATGATCAAAATTGAAGAAAAACAACACGGCTACTTTCCTCAGGGAGGAGGAATTATGATATTTCATATAAATTGGATGAAATGGTGTACTACTATAAGGTCATAGTTCAATTAGATAACATCCTGGTTTTGTGGTATTAGAAAGAGTAAAACTTACCCCAATGATGGCATTTAATTCGGTCATTGTAACTTGTTTGGCCCGTTCCACTGCTGTCGCCACTTGCTGTTGGTGTTCTTGGGATAGAAAGGGCAACACTTGCGCGATAATCGCATTTAATCGCTTCGCGATTTCAGTCTGAAAACAAAAAGGAAAAAATACATTAGCGAACCAGCCAAACGATTTTCTCGAAAAATTCCCATTAAACACTAGCAAAGAGAGAGCAAAAAAAAGATTCCCCCATTTATACCATCGCCAGTTAAATCTAGTGTACCAAATAAATCGATCGTTCGCCTCGACTCCGATTCGATTCGGTCCGATTATTTTTTCCTCCGCCACGTTCTTTTCTCTCTTAAAACAAATGGTCCGGTACGGTTGTATTTATTTTTTTTCTTCCACCCCAATTTTTCTAACCGCCCGTATTCGACCCGATCCCCCACGGCTCGAACATTGCATGGCACAGCTGTTTTTCTTCTCAATTTGTTCGTCTGAGTCTCGGAACTGAAACAAACTGTTTCTCCCCATTCACGCTCAACCCGCTCTGTTCTGTTGGCTATTGCGGTCCATTGACCACTCGCCTCATAATATATTAAACGCCATTAAAGGCCTTCGCTTCCTCCCCAAAAAATAAAAAATAAATATATATATATGCCCCCATCTCTCCTAGAATGCTCAACTATATCGGTTCGAATCTAATCTAATAATGGTTTGCAGGGTCTGCTGTCGTATTATTTTTTTATAGATTATTTTTATCGCTCGTCCATTTTTATTTTCCTCTGATGGTTGGCTTTTCGCTTAGGCTTTTATTGCTGGAGTGAGGCTGATAGAAATTTTAATCAAAAATCTATAAAGTAATGAAGATATGCTATTAAAAAGAGTCATAAAACTGCTAATCTTGTACCTGGTGTAAATAGTAATTAAGGTATGTCCATCAGGTGGTAAGTAAACAACCACTCAAAGTATTGGAAGGTACCAAGTAACTTTAAAAAAAATAAAATAACTCGAAATCTAAGAGATACAGACTGAAAAGTTTATCCATATCTCCAGATTATCTCTAGGCTAGTTGATAATATAGATGAATTAATCAAAGGTCTCACGATGGAAGCTCTTAGACATTGAGACAACACACGACAGACATTGACACAAACAAAGTGATATTGTAATAATGACGTTGTTCAACTAAAACCAGTGTTAATATCATGTCATGGATATGACGATCATCATGCCTGAGGGATGTTAGAGGGGTGCGCGTGCGACAAAGAGCACCACCCGACCGGTTCTGTGTTCAACTGTGTCGAACAGCGCCAACAACAATACCGACAACAAAACCCTAAGCGATATGAGAGCAGCTCAAGTGCGACAAAGAGCATCACACATCCCCTTTCGAAGGCATGCATCGGTATATATAAACAACTACCCGACGAAAAATCGGGAATGGGGCATCAAATGATGATGATGATAATGATGTTGATGGTAATGATTACACAAACGGTATCCCAGTAGTAGTAATCATGTGTGTAGTCGGCATGAGTTTTAATAGGGTGTGAGACTAAACCACCTTCTCTCACTCCGACCCACTCGCTGTCCCCGTTAACTGCAACGAGGAGGTTGAAAACAGTGGGGCTAAAATGGGCGACGCAAATACTGTATCATTATTTCGGTGGTTTACCGCAAAACAGGTTGAGACCTCGACTCGACAAACAGAATGACATAGGTGAGGTGACGCAGGATGGAAAATGATGATTTAGGTGCTTCCAGAGAGAGGGGTCGTATCAAGTGTCGCCATTTTGAAATTAATAACGCTATGATTAATTAAATAGAGAAATCCAGAAAAATAATGGAAAATTTTGGTACCGAAAATATCATTTAATTTAAGTTTTACATGGCTAAATAATTTGTGGTGTACGATGACGTCAATACCATGGCGGTTTTGGTGGTTAACAAAAGCGCCATTACTGTGGTTCTGTTACAATTATCAGATTCGATAGATAGGAGTTGATAAAGTTGTAAAATACAAGTAAATTAAGTGAGCTATGGTCAATCAACGGCTATTGGTTGGAGAAAAAAAATCGAGATTCAATTGATTAGAAGAAGGTAATTTCAAAACTTGCTTCTTAATTAGCAGTTAAAAAATTTAAATTAAATTAAAACAGTAGAAGTGCGCTAGGTGATTTAATGGGTTGTACACCTAAATTCTTGTGAAAATCAAAATTTAATCAAAAATATTTTCGATGTAAAATTTAATTTTTTACAATTTTATTTTGAAGTATTTTTCGATTTGAGCTTTTGTTTTCAAGATTTGTAAAGAAAAAATGGTTTAGTTTTAGAATATGACAAAAAAGTTCTATTTATATAGTTGTAGAAAAAACGTAAAACAAGGAGGCTGTGGTTGAATCAATTCCTATTGGTTGATGTGTAGAGAAAAATAAAATTTGATTGTTTGGAAAGTTGTTAATTCCAAAACTTGCTTCGATCTTCCCAAGAACCCTCGAAGTGTATCTACTTAAAGGAGTCATACCATCGAAACCATTGAAAAAATTAAAATTTTATCAAGAAAATTTGCGATTAAAAATATGTTTAGCTAAAAATTTTATTTGAAATATATTTTTAATTTCATTATTAAAGTTAACAATTTCTCTTAAATTTCCTAATTTTTAAAAATCAAATACTTATGGAGTTCTCGTGGTAAAAATATTTAAATATTTAAGTAATTTCTACAACTGTTCGACAAGTCAACAAATGTGGCATCTTAGTAGTCAGTAGTACAATGTTTTTTTTCTTTCCTTCTAAGAAATTAGAGTTAAAGAAGGAAGGTTGTCTGGCCAATTTTTCGTTACGTTATGGTCTCCACGCATTGACTGTAAGTCCAATAAAGAATCTTTGTTACAATTATCTATAGTCTATACTCTATATATTTATGGGTAGGTACTCCATGGCCTATTTGTATAAAGTCAATAAGTATAAAAATAGATATTTTTTTATGATTTTAGTTATAACATGCATTGATTTAAAAGCAAACGTCATGAGACATGAGACTTAATTTGTTGAAGCTTCGAAGCTTCCAAGATTTACTTTAAACGCGCATAACATTAAAACTATTATAAAAATTAAACAGTAGATAATATTGCCAATAAAACAAATAATTAACTATAATTTTTGTTAAAAATGCTTTTCATTTTCAGTTATGATTTTCAAGTTTTTAAAGAAATTGAAAATAATAATTATTTATTCAATGATTGATACAAAAAGTGGTTCTAATTGTAAGACAAATATACGATCAATTCATCAAACAAATTACAAAAATAATCGACGATTACCAATGGCCGACTATTACCGACTAATTTGTCCGGTCAAAGCGACTCGATATACGACATAAAACTTTATACCAAAATGTAAATTGAGTGGAACGTAATCCAAGGTAAATTCAGTACTTCAATATTATTGATATTAATTAATTCTAATAGTACCGATTTCAATTGGATATTTAATGTAGGTATTACTTATTACCATTTAATTAATGCATTTACTACTAAGGTTAATAAAAAGCCCAAAAAAAATAAATTTTGTGGGTCACTGCTTTGTAATATTCTTGTAATAAGTATTGGATGTAAATAGTGATTATTGTTAAATACGTAAATATCCCCAAACATAATTTAAGACATGAAACTTGCATGTTTCGATCATTAAATTGGAAAATGCATTTTCTTGTATTATTTGCCTTGTACCAACATTGATGACATGTACATTGTATTTTAAATTGGATTACAATTGGAGTAAATGTCCTTCGTTAGGTTCTAAGGAAAAAAATCCCTTTTACTAACAATCAGCATAATAAAGGCAAAAGTCAACAATTATTTTCATCCATGAGCAAGAAAATTCAACAAATAAATATCCATCATTATTTCCTCATTCCAGCTATATAAAATATGGCTCGGATAACTTGTGCTGCCCCCGATTTAATCCCCATCAATCCCTCAATACAAGGAGGATGTCACAGCCTCGTCTGTGGTGTTCAAAGGCAAAAAAAAAACACGTCTAACAATAATAGCATCCATAAAAATAAATTTGTCCATTCGACGATGATATACAAAAAATATAAAAGACATGACACACACACACACAGTTACACACGCGTATCAAAAGGAAAAAAATTATGAGGAAAACGGGATAAAAAAGATACATTAACCCCGCACCATCCCAGCTTTCATTTCTTCTTCGTTTGGTTGACGACGTGAAGAATAAAAAAAAAGATGAAGCAGGATGTGTATAATAAAAATGTTTCACGAAATGAGAAAAGAAAAGGAAAAAAAAGAGAAAAAAATCGGGAATTCACACACATCAGAGTCTCATGAAAGCGGGAGGATAATGGTGGTGGCAAAGTCTTGTGCGAAGACTACGACATCTTTGTATAACAGCTCGAAAAACGAAAATACAAGGGTATAGCAGAATAGGAAAAATAAAAGAATCGCCCTCAACTGGTGCAGGGATATGGGTTATGGGGGTTTGGGGCAAAGCCTCAAACGAACACCGAGGGAAAAATGTAACAAATATTTATTTTGTTGAGTGTACACATCGTGGACGAGGAGGCGGATTTTCTCGTAGCTAACAAAGCGAGGAATGGGTCAGATGGCTGGTCGACATCTTAGTGTTTTCCCAATAGAGTTATTCCGGATATTCGTGCAAGGGTCTAAATCGATTCCTGACAAAGTATTTTATCCCTGTCACTACACAACCGAGAGTCAGATAAATAAACCTAATCTAACGGAGATGTATAAAAAAACGACCATTGGGACACTCAATGAAGGGGGTGGACAATAGAAAAATATTTTTTCCCTTATCTTTTCTGCCTCATTTAAAAAAAAAATATAGTGAAAGCTGAAAAAAACCAACTATCTAAAGTCCATTACGTACAAACCTCGTTTTAATCAAAGTTATCAAATCACAAGATCTTTCAGTTACTTACGACTTGAAATCTAAAATCTTTTTACGTTCGTTTTGATCAAAATATATTAAACCATTTTTTTCTTGACTGATCAAGAAGATTTTAGCCCTGCAATTTGTTAGTGTCTGATATCATAAACACGTGAAGTATAAAAATTAAAGTTTAATCAAAGTTCTTAACAGTTCTTAACAAGTTCTTAAGTTCTTTGGTTGATTTTTTCATAAAACCTTAAACAGTTAAGCAAAATATCTTGTCTTATCTTAACTCTTATTGAGTTTTTCTGATTTCCCAAGAAAATATAATAAACATAAGTAAAGAAAATTAACTATGGTTGTGATCTTATGAAAATTTTTTAAACGACAGTTTTTGCTAACTTAACATTTTTAACGCCTATAATGCTGAATACGACAATAAATCGAATTTTTCGGTTCAATTTTAAGGATTAGTTGGAGATACAATTGGGAGCATAAGTACTGAACACTAGTAGTTCATTAATATCTACTGTCACAAAGAAAATAAAAAGTTTCAATACTAAAACAAATTTCACTCTATAGAATTTGTGATTTCCACCATCACTATTTCTTTAGTATTTTCCATTATAAATTAGTGAAATTTACACTTTTTAAGAAGTTGTGGTTTTTACCACCACTATTTCTCTAGTATTTTTCGATATAAAAGAATTTTACTGTTTCAATCAGTTATTGTTAAGTACTATTTATCATATTTCACTAATTTACTAGTGTGCTTTTCACTAAATTAATTAGTGGCATCATATCATTGATTGGAAAAGTGAGTAGCCACTAACTGCTAGTGGTATACCTATAGCTGCGGCAAATACAGTGATGAATATGCACTGCCAATTAGTGAAAATCCACTGTTGAATTTTAGAGAGTAAGTTATAGGTTAAAACACAGGTTATCACTTCCTTTCGAGTATAGTGAGCAAATGACGATGTAACTCCTTAGGGTCACATATCCAAGAAGTCACATATGTAGTTTGATTTGAGAGTACAATCAGACCACCATAAGTAACAAGAGTAGCGTCGCTACCATTAGACAGTTTTCACTTTCATAAGTTCAAAATTTTAAGACCAGGAGGAATGAAGATTTTACAACGTGTTATACCTTCATTCAAAAACTACTATTTAAAATTATTTCAACTACTTGTAGATTTAGCAGGAGTACTAACTATCTCAATTGTGCTTTCGATAACCATCAAGCTATTCTATCAGGTTCTATGGTTCGAGATCCTTTGACATCTATTTTACCCTACTAACTACCAGATTCATCATAGTTCCAATATTGCTTACAATAATAACTGAAATATCAAAAATACAGAAGAATAATTTTTTAAATTAGTTTTCCCTTGATTTTGCCACCCTGACTAACTCCCAAACAAGTTTTTCTAAACAAAAAATTTGAAACAATGAAAATCTTTAAATGTTATCAACGATTTTTTCATTGCATGAATTATTTTGTACCACAAAGTGTAAAAAAGGTGGTTTATTTGTTATTTCCATTTCATTTAACAAGAAATATTCCAAATTAAATGCTTTTTTAAATTCTTTGAAAGGTTTTTAAAGCTTTTTTAAAATGAAGACAGAGGTTTTCAACACTGTAACACCCTATAGAAATTAAAAAAAAAATTTATAAAATCTTTTATCTAACATATTAATAAGAATTCATTAAAAAGTATCTTGTAAAAGTGATATCTGTATCTAAAATAACTTATTACTGAATATCAATTTTAAAAATCTTAAGTAATATTCAATCGACTAATTTCTAATCCACCGACCTCGATAATGTGATCATTTTCCTGGTTCAAATGAACACTTGAATTTTAAAATTGATAATTTGATTTGTACAATATAAATATCTTTCTCTGTCTCTGATTGTTCTTTCGATTCCAGATTCTGATTATTATAAACGATAAACGAGCAACGAGTTGGTTCATCGGGTTAACTTTGCTATGGTGACCCTCCATTCAACATAAGATGTAATAACACAAGGGATGAAATCTTGTGCGGTTCAACACACGCTCGCCGCACATTTCCATGATGGATAATGTGGTAAGTAAATATGTGGGCCAGAGAGAAAGCTACGACTACACTACAATTCACAATCACCCCAATCTCTAATCATCCCACTAGCAGCATCCCGTTTAACACCGCAAAACACGTGGCCTCGTCATAGTGGACCCGGTTTGAACGTGCAATATACACAATGTAGTCCAAGCGTGGAAAACGTGGAATGATGTCGGGGTGAGATACTGGTGGTTGGTGTTCGTTTGCCACCGCCAATTGTTAGTTTAGTAACTCAAATAATTTACCCGGCGCCCCCATCAACAAACTCAACATACATCTCCGAACGGGGTATTTGATTCAATGTGTCTGACGAAGAGTGGGACATTTGATCCGTGTACGTAACGAGGATGAAACATGTTTTAGTTTACTTAAGGGTTGTCGTCGATGACGACGATAAACGATAGACGTCCCACATATTCGTAGACGACGGCCTGTTTGGGATTGAACCAAACCTCCATCATCCCTAGAGAGACGTCGATTCTCGACTCATTCTGCTGATGCGTGTTTGTCGACCGCGAGAATGTCAATATTTGGTCATACATTGAGTGCTTTGCTCGCATTTACCATCATCCCCCAACTTCTCTTTGCTAAACTAGAAAGTATATAAATCGTGGAAAAAATAAATTTCTTGTTTAATAGAGATTTTAATTACCGTCCTCCACCCTCGTTTTAAGACATCGTCAAGTAGATGGGATGTTGTCCCGAGGGATGAAGCGCGAAGCGCCGTGTAATTAGGTGTCTAATTATCATGCGCTGAGGGTCGTACTAAAGTAATCACTTGGGGTTGTTCACTTGCGAAGAATGTAGTGAGGGGAGAGAAAGAAATTATTCACCACACTCACAAGCAACTCTCTAACGCACTTACCATCCACACTCCCCCAGTGCTTTTTCTCTTAATTTCATTCGAACTGAACAATGCGGCAAAACTAAAAGATGGAAATTTATTGTTCGCAGTTTTTTTTTTCTTTTTACTTCGTCTTGTGGAAGGGTTGAAAATTCGCACTAATTATTACAATGAATAATGGAAATGGATAAATTATTCACGGGATGAAATTAGAGGGTGAACTCTTCGTTTTTTCATCCTGTTTTGTTGAGGATTGGGTTTCTTTTTTCGTTTGTTGAGCAACCCTCATCAAACCACTGACGTACACGTTGTGCACGGAGGGTTGAAATTACACGAGAGGGTTGAAATGAACGACATGCAAAATGGACCACCTGGGTCACACAATTGCTCAATATGTATACGGTGCGAGAAAATGTTGGTGGGAAGACGGGAATTATTCTCCGAGTGGGTTTTAGGGGGGTGTGAGGCGGCGGTTTGTGGCGGACGGTGGCGGCGAGCTTTTGTGGTCAACCCCAAGTGACCACCGTAGCCTTCAGACAAGGAGCATCTGTGCATTCGGTTGCCAGTCTCATCCCCAACAAGGATAGACTCATTTTGTGTGTTAGATTAACTCGACCACACCACTCTCGGTGAACTTTCTCTAATTACGCTCAACTTTTCAACCCTTACATATGTTATTTATCCTGATTCCATACGAATTTCAAGCGCGAAAAACGAGCTCATCTTTTTCATTCTATTTCAATCTTTTTAAAATTAAAAAAATCCCATTTATTTTAACATTTTATACCATATGCTAAACGTTTGAAGGGTTAATATTAATTTAATTCACTAATATATCCTTTAATGGTTTCTAATTTTTCATAGAAATTTTTAAGTAAACTTAAAGAACAAAACAAATCCTATAACTTCCATTGGCAACATTTTAAATTATAACTTTTGGAATCAATATTTAAACGAGCAAAAATTTTCATTGTCCAATTTTCCTTTTTATGGTTAGTTTATAAAAAAGATTAGAAAATCCAAATTATAGAAGCAAAATATTTTAACATTTTTTATTTGAAAATATTTTTCGTATCTTGTAAATTTGATAAATTACACGCGGTCAACAGCGTCCATCCCAAGGGTGGAACAAATTGATATTTTTATCGTTCAATACCTGTCTTATTTTTATATTTTTTTTTTGTTAAAAAAATATAAAAACTGAATAATAAACAATGCATAGGTATTTATTTTGTCTAGAAGTTTTTTTCCTAATTTTTTTGTAAGACTTTATGATGTAAGGTTAAATTTGAAGGGTTAAAACTTAAACCGTTTCATATCACTTATACTATTATTATATATTTATGAGAAAAATAATCTTTTTTGCTGAGCATCTTTTTAACAATAAATTGATTAATAAATATTTTTATGTTTTCGATTGTTGCCAACAAAAAAACACAGCAAAGTGCAAAAATGTACAATTATTATGAATAGTTATTATCTAACCCGTTTTATATGAAAATTTTTAAGTTTTTTTTTAATAATTGTGTTATTAAAAGTGTAAGATTCGTTTTTTACGTTGAATTATTTATAAAATTAAGTGATATATTGAACCATAAATATAAAATGTAGTCTACAAAAGTTTAGTTTTAACGATCCGTTAATAATCAAGGTATGGAAAAAACGTTTTTCATCAAAGTTGTAGATAATTTTGTGCTCTACAAATTATTGTTAAAATTTTTCGAAAAACTATCGATAAGGGTGTAAAATTGAAATGTCTGCTGCGACCGCGTCACAGACCTTACTTTTACATGAATCTTGCTGTCGTTTAAACAATTATAAATAACGATCACGATTGGTTAAAAACAGAATTATATCTATACAACCTCAAAGTATATACGAACTTCCACCCTCTACCCCAGAACCCATTTTATATGAATTTTACCAGGAAAAAGTTTCAAATAAAAGTGGTAGGCTTTAATAAGTCTAATAACTGCATCAAGTTTGAAGTAAATTGTTGGAGCCGTTTTCGAATAAAATTGAAAAAACCCAAAAAACCTTATAATAAAGCGGGCTTTCTGTCAACCGATTTCAACCAAAAGTTTCGTAGTTGCACTTATTATAAGCCTTCTGTCAAAATTTGTTCTGTACATTTTTACTTAATGTCAGCAACTAGCATTTACTCAAATGTAAATTTTTACAATACCATCTGTGGCATAAAAAAGTAACAATGGAAAAGCCAAGAAGAAAATGTTTCAATGTTACATTTTTGATAAAATATTTTAAAAATAGAATATTGAATAAGCAAACGTATTATGTGAAAATGTTGTAGATTTTATCATCTAAAAAATTTTCTGATAATAATTTTTCCCGAAAATCTATTACAAGCGGTGAAATTTTACATAAAAACTAAATTGGTATTATGGTAAAATCAATCAATTGAAAGACCGATTCAATCGTGATCAAATCAGTACAATTTTTTAAGACTATAAAGCTGCTTTTTTATGCTTGTAATACACTAGATCAGTTATGGTATCTTATATACAAAAAGAACACATACAATTTTAAATTGTCGAGAAAATTAACGTTGGTAATCCCCATTTTTATTCATCAAATAAATAATGAAATGATCAAATTAAACACTTTAATCCGACCTCTCGCTAAATCCCTTCGTTCATCCCCTTAAATGTCTCCAATCCAATTCATTTCTTACATTCGTAATTAGTAAAGAAAACCCGTAATTTGGTGCGTCGAGATTTCCGATATAATATTAAAACGACGAGAGAATAATGGCTTTGGGAGGGTGAGGATGGAATGAGTTTCGTAGCAGTTTGGCAATCCGAGGGATGTGGCGATTGGTACAAAGTATGAACATTTAAGGGTGGTGGTGATGACACAATAAAGTACGTCGTCGACGACGGAGGCCAAGTGTGGGTGATCCTTTTAAAATTCAAATATATTCATCCACCTCCTCATTCTATTCGAAAATTTCGATTGTATAAAAGCGTCGAGCCTCCACACGACGACAAACATTTTCCAAATCTCGCGAAACCTTTATACGAACCGAAAGGGTCTTTATGTTTACCCCGGTTTCGTCATCGCAATGGCCTCATATTCAAATGAAGCATATTGACGAAGAACGCGAAATTGTCACCTCGCGTCTCTCTCACCTCACCGCGCCCGACACCCTCGCGATGAATCTCTCGAATCTCGTTGGGAACGTGAGTGACATGAATTGTTCGCCGACAAGGACACCAGAGGCACGAGGGTGGTCGGCGTGTATAAGGATAATGCAGTGCGAAGCATTTTATAGGGGTTGATTGTTAAATCAATACGACGATAAACGTTCCGCTTGAAATGAGCGGCCGCAATCAAGCAACGACCCTCGCTCTCCGTCCGTCCGTCTGTCTCTGTGATTAGGGTTCTCAACAACGTTTCGTCGTCACCAAACCTCTCCAACCCCTGAAACTCAACTATTCACCCAGCAATACGGTATAGGCATCAGGATAACAAAACGGGTTGCACAGGAAAATCCCCTCCCAACGAACAAAACTCCTAAGCTCAACCTTTTCGATTCACAGCTCTTAAAACGGTTACCAACACACACTATATTGGTTGATACACCCTGTGTTCGAATCGAAATAATTATAATTGTTTCCAACCATAATTGGATTACTATATCGATTAGCCACCAAATTTATTTAAACACTGTCGATAACAACACACATTATCACATTTTCATTTCTCTATTAAAAACCGAGCCCCCTCTGCACATCTAATAATTGAACGGCTTAAATTTTTAAAGCCATACTAAATAAGATATAAAATCAAATTTAGTATACTTTAAATTTACGTTTAAATATCAATAACCAAGTGAGCGATAATTTGGAAAACGTCTATTAATTAATTGGACGAATTTTATCATGAATGACAGATATGTTTACAATTTTTTTATTAATAAATTTAAAACGCAAAACCAAAAATTATTCAAGAAGAAAGAAACCGAAAATTACTAGATGTAAATTATTTGACTGAATCAGACTGAATGTACACTTACTGACACCGCAAAGTTTTACATAGATAAGATATTTGGTTTTCTGTAAAACTTCGCGATGTCAGTAAGTGCACATTCAGCATTTTACCAATAATTATTATTTGTCGACTCAGAAATCCAAATATATTCTTTTAAAAAGACAGATATACTATATAATTTAAGCCAAAGGGTCTAGCCCAATAGCCATAAGCAACGTTTTAGTTATAACTAACAAAAATATTACATGATTCAAATATTAATAAGTTAACAATATGTGAGTATGTATGTAGGTAATCTAAACTGTCTTGGAATTTATTATTAGTATAAAGAATGTATAAAAGATCCCTGCACTATATTGTTAATAAGTATATTAAAAAATTTCAAAAATTAATTTCTTTCTCAGGACTTTTTTTCTTGACCAAAACCATATTACGGCATATATACAAGCCATAAAGCAATAAATGCATTTACAAAATGCATCGACTCATGGCTCCTTATTACAAACCTGTCCCTGGATGACCTCATTTTGATGGTGAGCGACAACTAATTTCTTAAAGCGACTTTTTTTAAATGAAAGATGAATAATAAATGCAATAATCGCATTTTTAAAAAAATGTGTCACTTTAAGGGTTGATGTAAAAAACCACCCTCAAAAAATAAAAAGAATATTTTTCATCATTTATAGATTTATAAAAATTTTGAAAAAAAATATATATTATGCGTTTTATCTATATCTACGTACAGTTTTAATTTCATGAAAAAATCTTCAATAGTTTTCTAGAAAAAAAATTTTTAACGTCTGGGGTAGTTTCCCACGTTACTCCAATACAAGTGGGGGTAGCAGGTTAAAATTGTGCGACAATAAGTTTTTCATGAAGAGGAATCAGCACACGGAAGCATTTTCCAAAAACCGCCTGGGGCATTTTGCTTATGGCTATTGGGCTAGACCCTTTCAGTCAAATAGCTTGAAAATCAAGTCAAGTAGAGATTTCTAAGTTTAAAATAGTTTCAAATATAAACAATTTTTTGGTTATTTTTTTTTAATTAAGATTATTTTATGTAATGAGGCTTATTGAATAACGACAAATCTTTAATTTTTTAAATACATTTAAGCTTATGGAATCATTTTTGCTATACTATTAATTTTTAAATTCAATATTACTAAAACAAAAAAAAAATGAAATCACAAATCAAATTTATATTTCGTTTAATTATTTCGACGGGAAAAAAATATTTAAAGCGCCACTCTCATTTAGCTATCTGTGCATCGAATCCGGTAGTCGTCGCAACATTACCACCCTCCACACCCCCTATATACAACCTGTGACATTTAATTTGAACATTATTAAATCAGACCCGTGTGTGGAACATAATATAATTTCAAAGAGTCTCGCACAGCATTAGCCATTCCACAACCCACCACCCCTTTGATTCCAACTAAATATTCATAGACACTTTAAAAAAAACAACCCCCTACCATTCGGAATTGTCCGAAAAACAAAATGATACAATTAATGATTGTAAACGCACACAAAAAAAAAAAAAACTCGTCACAAAATATTATAGAATAAAAACGCAAAACGCGCCAATCCTGGAACAAATCGCTGGACACACAGACAAACATAGTGTACACGGCAGCTATTCAACTAAATTGTAAAATAAATAAAATGGACCGAGAAAAACGTTGCATGAATGGAACGGGGATTTGGGATTGGGGATTGAGATAAAAACATAATATAAATACAATGATGGGAGATATAAAAAAAACGGGATTTTACAATGTGCAACGTTTGAGTGGGGAATGAGATGAGGCATTTGTTGGATGTGTTGGTGTTGGGGTGGCAAAATCGAATGTATGTGTGTTATCTCTAGCATGAAGCAATAAATTAATTAGAGCTTTATAACGTTTTATAAAACTCTAATAAATTAAATACAGAGAAACGCAGTTCGAGCACAGTCAGTGTTCAGTGCATGTGTGTGCAACAGCACAGCCAGTGCATCCACAATCATATGGAATTCATTTTTATTGGTTTGTTAACTGAACAAATTACATCGATCAAACCTGATTTGTTCTCTTTTCATTTCGCCTCATTCAACCCAAACAAGACGAAGGTTTCACCGGGAAAAAGCAACAAGAAAAAAATCCACCGATCCCCCGATTCATTGAACTAATTTTTCCGGGGGAATATTTATTCTAGTTGGTAAAATATGAAATTATAAATTAAACTGAAAATAAACAGAAATGAATTTTCAAATACATTCACATACGATATATTATACATGGAGAGGCTACAGGAGAGATAATATCGTTAACTATGTAAACATGTAACGAACAAACATGAAAAATTATACGCTTTTAGATTGGCTGCCTCGGCCTGCACTGAGTTTGATGCATTTAGCCACCCCGATTTTTCCATTATCGCCCCCCATGGGCCACCCACCCACACATACACCACACCATATTCGACCCGTTCCAGTATGCATATAATAATAAAATGCACTTATGTATCTAACATGTACATGCATTTTTTCCTCGTTGTAATTTTGTTATTTTATGTGAGATAAAATAGCGTTTTTATTTTTTAATGTGTGTGTGTCGTTACAGTTTGAATTATGGCATGTCTTTATTTGTTGCGATAATTGCAACAATTTATGAAGACGAAATAATAATGTGCGGGTCGATATCAGTTTGTAGACCATAAGCGAGTTGAATGCATTTAAAAATTACTTCATCAAATCAGTTACTGAATGATACTATTAGAGGAAGTAAATTATAATCTACATAAATTTTTAGGTGTAAAAAAAGTAAAAATGAAGGGCTTAGACTTGCTTAAAATGCATAATTTTTGTCTCTGTCTTATATAAAAATATTACAGTTGGTCATCTAGAATCATACCTACTTTTCCCCTATGTTGTAAATCATTAAAATTCTCGAAAGAAAATATAACAAAAGTGTTACCATCGTTCTAGCACGTAATGCGCACTCTAGTACAAATAACTATAAACTAAAAATTATACTAAAACCAACTAAAATTTACTTTCTAAATAAAAGGTAAATAAGAAGAACAAATTAAATAAAACATTTCCATAATTTTTATTAATCATAGTCCATAAGATCGAGGGGTTAGAAACGTAAGTCTACACCAAAACATTGCAAGTTAGTATTAATGTTTAAATGCGTGGTATTTGGGTGTGCAAAATCGCAAAAATAAATAGTAGTACTAAATTAGTGTCTTCATTAAATTTAAATATTAAAGGCCCCACCTTCATAACTCTCATTTAGTAAAAACTGATTCTGATCTTTAAATTTTGCAAGTATAATTTACCGCTTGACTTGATTTTGTAGATAGTTGACTTGATTTTCGAGTTAATTTAAATTTGACTTGAAATCAAGTCCAACTCAAATGAAATGTTAATATTTAAATATCAGGTGACATTAAGTATTAAATTTGTAAATCATTTCATTGTTAAGTTTCTATTCAAGGCAATAAATCTCCAGTTACTTGACTTGATGAATCCTTATTTGCAAGAATACGTTTTTGTCTTGATTTTTACTTTCTTTTACTACTATATAGTAAAGAAAGTATTGTAATCGGGTCAAATTTTTAAATTCGAGCTTTCACCAGAAATGCATGTTTGGAGGTCCCCTGAGTCTAAAAAAGTGGTTTTTAGAAACCTGTCTGTGTGTGTGTGTGCCAGCCATATCGTATCGAGAGCTTTATCCGAATTTCATCAAATTTGGAATTTGGCCACCATATTGTACCTAGTCGTACCGCAAAGCTTTTGATTAAAATCGGTTTACAGAAAGCTCTACATTATTCTAGGAGTTTTTGAGCTTTTTCAAATTTTTTTGAAAACGGCTCCAACGATTTTCTTTAAACTTACTACAATTTTTAGACTCAATAATGGCTACAACTTTTATTTGAAACTTTTTCTGGGAAAATTCGAATAAGGACGGTTTTGGGGTTAAGGGTGGGAATATATATATATATATATATATTATATATATATATATATATATATATACAATATATAGGTTGTATTCATATTATAGTTCTGTTTATACATGTATAGTTATAAAGTGCTTAGATTTCTTTTAACCAACAGCGAGTTTCATAAATGAAAGTAAAAGAAAATACTGTGACACCTCGCAGCAGATATTTTTTTATAAACCTCATATAATGAATATGCTTTAAATTTCTTTCTTTTAATCCTCTTGATTATTGAAACAATTGTAAGAGACTATTTTCATTACCTTCAGTTTTTCATGAAAATTAATCAATTTAGAGATAAAAACCTGAAAATTTGTGGACTGAACTTAAAGTCAATCAAAACAAGTTGGATGATTTTTTAAAATAGTTCCCCTTCTTTTTAAATCCTAAATTATAATCCATATTTTTAAAAATGTTTGAGACCATCTGTATAGAAAAATTTTCAAAACATTATTTGAAAAGATAACTAATTCTAATTTCAATTTTCTTATCCTGTAATCGTTTAATATTAGAAAAAAATAAATATTGTTAAAAAGATTTCATCATTTTGATTTTTGAAAGATGAAACTTTGACAACCCTTAAATTTTAAGATATATATGCAACATACATACAATACATCACTTTTAACCTTACTTCTACTTTTCTTTATTTTACTCGTAACTACACAAAAAAATGAAAGAATGCTATCTGGAAAGAAGTACACCTTCATTCCTTCAGCCTTGTTTCACTCTTGTTTCCTCTACCAAGGGTAGTTAATGACAAAAAAAGTCCTTCTGTCCAACATAAATATAATTTGCATAAAAAAAAACAATATAAAAAATGTCATAATATAAAATACAACACAACCCCTTTGCTAAATAGAAATTATAAAAATGTTCATCCCCTTCTTGTTGCCATTTGCCCCGGTTTCTTTCTCGTTTCCTTTTTTTCCTCTCTCTATTTTTTCCCTCATATATTTTGTTTATTACACTTTTCACATACAACTAAAGCGTCTACCACATGTTTTTCACTCTTTCATCATCCCCCTTGCACGTACCTTTTTTCCCTAAATGGCTCTATTTAGTTTCATGTAGCAAACACAAGATTTGGGGCAGGTGAGGCAAATCTCAACAAAACAAAAAAAAAACTGTATACAAAATCTCGTGAAAGAAGTTGAAATGAAAAGCCGAAGGTGGTCTATGTAATGATATGTTATATATGCATGTTTTTCCAACCCTCAACGACGGATCAAGGGTCGCAGATCACTGATGTTTTATAATAATTGTCAGAGACCGAAAACAGACAGACCGAGTGGCTCCCGAGCCGACCGAACCGGGGGGCATTATATAATTATTTAAATCAGTTGCAAATTTCAGCCGTGGAAGGGTGGCTCTATGCTGATTTCAATCTCACGAGAGGGATGAATCCTACAAATATATCCGCGGGTGCAATCGAGAAAAGATGGGGTTTCATACCACATATAATAAATATGTACACGATTTCAACCCCTCATAAATACATTTACCCTCCTCATATATGAATATACCATTTAGAAATGGGGCACGGTGCATCCTCTCCCCTCTAACTGTTATTGTTATTATTACTGTTACGATTATGATTATTTAAATGATTTCTCTCACTTTGTTTTCATACTTGTGACATTCGAGGTTTTCGACTCCATTAATAATTCCGGGATTTAATTCAAATGGTGTTTACTTATAAAACACAATGGGTGAGTGAATCAGAGGGAGAATCCAGAGTTGAATCACAAAAAAGGTTTTTTTTAACCTTAGTTTAGTCTAACTACTAAGTGCTTATAGAAATTCAGTTACGATTTTGATTATTATTTTAGAAATTGGTACATTGATATTATATAGGTAGTAATTTTAGAGTCTACCATGGTAGTCAAAGGGTTGTAAACCGTAGTATTTCGATCGAAATCAGTGTTGTTTTCAGTTAGAATAACAATTTTAAAAATTCATTCAAGGCACTATCCATGTTCTACTCGTAGTATTGATGCTGCTGTTAATGATAACAATGCTATGGTATGCGAGGCAATCAGTGTCGAGGATTTAGTTAATTAACATACATAGTATCATTTGATCCATTCATCCCCATCCATTTGTCCCATCACCATGGGATCCATCCCCAATTTGCCTCACCAGTGCATTGCCATTGCCACCAATCAACCGGATTATCAACTTAATGGTAGCCTGAAAACAAATGCGAACCATGTATCCCGATTCCAACCCCAACCTCCGCCCTCCACCTTCCATTACAGACGCATAAATTCAACTAATTTCAAACAAAACCCTTCAACGTTTTCCTCTATCTTCCCATTTTATTATCCCCGTCATTGTTTCCAAGACAAAACAAAAAAACAGACCTGCAGAAAAAACAGAGCCAGCAACGAGAAAATCTGGTTTTTTTTCCGGACTACCCTTTTTTCCCTCTATTTGGGAGGAATGAAAAATAAATAATAGCCACGATAAAAACAGTATAAATATTGCACGATATCCCGGTGCAAATGAGAGACAAGGGAATTATGAGGGTGAACATCAACTTGAGGATGGTGAATGGGTGAATTTAAGGGTTTATTATACTAGGTGAAAATGTTTTTAAAATGGTTTCCGTGCCACAAACAATCAAGACTGACTTGTCGTTACCGTTTCGAGAACAGTCTTGATAGAAGCGTGGGTTGACCGGGAGGTGGGTAGATAAGTTGTAGCACGCCGTCTGATAAATGTGTCATAGTATTAAAAGTTCCGGTACGGTGGCCGGAGGCCGGAACCCGTACTCGTTTCCGGCGATCGTGAGCAAGTTTACTGCACCACAACTTCTTTACAAATACAAACACGCTGACAATGGTACATTGTACAATGTATACCTATAGTTTATTCCCATACATATTACACACATACATCTAAATGGGATACTTGGGTATTTTGCACCCTCGTCCTATTAACTAGGGATTTCGACGCTCAACGTCTTACGGTTTCTTTTGTTCTTCTATCCATAGATGAACCTCCCGAGGCCACTTACATATTTCCTGTCTGATAGCGCCCTTCGAAAACTTCCCGCTCGACTTTTATTTATCCATTTTCGAATTTATTCCACCCTACGACGACCCGATTTGAGCGAGCGAGTTTCATCCCTTAATAATGGTGTGATAAAATCAGTAAAGCACACGTTGATATACATGAGTAAACAAGTGTGTCGGTTTAACTGTGCTACAATACACCCCAATAATGCGATAATCAGCTCGCCCCCGGCGATTTACGCGAACGAACCGACCAACCATTGGAGAGACTGGGAGAGCACCGTACGGTGAGTCCGACGGCATTATGATGACATCACATATACAAGCCCTGCGGGATTTACGGGAATTGAATGGCAAACGCGCGAGGGATTCGGACATCAGGATAGACAGGATTTATCAACAAAAAGATAACGTTAACAGCTTCGAACAGAAAGTCTCTACGAGAAATACGGTTTCAATACTGAACCTTTCCGTAGAGGTGAGATTTAGTTTTCAAAAGGTTCTCTACAACCGGATTTCTAAATCTAAAAGAAGCTACTGATTGCCTCTTTTACCATTGAAATGTTAAAAATGCAAGAAGGTATAAATACAGCCTCAGTTTCAAACTAATCAGCGTTCTTATATTTCATTGAAATTTTTAAATAGGAGTATTCGATTTGCTACTATCATTAAGCCTTGATAAGTTTTTTTAGTTGTTTTTCCTCTTTAGTAAAATATTTTTTTCATTACAAACTTTCTTTAAGAACCGTTCTCAGTATAATTTGCGTTACAGTTAAACTTTTAATATTTTTACTCTTTCCCCCAAAGTAATTTCAAACAAATGAATTCAATGTTTTAGCATTTAAACAACTACAATTTGTTAAAAGTAATCCTATGTTTAGAACTGCTGAGTAGATCATATTAATATAAGTTTTGTTCGTGGGTGCAATTCCGAACTAATTCAGGGAAAATTTGCATGGCCGTTCCTAAAAAGAGCGTTTGCAAATAAATAAATTCTGAATTTTTAGTAACAGTTCGAAGTTCAAGATTCACACCAAATTCATTCATTAACGATTCAGAATTGATTGTGGTGATCTTCGGATTTCCATTGAGATGAAAAATTCAATTATCTTAGTCATACACAGTTTGATAAATCGCAGTAAAATTCAGTTCTGCTGTCAAAGTTATCCAAGTTCTCGTTTATTTTTTCTCGCGGCAAAAAGTTCTGAATCTGTTCAAAGCTGGGCATACGATAATCCTGAATCTCTCTAGAACTGATTTATAATCGGTTCCAAACGAGATCTCCGAACAAAGCTTTAATGTTCTGATGAAATGAACAACTAGTAGTATCCTAGCATAAACCTACCCTAGTGTAAGTATCTCAAGAGTGAACCTAAAGCAATTTATAAATTTTGTTAATTCTAACCTCAATTTTACAAAAAAAATTGATAAGAATAGCTCTGATATACGAATACAAATTTTGGTGGATAAAAGCTACTGTAACATAGCTATCTAAAAGGTGATTCAAAAGTCAAATCAACCTTTTAAATTTTCTTTACACATAGCCTTTGTATTCCATTTTGTATGCAATTCTAAAATTTTGTTAAAAAACATTGAATATCCTAGTGTATCATTTGACTACATGTTTTCCAAAAGCCAATTTATGTTACACCTAAACTCAATGTAGGTTGCATATTATTCTAACATAGGGATGATGGAAGTCTATCAAATGTTCCACCAATGAATCATCCCCTCGTTCATTTCCCTCGCTTAAATTATTTCTGGCTTTGACTGATCCACCCTCGTGATGTTTTCATTGCTCACAGCCACCACTTACTTGAGCATCCAAAGTGAAGGGTGGAAATGTATAACACCTTGCATTTACTTTACTCTGCAGGGGAAACAGAAAGAGAGGGCAGGAGATTTAATTGTGAAATGAGGGTTGTCATTTAAATCCCTAAATTTCAAGGAACAGCAGGGGTGGTAGTCGGTTGGTAGTCAAGAATTAAATGTATAATGAGCCAGAGTGCACGTTCTGTCTCATCATTTCGAACATGGAATTACGTTGGTGGTGGCTTAGATACCCCGACAAATGTTGACGGGAACCGGGGTGGGCGATGATTATCGGGAATAAGGGATGAAATTGTATATATAAATGATGAAGATTTCATTTCAAAGACTATGTATCGTACATATTGGTAGGCGTATTGAATCCATCGAATTAATCAAAGGCTTTTACCGGTCGAACAACAAATTTTTAAAAGGGAAATCAGTTTTTTGAATTTCCGGAGGAAATTATTCGTAGAGAATTTTTATTTATTTAGCAATTAAACACAAGGGGTAGCTTACCTGTTTATGCATTTCGACGTTAAGTCCATATGACATTTCGTAGTACTGAAACAGAGAAAAAAATTAATTAATTATTGAAAAAATATCAAGCTTTGCAGAACATAGCAAAGCTTTTATCTAATAATTAAAAAAAACCTCGAAGGTAATTATTAATCGATTCATGTATTAAAAAGGGTGCGAATGGATAAAAATGTCATCTCTTAATCAAATTCTTTCAAATTTAAAATAATTTCACTAATCACCCCCATCTTCTCATCACGGTGTAGATGAAATTTTAACCCTACTCGAAAAATCATTATTATCATCAAATCGAGAGTTCATGTACATGAGATCCCATAGGATTTTTTATACTAAACCAAAAAAACAGGGAAGAGCTTCGGATTGCAGCACCCCCAAGTGGGTGATTTAAAAATAAATATATACATTTTTTGGGTACAAAAAGGGGTGATATGTTCCAGCTACGAGAGCACAAATTTTATTCTGGCTTCATTCATTTCTCTATTCGAACGTGTGGCGGTGAACGTACAGAGTGGTTTCGGGGAGTCACAACCCCTCTCGTGTACTATGCCTCGTCGCGTCTCACAAAAAAACAAAAATCAAATTAACGAGTGGCCGTAGCAAGCGTAGCCGGCTCGTAGCACCCGCGTAATAGTCGCTTATCGGATAAGGGTTGAAAAAACTGAGGTGAAAAAGAGAGAGAAAACAGGCCCGACAAGAGGATGACGTTTAATAATATCAGCCTGTGCATATGGCATTAGTGCTCTCATGCGACACTGTGTAAATGTTAGGGCATAAAAAACTCGTAGCAAAGAAAAACGTTGAAAAAACAACAACAAGAGGGATGAAAATTACATGAATTAAAACGAAAAAAAAATTAAAATTTCATGTCCAAAAAGGAAAAATTAAAAAAAGGGACGAAGCTTTTTACAAGGGGTTCTAAAACATTCAATTATAACACTTTCTCATACTCAAAAATTTTCCCTTCACTAAATGAAACATGATTTTACCCTTAAATTTTTTTTCCTTTAATATTAGGTTATTACCTCAATCCCTCTATTAAACAGTAAAAAACACAAAGTTAAATCGAATGAAATGAACGATTTGAAGGGATGAAAAAAATTATCATGTTGTTTATGGGGATTGTATTTTACTCGATTAAATGTGCAATTATTTAAGGGTTGAAACTAGTTGTGTTCCTGCCGCTATTTTCTTCGAGCAGGGGGATAGGATTTTTTAAAAGTGAAAATAAAAGATAGAATAGACAGTGACGGAGAATGGGTGCGAGTCGATTAAGAGGGTGGTTGATTTCGTGTAGCATGCGACGTGTCGTTTGCACCGACATTTGTTAAAAACCTGAACAGATAACATCTGAATTTAAATCGACACGATGTACCTTTAGCCCCTAATGGTTCCACCTTTGGTACCACCATGATTGATTTTTCAATGTTAAAAACAATAAGAGAAAAAACGTTAAAAAGATTCTAAATCCAAATTTTCATTGATTTGAACAAATTTTTTTAGAGATATTTAAGTTTAATGGAAAAAAGCCGCATATACTTTTTACCTCGAGATTAGCTACTTGACTTGATTGTAAAGCTACTTGACTTCATTTTCAAGTTACTTGATCTTAATTTGGTTTGAAATCAAGTCAAACTTGAGTTTAAAATTAACATTTACATGTCAAATCAGGTAAGAGAGTCTTTGTAAAATACCAAGCACAAATCATTATAAATAAATTCAACTACTTGACTTGATGAATCCCTACTTTGACCCCAAACGGCCCAACCTCGATTACTACCAAAATGGATTTTTCTGCATAAAAAAATATTTTTTTTAAAAATTACGCATCAAGCACCATAACCAAGAAATGAGTGAACCCTCTGTTGGCGCTGTGGTTAGAGCAATTGCTCTCTACGCGTCATGCGTCAAGTGGTTCTAGGTTCGATCCCCGTTGAATCCTAGACTTAAGATTGTAGATCTAAGATATTATTGACCAACAGAAATTCTCTATGTTAAGACGGTCGTGATATGACCTTAGATGTTAAAGCGACTTAAAACACACACAAAAAATAAAAACATAAAATAAGAGAAACTTCTTAAGAAATAAAGAACATGAGATTTAGTGTGAAAATAACCAATCATTTAACGAATATTCTTTTGATTCAATATTTACTTCATTTTTATTATGGCTCTGTATGCGTCACTTTTTTTGTTCAACTTCCGAGCGTCGGAATATAAAGTTCTTTTTCTTGCTTTTTCCCTAAAAACATAATATCTTTCTTCTCTTTCGCGTAACGACCATAAGCAAAATTGACAGTTCACTCTCAACTCTCGTCCACTTGTCGATTACCGAATTTTATTTCAAAAAGACCGATAAATAAAGGTTCAAAAATGGTTCCTAATCTCAATTTTCATTGATTTAAACTAAAAAAAATATAATATTTAAGTTCAGTAGAAAAAAAAACAATTACAAACCCCTATTCTTTTATGTGTTTCTCTCACTTTCTGTCTATTTTTTTTTTAAATCACACCTTTAGCTTCCCCTATTGAATTATTCCTAACTGACCAGTTTTATTTCTGCATACATTTGGTTCATTCGTCCGTCTGTCGTTCGTTCGATTCGTCTATTTGGTCTTTCGGTTCGTTTGGTTAATGCCGCGGGTCAACGATGTACGTGAACAAAATTAAAAGTGGTCGCCATTTTCACTGTAAAACATTTGACTAGCTAATTACAACCCTGCTATTTTCAACTCTCTATCTAAAATAAAAAAACCGTACGTTCATTTGTTCAGCTTTTGATAAACGTTTTCAAGTTTTGCAATTCAATAAGCTTTTTTTGGTGTCAAGAGAAAAAAAAAACGTAGAACTTGTAAGAAATGAAAATTGTCTTCCCTTCAATCTTATTAGTAAACAGTTCTTGTAGGAATAACGATTATTAAATAATTTTTTTAACGGTAGGGATTTTAATATCACTCATCGTTCCATCTTATTATTTTTTTTTCTCTCACACATATTGAGGTATTTTATTATTTATTTGTATAATGACGTGAATATAATGATTAAACCAACCGGTGTTGAAGGTATTAATTATTCGAAGCCCGACTTCACAATTGGATTTTCGGAGAGAAAAAAGACATTGAATATAAATGCCATGGAATGGACAGAAGAAGAATGATAGTAAAAATAGAATAAAGATCTTAATCTGTTATTATTATAATAAAATAGCGTAGATGGGCGAGAGATACGAAAAAAAATCTTAGTATATTAATAAAGGGGGAAAATAATAAGAGAAAAGAATTTTTTTTTGTTCGAATCTTGCCATCTGTGAAGTGTTGGAATTTCGAAAGAATTTTTTTTAAGACTAATCGATTTTTATGGAAATAACTGTCGTGGTTTTAATTAAAAGGCTAAATTTTGGTTTTCATGTGAATTAAACCTGTGTAAAAGAAGCTTATAAAATGTTTCCTCAAAATGTGTGTGTGTGTGTGTGTGTGTGTGTGTGACAGCAATATCGTATCGAAAGCTTAATCCAAATATCACCAAACTTGGAATTTGGTCTGCATATTACATCTAGTTGTGTCGCGAAGCTTTTGGTTGAAATCGGATGACAGAAAGCTCCGCTTAATTCTAGGTGTTTTTGAGCTTTTACATTTTTTTTTTTGGAAAACAGCTCTAACGATTTGCTTTAAACTTCCTATAATTCTTAGAAGCATTGATGTCTACAACTTTTATGTAAATTTTTTTCCTCAAAAATTTAAAATAACGACGGTTCTGGAGTTAAGGGTGAGAGTTCGTATATACATAGATAATAGAGGCTAAATGCATAAATAATTCTTTTTAAATAATTACAAAGTGCTTATACTTCTTTTACCAGCAACGAGTTTCATAAAAGAAAGTAAAAGAAATTCCTATGACGCCTCGCAGCAGATATTTTGTATAGATATTGCGAGCGTTTTTTATACACCCATAATTTGTTCAAAAATTACTTCCATCAATATTCACAACTTGATTTGATTTCAAGCTACTCTACAGTAGCTACTCTACTCTACTCTAAAGTTTGAAAGTTTGAAATGTAGTCAATGTTAATATCAAATCAAGTCAAGCATTAAATTAAAATCCCAAATTCAAATTCATTGCACAGAATGTTCCCTATCTATGAGTGGAAGGTTTAAAAAAAAAATCAATATACTTACATATGTAAAAGAATAAACCTAAAATGGATTTATAACTTTTAACAGAAAACTTTTTTTGTAGCTTGAGCTGTTTTATAGTTTTATTGGCCTTTATAAGAAGGTGCAAATTTTGCTTTTAAAAATGTTTAAATTAGTGATCGATGATTGAGAATTTTTTTTTAAATCAAAAATGCAGTGTTCTAATTTATGAGCTTTTAAACTGGTAGCTTTCGTTGGATGTGTTATTTATTGGTCTGTATATGAATTATCCAATTTTATAGCTCTTATTTATTTTAGGAAATTTTAGCATTTGTATTATATTAGAAATATTCTTATTTTTTCATTCATGAGTTAATTTTTTAAGGTGTGTTTCAAAATTAAAAAATGTTGAAAAAAAAGGATTTGTAAATGTTTCAAATTTTCAAGTTATATGAAGTATGAAAAACAATTTTGCAAAATTTGAATTTTAAAATGATAAGTTTAAAAGGGGGGATATTATTTTTATAAGTATATTTTTATAACTATATGAATTGGATCATAAAACTTTTCATTTTTAATCAGCAGTTTTGTAATTTTCAACCCTTGTCAAAAAGTAAAAAATATATTTTTGAAAATATCTCTCCAAGAGGTAGATTTTTTAGAGAAAGTCTCATAAGTGAATTTATAGATCAAAAGCCTGTCTACAACTTTTATTCCTTAGTTTTTTTTTCATAAATCAAAAATGTATTCAACTTTACAAGCTTTTAAAGTTGTAAATGAAAGGATTGAAATGTTTGTTTCTTTGAATCTCCCAAACGATCAGATTTATGATAAAAATTATCTTTTTTGTAAAAAATCTTCCAATCAATATTTTGAAAGTAAAGAAAAAGAAAATTTTTTCGATAATGTACCAACAAATGACTCAATAAAGTGCAACAATAATTGAAAAATCAACAATTGGAATAGAAGTTTTCTTTTATAAACTTTTTTTTTAAGAAACGTTAGCACATTTCAGAGGACCATCAAAAATATAAAAGCCAATGGTAAAAATTAATTTTTCAATGGAAAGATTTTGATTGAGTAATGTTTAAAAATAAAGGTTGCATTATTATTGACTTAAGAGTAACTCGCTCGACTATCATTTCAATGCAATTATATTAATCATTGATTATAATTAATTCAATATAATATAATGTGTTCATTAAAATTCGATACGATCCAAATTGCAATAATTTATAAATGATTTGTATTTACGTTGGCGAAATGTTGAGGCGAGTTTTCCAGGCCTAGTTGCACCCCCTTTGGAGTGACTGCTAGCCCTGTATTAAGTAAATTCGAACTAATATTTAGAGAACGTAACATATCGGTTAATTACATAGTAATTAATAAATCAGTTGTGTCTATATATGTAATTATAAATGGGAAAATATAGTCAGGCGATCGTTCGTTCATTCGTTTGTTCGCTTTTCCAAATTTGAATAATTCACAAGTCCATGTCGGGTAAATCACGATTGATTTTCTCATTTTCATGGAACTATATACCTTATGACTTAGTTATGATTTTAAATAAAATTTTTAAAAATACGTACCATAACATAGTGCCGTTGAATTTCGATTTTTTCACTTGCTAATTTTTCACATTCAAGTTTTAAACTGAAAAAAAAATTTTAATTAGAATATTTCGATTCGCGTTGATTTTCATGGTCGTAGGTACTTATGGTATTGGGCTTGAAGAAAATTGAATTCTTCCTTGATTCGATCGCACGACTCGCCCACTGTAAACTTGAAAGGTTGGCCAGGCTGAGGTGGGCCCTGTAAAAAAGCAAATAAAAAATCAAAAATTTTTCCAAAATATTTTCCTAAAAAACGTGTAATAACTCGACTTGAATCATTCAAATCCCCATTCCACTCGAAAAATGCAGGTATCGTAAACAAAACACATGTATGGACACATTAATTACGACCTGTCATGACACAAAAGCCCATTAGGCTCTCAATTTCATAGAGGCAAAAAAAAATCCTCGTTCCCAAACCACAATTTTTCCAACCCCACACAATCCCGAAACGAGTCAAACACACATTCATTTATCACAGACAATTTATTGTTGATAAATTTATATTCCTGAGGCTATTTAAATGTAAAACTAACCAAAAATTTACACACAAAAATTATATACCCCCTCCAAAAAACAATCAACCCCTCGACCAGTTCAACTCGATTTCATCATCAATTTGTTCCAATTCAATATCGAAAATCGCCAATATATCACATGGAAAAAATTTCAAATTTTTCCTCAAGACTTTTGAATTATTCAACGGTCTCGCATCGTTCCATCCTTTTGTGTGGTGGCTGTCTTATGAAGGAAAATGTCAAATCAATAATTTCTACGATTAATAATCGAGGCGCTGTCCCTATGAACGGTGCAAGGCTCGAAGAGGCGAATGTTAGGATCTAAATTAAATATGCAGCCGGTCAGCCAATCGATTCGAGAAGCACTTTTTTTTAATTGTTAGAAACTTTAATTTGTAATGAGATGAAAAACTGAATGCCAAGGAACGGACAGGAAATAATTGAAGTGAATATGTTATCTTCCTGATTTCCACAATTGTAAATCAGATATAGACGATTATTTTTTTAAATTCATTTTAACAGTGACGTTCATCGTGGAAATCCCTTGGGGAATTTTTGTTTTTGTACTTGATTTATTTTTTTAAAGGCTACCAATCAATACAACAATGGTTTGTATTATTATTAGATGGTATTGATTTTTCTTTTCTATGATTTTCTTTTGGTTCTTATCGAAAATGATTTTCGGTACACTATTTATGGGTTTTAAACTTCCTGGAAATCTACTTTATAATAGCCACTTATCAGCAATTGTTAAATGTAAGTCGTATTCAATAAATGATATCGTATCATTTTAACTCAAAGAAAATTGTCCAAAAACGATTTATTTCGATTGGCAGTGATTGTCGAGTGATTTCAATTGGCGAGTTGGTCGATTGTCGAGATCAGTGATTCTCAACCATTGTACATCGGAACTTTTGAGTGTCGCAAAATTTTTGAAGTGTGCCGCTAAATTTAAGAAGAACTTATAATTAGCAGAACTAATATTTATTTAATTTAAAAAATTTACATTTTAGTTCTTTTGGAGATTTTTTTTTGTCTTGAAGCATCTAAAGTTATAGTTTTGTTCCAAATGAAAATAAAACCGTACATTGTACATTCAGTCATTCAGAGTATAAAATTATAGTAACCTTTATTTATTACGTATAACTTTTTATATTGTTCATGATTTGTACCGTACAGTGTACGTTTTTATGTTGATCTAAAACAAACCTTATATCTAAAAAATGTCTATAAACTACTGATGATTCTAAGAAAATTTATGATTTAATAGGAATCGAATCCCAAATTTTGAAATTTTTAAAAGTTTTCCCCAACAAAAAAAGGTTGAAAATCGCTGGTTTAGATGTTCTTAAATGTAATTGTTTTTCTTAAAAATTTCAAGAAAAACTTTCAGACATACAAAAAGAAATTTTATTTCCAATGAATTCCTATTGAACATAATTCTTATCGATTAAAAATGTTTGTATTGCAGTATATCATATTTCCATTTTATCATTCAGAAAATGATATTGCAAATGCTTCAAACCATTGATTTTAAAAATCATTTAACTTTAACAGCATAAAAACATCACATGCGATACAATAAAATAGCATTTAAGTTATTTTAAGGTTTTTTAAAAAAATTTGGCAAATAATTTTTCAATAATATTGGCATTTAGTTAAATAAAAAATTCTAAGTAGATTTAATACCTTAATGTTATCATGACGTTTTATATAACGTACTTACAACTGCTAAAATTAAACAAAATGGTAATCTAAAATTTTAGTTTCAAGTAATGCTCAAGCAGTTTTTAAGTAGTACGAGATACAAGACTTCACAGTCGATAGTAATATTATTGACTTAAAAATTTACTTTTAGGTCTGTTAATAAAGAAATATGTATAAACCTAGAGATAAAAATAGGGGTTCACTACTTGACATAATTTTTAAGTTACTTGAGTTAATTCTCAAGCTACTTGACCAAAAATTAGCTTGAAATCAAAAGCTAAAGCCAGTCCATCGTTGATTTCTTCAGCATTTTTAGCTTGGGTTAACTTAATTGTTTGGTTTTTTTTAGTATTGGTTTTCAAGTTAAAATGTCAAGGATAATTTATTTCAACTACTTGACTTGATGAATGAAAAAAAGAAAATAGCGAAATTCTGAAACTAAAATTTCTGTACTTTTCGTTTAACGCATCCTTGAACTCTTTATTCCAAAATTGTATTTACTTTTCTATTCATTCGTGATTTTTAACCTGCCTTATGCAATCTCAAAATCTCGTAATCTATAAAAGGTATTAAACATAAATAAGGATACGACTACTGTTGTCATTATATTAATGTTATTTTACTCTTAAACCTTTAAATTTAACAGATGCCATTTTACCGTCTTTATAATTTTCATTCCCAGAAATTTTTGATATCTGCATTTATTTCTGTAAAATGTGTAGTTTCTAAGATATCTTCATCTCGACGATAAATGAGACACCTGTATGTGTAAATAAAAAAAAAAAATTACAGACAAGCAAAAATAAGAAATTAATTTAAAAAATATTTAATATAAGAATTGTTTTAAGAAAAATTGAAACATGTTATTGCTAAAATTATATTTTTCAAATGCGTAATAGTTAGTGCCGATTGTTGGTGTTTCAAACAGTACAAAAGTGGACAAAATTATAGGTACAAAAGGAAGCCCCATAGGTTATGTTCCAAACGCGATTACGCATGTTATTATTATTATTTTTTTATATTCCACTAGTTAATCGTCAGTTAAACGTTTGAGCGATGTTTATCAATCTAACAAATCTCTTTAGACGGGTGTGCGTATTTGTAAGCAAAAGTAATGACGTCATTAATGATGATTTACTAAACACAACGACCGTGGTTGTCATAATTTTTGTTCCAGATAAAAATAAAGGGGTACATTTACGGTACAAATGACGTGTATGTACAAAACTTGTCAAAAATTGTATCTTTATCATTGTAACTTTACGGTTTTATTTTCATCTCGAACAGACCTAATATAAACGACTGAAAGGTCGATTCAAAACTAGTTTATAATATTGCTACCTTAGTGGAACGTAGCTATAGTCTAAAATAATTCACCATATGACTAAAAACTACAAAGAATGTTTTACTTACTGCCTATTTGCACTGTTGAATATTTTTAAATTCTTCAACTCTAGTCTCTAAGTAATAAGTTCTTTAGTTTTAACTTTTAAAGTTTGGTTTTAACCGCTGAACAATACACACTACATATATTATATTTTGTTGGTAGAAAAAAAATTGAAACTAATACGCTTTAGTAATAGACTGAATTTTCACGACATTTTTTCTGTCCTGAAATATGATAAATGTAGTATTGAAAAGTTAAATTTGTATACAAGGAGCGTTAAAAAAATTCAATGGTATACAAGATTTTGATATAAGGACATAGAAACCAATTCCAGTGCGCTTAAAAGAAAATTCTTCATAATTTTTATTGTCAATCCAAAAAAACAGTGGTCAAGAAAATAGAATATTTTTGAAAAAAAACTCAAAGAAAAAATGAAAAAAAATAATTTTCTGTAAAAATTTTCTTTCTAATAAATATAGATACCTATACCTATTTATCTTTATAAAATCTCTCATAGAAAAAGATTTTTGTCAAAATATCAATTTAAAAATTCATAGAATAATCAAAATTATTTTTTAATTTAAATACATAACTAGAAACTTACGACTTTAATGATTTGATAGTGGTTTCGGAACATTGTTTGCCCTTTTTACCAAATTTTCCGGTGAAGCGTGGATATCGTGGATTTGTTTTAAAAAAAATTTTTTTTTTCCTCAGTTAATAGTTCATATTTTTAAAAAGCGGAAGAAAAAAAATATGGTTTAGCAAATAGTGTCGAATAATCTAGATTCAAACAAAAACTTGTTGGATCAAAAAAGATTAAGAACTACTATTTTAATGTCTAATGTCAAATATATATTGCTTTTCTTTTTTATTTGAATTAAGGGAAATTTTGAAAAAAAAAACTCTTTAAATTCCTTTTTTGAACAAAATTGTTTAATAGGTATAAATGTATAAATGGAACATTCCGGATTCTCCTGCAATTAATAATTCGTTATTTTACTGGCATTGTTTTGAAAATTAAAGTCACTGAGTTCTTTCGCAAAAGCTATTTTGGAAGATCAAGAATTATTATTTTCTTCCACGTGATCCTCGAGGTCGACCTGCTCCTCGTCGCCGTGTTGGCCCCGGTGCATCTGCTGCAACCGGCATCGGCTGCTGCCATCCATACGCCACCGGAAAATTCGGTTGAGCCATCAATGCCTTTAACGTTAACGCATCAAATACCTCAAAAACAAAGGTACTAGCAATTCTCAAACTGTATAAATTACCTGACACATAGCTTTCTGTACGAGATTCTGAATAGCTTCAATGGGACGAGGCATAAATTGCATCATTGCCGTGTTCAGATTTGGCTCCGTCCGAATATGTTTCGTGCAAATTATGCAACCTTTTAATTTACACTAAAATCAAAATTGACTGATAGAAACAAGAGAAAAAGTTCGATAAAGTATCATTATTACTTCAAAAGCTTTTAAATCTTTGAATTGCTTTTCTGACCTTAAAAGAAGCAACAAATAAAATATTAGTTCTAAGTTAGTTTGTAGTGCTTTATAATACTTATACGTATCAATTATGGTTTCGCGATTTGTAGGAATATTGGAAGAGTTGAACCGCGGATCAAATATCGCATTTGGCTGAATTGTCGTGCTCGGTTCGATCGGTACTGGGATCGCTGGGAGCTGGAACGGCATGGAAAATTGGGGCAAGTCAGTGGGACGTGACGGACGTGGAGGACGTGGCATGTCCGAGTGAATGATTTGGGAGGCTGTAGTTACTCTCAAATCTTGGGCCATAGGGGGCGCCAAGGGGGGCATCGCAATATTCGGCAACTGAGGATTTTGACGAAATTGCAATAACTGTTGTAATATTTCCGACTAAAAGAAGATGACTTAAAATTATGAAGTTTTTAAGAAAAAAAAAAGTAATTACTCCTTTGAAGAAAGAACTTTCGGTTATGGTGGTTTGCGACACAGTTGACGTAAATTTTTTTTCGACTTCAGTTCGCTTTGGAGAAAAAAAACCAACGATTTTAGTAAAAAAGCTTCATAAAATCTTTCAATTTTTCTTTTAACAATAGATACCTTATCTTCATTTTGGGTTTGTGTTCCTCTCTCTTCAAAACGATTGAACTGTAAATACCAACTCTAAAAAATTAATCAATCAATTACTTAAAAACCTTAGAAAAAATCACTAATAAAATGCATAGTAAAAATGTACGCATATTACAACTTAAAATTCTTTTTCAGAAAAAATTAATCAATCTATACGAGAAAAAATGATTTGCATGACTAATAAAAAGAAAAAAAAATAATAAAATTATTTTAATGCAATAAATCGCTATAGCGATAAGAAAAGCGACACGTAGTTACTGCCATAGCCATTTTTTCTGTCGAAATATTGGCGACAATAAAATCGTGATCTATGACTTTTTGCCCTGATTTTCTACAACCGAATTGTTCGAACCACTATCTCCATAACAATTATTGCAAATATAATCATTTTCTGTGAATTAAGTCGAAGTAGAAGCATCGATCGTTTGTGGTTAACATATCACACAATCATAAAATTTATCTTTATTTCGTCGCTTATCTAACTGCAAAATATTTAACAAAATATTTTTAAACAAATCAATTATTATTCAAAGATAAATAAGTAAAGGAAGCCAGTAATTGCCGTTTATAAAATATATACATATTTTGTTGATGTTTCAACTAAAAAAATAAATCTAGAATATTCCATGTTATGATTATAAACGCGATGAATAAGGTTTTGTTTATATGAATAAGGTATTGTATATTTTGTTTTATTGAAAATTGTTCTTATAAGTCATCATCTGTGTAGTTCAAACTAAAAGGCTTGAATAAATGAAGGATATATCTTTCAAGATAGCTGACTTATTATTTTTTTTCCTAGTATCATAATAAAGACAATGAGATGCTCTTTCAAAGAAGGAAATTTTTATGGAACACTTTAAATGGTTTCATATTGGTTTCATTATGCTTAAGTAAAATAATTTTAAAAAATTAAGGGTGTTATCTGTCAAAGGCACTTGAAGCATCATTTAAGCATTTTTGGAATATTATTGAAAAAAGTTGATAAAAATGACCTTACTCATAAACTAATTTCAGTTTTCACAAAAAAATCATGTACCTACTTAAAAAGTTCACTTAAGAATATAGAAAACGAAATAAGCCTTAACAAATGTAAGTACATTAAAGATGCTTCGCCTAAATCAAAATGTAGACTAACTACCCACTTAGTTAAATCTAAATTTACTATTAAATTTTTAAAATTATTAGTTAAGGCTACGATTAACAGTAGGAAATTACTAGATTAAAATTTAGTTAAGTAACGTTTTTTTTCAACCCTAACCACGGTCACGGTTCATCAAAAACATCATCAATGATGTCATTATTTTCGCTTAAGATTACGTAAATACTTCTTAAAATTTTATATATAGCCTAACCGTACAAAATTTTATAATTCTTGAGAAAGTTTACAAGTATTCACAATTAAAAAATCTGTATTTTAACATGTGTTCGTATGAAGATTTCTTCACTTAAGGATGTAAAGTAGATACAATCAGGAGCAAAAGTACTCAATACTAACGAATTCATGAATATTTGTTATTTGTAGCTTGCTACGTACTAAATAAATAATTTGATTAAAACATAAATCATAAAATTCATCAATCTTGATTCAAATACAAAAAATATGCATAAAACGAAAAAGTCGACGAACTTTTGACAGTGAATATATACCTCAATTAACACTACGTATTGATAAGAAGAATAGTTTTTTTTTTCGACAACCATTTCGTGAATGTAATTCAAATTTTGCAAAATTGTTTTATACATTTTAAAGGGTAAACTTGGGATTTTGGAATATTAATTAAATTAAATCTATTGAGAGAACAAATCTTCATATGAACATCTATTAAAATACAGATTTTTAATATTGCTATAACTTTTGAACGGCGTAGTTCATCATTTTAAAATTTTAACTATAGACATAGGATTGACTAAGGAAATTCTTGTGATTTTATGTCTGTTGGTCACCATTCTGATTTACCTCTAAAACATTCTTAATACCTACATGAAAATTATTTAAGTCAATCTAGAAAAATAGCAAATGTTTCAAATTTTCAATTAATATCATTTGAAAATAATAAAAACTTGAATAAACTTCATTTAACGATTAATGAAGTAATACATGTAAATTGAGGTATATTCACTGTCAAAACTATAATTAGACTTTTTTCACTATATGGATTATTTTCTCTTATTTAAATTTAAAGATTAAAATTTTATGCATTTTTTAACCAAAAATATTTATTTACTTCGTAACAGCCTACAAACAGTAGATAATTATGAGTTATTAATATTCAGTACTTTTGCTTCCGATTGTATCTCCTATTCATTCATATGGGTTGAAATCAACAGAAGGAGAAACTCCAAGTATCTTAGATTTTACATTTTATCGTCAACATTAGTGATTTAAAAATGCATTTTAGAAGTCTTACAAAAATTTTTATCAAGCTATAAGAATTGCAACTACATAATTTTTCTAAAATCAAATTTTTAAGGAGATACAAGTCAACTATTCAAATAAACAAAACCGTTTTTAACAGAAAATCATAAAAATATATCGAACTCAATATAATATTACATTTCCCCACAAAAAAAAAATGATCCAGAGATTTTTTGAAAATTGAAGGTTGCTGAAGAAAAATTGACCACGGATTTGTGTTAAACGGGAAGAAACACACCGGAAACCATACATCGCATCTCTGGAACAGATATTTCTTTTGTGTGGCAGTGTTACCTATCATCAATTTGTTCATTAAAGCAATGTTAGGAGGTGAAATTAAAAAAAAAAATCAAATGGCTAAAGCTTTTTTTTGACTCAATTTTATGAGCTTTTAAAAATATATATAAAAAAAATATATTTGTCTCAAAAAACTTTAATTAATTTTTTTTGTGACATATTTATGTAAGGGTTGAAACTCTCTTAAAATCAAAACTACTTTTTTCTATTTTTGAATAAATTTTCGAAAGGCAAAAAGTCATAGAATGTTTTA
Organism: Sisyra nigra; assembly: GCA_958496155.1. Lineage (NCBI taxonomy): Eukaryota > Metazoa > Arthropoda > Insecta > Neuroptera > Sisyridae > Sisyra > Sisyra nigra. Next base: position 32,290,293 of record OY292316.1, on the reverse strand, counting down.
ATTAAGTATATAAAAAAAATGCCACTCACTCCTCCCAATCTATCGAAAAGTTTACGCTGAGCTACAGTGAACTTCTCAGGGTTGTAACAACTCAGCATGAAAAAGATCTGTTCGTAGCAAATGCTTCGCACCTCAAACATCAACGCACTTGGTCTTTCTATATAACAATACAACCAAAAAAATCCCAATGTAAAAAGAAATAAAAAGAAAATACTATACCGGTTTTTTCCTTTTGCTCGTAATATTCTCGAATTTGCACTAAAGAAAAATGTTTGAGATACTCCCAACGATCCTGGATCTCATACACATGGCGCTTAAATCCGTTTGTGTGCAACAACTTACAGATTTGCCTCCACACAATGCACTTGTAAGCGAATGCATAGCAAATGCCACCCCAAGGACTTTCGATTAAACCAATATATTTTTCCATGCACTAAAAATTTTTGTTTAGACAAAAAAAATATAATTTTTAAACAGACTAAACCTTGACAATGATCTTATCTTCTTTTTCATTCCAATTATAAAATGTTGTGGCTACTTCTTCTATTGTCAAATCCATTGCCTCCATTGCACAAACACATACGAAATTTTTTCGAGCCTTTCAACGCGACTTATGATCAAGAAATGAGGCACTACTTAAGTCGACCCAAAGAGCTTGGCTCCCGACGCACAACTAAACAAACTCGATTGGTCGATCGATCGATTACTAATTTGAAATGGGGATACTTTTTATCGAGCCGATTCGTTCAAGTCGTTAAAATTATTGATCGACTTTTGAAGTCGATTGGCGTTTCGTGACACAATCTCAAACACAATTCCCATATATATCATACAGTCAGTGTTAAAATCTGTCCTTTACATCCACTTCTTGTAAGCCATTTGAAACCAGCAAAAAAAATAAACAAACTAAACAAACACCGACTTGAACTGTAACAGAAAACGACGGAAAGGTCTTCGTTTTGGTTTGGCGATTAAATTTCAATTATAAAATTTATATAGTTGAATTTTTACGCTTGTACCTTATCAGAATTTGATATTACATCTTATTAAAGCATTTGAAGTATGTAAAAATAAAATAACATTTCAATTATTCCAACTCTTTTACGACTGGCTCATTATTTTTAAACTTTAACCAGAGCACGTTTTTATGTTTTATTTTTCATCTTTTCCATGGAAATGCATTAACATATTTCTTTCTTACTCACACGTATTCATAACAATTATCAGAATACAAAAGCCACGCGAAATTTGATTGACTGGACGACGTTTTTCTCAGATTGAACAATCGATTTAATTGTTCTCATAAGCGGCACGTTATCGATTCTAATAACACGTTGTTTTCCAGCGATTTCCAATCGATAAAATCATAATAATGTTTTATTTGAAAAACATTATGCGACTACAGCTGCGAGTACATTAATTAAATACAATAAATTTGAAAAAATTCATAACAATAGAGTTTTGTGTGAGTCATTAAGATGGTATAAATCATTCGGAAAATTGATCGTTAAATTTTCACGAGATTTTTTCCGTCACGATTTTGAATATAAATTTGTTTGATGTTTTTTTTTTCTTTTTGGAGTGGTTTTTTTTGTGATAAGATGATGACATGCACGTTGTACGTGACGAGATTAGGGATCGAGTGGAGCTTGAGGAACGAAAAGCTTTTATGGTGTTTCGGAGTTCATTTTTTAGCAGTTGTACAAGTTAAAACTTGTATTTCAAGGTTTATTTTTTGGAGTTCAGAAGTTTTATGACTCATTAAATACAAAATACTTTCGGGAGTAGGTATCCAATTCAGGTTCGAAACTCCAATTTAGACTTGTATAAGCCTTACAACAAACCGAACTTAATTGTAAGAATTTTTTTTCGGTTATTTAACATTAAATAAGGTCACTTACAAGTTAGTTAGTTAGTTAGTTACACTGTTAGTGACTTGGTGGACTAGATAATTGTCTAATCGCCAGTGGTGCTGGGTTCGAATCCTAATAAAAGCCTAAAATATTTTTTATGGATTTTCGAATTCGACGGTTGCTAATGACCATAGTAGTTGATGTGACCTTAAATAAACCAAAAAAAAAAAAAAACAAAATAATCTAGAAGTCCATGTACGCCTAATCTCCGCTACAATAGTTGAAAGTTTCTCTTTGCAATGTCCCCAACAGGGTTAAAAAAATTGGTTACTATGTGAAGTTCAAACTGAGGATTTCCTTCTTGACTTGATTTTTAAGTTACTTGCCTTAAATTTGGCTTAAAACCAAGTCTAATGTTAGTATTCAAATATCAAGCCAAACCAAGCATTTCATTTACAAGTTACTTCAGCTAATGTCAAGCTCAATTAATTGCACCAAATATCCAGTTATTTGGCTCGATGAATCCTTAGAAGTTTGGGTCATCGTGAGTTTGGTAGCTAACAAGTAGCAAAAGTGTATATAAAATTGTTACAACAAAATTCCGTAGTTATTTTAAGATCTTTTTTTCGGAATAGTAGTAGAAATCACGTTATTTCTTGCCAAAATTATTATTATCGTGGACCCCCTCCCCTCGTGGTAAATACCTTTGAATCTTAATAAATTGCAATTATAATTTGTTGACATTTTCATTCTTTATAAATCGTCAAATATTTTTCTTAGAGAAAATATTAATAGAACTTACTTTAAGAGGTAATTAATTTACTATAATACAATTCTGTAAACTGCATATTGTAACGAACAAAGACAGACACAATGAACAGCGTAAAAAAGAACATTCGAGAGAGTTCGATTGTCAGAGAAATATTCAAAAGGTTCGACAATCAAAATTCCTCGAATGTTCGATAACAAATTGGTTTGCCTAAATAAAACAACTGAGAATGCAGCAGTGATTCATTCTAAGAAATGCATTCTGCGAATTGAAGTGATTCAAGTAATAATGATATTTAAGCGATTAAAAAAGTGATTAAAGTGAAGTGATTTTTGTGATAAATTGTTTATGAACGAATTAAAATAAATAAAACAGTTTGGTTTTTAAACGTATTTTATGATTTCCAATGCATAAAAAAAACCTTAACATGAAACTCAACACAGGTTTGAGAAATCCCGTTACATTATTTTTTATCAGGATACATTTTCAAAATATTGAAGAAATGTTAAAAATATTCAAGGAATAGGAAAGGAAGTTACCAATCAATCCCTCCATGGCTCAACGCTCACACTCGATCAATGGAGACATTTAAAATTTTCTTCTCCATTGTTTCCCTGTTGGATAACTGTTATCTACAGATTTTTAGCGGATCATAAAGTCAGATAACTGGATATTTTGTGCTACACGGAAAAAAATAGTGGTGTAAAATTTACAACACTAAACTAGTAATATTTTTACTGCACTTTGTGTTCACTATAACCACAAATGTAACATTAGATAACACACTGTGTTGTATTCAGCTCTAACGTATAGTATTTTTTACTACCATAGTGTAGAAAATATATGTAGCTATTACAACTGCTGAGTATTGTACAATAACCAAATTTTGGCGTTTGCGCACGCGGCGCGTACTACTTAACCAATAATTTTGACAAATAAATGCAAGTGTCAAAAATTCAACTACATTCTTACTAGTTCGTAAATAATACTACAGTTTTTTAATTACACTTGACTGGTAAACGTTACCACACGTGGTGTCATCCTATATAATGCTAGTTAATGTAGTAAAATTAACAAGTAATGTTGTTAAAACTACAACACATTTTTTCCATGTATGAGTTGAACGTGAAATGTTAACTTCAAAATTAAATAACTTTCAAACTCAATGCTTGACTTGATTTTACGTTTGAATTCTAATATTTTAATCGAGTTTGACTTGTTTTCAAGTCAAAGTTAGGCAACTAGCTTTGAAATCAATTCAATAGTCAATCTCTATGACTGATAGACAATCTGAAATTATTGAAGAAAAAATTGAAAATTTGAAAATTTGAAAATTTGAAAAAATTGAAAATTGAAAAAAACGAAATTTGAAAATCGTAGTTCTGAAAGAGCTGAGACGGTTTTTTATAGAAAAATGATTACCTTTTAATTTACCTTCTTTTACTAATACGAATTTTGCAATTACCATTTAACATGCAAATATTAAAAACCTTAGCCTTTTATTGTTTCTTCATTCGTTTATTTAAGGGTTGAAAAAATTATTTTAAGGCCATAATATTTTTAATTGAGTTTTATTGAGATAATTGAAATATCTAATTTATGTTTTTAATATTTCCAATGAAATTTTTGAAAAGTGTCCTACTACTTTCAATAAAGCGATTTTATAGTTTTTCTCTTCGTAGACTGAGTTTAATTTTGGTAAGCTTGAGTTGCGTTTGTATATTTTGTTAAATTTTTGAGAACGAAGTCACGGGTAGTCACTAATCGTACCATAAAACTTGAAAAAGCTTTGAAATAACTATTATAATGTCAACATGAAGAGTTGCTTTATTAAATTTAATGTAACAAGTTTGTAATGCGAGTCGTTCATGTTAAGACTTGTAATAATGCATAAGACGTTGTCAAAATCAAGTGAAACATAAAATAATGAATTAAAAAACATCCTGTTTTCAACGAGATCATGAAAAATCGTTAAGAAAAACGTTAGACACGTCGCATATTTTCGTGATCAATTTTCGTAAGTTTTTGGCACGGGGGGGGGTGGGTGAAACGAGGACAAAATTTTTCCCGTTAGCCCAAATACGCGGTGGCTCATAGCATTCTCGAGACGAGAATATGTAACGTGGCACGGAGGAACGTCGAATAGGGGATGATGTGGGGTCGGAAAGAGAATATTATTGGCGTTGAACGAGCGAAGAAATACTTGTGTGTGGAATGTATATAAGATAATATACTTGTGTATGCAGGATATATAACTACAGCTGTCTGCAGATAACATAACCTCACATAACCTCCACTCAGTGGGATTGCTCACGACAGCTCCACCAAGGAATGGGTCCTCATCTCCCCATTCGCCCGTTTCTTGATTTCTCCCTCGATACTATAGAATTCAGGGAACGATGGAGCCCCTGGATGGATCTTATCTCTCCAACCCCATTGTGGAAGTCATATTTTCACCCGGGCCCCTCACCACGTTTATTTCGTGCCTATCTGTGTATACTTGCGAACGAATCCGCTCATATTGTGAACACAATGTTTTCTCTGTCTTTTGTATTTCATTCGGCGCTTCCACCAATTTTCTTTAACTTTCTCGCACAAACAACCCAAGAGAAAACCACACGTATTTTCGTCATTTATTTTTCACCAATCCCTTCATGTACATAAAGACAAATACCGAGTGTGTTCGTAACAAACATACAGACGAGAAACAAAGCTGAAAACGGGAGAAAAATAATTTCGAGAACAAAAAGCACCGAAGAAAAAAAAATGATGAAAGATTTATTTGAGGAAAAGGATTTGAAGAAAATTACCCCCTTTACTTTTTCGTATAAGTCATAAAAAAATTAAATCTTCAGTGTAAAAAAAATTGAAGATTTGGAAATATTAGAGCTCTCGGAAAGTGGGAGAATTTTCTTGTTAATTTATTGTTGACTTGAAAAGTTTTTCTAAGCGAAAAAGTTCGAGGGAGTTGAGAGGAAGTTTTACGTCTCGTGGTTACGAGAAGCCATCGCTATTTGATGCTTACTTGGTTTATTTTCCTCTCGTTGATGTAAAAAACTCGACCACTTACTCACTTGTGTTCGACGATCGAGAAAGGAAAAATCGTACCAATGAAATATTGAGACTATCGATTTTATATGATTCGCTTGGTCACAAAAACACGCAATTGTTACTGCAGCAATCAAATAAGTTTTGTTCTTTATTACTTAAATATACCTATTAAAGTAGATCTTCCTAAAGAGGTTCCCAAAAGAGTTATTTTAAACCACCTGTTTGCCTTGTTAATAGATATTGAGTGTTTCACACGGAGAAGAGGACGTCTTGTTCATTTCAAAGTTTCGGTGTACTTAAAAAAAACTAATTTTCAATACTTGAAAATCATTGCAGTTTTTTATTTTTTAATACTACACTGACAGGTATCTACTATGCTTTACAGAAATCGTATAAGTCGTCCAACGGCTAACTATTGGCAAACTAGTAATAAATAGAAGAAACGATTATGATAGAAAATTGTTAAATCTATAATTTAGCTAGCAATAAAATTTACTTAAAATCGTATAGTTACCAAATTTAAAAGACAACAATAAACGTAAATCAACAATGATGATCAGTTTTCTTTCTTCATTCGTAACATCTAAGCCAGGAGTGGCTAACCCAAATGACCTTTCGGGCCACTTTTGAAATTCATGATATTTCGGCGGGGGAGATATACTCCTATATTAGATTTAGGCTAGTATTGATAGTCGTCACTAAAAGTTCAGGAAACACTGTGTGGTAATCAGTGTTGACCATTAAAATTTTTATTTCATAGAAATCTTTCATCGCGAAATAAAGCGTAAGCTCGAGTAAACACTTACCCTCATTGTTTTGACAGTTTTCATAAGTAGGCTAAATTCATAAGATGATTTGAGTAAACACTCAACTTTTTACTATAAAAACTTAAGTGAATGCTGGAGCCCCCTCAAGTACATGATTATTATTGAATATTGTACTGAAATTATAATTATAAGCATTTACTTAAGGGAGCTCTAGCCTTCACTTAAGTTTTCATAGTTAACAGTGTTTCAAGTTATAGGTAACATATTTGTATACTCAACTCTTGTCATGAATTTAGTTTACTTACTTATGAAAACTTTTAAAAGATTAGGGGTAAGTGTTTATTTGAATATGAGCTTTATTTTGCAATGAAAGATGTAAGATTCTAAGATATGCAATAACTTTATATTTCACATAACTTATAACACTTGTAGCAAACAATGTATGTTTTTATTTTCATCTGGAACAAACATAATACCAATAATAATAATAATTATGATATTTCACTACTTTGGCTATTATAAAATAAATATTATATTTTGTAAGAGAGTGACAAATCTCGCGGGCTGCATGCCGCCCGCGGGCCGTGAGTTGGCCACTCCTGATCTAAGCTATAACAGATAACGAAATCTTAAGAAACAAACTTTGTAGCAAATTTTATGACCCACAATATTTTTTTCTCAAAACTTTTTGAAATACATAGTTTAAATTATTAGAGCAAATTATTGATTTTATTATATATTTTTAAGTGTTTTCTTCCCCTTTCTTGAGTGAATTTTAGACCGTATTAAAAGTAGATATCATATCAATCAAAAATATGGAATCAATGTTTGATAATTATAATCTAATAGACTTAATCATCATGGTTTTTCAATAAAGGCGAAGACATGAAAAATTAATGCCTGCCTTCTCTCACCACTTTCGCCATCTGTTGATTTAATTGAAACATTCCGACTTGAAATTGAAGTCACTTTGATAAAACACAGACTAATTGAATTTCATTTTAAGACAACAATTAAATAAAACTCGTTCCTTGTCTTCCTCAATCGTGTTGTGATCTTTGAAACAATTTCGCGTTCGTTCCTCTCTCGTAGGTATATCAAACAACTTATGTTTCCGTCACTCTCTTAACAAATGTATAATTAGTGTAATTATCTATGATATTAAGCTGGTGTGGTGAAGAGGCCGAGTCGAGAACCAACTCTTTCTTCTCATTAATGCTTATTAAATTAATTACATACTTTAGACAATTGAAATATTATAATCAAAATGTTTTTGTCAAATAAATACTTTGATATTTAGACAAAAATGCGGCACGAAATATTAATTAAGGGTAGATATTAATAAACGTTGTCGAGGCTTTTGTTTAGGCGCGTTTCTATCGAATCAATTGAATGATTTGCTTTAAATAACTGTCTATATATAAATAGATAGAAAAACACAACCCCATGTCATCGTATCTCACCCCCAATTGGTTAGTAAATGAATAAATTTCGTATCAATTGATGCGTTTATTACTCGATGCAGTGTGCAATTTTATTAATAAACACACAACTCTATAATTTGGAAAAATTTATCCACTAATAATAATAATATTTCGATTTGAAGAGACTGTAATGGCGAGTTGGGATGCAATGACGATGGGATGAGATGGGATGGGGGGTTGATGATTGCAATTAGACTGGGAATTTTCGCATCGATATGCATGCAACCATTTGGTGTGCACCAGAGCTTGTTTTTTTTCTGCGCTAGTTGCAATGAGTTTTATGTCAAATATTTATTTTACAGCACTTGTGCTGGGAAAAATGCAAGAGAGGGCTTACGAGGAAAAATTTGGGGGAGGGACGAGTGACATAGGGAGCGTCAATGTTTTGTGTCTATTTATAAATTAATTATTTAATTGCTGATTGTGTCTATTAAAGCGTGTGTTTAATTCGTTTTATTTCTCGCTCATTTCGAACAGAGGAGGACTCGATTTTCACGAACTAATCTGATAAATCTGAAACTTATCAATTAACAAATTGTCAGCAAAACGAAAAAATTTGATACATGATAACTTAATGAACCAAAAAAATTAAAAAGGAAGCGAATTGAAGGAATTTTTTGGGTTAAATTAAATATAACCTATAATTTTTTAAATAAATATTTTCAAAGACTGTAGTTTATGAACTCTTTCGTTTTCTCTGTTTTAAAAAAAATTACTTATACTATAATTAGTTACAGATATTATAGTAGAAGTCGAGCTTAGGATATAAGAGTTTTTAACTTGACTTGATTTTCAAGCTACTTGAATTAAATAAAGTTTAACTTAAATCAAATGTTAATACAATCAAATAGAATCAAACATCAAAATTACAAGATAAATAAATAGATAAATGTTTATTCGTTGCACATTACTCGTGATAATCAAAATTGGTTTTTGTCTAACGGTTGGTCTTGTGATGACCAAAAATGCATAATTGCCATAAATACCATCTTTTATAAATATATACTTAGACCAAAACCAATAAATACTCTTTTTACTAGGAAGACCAAAACCGAATAAGCGGCACTAATGTAAGACAAATCTAAACTCTAATATTTCAAATTGAAAATGTTGTAACATATAACAATTTCATAGGATCTTGATACTTTCCTATTTATCAAGAATAAAATAAAAGTATTTGTGCATTCATTGCTATTTCAATTACAACCAACACAAGACCTCGATTTATACGCCTCATTTAAATCAATCACTTCAATACAACTTAATCTAATTACTAAAGTTAGACAACCCAACTTACATCACTGTTTTAAAAACAGCATTTTCAATTTAAAAAAAAAAAGATTTAATACGTGCCTGTTTCACTGCCTCAAAATTCATTTTTTCAATCGTTTAATTAAAACTAAAAAAAATACATAATATAATAAATAAATTACCAAAAATAAAACTAAAAACTAAACAAAACGCCTCCAACTAAAAAAATGACAAAAAACATGTTGCATTAATTGCACTTATTATTTAAATGCACAAACTGCATTTGTTTGCGCTATTTCATTTCATGTATTACAAAATATTATCATTATTATCGCCCCCCTCGGCACCGCGTTTTATTCAATTTCGCATAACGAAATGAAACGCAAAACGAATGACGGGAACAGGATGATGATGAAAATCGGGACCGGGCGTGCGATCATCATCATCCCCCTACCACGAGGCCGAACCATACACCACACCACACCAAACCAACCCAACCATAAAACATGGTTTATTCAAAACTTGTAATTATAGACACGTAAAATATAAATAGTAAATTAAATTTAATTATTACGGGCTCGTATCGTATCTCCATTTGAGGAAATTGTCTCATTCACTCGAGGCGATTATTCGAGACGATCAATGATGGTAAATTATTGTTTTCAATTTAATGATAATGATGATGGTGATGATGTTTCTTTAACGTGGAAAACTATAATTTGATTCGATGCAATAATTTCATTTGAAAATCGTCATATAATAACGATGAGTTCTCCAATAAAACAAGAGCTTAACGTTGAGACTGAGGAAAAAGAAAACATTGAGAAAAACACAAAAATAACCGAGCACATAAAACGCGAGGAAAAAGAAGGAATGAAACGCGAACAGTTGTTAAAATATATTTACAAAGTCGAGAAATGGGACGACGCCATCCTCATTTCTCTATATAGGTACTTATAAAAAAATATAAGAAAAAGCTTTAAACGGGAAGTTTAGAAAGAATTATAACGCTTTTATTCCGTCAGTCGGTCGAAACGACAAGAACAAGTACAGGAGGAAAAAAAGCGCACCGGGAATGAGAAGGCGAAACCAGAGTGTCAGTAAGTCGAGGGAAAAGCGATGACTCTCATTTTATGTCTTCCACGTTTTATTAGCGCTATAAACTTAGTCTTTCCCCGTTCGCGTTACTTGTGTGTGACTACATTTTAATTTGGTCGTCGAAAATCGTCATATCCGTTACGTTGAGTGGATTTTTTGGGGAGATTTATTTTTAAAAAAGTCAAGTTTGAATTTTTCTCGCGACACGGCCCTTTGATCTTTGGGGCCGCAACGTGGTTGGGTGGAAAAATCAAACACGATTTTTCTCATGTTAATTGATCTTTATGGGTCGTAAAAACACATCCCATATCATCGTTTGGACGTTTCGTAAAGTTGAATTTAATTGCCTCGGAAAATAGAGGGAGATTAAAACCGAGATTTTTCCTGTCAGAATCTGTATTTATAACTCGTAATTTTCCTCTGAATTCATTAAAGAAGTTCAAAGTAGGCTTGATAAAAAAATCCATTAAAGGCGATAATTATCGTGATCTGTATACGAAAGAAAAAACCTCTTACAGCCTCGATTAGTTTTTTAAATGTTAAAGTAATTAAATCAGTGAAGTAAATAATTCTGGTATTAGAAAATATTTTAAAGTATTATTTTATTAAAAAAAAAAAAAAAAATTGGAAAATGTATCAATTTCAAGTTATAAAGAATGTTAGAATGTATTTATAATAGAGGTCTTCATCCTGGGTCTACTTTAACATTGTCAGGAATTTCCTAAATGATCACAATAAATTCCTTTGCTATTAATTATTTTGCTAATAAATGGTTTCATTATTTTTTCAGTTATATATAAGGTCTCTTTGAAAAACCAGTAGCTCTTAGATTCCTTAAAAGCCCCTACACACTTTCAGTTTTACTAAGTAGTTAATTGCGTTAACCATCTGTGTAAATTGTACATTAGAAAAATTGAAAATACAGAACACTAGGGTGTTTAAATAAATTTTTTTTCTTATGGTGTCCAAAAATTGATAGTACCTACATAATTACTATGAAAACAAAAATTTTGGCGCCAAAAAGTGCTCCTCATATTTATATCAAGGGCTGCCTTAATACATTTTTAGTTTCCATTTAAATGGCACAAGAAATTTTTATTTTATTTTTTTTTTCAATTTTCATAACTTTAGAACAGATTATCTCAGCAACAATCTGAAAGAAGGGATTTAAAGGAAACTTTACGCTTTCTAAAAAAGGTTCTCAAAGCTAATCTTTTTAAAGATATCAGAGTTAAAAAATAACACGAATTAATTTTTTTTTTTAAATCCATGTCGTTTTTAAGTCCATTTAGTAATTACCCATTTTAAAAATGGGCAATCATTTTGGAATTTTTTTACATCAAAAATTCATATTTTCTTTATTAAGACAAAATTATATGGAAGACGGTGAAATAATTGATTTAGAGCCCTGAAGAAATCAAAAAATTTGACGAAACGCGTTGGCAATACAATAAAGAATATTCTACAAATAGTGCCCTTAATGCCCACTATAGGTTTGTTCCAATCATCCAGCTATGGCGATACACAGACACGACCAACAGACAAAGAGCAAGACAACATTGACCAAGAGACAAGAGTGAGTGAAGAACTGTTTCAGCAGGTTCGTTCCGTGAGATCATTCAACCCCATCCAGCAGTCAGCACTCAGCATAGCCATTATACGCCATGCAACGGCGTGACGTGCGCTTATATCAACAGTGTTTCGGCGATTCTTATGCATTGCCTTGTCGACCCTCGGTCTAAGCTGTAAGGGCGCGTTCAGACGGATCAACTAAACTCGCCCGACTATTTTCAATCTTGTAGACTGTAGCAGGGTAAGCGACGCGAGAAGTGAAGTACAAGCGAGTTGAAAGGGAAGCAAATTGAAAGAAAACTGATCAACAAAACTCGTTCAACAAAAGTTTGATTCAGTCAATCTTTTGCTGAACGTGTTTAGTTGATCAGTTTTCTTTCAATTTGCTTCCCTTTCAACTCGCTTGTACTTCACTTCTCGCGTCGCTTACCCTGCTACAGTCTACAAGATTGAAAATAGTCGGGCGAGTTTAGTTGATCCGTCTGAACGCGGCCTAACAGTTTTCGCTCATTGTTGTCTCTTGGTCAATGTTGTCTTGCTCTTTGTCTGTTGATCAATGTTTGAACATTACCAAAAAGATGATTGGAACAAATCTAATTTAACATAACTTACTAAAAAAATTATTACTATCCAAATTTGTTCTAGGGCCTTTTTGTGAAATTTCCTTTAAATTCCTTCTTTCGAATTGTTGTTGCGATGACTGTTCCCAAGTTATGAAAATTTAAAAAAATGTCTGTGTTAAATAGAAAGTAAAAAAATGGATTGACGCAAACCTTAATATTGATATTAAGAGCTCGTTTTTGCGCCAAAATCTTTGTTTTGAAATATAAGTACCTACTATAAATTTTTGGACACTTAAAGAAATTTTTTTTCTGTTTTTAGAAACACCCCATTGTACAGCTTTCGTGATATAAAGGAAAGGAATGATATTGGCTTTCAATGTTGGCCAATTTTCACTTTTCCATTCTTAACTAGTACAGATTTGTAAATAGAAAATGAACTGGTTATTAAAAATTCAATAGCCTCTATTTTTTATTTTATTTTTTGCTAAGATCTTAGTTTTAAAGATATGTTTATAGTTTTACGTCTAAGATTTTTAGATCTCCCATTAGAAGGATTAGAGACAAATTTTTATGATGAAACTTTAAGGCAAATTTATAAAAACGATTAAATATCGAGATAAATAACAGATAAGTCGTAAATCAAAAAAAAAACCTTTTTGGATGAGTTTTTTAACGTGACATGTTTACGTGCAACAATTTTCTTCCTTGACAATCGGCTCGCATCGAGCCAAGCCATGTGTGGGGCAGGAAAACGTCCAAGGAAGACAACCATAATACGACATTGGTATTGTGAAAATACCAAACTCACCAATCCATGTTTAACATAAACTTGGACAAAATGAACAATGAGGCGTAGTCGACGTCGAAGACCCAACAAGGAAAGATAGAAATCGTTACAAACATTTTCTCAGCGAGCAGCTACTATCTTCGCTTTCACGAAACAAGGAACGGCACAATATTCATGTCATGATTGTTTTCGAGTCTCTCAAACATTTCTCTCGAATTATTAATAGGTTTTGTAGCCCAATATTGACAAAAGTTAAATGAAATGAGTCAACATCGTGTGTGGAGAGCGTCTCAAATGCAGGCAGCCACTGGAGGAACGATTCAAGTGAGGCTTACCCACACACAATATATCCAATATCATCCTCATCTCATCCCTCTTGTCCTTCTCGGAAAAAAAATTTTCTCAAATATTATGATATATTAATATGTAAGTAAATGTAAATATACAAAGCGTCTTTCTTTCTTTCTTGTTTTCTTTTTTTTTTTTCAATCGTCATTAGCGTCTCTGTTCTTTTCTCGAAAGACAAATATCGCATTTCTCTCCTCGCTCCGCACCAAAGTCAATTATTTATATTTTATGCGGTAAACCTTGTGTAAACAATATCCCTAAATAAATATAACTCAGCACACATGACATCCAAAGTCAATATATAAATACTTAACTATATACACTTATAAACATACACGAGAATACGAGCACATTACGACCTATACACTGTAGTACATATTTTCCTTCCTTCAAAAGATAAAAACATTTACGCTTTTCTTTTCAGACAAAAAACTTTGAAAAGAAAATATTTTCTTGAAATTTTAAAGAGGATAAAATTGGAGTATTTTTTTTTAATTTTTACTCTATAACTTACTATAGTGACTATCCATGATTGCGTCTGCATTAAATTTTTCACTAAAAATGCAAAACTCTGTCTTAAAGCCGTAGTTACATATGAATGTAATTGGCAAATGACGTATATGTATATTAGCAATGTTCGATATTCGCAAACATTCCCAATCAATTTAATCACTCTATTCATATCAATAAAATGTTGTACCTACGTACATATTCGTATATCAAATGTTATCATCGATTAAGAAAATAAATATTTGCCAAAATATCACACCATAAACGGAATTTTCAATCGTTCTTTTCCACCCTTAAATAAAAAATTTCAGTGATTATAAAATGCTATACGAAACAAATTAGTATTTTTATTTCTTAGTAATTGTGAAAATTAAAGATTATACAGATGTCAAAGGTTAAATTTAAAAAATGTAGTCCTAAATTGTTCGTTAATGAGACATCATTATGGGATCATAAATAAGAATATCTCAACCAAAAAGCAGGTTCAAAAAGATGATGCCATTAGGATTTATTTTGAACTAGAAAATATGGCTACTTTAAGACTTCAAAAATTATTTTTAAAAATTACAAACTTGTCAAGACGTCGATTCGTCAAGAAATCGTTCAGAAGACTTCTGTATGAAGCTTCCAAATGGTTTCGCAAGGAATTCGTTCTGAGTTGTTTGAGTAAATTTTTACTTAGGTATCCAACATAAATGTAAGAATTGAATTAAAATTGGTATTTCTCATATCATGAAAACCAAAAAATAATTCTTCATTAAACTATAGATTAAAAACTTATTTGAGACCGTGTTGGTGAAATTATTTTCCATAGTTTAGTGGCTTAATGCTTTGATCTATTAGATTTACGCTCCATGCATAAGTGGTACTCGTTTCGATACCCGCTGAACTAGATTTTTTAAGAGTTTATAGATTACATAAATTTTCTGAATTGTCTACGTTTAGACAGTAGTGATGTGACCCTAAATGTTAAAGCGTCAAAAATCCCCAAAAAATTTCTACTTTTTTAATAGTTAGTATACAAAATTGAACAATAAAGACGACCTACATATTTTTGGAAAAATTTTAAAACTAACTACTTATCCTTAAATTAATATCAAATTACTATGAATCAATTTAATCGAGTCAAACTTGGTTATATGGCAGGGCATATGAGGATTAAAAGCAATGGAGAGGCTGATGCTTGTTCTAGGGCTGGTTCGATGGGTGGGTTCAGAGCCTAGTTTGAGGATCACCAAATCTGCTATTAAAAAGGTAATGAAAAGTCGACTGAGATAGCAGAAAAATAAATACTGGTTAGTAGTTCCCGGTCAGAAACTCAGCAAGAGCATGATGGGGAGAATTTGCCCCTCGCTCATTGTGGAGGTATAATGACAGGGAAGGAACCAGTTCAGAACTGTGACGAGATTGATAACAGGACATTGTGGCTTGAGAAAGCATCTGTAAGTTATTGGGTATATCAACAGGACCAAAAATGCAGACTTCGTGAGGCTAGGAAAGAAAGTGCGAGCCAATCATTTTTGACTGCAAAGCCCTCCCAAGGTGATAGCATCTGTATGGGATAAACAACGACCAAATAGGTACAAATCGCACTAAGAGCTTGGTACAGGAACTCTCTCTCTTGCGAGGCAGAATGCTGGACTTGAAATAAATAGATATTCTTGTCTAACAAGAACGCATGAGCAGAACGGGAGTGCAATAAGTCTAAGATTGCAGTGCGGGGAGAACGAGACCCAACCTATTTTTTTGCTAACAGAAAAAATTAATTTGCTAAAAATGATAATAAAGAAGTAATAATCAGGTTTTTATCTGTTGTTTTTTCAAAAAAAAATGTTCTTAGTAGGTATACTCAGTGAGCATAAACCACCAACACTACTCAACAGTTCTGTAACAGTTACATAACACCCATAGTATACGCAATACATAAGTACAAACTGTATAGATAGTAACATAACTGATGACAGACACAATGGCGGATAAATCATTAAAGATAAAAGCACGGAATGTGAGCATTTTTATCTAAAATTCATATATACGTAATGAGTACAAAATGTCCTACTAAGAGTAACTACTAAGTAACAGTTCTGTAATAATTACGTACAATTATTTCGTTGCGTAAGTATTACAGAACGGTTACGTAGTTGAACATTTTGCGTTCACTGGGTATCTATAAATCTTAGATATGGCATGTTCAAATTTCATTTTATCTTTAAGGATTTAGTCACCAGTGTGTCTATCAGTTAGTTACGGAACTGTTTATATTTTATATAGATAAAAAGATAAATTAATCAGCATTTTGTTATCACTTATTAAGTATTGCATTTTTAACTTGAAAAATGTAGGTAAGGGGCCATCCATAAATTACGTCACACGAATTTCATGATTTTTGACCTCCCCCCCCGTCCTTGTCACAGCTGGTCACGTTTGTGAGACCCACCCCTCCTTAGTGTGACGTTACATTTTTTACAATTTTACCTCTACAAATAGGTAATAATAGAATTAAAACAACAGTACCAAAATTTAATTTTCTTCTGTTTAAATGATTTTTGATGAAATAAACAACATCAAATCAAACATTTCAAGAAATTAACAAAAAAAAAACGATTAATGATATTAATTATAGATCAAACGTAATCATCTTGAGTCAATGAACTTTGAACCCACTCCTTTAAAAACTTTGATTAAAATAGATTTTGAAATGTGACGTCACAAAATTTTGGACCCCTCCCACCCCTTTGTCACACATCGTCAACCCCCTCCCTCCCCTTTAACTTGTGACGTAATTTATGAATGGCCGCTAATGAAGAAATCGAGTTATCAATGTGTATCAATGAGCTGCCTCAAAGATGAAGTTTTATAGGTTAAATGTTTTTACCTTTTTTTTTTCAAAGCATTTACGTGTTATTTACGTTGTCCTATCAGTCGAATACAAATAGAGTATATCTTTATCACAGAATGATTATGTGTGGATGGCATTTAGGGCGGCACCAGCCAACCCTCCGTTTGCATATTGCCTTGCACTCTCGCGTGAATATATCCTTTCTGTGCTTGACTGTCTGTCGGCCGTGGCCGTTTGTCTGTCCTGACTGTTTATGTGAGAGTGTGTGTACACAGAAAGACAGACCGACGAGAAGTATATAATGCAAATAAAACATGCATGTTTACACGTTATTTCAATTCCACTGTGTAAATCACACCGCCCCCCAAACTTGAGGCCCCTTTTCGACCGACGAACCGGCATCGCCGCCCCATGCATACAACCCCAACTCCATGCTCAACCCGAACTCCGTACACAACCCCATTCACAACAGCAACAACGATCGTTTGTGTCGAGACGCTCCATGTTGAACCATCATAATATTTCTCACATGCGATACCAAGGATATCTGTTTTTCGCATTTACTATGCATCCGGGAGACGGACACATAGACATACCGACCGACCAACCGTCCAACTTTTATGAAACGTGCGACATAGATATGCAAATATCTATCACACAAAACGATCGAGTCGAAATGGTTGAAAGAATGAAAATACTCTCGAATGTTGAAACGAAAATGCGACAGAGTGTTATTTGCTCTCAACTTGAATGGAGTGAAGATAAAGAAGACGAAGAATTGGCATCTTTCACTGATTGTGTTGACATTTTGTCTTTGGAAAATTCACTGGTGGCTTGTCGATTTGTTCGTTTCATAAAAAATACGTCTACTACACACCGGATGCGATACACCTAAATGGCACATATAAATTCATTTTCATGAGCAAATGTTGACGGTGTGCTAATTTGAAAAAATTGTTCAAATATTGATCGAGTTTGAAAGGTGAATTGTTATGAGACGAGCGACGATCACCTCGAGCAAACTATTCTATATATAGGTATATTGTACACACGGGTAGGTTTATGATTGCAATACCTTGTCGAATCAAATATTAAACAGGGTTTTTTTTAAATTTTTCAGTTAAAGATTTCAATCTCAAATGACTGGCTAAAAATTGAAAACTAAAATCAGGTATTTTTAGTAGAGGAAATAAAATCAAACACCATTAATATAATTTTTGTTTCTTTTAAAGAGCTAATTGACTGTAAAATTTTATGGTTTATACAAAAGAAAAACATTTTCATAAAATGAGTAGGGAAGTAGTTAAAGGACTGTGAAACTGATTTCAAAAACTACTCATTTACGTATTGGTTTATTACTATTTTACTACAAAACTATAATTCGCAGTTACTAAAAATTTATAATACCATTTTTAAAGAAAATTGCAAAGGCGTTAATTTTTCTAAGAACAAATTCTTAACAATTCAATATATTTGAAAAATAACGAGTGAGTCGAGAATGAAGTAGATAGATGTCATCATGTAGTGTGGAGGTAATTTTTTTAT
Organism: Sisyra nigra; assembly: GCA_958496155.1. NCBI lineage: Eukaryota > Metazoa > Arthropoda > Insecta > Neuroptera > Sisyridae > Sisyra > Sisyra nigra. The sequence goes on along the minus strand of OY292316.1, from coordinate 32,271,856 downwards.
TCAAACTAAAAAGCACGAGCACAGAACATTCTATGATTACGTTCCACTAAGTAGCAACAACCTTAAAAACCTGTTTAGAAACTATTTATGCGACCATGATAATTGTGTTGAGTAAAACGTTAACAATGACGTCATGACTTTTTCTAACAGGGCCGCAAATCCTTCTTAAAAGTGACGAATGTCGCTCAAATGCTTTGAAATTATTAGAACAGACAAAAAACAACGATAATGAGCGTAATCGTTGTAAAACGTTGAGCAACGTAACCTTAGTATAGGAATTTGATATACACGGAAAGTGATGACATAGATTTTCATTTTGATTAATTTTTGTTTGTTTATAACAACTAAACTACAAAACTAGATAAAAAAACTGAAGGATTGTTCCAGATGAAAATAAAACTGTTCATTGTACTGTTTATCTCTATACAATATATAATGGTTTTAATTTACGTAAGTAAACTATAAACATAAAAGGCCTAGCCCGATAGCCATAAGAAAGTGCCCCAGGTGATTTTTGAAAAATGCTTCCGTGTGCTGATTTCTCTTCATGAAAACTTATTAACTTAAAACTTAACTCGTAAATGCAATTATTGCTCTATGGCTTGTATATATGCCATACAAGGAAGCATTTTTCAAAAACCACCTGGGGCACCCTTTAAACAAAAGCTCAAACATAGTTTTTGACGTATTGCCAAGATACGTATATATTTCTATTGCCCATCAATCATCATCAAGTAGTATTGGATGGCTCCGTAATTGCTATGGAATGATCCACAAAATAGTCACGGATCGACCTCAAATTATAGGTTGAGCCTTTCTTTTTCTGCGATGTGGTTGTGGTGGAGGGAGGACTGTTCCCACTTCTCTTTCCTTTCGCCAAATCCTTCGTGAACAACCCGAAAAGCGCCGAAATTATATTGCATAAATAGGACCACAATATATTTTCTATATTGTATAGCCAGTATAACAAAATAAAAAATGTTGGGAACATTTTTAATTAAATGCGCATTATTTCTTTGAATTATGTATGAGTTGTATTGTACAACGTATGGTTTTATTTTTATCTGGAACAAACCTTGCCAGAACATAATTTATAATAAATTTATTATAACTGGTTTCAATTTTAATAAGAATATTAATTTTTCCCCAGAGACTTACAGTTTTTTTTTTTAAATAACTAAAAAATAATGGTAATCATCGTGTTTGTTTTGTTTTTCCTGTGAGTATATGTATTAAATATGTTTACGAGTATTTCAAATTACAAAAATTTGCAAAACTAACAAATTTTGTATTATAAAATATGTACTATGTGCTCTTTATTTTAATAAGAACGTTATTCTCATAAATGTGCATAATTTTTTAATTATCGTTCATACCTAACCACTATTTAATATTGATTTCCAACTTTCATTGATTAATATTTCTCAATTTTGATATAAGAGAAATACTTTACAATCGCACATATTAACTGTAGATAAACAACTCAAATTTCAATAATTTTATTTTAAAAAGTAAACGTACTTTACCATTTTCCCCCATATTTAAATGATTCAAGTCGTTGAAAACCCAATCTGCAACTGATTGACTTACCTATAAAAAAGAGAAAAAAAATTAGCCACAGTTAATATTAACAATAATTAATCGTGTTTTACTAAAACTAAAAATTTTTTCATACTCTATAATTCTACAAGCAACAAAAGTTTTTTTTTTCAAATTTATAAGGATATCAAAATCACATCATTTATTGACTATATTGAGCAGTCTTGGAGCCAACGATTTTGTTACATTTGTCGTCTTTCTATGAGAGCAAAAAACCTAAATGTTTCTCACGTTCCGATCGTCGAATAATGACGATTTACGAGTGGCACTCGCCTTGAAAATAAAACAGCAAACAGTTGTTTTCCCGCAACTGGCAAACTCGATGATTAGTTAGTTATTCTCTATTGGTATGCTAGGTTTTAAACGATTCAAAACCCCAAAATCAAACTGCGATAGTGAGACAAACAAATTATTTATTTATTTAGACGGTGATCTCCCACGAAGACCAATTTATTCAAATTTTAACGTTTCGTGTATTTAACAAATTAGACCCAAACGTTCTTCGGGGAATTTCGAGTGAGAGAAAAAATCACTAGTAAGTCCTGTTTTGAAGATTGGAAGTCTCATAATTTTAATTATTTGTAGTAGTGATGATAACAAAATTTGAAAGTTGAGAGAGCTTATGCATTCGAGAAAGTGCGGTGGTTCTCGTCCTTCGAAACGCCTCCGGGAACCACCAACCACCCTGTCACGTCTCAACCCCTTCCTGCCACCACCGACAACAGTTCATACTTGAAATGCTAGATGAATTTCTAATAACAAAGTGGCTTCATATTATATTCATGTTCTCATTTACAATTCTCTGGTTGACTGACAAATAAAATACGAAGCAACCAACAACAGAAAACCGACTCCTAAACACTAAAACGTCTACTCCTGGTGCATCTCTCAACCCCAACGAACCCGAACCGCCCTCACCATCACCATCATCATCATTATTATTATCTAGCAGTAGTTTTCGACGTAGTGAATGATAAACACACACGAATACACAAACATTCACACACATACGATGTGTTTGTTAGTATATACCTAGATATAGAGAACATTTCGTTGTCAGTGGCACGAGGAAAAGGAAGAGCTATTATGAGGTTTTATATCGTCTAGGCGTCTTATTTTAACGTCTCGTTTTCTATCGTAGCGTTTCTGTCAGAGCGTTTATGATTTGTGTCAGAGCTATAGATATTTAGTTGAAGACGCCTTGAGTATGTTAATATTTGTTCACTCTCTTAAATAAATACATATTTATAGTTTGTGTATATGAGTGAACATGACGTAATATCCGGTAAAGCACACGTCGTTATCAAACTAAAAAAAAGAATCTTTCCTATGATAAATTTAATTTATAAAAAATTGTTTAGTCAAATCAAATAAGTTGATTTAGTCTTTGATGTGAAAACATAAATAGGTTCCAATTGGCTAAGGATTGGACTAGGATTGGTTAATGATACAAGTTTTACACTCCAAATTGGACATTTTACAATTCAAATTGGATAGGTACTTACTTTTAAAAACAAATTGGAAACTTTATTCATTAGGTGTTAATAATACATATTAACATATGTATTTTTCTTGAAAGGCATAGTGAAACAAAGATATATACATGTACCTACGTTTTTTACCACCATATTTAACAATATTGAATATTATCAAAGAGGTATATCGAAAAACTATATTTCTGATAGGAAGTTATAAGCAGATCCAACAAACTGTTCAAATTTGGGAGATGAAATAAATCAATCTGTTGCCATCGTCACTTCTACTAATTGTTATAAAAAAACTTATCAATATGTACATGAAATTAGCAACTGTATTTATAAATTAAATATTAAATTTAGGTACATGTAAGTATATATCCTTGTTCCACTACAATTTTCGTCAATAATCTTTAATTGCTATATGTATATTTTAAACATCTAATGTATAATGACTCAAATGTCCAATTTGATTTATAAAATGTCTAATTTGAAATTTAAAACATGTTATGGTTTATTTTCGTATTGTCTACAATGTATTGTTTAAATTGGTTCTAGCTCCAGAAATATATGGGGGTGATCAAAATTTTACTAAGAATATTTTCGATGGAGAAACTAATTATCTAGAAGTTTTTTTGGATACATTTTTTAATTTGGCGTGTGCTTTCTAAGATTTTAAAGAAAATGCTAAAATTTTCAAGAGTAATTTTCATTCTTCATAATAATTTTGAGAAAGCGATGTGTTTGCCACAAGTTTTGTTTGGGAAATTTTTCTATGTTGCCTCTGTTTTTTTTTTTTAATAATTAATAACTTTTTAAATAGGGTAACATTTTCTACAATTCTTTTAGAACAACTTCATACAACGAGAAAAAGAAAAAGGAACTTTTATGAAAAATAACTTCATAAACTTCTTAATTATCGAAGATCTTACAGCTTTCAATATTTTAAAGTCCATTTTCTTAACATGTAATATGTCCATAAAATTTTAATTCGTTGCCTTCTTTGTGAAATAGTTTTAAAATCGGTGCTAGCACGCAAACAATTTGAAAAATCAAAATTTTTTCATAAATATTTTTGAATTGTTTAAAACTTTTTATGAATGTTTTAAATCGCTTTAACATCTTAAGTCATAATCACAACTGTATAAACATATAATATTTCTTTTATTCACAAATCTAAAAATACGTGGCATTTACAAATTGAGTACCACCGATGCATGGAATGGAGGTCTAACAGAACTGCGCAACTAAAGAAGCTTTTAATGGAAGTGTTTTTCAAGAATGTCTCTGATTTTTAATTTTTTTCCAAACGTTAGTATCATTTCCAAATAGATTTGTTTCGATTTACTTTTAAAAATGGCCTTTCTTTATAACTTTATAAAAAAGAAATAATAATATGTAGGGAAGAGTTTTACCCAAACGTTTTAATGGTAAAAAAATTTAAATTTGAAATACCGTAATATTAAACTTTAGTTTAAAAATTCGATTACAAAGAAGTATTTACATCTCACACAGTCTGAGTTCTTTAAAAAATCAAAATTTCCTCAAAAGTATTTTTGCTGAAAAAGACAGTTCTTAACTACCTATAGTTTTGATAACAAATTTTTAAAATTTTCCCTAATTATCAAAAAAAAAAAAAAAAAGTCCTTTAAACTTTGTCACAAGGAACTTATTTAATCGAAGAGGTTCCAAGCTAATAAAAAATCAAAATTTTGCTTAAAAAATGTTGATGTAAAAACTGATTTCTTAAAAAATTTTACTTAAATTAGTTTCAATTACTAATGTCTTTAGTTTATAAGATATTTCAAAAAATAAATAGGCAATCTTTCCAAAATGATCCAATGACCATGGTTTGTTCTGGGTTTGTATATGATTTGACAAATTGAAGTATTAGAAAGGAAGGGGAGGGTATTAAAAAAATTGACTACTGGGGTTCATTTAAGTTATAGGTACCTCTATAAGTATTTAAAATAAAAAAATTAATTCTAATTAAATCTAATTTTAAAAGGATTTTTTTCTTGTGTTTATGTTTGTTGTGTATTCAAGCATTGAAGTCTCCAAAGTTATTAAACATAAGCTAAACTTATTAATTGATTTTTATAAGACCAAACAATTTCTTCAAATGCAAGCATTGTTTAACTAATTAAAATTTTTCCTAATTAAGTTGCAAACAATCTTACAGTCTTTATAATATCACACACAACACAATTTTTAAAAAAGACCCACTTAACACTAACTACAGTAATGAGATATAAAACTCTAAACTGCACTTAATAAATTTTCAATTCTTACACTACAACGTAACATAATGAAACACCAAGCTAAAATATCCAAGCAAGAAATGATAGATCTTATCAATACCTCACACCAAGTGCAATAAATGTGAATAAACCAAATTACATCGCTTTAAAAAGATCTTATAATACTCTTACGTGCATATTTGCATAAATCGTTCGATTAAAATCGATCAACAACGTTCTGCAAATATGAATAGTCCAATGTCAGTCCAAAGGCAATATTCATTAATCGTGGTGTTCCACGAAAACAAAACTCTCCTATTTCAAAAATGTTACACTAAAAAAAGTTCGTCATCGGTAACTTGATTTCCAAATAACATCGTAAAATCTACACGAAACATTTGATCATTTGGCCGCTTGCCGTCTTTTTATTCTGTGTGAATTATAGCCGAATCGTATGCCACATCAACCACCCATTAAAACACGAAAATAAAAAAGTAAACGTGACGATAATTGTGAAAACAATCATAAAATCAAGGAAGTCCCGGCCAATCATATTAATTTACATATTCACATCGCATACGCACATTATTTCAAAATTAAAAACTATTCAATCGCAAATTAATTGCTGACTTAATCTTCCTTTTTAATCAAACGATGACAGGTACCAAATATAGGCAGAAAGTCTGAAGTTATTTTTCTAACGTTATATTATATTATTGTGTTTATATTAGTTTATATTAGAAAAGTGATTTCCTTCAAAACTTGAAGAAAATTATCTTTCTTGCTTCATATACTTTTAAGACCAGTTCCTTTTTTTAGCTTTAGTTAAAGTATTAATGGATCATTTATAAACAAATTTATCAACTTTCATATATTTTTGCACTATGAATCGTGTAGTGTTAAATTGCTGTATTAAAACTTTTCCAAATATTACCCATATAAAAAATAAAGTTACGTATATCTTAAAAAATATTTAAGTTTGAAGACTGAAATCAAAATAAAATGATGTCTTCAATTAACTTTATATGTACGTCATAGATCGACAGTATGTTTAATATTCAACTGTAGCATTTTTATATTGACTTTAGAAATTCATCAAGTCAAGTAACGGGGCACTTTGTACAACTTGAGACATTGAGATTAACATTTTAACTTTCAAATACAAGAGCTTGAAAATTCGATGCTTGAATTGACTTGTTATTTAAATATCAACATTTGACTTGACTTGAACTAGATTTAAGCTAAATTTAAGGCAAACAGCTTGAAAATCAAATCAAGTAGTGACTAATTAACTCGGATGGATGATGCAACATTTTTGATAAAATTTCAAAAAGTATTGAATCCAAAAAAAAATTCTTAGAAAAATTTCTGTAAGAAATTTCAGAGGTGCTTTTTAATGACAAGGCTGTAACTACGCAGTGGACATAGGGCACAGGTGGAAAAGGAAGAGAAGTAGAAAGCTATCTAAAAAAAAACCCTTGCTTCAATCTTTACTTATTTTGCTATTTACTCTTTAAACATGAGTCAGTGAAAATTTCACTAATTGCGAAAGTGAAGCTGTATTCATTTATAAGTCAATGTTTTCACGACAAATTAGTAAAGTTTCCCTATTTATATTCTAGACTTTTGATGTCCTTTAAATAATCTGTTATTTTCGCTAGTAAATTAGTGACAATATCATTAATTGAAAATTTTGAAATTATATTTTTATTATTTAGTATTAAAAGTGAACTTAATATTTACTTATTGAAATAGTGAATGTTCTAGTTTTGTAATTATTGTGAATTTCATAACCACTTATCAAATCAGTGAATTTTCAGATTCACTAATTCATATTGTGAGTAGGTATTCACTTACTTCTAGTGATTCGGTTTAACTTTAAAACCGAACAAGTTGTACCATAAATAAAAATAACTTAGGGTCCAATTTGAAAGTCTGTTCAGGGCCCACAAAAAGCTTGTTACGGTCCTGTCTGTTCGTACATATAATTTGGGAGTTAACCGTCGAGAAGGGAAGAAGTTGGCCAAAAACTCAGAACATCTTTTTGACTATTACTTTAAAAACGATTTTGATGTTAAAAATGGGTTTTCTGGTCAACATATTAAAAGTCTTCGCCGAAAATCTGTGCGAGTTGAGTAGGAGTAAAGTTGAAAAGTCCCTGCTATTTTTTTTCTCTGAATTTCTTGAAACAGGTGTCTTTATAAATTAAAATAAATTAATATTCCCTTAAAGTAAGCCCATTTAATTTTTTCTCTATGATCAATACTTAAGATATGAAGGATGGAATTTCAACGATTCAAATTTTCTAGAAATATTTTTTTAGTGTTTCAACATCTTTTTTTGTTTATTTTTAGGTCGCTTCAACTACTATAGTCATTAGCGACCTTCAAATCCAAAAACCCAGAAAAAAACGTTTTAGGCTTTCATTGGGATTCGAACCCAGGACCACTGGCGTGTAAGACAACTATATAGTCCACCTCGCCACTAAGTGACTTCAACATCTTAATTCAGATAAAAATTTAGAAAATTTCTGAAATCTTAAATCTTTAAGTATAGCTAAACTTCAATGGGAATCAAATCGAGCAGTCCTGGAGTGGAGATCCAACGACTATACTACTAAATAGGCTTCTTACAAATATTGTCATGAACATTTTTCCATTAATTTTTATGTGTTATACAAACTCAAGCAACTTAAAAGAAACGCCTAAACCTCTCAGGAAGTAATTATAAATTTGTTTCTATATTTTGAAAATTAAAATTCAAATGAGTTTTGTTTGTGCCAAACACATTGGTTATAAAAATATCTCTCAAGTTGTCTTTTACAAGTTTTACCTAATTTTCTTAACTCCTAATTTATGAAGAAAATTAATCACACTAAAGAACTTATTACATCTGAAAACTAAGCTAAAAGTCCGTTCATTTTCATGGACTGTTGTTTGAGGTGGTTGAAACGTTGAAAATTTGAGGCAGCACATTAAAGAAATCCCATTCCAACACACACATTGTTCGCTCTGTGTTGGTTTATGAAACTGCCATACATTACGTTTTATGTTACACGAATGAATGAGATCGTAAAACCATTCCGGGAATTTTATAACAACTTTAATATGTGCAGTGTCCATAAAATATAATAACAATAATAATAATAATAATGGCGTTCGCTACATAGATATAGGTAGCAGTAAATGGCGATAACGCTAGCGATAATAATAGACAGATTACATGGGCGAATTACGCGTGCATTTTCTTCTCTCGTATCGCTAGATGATTTTTGCCTTCATAAAATTGTGAATGAAAAACGGTTTTTTGATGAAGAAAATTAGATCTGATTTTTCTGCAGTTATTTTTCACGAGATTGGAATTTTATTTCGTTCTTGTCATGAGTTATCTAATCGTTGTCACACAAGATTTGATGTTGAAAAATGAAAAGAAAATATCGCTGTGGGAAAATGGCCTCTCCTCGTCCAGTCTAACTCAAGTGAAGTGAAGTGGTTTTTGATTGTCGATCAACTCGACCCGTTTGTCGTCGTGGTGTCCATCTACGGCCGCGGCTCAAAGAAAAAAATCAATGATAAATCGATAAAATATTGATAAATAATCGATCAATTACAATAAAATGTGAAAGTTTAATTTAATTTGTATTTGGAATCTCAACTCGTTCTATCAAAAAAGGAAACAATTTTAAGTCTTAATATGGATTCGAACCGATTTTTTCCATCGTCAACATGAAACGATTCGGCCATCATTTTTCAATCGAAACATCGTAAATTCAATTTTATTGTCTCAAAACGAAAGTCGCAAACGGTGGACTGAAAAGCCCGAAAAAAATTCCCACACAAACGAGCGGCGACAAATGTCGACAAGACGAGGAAACGAACGACTCAAAATCACCATCAAAATTTAATCACAATTTAAACGATACTAAACGGTCGCTCGCAACCAACAACAGATCAAACAGGAATTCTTGCAGATCTCTCTCTCGGAAAGAATTCTTTAAGAAAACAGTAGATCTGTGCCTCCTTGCCTCGCTTTTTATCTCTGTTCTCACACGTTTTATTCTTATTAAACCAACACCATTTATCTGCTTGCTCGTCCACCTCCGCCTCTGCGTACATCTATGTATAGTATGTTCAAAGAGCTATTAGTGTAAACCGGTAGAGACATTTTATCTGTACTTGATGATCAACTTTGGGCCGTCTATAAAACACGGTCGGAAAAAAGTATGTGGTTTTTTTTCGCCAAACTTGTTTCGGTTGGGACGGTTTTGTAACTAATCGCCAACTGTATGTTTTAATTCATTACACCTTCGTGTTGATCTTGTATGGGTGCTTGTTGGAAAATGTTAAGGCTTTTTTTTTGTATAAGCCAAGAACAAAAAATAAATGTTAAAGCTTCTGATATATGTTTTTTATATCTTCAATATTATATTTATTTATTTATTATACAATTTTTTTTCCAATGCAAAAACTACCTTTTATTGAATAGTAGTTTTCTAGTGTATTGCCTAATAAGAAAATTCGTTACTACTTCAGACTTTCCAGGAGAAAAACTCAAAATTTTCAGATTGAATAAATGACTAACTAGTTATATGAATGGTACATACTGTAGGTACTATGACGAAGCTGTATGAAATATTGTTTATACAAACTAAAAAATGTTTGAGTTTGAAACGTTTCGACTATAATTTAAAGTTTTTCCTTGTTACCCCGGTTACCCCCGAAAGCCTAATAGCCCTAAGCTATAGGTACCGAAAAGCTTTTAAAAATGAATATTACCTAATTTGTAGAAAATTGTATAATCTAGAAATTTGCTAAGAACAATTTGTATTGTTTAGTTTCATATTTATGAAGATACTAGGGGCTTGGCCCGTGAAAATCACAGGTATAACTGTATTGACTACAAATGTTGGCTAATAAAATGTTTCGACAACTCTGCTGTTAACCGAACGCCAAAAAATGACGACGGATTCTTATAGATCGCGCTAAAATAAATCGAAAATGAAATATACAATTTGTACGAGTTTTCGCTTAGTTTCGCTACATCAAATTTTGAAAAATGCATCGAAAACGTAAAGTTGATCAAAAAATAACGCGATGGTGACAATTATTATAATAACTTGTCATTTTTTCTTGAAAATTAAGTTGGGATGGATTTCCTTTTATTTGGGGGCTCTGCCTCCTTATTTAATTTAATTAATTATAGTATTAATAAATTAATAATGATTTCGTTTAGTGAAATCAATATAATGAAAAATGTTAGTTTATGGACCAGTATAATAATAATTAATGATAAAATCATAAAAACAGCACTGCTTGAATTTTAAATTCAACAATGCTAAGAAGCTATAAAATAATAGTTTAATTTTTTTAACCTATAAATATATAAAACAAAAATGCTACTCTAAGAGTCTTAAATAATGTTAATAAATTTTATACAATATTAGTATTTATTACAAAATTAACGGCAATACGCAACAGTAAAAAAATATTATAAGCAAAATAAAATAGCTATACACGAATAGAAAAAAGTTATATTAAAACAGAAAAATTAAAATTACTATATTATTGCTACTGGCCTCAACTTGTTGAATGTTTTATGTGAAATGGTAAGTTTGCTTGGAATTTTGAATTTTTAATGTGGGAAGTGGTGGGGAACGAACGAATACTGAGCACCAATGAATATGGAGAGCGAATTCCATTTTTCGGATTTATACCGCATGCGAACAAAACCACCTTTACGAGATAATTCACTCATATTTACATTGTTTGCTTTCACTATCAAACTGGTAATTCTATAAGTTGACGATTAATGATTAGCAAAAACAACTCTTCTGAGCATTTTTTTGTTTTCTAGTTTCTTAATTTCGTTAATTTTGCTATTATAATAGAAAAATTGGACAGTAAAAAATTTACTGAAAATGCAATTGCCTTTATTTTCAAATCACTTAACTTTTCATTTAAATCGTTAACTTCTGAGATAAAGCCCGAAAACCCCAGAATTCTAAATTTTTGACGAATTTTCCATGTTCTGCACCTGCACTCATTTAATATAAGCTTTTTTAGAGGCTGCGATTCTGAACCAGTTTTGTGACTATTCACTTGGGAGAGCATGCAGAGTGGTAAGTATCTAATTCTGAACTGTAAGTAACAGTTCAATGTTTGCAATTCACACCAAAATAAAATTTTCTTTGAAATGATTTTAATGGAAAATTTAATTATGTGTAACTTGTATTCGAAATATTTTTTCGTACAATTTTTAGATTTCACAGAATTTCGACAAATATAGATACATAAAATCGTGATATTGTAAGAAGTTGGAGTTGAGAAAGCTTTCATTGATTCATTAGAGGTTCCCAAACTTATTGGGCTTAGTGCCCTTTTTTCGAAAAATTATTATTCAACGTTCTCTAAAACAGTGGTCAGTAATATTTTAAATCATGGATCAAATTTCAAACGTATCACCCACTTTGGAAATCACTGATTTAAACTAAAGAAATCCAAAAATTTACCAACTTTAATCATTTTTCTCTTGATTTTTATAACAGAAATTTAAGAAAATTATCAAAACCCGATCGTTTTCTTTTTTAATACGATGTTAAAACTAGAAGTTCTCTAAAGCTGTATTCCTTTTTAATTTTTGTCAATAAAATTTTATTGTCGTAATAAAAATAAATAAACTCGAAAGGTCTCCGGTAATAGACGGTAATCTTATTTTATTATAATATCTAATAAAATAAGACAATTTCAAGAGGTGTAATAGTGGAAATTAAAATTGTGTGAACGATATATAGTATAATATGCTGGGCCGTATTAAGTTTTCGATCGTTAAGTCGACATTCTCTCGCAAATCCCTCAATCCCATAACTTCAATGTCGATGCCACCCCATCATAGAAAATATGTAGCATAAGGGTGGGTCGGTACGATGATAATACGATGATTATACACGGGACGAGCAATAAAATGACTGTTATTACACGGTGTGGCGAGATATCAACTACGGAGGAATTTTCTCTCCATATTTACGAATGTGTTCCCCGTCAAATGGAGGTCGCAAACATCCCTCATCCCCAAATCATTCATCCACTTAACGCGAATCGTCATCTCGGTCGTTTACGAGCTGCATTTGGTCGTTCACTCGTTATAACATTCGCCGCTTTTATAGTGCATGGGGCGCTTTATTGCAATTACAGTTTATAGTTTTGCACAAGTTCGAATGTTTTCTCTCGTCTTTCTTCATCTATGTACGTGGCTCAAATACAAAGAGAACTATCTGACAATCGAACAATCTGGAGCAAATTTTTACAAAGGTTTTTTCGAGCTCGGTTCCGTACACGAAAGATATAGCTGTTGTTTTGATACCTTTGATCGTTCGAGCATTCAATCATCAAAAGGTGTGTGTTGGTTTTCTCTTGATTTTATGTTTTTGACCGCGACCAACATTTTATTACCTAATTGCTTTAAGCTATCGAATTAATAACGACGTTGAGTTAATTTATTAATTAGTCTCATGCAATCTAATTAATTAACTTATTTATGTGTTTCGACAATCAAAAGACAACATGCCATGGTACTCAAACACAACTTTTCCTTATAAAAAACCGTATAGTTACTAAAGAACCGCAAAAAAAAAATAGTTATAAATGAAAAAAAGTTGGAATACTACTGATTTATTAAATCGTATAAAATAGAATTACGATTAAATGATTTAAAAGATTGAATGCTAAACGATATCATGACAAAATAACTGAGAAAGAACTTGCCTTGAAAAATTTGAATCTTTTTTTTATACTTTTTCCAAAAAAATCCTAACAACTACCATAATACTAAAAAAATGTTGGAGTAAATCTTGTAGATAATTAATTTTTCCATCAAAAGTATTCTTGATAAATTTTTGAGTAATTGCATAAATAAGACACCAGGATCGATGGAAACTGGCTTATATAATGAACATTAATATTTTTTTTTATAGTTTATTTGTTAGTCATTATTTAACTGCGCATTATTTAATTGTTAAATGAATTTAATTTGTTATTGAATTATTGACTATGAACTAAATTTAATTAGTTATTAATTATTTTTTTATTTCTACAAACATCTTTAATTCCACACATATTTTGCAAAATTAAGGCTGCAAATGGAAAATTTTCAAATAAAATCTGTGGAAGATTGTATTTCCTATCGAAAATTGTTTTTATTATCTTTTAATGTTTATTAGATTAAGTGTTTGGACCGAAAAGGGTATCTTGTGTATGGATAGGTATGTATTCTGTAAAAATGAGAGTACCTACGAAGCTTCCATTTTCCCAGTTTACAAAAAAATCTAAAAATCAAAATGAAGAAAGGTTGAAATAAAACTTGTAAAAAATTTAGTCTTTCACTACAATATTCTGGACCCTAAATTTAAACTACTAAAGCCAAACAAAGTAATTTGCAAAATTACAATTGTTGTGAAAATGTCATGACTCGTCTATATTAAACCAAATATCTAAAAAGCTAAAATATTTTAGGAAAATATATGAGCTTAAAGTTAGAGGAAACAAAATTTTCTATCGAAAATATTCTTAAGGGGGTATTCTAGTCTAGGAATTTGAAAAAATTGAAAAATTTTGTGCATGCAATAGCGACATTTGTACTTATCAAGAATCCATCATTGTTTTAATTTTCAAATAACCACAAGGGAGGAAATCATGACGACGAGGACACGGCCTTTTTTTTCCCCCTCTACTTCAAAAACGCATAACTCAATGAAAAAAAAAAAATTTAAAATTAATTTTGTGTAGGTACTCCTTGAATATAAATAAACTAATGATAAAAAAATGGATACTAAAAATATCAAATCCTTTTTTTTATCAATTGCCAAAAAACGGTCGAAATTCAGGCCTCTAGACTAGAATACCCCCTTAATAATTTATTTTTTCTAATAGCTAAGCATATATGGTGCCATTTGATATTGTCGAACCATAGTTTGTCAAAGTATAACAATTTTATTGCTATTTTCCATTTTTGTTCGAAACTAATAATTATAAGGAAAAAAAGATTCAAATAAAACTTGTAGTGAAGAACATTTTCCCCCGAAAATGTCCTATACGAGTTTTTGATTGCTTTACTAATTTAGCCAGTATCGGAATAGAAAGGTATACATTTAGTGAAAGTATTTAAATGGAATCTTAACCAATATTTTTCCATTTTTTGGGAACTATGTCTTTCACAGAAAAAATTTTTAAATAAAACTTGTGCAGCGTAAAATTTACTATCTAATTGATTCCTTGTAAACTTTTGATTGGTCTACTAATGTAGCCATTAAATCAGACTTTCTGGTAGGTTTTTTTCAATATCTAATAAATCAAGATCTTTATATATTTTGGATAACTTCTTGCTGTGGTTATTACATTTTCCATTTAGCCAGATCTTTCACTTACAAATGTGTTTCTCTATTACAGAGGTTATAAGCGCTAATGTTTTAAAAACAATAGACAAATTAGTTCTCAAAATTTGGAAAGATGTCATAAAAAGAAATAATAGATATATATATATATAGCTACGTTCCACTAAGTGATAACAATGTTAAAATCAGTTAAAGAAAGTTTTTTCAACTGTTTGCTTGAGTCATCAATGACATCATTGGTTTTGTTAAACTTCTCGCAAACCTCTAAAAAATGGAAGTGAAAGGTTGAAAAAAGAAAAAGAAATGGAGAAATAAACTTCGCTCAAACGTCAAACGCTTTAAATTTAATAAAATGGGCATAAAACAACAATAATCATTGTAAACGCGTGGTGGAACGTAGCCTAGGGGTACATTGAACATTTTCATAATTACTTTTTAAACTCATAATTTACTCAAATTTGAAGTGCAAATCAAAAAATATTTATTTGATGTAAAGTTCAAAATGTCTGGGAATGCATATATAAAATATAGATTATTACAGTGATAAAAACAAATTACGTTTAGTGATATTTCCCAAAAAAAATGATGATGACATTTCGAGTAGTTCATCTTCTAAAATAAAATCAACATTTCACCAAAAGCAGTTTAATGTAAAATCCAATTCTAAACTTTTACCTGAAACGATATTTGATTGAAATTTTAATTTTCAAGACATTTGAAATTCAATTAACCAACTGCTTAAATATGCATTTTCTTCTCAGACCTCGCATTCGTTCATGCAAAAAATTTTTTTTCATTCATTTTTTTAATTAGTTTGATGGTGTAAGTTTTTATGTAAATGGGCAATGATGCACTCGAGTGAAAAGCGGCTGAATGGCAGAGTTTAGGCCACTCAGTCTACTTAACTTCTATCAACGAGCAAATTGCTTAATTAAAACTAGCCACTTAACGAGTGTGTGTGTATGTTTATAATCCGTTTGAAATTTTTAACGCATGTAAATCAATTTTACATTGAACGAGCTGAAAGAATGCGAATTTGATGGTAATTGATGTAAATTTATGCCAGGTACAACAATTTGCTGTATAGTGAAACAGAAGAAGTTGCAATTTCAAAAATTAAATGAAAAATTTAAAAAAGAAAAAGATTTATTACGTTTTAATAAGACAAATCTTGTGACTAATAAAAAAATATATAAATTGTGGTTTTGTTGCGTTGGTGCAGTCTAGAAGGTGGTCATGTGGGCGACTTAGTTGAAGGAAGATAAAAAAGCAGAACCGCAGTCATGAGGGGGAGGGAACCGATTTTTTTTCGCATCCACGATTCTCTCGTCTTAATATATTTACATACCTGTGATTATTTACAAATTACCAAAGCCCACACCATCTGTTTGAACTGCAATAAATTATCAAGGATTTCATTGGGTTAAAGACAAAAAAAGATTTCCCCGAAGAGCATGTGTCATGCAATTAAACAAATCCTCCAACACGAGACATCGAGAAGATGAAGCCAGGGACAAAACGTGCCTCAGTTCGGAGGCTCTCAGTCTTCATATTCGTGTTCTTCACCCTGTTTTCAGATCATTTAACTTAATGTCCCCACATGCACTATCTCTCATCGTCATCGTAGCGTGCTCTCATTAAAATACCAAGCAACCGAAAAATGCGCCCTCAATGCCATTTTTATAGCAAACTTTTTTTGTGTTTCGACACAGTAAAAAATTTATTCTAGTTCGACAAACCAATTACCACCAGATTTCACTAATTGATTGAAATCCAGGTTACTAAGCTAAAAGGGTTACAATTTACAAGGGTTAGAATTTTCAAAAAATAATTTTATTTTTTTAAATAATTTTTGTAGTGTACATATATTTAAGTACACATCTAGAAAATTTAAAATTTACAGTTAATCCGGGGATTTTATTAAACACACAAAAATTTTATTTTAAATACAGTTTAAAGTTACCATAATATCTGTAGGTACAAATTTTATGTTAGGTACCACCTATTGGCGCAGTGGTTAGAGCAATTGCTCTCTCTGCTTTATGCGTCAAGTGGTACTGGGTTCGATCCCCGTTGAATCCTAGATTTAAGAACTTAAGACCTAAAATAAAATTAACCAACAAAAATTTTCTGTGTTAAGATAGCCGAAAGTCGCAAAAATTGAATTAACTAATGGAAGTCTTCTCAAGAAAAATTCTTGCTAAATGTTTTTTTTTTATCTTCCTGACTATATATAACTCCTTAAACGACGCAAAGATACCAAGGATTCATCATAGATCTATCTACTAGAACAAATTTCTGTCGTTGAAACACGAAATAGTCATACGTTAGTTTTCGACCACGATTAGACTAACTTTGTCAGACGAACATATGGCGCATAGCTTCTGGTGATGTCGACCACCACATTGCGGTCGCACGGAGAGGGTCTTCTACCGCTGACCACACTCTGTGGTCGAACCTCTATATTCCAACCTCTTCTAACTCCCGTCCTTCACCGAAACTCCTGACAAACAACAAAACCAACCAACCGATTTTCCTTCAACTTCTCAAAACTTTAAAATTGATCTACCCAAAAAAAAAACGATACTCTTCCGAAAGCCTTCCAGATAGATCTAATCTTAAAAGTTAATGAAATGAAAACGGGAGGTTTATGATTTAGTTTAACACTTTTCGTGTTTAATGAATCATTTATTCACATCTGAAATGTGTTGGATGATACACACATAGATAGGTATGATATATATGTACCATAAATGTGAAAGTTTAACCTATTTATGGATGTGTGTGTGTTTATATGAGAGTGTGTTATCCTAAAACCGCACACGATGTTTCTCTCATTACCACAGTTTTAAATATCCCGTCCGTTGTTTCCATATTATTCCCATCCGCGTCCCCGACGGACTTGTTTGCCTTCCTCTCCAACATTCCAAACCACACAAATACATTCATTACAACCACATAATGTACATCCAACCCAGAAAATATTAGGTATAATTTTTATCAACTCTAAATCTTCATGTTGATACCCCGACCATTGAACACAAGAAACGAAAAGAGATGAGATTATGAGAGATTGATACCTGGGATGATAATGACTAGGGGATGAAAGGAGTCGGTGTTCCGATAAGCTTCGATAATGAGTTGTTCAGCGAGACGAAGATATCAGTCGTTGTGATGCGGAAAATTAGTGAGACGTCGGCGGCGGCGGCGTCGTCGTCGTCACCAGACCGTCATTTGAGCGTCGATATTGTCGATTTCACTGTGACCTATTTGCCTAACAACTGCCTCGTGTCCTCCTTAATTGATATTACAAATGACTGCCGCTTTGGCTGCCCTGTATCTCTATGTGTTTGTGTGTGTTGGTGTTATGAGTTGAGGTTCCGGCGATTAGACTGTCTCCCCTTCTGTATATGTGCGACAGTCAACCTCGATTGGTCTCCCTTTTATGTTTAATATATGTATACCCATCGACCAAGTAGATAATTTCGCTACGTCAGGTAATAAGGTTAACAACATCAGTATGCCACTCATGAAAATAAATACGTCAAGTTATACAAAAAAAAAATCTATATTACTCTAAGGAAGGTAGGTATCTCCTATTAAAACGTATTTGTAAAAAAAGTTTAATGCTGTAAAAAAGCCACTGAAATTGAGGAGCGTAGACTCGCTTAGCATTGATCGTAAACTTTAAATTGGTCGGTACAAAATTCTTTGTGATTTCCATCAACTTTGAAATTCAACTGACTAAATCAAAATTCTAAATACTAATTTATGATTACTGATTTAGTGTATCAGTACCTATATTATATGTACTACATGACGTGTTTTATCTCAAATTCGATAAAATATGTAAATCTGCATAATAGGGTGTTCATAAAAAAATTTTCTTATAATTTTAGCGCCAAAACGAACTTTGAAACAGTTCAACGTAACAACAATCTTCCACCCTCTAAAAATTGTTAGAAATTTCACCCTCTAAAAAAAGGTCCTCAGAACCTTAGGCCCTCACGTAACTGTATGCTTTATTTTGGAATGAACGAGTTCTATGAAGTGAAAATTAAAATAGCGGACACTTATGACCACACTTAAGTGTTTCCTCAAATTTGAGTAGTGACTATGAATAACACCCTAGGTAGCATAAAAATGTATTATTATATGGATGGAGATCAATGAAAAAAGTTTTCAAGAAAAACGTCAAAATTAAAATCCTTATGCTAGTGCATTTGACATATTGATACACAATACATAATTTATATAAAATAACCAAAAACAACTAAAATTATTCATTAGATATAAAAAAAGCTTCGTAAGAGTGAAGTAAGCTAACTTCGAAATTCACTAAACATTAAAAAAGTATAGGAATTGTAAACCATTTGACTTAAGATGAAATAGTTTAAAATTATTGTTACGATTTAAAGACAACTCTTTTATATTTTGTCGTCACCACGTAAATGACAGGCGTAAAAGTAAGAAAAATTTTTGTTGTCGCTGCCGCAAGACAAATTATCTTATAATATTAGTAAATCGTCGCCTCTCTCACGTCTCGTCCCGTTAAATTCCCCTCAAGCAATAAAATCAAATAAATAAAACAACTCGTTCCAATGTAACGCTATCGAAATCGCGCCAAAATAGCCTCGTTATTCGAATTCTTCCCGCAACGTTGAGGAAAATATTTTGGCACACACCAAGCATTCGCTAAATAAACATCGCATCACATTCGAAAACGCAGTGAAGCCACAATCGAAACACGGAGCAGTGGTGCGGTTCGGCGCAAAAAACTCAGATGCTCGCATGATTTAATGCACACGTTATCATTTTGAATGAATGACTTAGTTATATTCGCCTTAATTAAATATTTACATTTTCATTTCAAGAACAATTTTGGTCCTGTCTTTCTCCCACACACATAAAGAACATATGCACATAGAAATATTTATATACACAGGACACAAACAAACCAAATGTAATCTTTTAATCGCTCACTCGAATTTCACATAGTTGGGCACGTAAAAGAAAAACTACACACAAACACATTAAAAACTCTCTCATATAGTCGACTTGTAACAGCGCGTTAAGTTTTAATTTTAACCAGAAGTTTAATGGGCGAGCAAATTATTTATTTCGTATATTAAATGTGACATCTCCAAGCAAATTATTTTACTGGTACACCGTTTTCAATGAGTGGCATAAATCTAATTTACACAACAAAAAAAACAACTCCTCATTTTCCTCAGTCGCTAATAATTGTTCCAGTATAACAGATTTTTGTCTCACTTAACGCGCATCTAAATACATTTTTATTTTCAAATAACCTACTCCAAAAGTGTAATAACTTCTTCCAATAAATTTAATTATAGTCTTAAATAATTATATCGATTAATTTCTTCTTTTTGATAATCATATTACACCTATAATAGATGTAGATCTAAAATGTCTCGTTTTAAATAAAACGTTTCTAAATTTCTCGTAAGTGTTTTTTCCTTTGTAAAGTAAAAGGTTTGTTCCAAACATCTAGTTATGGTGATGCACAGACACGACCAACAGACCAAGTGCAAGATACAACATTGATCAAGAGACAGGAGTGAGTGAAGAACTGTTTCAGCAGGTTCGTTCCGTGTGACTATCCAGCAGTTAGCACAATCATTGTCGGGCAAAGGCGTGACAAGCGTTTATATCGACACTGTTTCGGCGATTATTATGGACGCTTTTGTACTGCCCTATCGACCCTCGGCCTAATGTAGCCTAAGCTGAAACAGTTCTTCACTCACTCTTGTCTCTTGATCAATGTTGTCTTGCTCTTTGTCTATTTGTCAATGTTTGAACATCCCCAGAAAGACGTTTGGAACAAACCTAAATTACAACTGGCTCACCAGTTAAAGTAGACATTCAAACCCCCGACGAAGTAGGCCAACTAGATGAGATAGTCCTTACAAATTCGTCTAGACGTTCTCCTCGCCATACAAGCCACGAAAACCTTATGATATGCGTTTTATGCATATCTACGTACAGTTTTAATTTCATAAAAAAAAATCTTCAATAGTTTTCTAGAAAATTAATTTCAACGTTTGGGGTAGTTTCCCCCGTAACTCCAATACAAGTGGGGGTAGCGGGTTAAAACTGTGCGTCAATACGTTTTTCATTAAGAGGGATCAGCACACGGAAGCATTTTTCAAAAACCGCCTGGGACACTTTCCTTATGTCTATCGGGCTAGACCCTTTTCAATCTTCCCAATTATAGCTTCTTAAGAATACGTTCTACGGAAAAATCTAACTGCAATTCTGCCTTTTTTGTAAATCATCAAATTTGTAAAATTGTTTTCATACAAAACAATTTTCCAAGCTTCGTAAGTTATATAGGCAAGTCTACAAATTGCAAAAAACCAAAAAAAAAAAATCAGGAGCTTTAAAAACTGATATTGTACACTACTTTATGGATATCCCAATTAAAATAATCTCCCCAACAGACTGTTGCTAAATCTCAAAATTTATCAAGAAAGGTGTACCAGAACGAGCAGCTGCAAAAAAGCTATAATTAAATGCTTTGTTATATGCAAGTACGGTTGCGGACATGCTTGTGACAATTCTGCGATACGAATCTAAATGAAAGTGACGGTGAACATATTTCCATAATGCATCAAATTATTGCTATAATGCAGATTTTTTGAGACCTTGAAAAATTTATCATTTACTTGGCAGATTTGTATTTCGAAAAACATGAATATTATAAAAATGTCTTATGTACAAAAAAAAATATTAGTTTACTGCTTTACAAAAAGACAAGAAAAAAGGAAAAGTAGTCTATTTTTCAAGTTTCAAAAAAAATTAAAAGTCTAATGCCCAGTTTCACAGTGGTCGTTTAAACTTAAGTTCAGCTAAACTGAGCTGGAGTTCAAATTTGAAGTTGAAATCATTCAGTTTGACAGTATAATTTAAACCTCAGGCCAAATGAACGTCGTTTAAATCGTTTAAATGAATTATATGAATAAAGTTGGTAACATTGCGTACAGTTTCTGACAAGTATTGTGTTATTTATCATTTTACAACATTAATATAAATTGTTAACAATTAGTTACGTTTTCAATTTTGGATCGCATTTGCTTCAAAATTACGTAGGTGAAATTCTTTGATATTCGAAATCTTTCAAAAAATTTAACATCGTCCCGATCAGTAAAACGGCTTTGTCTCCATTGAAAACGTTTTTCTGTTCTAACGAGTACATTCATAATCAATACAGATTTTTCCTCATCACTCATATCCTCAAAATCGCTTACCAAATTCGATGTTATTAAAAATAATATTTAATGACAAAGGATGATACTTATAGTAAGCAAAAAAAGATAATATAAATAAACTCTGGATAGGTACTTCGTTACGTATAAACTGCAGTTGTCAAACGTTGAACTGTAGTTGAAACGGAAGAATTCTGTCGTTCAATTTAAACGACAAACTGAACTCAGTTCAAGATTTAAACGAAACTGTGCAACCGAATTATATGCTGAAGGGAAGTTTAAACGTTTACTGTGAAACTGGGTTAAGGATTTCAACTAGTATCGTTGGTTATATCATAGAACTTTTATTATTTAATTTTTTTTTATTATCTTTCGGAACGCAAAATGTAAATGTTTATCCTTTTTTTAACTAACACCTTACCCGAAAATTTTTAGAGACTTATTAGGTTTATATAATTAGTAAAATGATTGATTCGTTCATTATAAAATCGTTAGTTTCATCATTTTCTTAAGGCGACATCTTATCCCAAAACGTTAGGATATTAGCCCATTATCGAACCGAATTAAGTGTAGTGAATTAAGCGCAACAAATTGCGATCTGAATGTTAACAAAGTAAAGAGTTTAAATTGTATTCTACATAATATATTAATCGTAATGAAAATTTATTTATCGCGGCTGTTCGTCGATGTGCAGTGATGCATTGGGGCGTGCGATTGACCAGCGTCGAGAGGGCATTGCATGACACAACACATTGCTTTACGTGAACCTTAGCATGAATGAATTGGAACACTCGGCCTTCACACGAGAAAATTTTTTACTTCCACGACAAAACCGAAAAAAGATTTCCATTGGTAAGTCGCGCTCGATTTAACAACGCTTACCGTATAGCGGATCAAAGATAGACTTTCCGACGTCCTCAAAAAAAAGGGTTTGATATAGATTTGAATAATTAGTTGGTTTTTTCGTGAAGGAAAATCAACAAGTGTAAATGATGACGGGTGCAGTTGGTTGTGATTGTTTGCAAGTTCAGTCAACTTGATGTGTGGGGTTTTTGTTTTGTCCATGTCTCAATGCTGGACCCCTTTGTTCCCATTTGTATGGCCAGTCAATTTAAAAATTTACACTAACCCTTTTGAAAAATTTCATACCAAAACTTTACACCTTTCAAATTATTTTGTCGTCAAATTAAACCGTTGGGGTAATCAAGTATAATATGAAGATAGTGTGATTGGTACCTAATTAGTTTTGTTGGGAGTTACAGAGCACGAAGACTCTGCTGATATAAAGAGATAAAAACTCTAAGAAGCGCTGTTTATCTGTTTCTCTTTCGTGTATGTATGTAATTATTTCGAGGAGGCATAAAAAATTAAATGCTACACGATTTAAATAATAAATAATTACGAGAGAGTTTCCAGATCGTTACAAGCAGATAAATCAACACTTTAACAACGATATTACGTTGAGTGATTCGGATCAAAGTGTTGTGTGGACTTTAAAGTGATATAATAACATTTTTTTTCGCCCCCCTCTCGTTTGACTCATTACTATCAAATAAAAAAATGTACAGAGGAGATTTGATAAGAATTTTTTGCTTCTTAGAAATGTAAAGGTCAATCTATCTAATTCCAAACGATTATAAATCAATTTAAAATGTTTTTGAAATCGTTGATAGCTCGACGTGACGCCACCGGAAAATTTTAACTTGTCGATGAATGAATATTTTTCTAAATCTGTGAAACGATTTAAACATTTCTCAACGATGTTTTAGGTAATTTTTAATGGAACTGTGTATGAAAATAATTTTTTTAAGTTGCAACTGTATCAAAGGGAAATTATGCGTTAACTATCGATTTAAAAATTTCAACATCTCACCTTAATATTACCTAACTATCTATGAATGTTACTAATTTTCCAGTTAACATGGGAAAATTTTATAGTGAAATCTAAAAATTGAATGAAGTTTTTCAGAAACTTTGTGTTTGATTTTTTTTCGTGGGATATTAATCAAAGAACTACAAAGATACAATGAAAAGTTAGCACATCATTATTTGATTTAATAGATCTTTAATAAAAATAGCCGGATCTTTGAATACATATTGAAATATCCGAATTCCTCCAATTTAAATTTATTGCAGTTACTATTTTTGTGCTTAGCAAGGCAGTATAGATTCTATGCTTGACTTGATTTTCAAGCTAATTGACCTAAATTTGTCTTGAAATCAAATCAAACTTTGAGTGAAAGATTAGATAATATATATGTATATGCCAAATCAAATCAAACATTGATTTTGCAGGTTTTTCATTAACAAATCAAAATATCGCCAAAATTTAGTTCAAAATTTTCAACTACTTGACTTGATGAATCCTTATAGTAGAGATCTAACTTCTTAAACTTCATCCTCAATTACCTTGTTGAGTTCATTTGATATAACTTTGAGAAAGCAAATTTTAAAGGAAATTCAATTAAATTTTTGTTAGCTCCATCAGTCAAATTTTTTTGTGAAATTGAAAATTATTAAAGAGGACAATGACACAATAGTTCAATACAAAACTGTAGGTACCAAAGTATTTTTTCATCGCAAACGAATTTCGTGTTAAAAGACACATTATTTACAAAGCCATGAACCTTTACAAATCTCGTGTTGTTATTGTATCTATTTCTTATACATATACTGTTCATGGCTTCATCAAGTCAAGTTGTCCGACATTTTTTAAAATTGATTATGCTTGATATTTTCATTTGTGAGGAAAATAATTTGCAAAGTCAATGCTTGACAATAACACTGAGTACTAATCTTCAGTTAGTTTTTCTCTAAGACTCTTCAATTTTCGTAGTAGAAAAACTTTAACACACAAAAAAGTATCTGATCCAGAGATTTTCTGAAAATAGAAGAGTACTGGAGAAAAACGGATCATTGAATTGTACTCAGCAACCAAAAATTATATGTAACATGAAAATTACAAGCGATGTAGCATATTTTTTAAATTTTCTGAACGTTTTTCTGAAGTTAGTTTCTGAAAACTGAAAGATCCTGAAGACAACTGACTACATATTCGTACTTAACGTAAAAAAATAAGAAACTTTATATCGTATATCTAGTTAGTAATATCTAGTAATATCATATATCTATTTTTATGTGTGACAGTCAAATTAATATTTAATACGAGTTTGGCTTGAATTAAAACTTAAGTCAAATAGCTTGAAAATCAAGTCAAGCAGTGAACCCCTAACTCTAAAAACTCCTGTACTGTATTAAACATATAAACTTATAGCTATAAATCTGTGTCGATTATGTATAGTGAGCTAAGTCCAAATTTATAATTTTTGGTAAAACAAGTTTTAAAATTTTACTGAAGATCAGGAATTGGTTACAGAAATACGTCGTCTGTTTATTAAATATAATGGTAAGAAATATGCTTTATCAATTTACAACGAATATAGGTGGTATACCTAATTGGTGCATCCAATTCAATTTCAACTTTGGACTTACAATTAGCTCAATATACACAATGGACACAGAAATACATACTATGTTATCAAAAACAAAGAAACGATTACAATTTTAATATTTTTTGGAAAAATCAAATACTTTTGAAATTATTTTTTTATCAGTGGCAAATCTCTTATTATCTACTGCCAAATGTGAGAAGTTACCTTCTTTGTAATAAAAATTTCGTAGTCTATCTTTATTTTTTTTTTAAATTATAAGTAACTACTTAGGTTATTTTAGATTTTCCATCAAAAAAAAAAAAAAAAATTATTTTAAAAATGGGCCGAATTGAACTGAAAGATTAACGTATTTAACCAGAAAATGTTACCGTGAAATAGAACGATACAATGTATAAAAATCGAAGAAAAAAATGCTTTTTAAATACATTACGTCATCATTGAACAAAGAAACCAATTTATCATTTTTTTTATTTATTTTCAACGAGTGAATTTGCGCGATTAATTTTCGAAATTTGATTTGTAACGCTTTGAATGGGGAGAAAAAAAAATTATATTACAAAATAAACAGAATAATAATAATTTTCACGTAGTATTTGTCGAGCGATTGACCTAACAATTTTTCCGTTAGGTGCAAATCAAATCCGGATATTTGATGATGTGATGTGATATTTACTTTTGTCTAATCGGTGTGTGGTTTTTTTTTCAATATTTTTTTCTTCTCTTTCTCTCTTTGACGAGAATCAAAATTAATTACTCTATACGTCTCTAATGAGTGTGTATTTATTAAATGAGTGGATGTTTTTTGCGCTCCACTTGATCTCACGTGTCTAAGCTATGCCATTCCGATGAAAAAATATTATAGAATTTCAAACAAGCAAAGTTTTTGTTGACTTGAACGAAAAAAAAATGTGGCTGAAGATTTTGATGGTTACTTGCCAAAGCAAGATTTGTGTGGTTTTGAGTTCAAGATCGATCGCATGCCTCAATGGCCTCAAGCCAAGACGCTTCCAAATATTCGATTTGCAGCTAGTTTCGATTTTATGGTCAGATTTTTTGAGTGAAACGTGAAAAACTAATTAAAAATGATAACAAGATTACCCAATACACAGGAAATTTAATTAAATTCCACTGCCATTAAACAAACGAAATGATAATGTCTCGATAAGAATTTATCCAGTTATAAATTCAATCCCTAACACATTTACAAACCAGACCAAAACAAATTCAAAAAGTGTCCTCAAAAATCACCCCTTTGCCATGTGTATTATTCCCGGTGTTCCAAACGAGCAAATTAGTTTCGAAGAGATAATGATGGGGTTGGCATATTATACATACTGTGATGGTGTTAGCCTTGAATTAAACCGTGACTTGTATGCCGGTCCGTCTGTCGGTCGGGCACCCAATTCAATGAGGCAGCTTTAAGTTAAATTAAGGGTTGTTTTCCTGCCGGGAGACCCTCATAAAAGGTTTTGAGTGGCAGCTGAAATTCGCCACTCGGTTTCAACCCTCGGGATGTTCTTTGATTATTATTGCGATATTATGTCAATGAGGGTGACACAATATGGTGGATGGCATTTAGGGATGGCAGGTAAAACGAGAAGAATGAAAATGCAAAGTGTCTTCGAAAAGAAAGCAAAAAGTGAATAATAATAAAAAAAAAATGTTAAAGTGCGTCAACCTTTTCAAATACCTTAAAAAAATTTAGAATACTTAGATAATAATAAAAATTATTCTTATAATAATTTGAAATAGCAATATTCATATGGACTTTTCTTTGCTATAATTACGTAAGCATTAAATTCAAATAATGCGGGAAAATTTAAATTGAAAAATCGAGATTTTCAGAATATTTTGAAAAAAATACTAAAATCTATATTATAACATGATTAAAAAATCTAAGATCTTGATTTACAAAAATTCGAAATCAATTACCTTTCCTACTACTTACATTGTGTTAGGTACCATTAGTATTATAGATCTATTTCAGATAAAAAGAAAACAAGTTACAGTTATGATACAATGCAAAATATACAATTATGGCAATATTTTGTATATTTCTCATCAGTTGGACCGTAAATGTATGGTTTTATTTGTATCTGAAACAGACCTATTGCTACAGCCGACGTAAAAAATATACTAAGTACCTACCCTTTAGAAGCATTTAAGAGAAAAATGTTTCTAACAAAATGTTTAGGTCTTTACACAACTAGTAAATATTCAATCAAATCACTAAAATCATTTTCGAGAAAATTGCAAAATATCAAAATAATTATTCAGTTAAATGATATACTTGCGGTTGGCCAAATGAAACCAAACCCTACACGGAAAAAATAGTGGTGTAAAATTTACAGCATTAAACTAGTAATATTTTTACTGCACTTTGTGTTCACTATAACCACAAATGTTACAGCAGATAACACACTGTGTTGTATTCAGCTCTAACGTATAGTATTTTTTACTACCATAGTGTAGTAAATATATGTAGCTGTTACAACTGCTGAGTGTTGTACAATTAACACATTTTGGCGTTTCTGTTACTGGTGCGCATGCGCCGCGTACAACGTAACCAATAATTTTGACAAATAAATGCAAGTGTCAAAAATTCAACTACATTTTTACTAGTTCGTGTTGTAAATAATAGGTACTACAGTTTTTTAATTACACTTAACTGGTAAACGTTACCACACGTGGTGTCATCCTATATAATACTAGTTAATGTTGTAAAATTAAAAAGGAATGTTGTTAAATCTACAACACATGTTTTCTTTGTAGTTGATATATTAATACCTATGAAACTTTTATTATTTAACGGTTTTTCTACCAAATTTCTACCATTTTTTTTTTACTTTTTTGTTTATCGCTTAGCATTTACAAATGATCAAGAAGACTATCAGTGCTAATCGATTTTACTTGTATGACGTATAGATACATCACATTTTTAACCTTATAATATGATGCACTTATTTTGACTTTTTTTTTAATTGTAGAAGTTGAAAAATCTTTAAAATACACCAACAGAGATGAAATTAAATATGGTGTCAGTTAACTAATTTTCACTAGGGATTCATCAAGTCAAGTAGTTGGACATATTTTCAAATGATTTGCACTTGATCTTTTTTACGTGTAAATGAAATAACTTATGAAGTCAATGCTTGATCTGATTTGATATATTTTAATATCAATCGTTAGCTCTGGTTTGACTTGAGTTCAAGTAATTGAATGTTTCAAGTAGCTTAAAATTCGAACCAAGTAGCCTTGAGTTTTCCAAAATTTTTCTACGTAAGAATAATTTCTTCGTACCAAAAAACCTCAAACATATGTTCATTGTACATTATCAATAAAAACTCAACATACGTTGTAATTGTTCATTTTATCGTAGTAATTTCTTTATAACTTTAACAAACCTAGATTAACTTAACATATTTATTGGACTATATCATGAAGGCTACCTATAGCTTTCTATGAAAAAAATATTTTTAAGTGAAATGAAAGAGTTTGAAATTTTTGACAAATCTTATGTTTAGGTTTTTTGTTTGTCAATTTAAAATGATTTAGAAATTATTGAAAAGTGGATTTTCATCATATGTTTTGCCTGTTCTACCTCTAGAAATATTTTCAGAATTTTTTCGTACCAGAACAACAACAAAATGTGTTTTCAATGAAAACTTGATATCGAATCTTATCTTTCCATTACAGTAATTTCGTTCATAAACAAATAAAATAAAATTCTTTGAACTAAAATCAAAGATTATTTAACCATCTTTAATATTACTTCTATACATTTTTCATCAGCTTGAATAGTTTTAGATTTAACAACCAAAATAGGAAGTGAAAAAATTTAGTTCTTATGATTTTTGAGTAATATCTATATAAGTACATATATATTTGGATGAAAAATTCGTAGTTAGTTAAATTAAAAATTTGTAATTGTCTACAAATTTTGTCTAAAACAATTTTTTTTTTGAATCGTTTAAGATTTACGAGCTAACAAAGAAACTATAAATATAGCTAATCGAACTCTTCCGTTATTAGCTAAATAAAATTATGTCGTCATCCATTTAAAAGTCTGTGCATACACATATACATATATACACTTACACATAGCAAGACGGCAATCGATCACAAATCGAATCAATTTCGAAAAACTTCACGCAACACAAACGACCAGAACGCGATTGAACCGAACCAAAGACATATTATTTAAGTAATTACATCGCTCAACCGTATTTCAATTAAATTCGTGTCAAATCTGAAACGAACATTAAATCAATAAAAATCCACTCAACCGCTCAAAATCAACTCGAACGATTTCCAATTGAAAGAAACTCGAAACTCTTTTAGCCGAAGAAATTAACACGTCTAAACTATCACAATACGACTTCATTGAAAAATATATCTTCGTTGATGTACTCGCATATTATTAAGTGACTCACTGAGACGCATATAGTTATAGACAAATATATGTACATTCACTTCTCCACACACATAGAGATATGAAACATCAAACAATTTTAACAACGAGAGTAAATTATTATTTGCGTACGTCTTTAACATGAACGTAACGTAGATAAAATACAAGTCATTATCTGATTTTCATGGTTTTTAATGCGCTAATCATTTTAGCACCAATTTCGCTCGTTGTCGTCACAATGTGTAACACTTTGACACCAAATGATCATTAGTGATGCACCAATTTGGGAAACTCCAACTTCTCATTAAATCAAATATGGTGTATTGACCTAAAATTATAATTATTTATCCCAGTAAATTGTATATTTAAAAACTTGAAAAATGAAAGAAGATTGTCTCTACGAAACGACCGCTGGAAATGAGGAGCGTAGACTATAGTTGTAAATCAGCCATAAGCTACGAATCGGTACATAACCCAGTGAGTACAAAACGTTACAATAGCGATAATGTTCTGCAATAATTATATAATATTCGTTTGTTCTGTAATTTTTACAGAACTATTACGTAGTTGTTCGTTTTCTTCAGATAAAAAACTGCGTTATGTTTTTGCAAATAAGTTTATTTTTGTCACAATTAGCCATTTTAGGCACTTGCCTGTTTTGCCTAGTGGTCAAAAAATAAGGAGGAAAGATAAAATGGATAAATTGATTTTTGAGGTTGTCTGGGATAGCAGGGATAGAAAGAGATGGGTCTGAAACGATGGAAGTTCGCGGTTGATAGTTTCGAGAGTGGTCTTCGGGTTGGTCTGGTCGGTGTATGGTGGCCCGGTTGTTCCCGAAAATTATGACGACGATAGCAATAATAGTAATAATAATAATGACGATAATATTAGAGCATTAGTTTTGAGTTTAGTGATTATCGTTGCCAGGATTCGTCGCGGTTAGGCTTTGTGGCTTGTCGGTTTGTTCAAGCGAGTCTTGCGGTTTTGCCCTATCTGTCTATCTATCTATCTGTATGTATATAGGTACATGAAGAGCTAGAGGAAAATTATCATCATCAATGTTAGACCGACCCGATTTTCTCATCAATATCAAAATCGTCATCAATTCAAACCAAACCACGACGCTCGAAAACCCAAAACCCCAAAATTTCCTCTTGTTCAGTTTAAAACTTTAAACGAGCCAGATATTTGACTCATTTTTGCGGTTTGTTAAAAATAAAAAAAAATTGTAAACTTGAGATTTTCAGAAACCACAAACTTTTTTTCCTTTCCACCACATGCATTTTTAATATAGAAGCTGTGGCTTCGTTTCGTTTCATATTAAAAAAATAATAAATTATTATTCCCTCAATCATATAGAATTACAGCAACAACATGTTTTGCGGTTCACCAACTATGTGCCGTCCATCCATTATCTTATTATAAAAATGAAGCTAAAAACTAGAAATAAAAAGGCAGCTAATTAAAACGATTTCGATACGGGGAAGCCAAAAGAAAATTTCATGCATTTTTTCATCGTTGAACTACGTCAGGTACCTGATTGTGTTCGAGAACGAGTTGAAAAACTGAAATATTTATGCTAATTCAAATCATGCAAAAAATCACCGTCCATCGATCGAACGATGTCAACATCGAGATTAAATCAAGCGAAGACCAACAAAAACGCCGTTAGATAATCGGATTGACGAAACACAAAAATGCCATTTTTCAAAATGATCGAAGATTTCACAATCGAAGTTTCAAGTCGGCTTAGAAGTGGTCAAGCGAGGAGTTTGAGTCGTTCCAGGATGAAATTATCGCACATGAATTAATGAAGCGTTTCTCCACAAATCGTTTCGAGTTCGACTCGATTTCAATTAAATGTTTGATTCGACCGCCCATAATTGGTGACACTTAAAATGAACACTATTTATATTATGATATTCATGCCGGTCGGACAACAGTCTGTCTGTCTGTCTGGCAATTTGTGTTTGTGGCCGGTGAAAACCCGGCAGCCACACGCGGCCTCACGGACAAACGCGCCTTCAAACCAAACATATTTTATAATAGCCGATTAATTTTACTTTAAACACAAACTCGATGGTGTTAACTCAATGTTAACAGGTTAATTTGTATAGTGAAATTTATTATTTTAACCTTCTAACTAAATTTTAACTTAGTTTTCAACTTAAATATTCGATGGCGGTAACATAACGACTTTGAAACTCGATAAGCTTGCAACAGGAAAAATTTTAAGATAAAATTTGTAGAAAATTTCATCATCTTCAAAATTAATTATTAGAATTTTTCCATAAAGCTATCCCTTTAAAAGGTACACTGCCGGCCAAAAGTTTGAGACCAGTTGTAATATATTTATGCTATCACTTATTGTATTCAAAGTTTCGGTAATAAAATAAAAATTGTTGTCCATACATATTTTTAAATTATTGATGAACATCTAAAGAGACTTTTGTAGGTATGTTTCTCAGGTACAAATAGAATTAATGGGTTCTGTTTAAAAACATCCAAGACCGCAGGGTGTCTGGCCAGTGGAAGGGTCATCATTATATTTAAAGTAGCTCCGTATTAATTGTTCTTTAATTCTATTCTTCTTTAATTTTGCACTGGCTATTCTTTGTTATTATTTAGACTTTCTAAAACAGGTTATTTTAAATTTTTTTTTAAGTTATGTACCATTTTGTTTGAATAATTTAATTTAGTCTTAACTTGGGGTTTCTATAGTTAAAACGTTTTAAAAATGGGAAAAGTACGAGAAATAAATATCGAAACTCGATCTGCCATTGTTACTTTACATAATGAAGGCAAATCCGAACGTGAAATTGCGTCTCAACTTAAACTTTCGAAGACTTGTATTCATCGCACAATTATTTGGTTTAAGGAAACGGGTAGTTTTTAAGATTTTCCACGTTCAGGAAGACCGAGAGCTAATACTTCTAGTGAAGATCAGTTTATCGTTATTACCAACAAAAGGAATAGACGCTTAACAGCACCAAAAATTCGTGCTGAAGTGAACAAATCTTTAAATAAACCAGTTTTGCTTACCACAGTGAAAAGACGGTTGAGGAACGCTAAACTGTTTGGTCGTGTTGCCGTTCGGAAACCTTTACTAAGGCCGCAAAATAAGAAAAAAAGGATGCAGTGGGCCCTATTCCATCGAGATTGGACAGAAGATGATTTTAAAAAAGTTCTTTGGACTAATGAGTCAAAATTCCAAGTATTTGGCTCAAATCGACGAATTTACGTTCGGCGTAGCACCGAAGAAAAGATGTTACCAGATTGTGTAGTGCCAACTGTTAAGCACGGTGGTGGTTCAATAATGGTCTGGGGTTGTTTCTCAGGCCATGGAATTGGAAATTTGGTTAAAATTGATGGAATTTTGAAGAAAGAGGAATATAAAACAATTCTCGAAAAAAATGCTGTACTATCAGGCTTAAGTTTAATTGGCAATGGGTTCATTTTCCAGCAAGATAACGATCCAAAGCATACTTCCAAGCTATGTAAAAATTATTTATTACAAAAAGAAGCAGAAGGAGTTTTAAAAATCATGAAATGGCCACCGCAAAGTCCGGATCTCAATCCAATCGAGCTTTTGTGGGACGAGCTTGATAGGAATGTCCGAGAGGAGTGTCCCTCTTCACTTGCAGACTTGTGGAGACTACTACAAGAAAGCTGGAACAAAATTTCTCAAGAAACCATAAATAAATTAATAAGTAGAATGCCGAGGCTAGTAGAAAAAGTAGTTAAGTGCAAGGGAGGATTTTTTGATGAAAAAACAGTTTGAGTAATTAATTCATTTTTTTTTATAGAATAATTTTTTATGTTTATTTTCTATACTAAGTATGTTTAAAGGTTATAACTATAATATTAATAAACATTTTTACTGTATTTGTCTTTGAATTTTTAAAAATATTTCCTTTTTTTGGCTTAAATCTATATGGTCTCAAACTTTTGACCGGCAGTGTATATATCAAAATACATTATTTGTACATTTTTCGTTGTTTTTCGAAAGTGTCAATGAAAAGAATGATTTTAAAAATCTATAACTTAAACCCCGTTAATTACAAAAGAAAGATCAAAAACACAAAACTAAGAAAGAAAATTAATACCCCTTAAAAATTGATTATTTATGATTTTTAATTGTAACCAACTCCTCTAAAAGATGCAAATTTTGAAAAAATATCTGAAATTGTTTACATAGTTTTTAAGGTTTCTTAAGAAAGGTAGAATTCATGAATCTGTAACTAAAAAGTTTTAAATATACAAAAAGAATTTTCCAAGGAAGGCTGTAGAAAATTTTTCTCTCTCTATAAAATCAAGATATAAAAAGGAATCCCTATAAAAGTATTTCCCTAAGCAAAAAACTTGAGAAAAATAAACGTTATTCACCTTATTCAACGTTTTTCTTCAACAAACTGATTAATTTTACAGTGAAACCTACAAGAAACTAGAAAAAGGAATTTTTATCACTTTTGTTTTCAATTTTTACAGTAAAATCTTAAAGTTTCAAACTGTTATAATACGTAAAGAATTATGCTTAATATCATGAAAATGTCGCTAACCTAGGTTGCTTTCCATTTACACAAAAACGACTTCTGTGTAACGCAGTGTTCGATACACAGCGTTCCATTTATTAGAATGTCGAACACGGCTGAACACTGCGCGACACTCGAAAAAGCCGTGTTTGGCCGTGTTTTGCCCAGGATTACCAACACAAAGAGAAGAATTCTCTTCTCTGCCTATGATTCCCTATGCTTATTAGTTATTCAGGTTTTTCAGGTTGGTATTAAAAAACCCAAAAATGCAGTCTAGTATTTGCTCTAGTCGCTCTAGTATTATTTTGAGATAACTCTGTTTCATTTCGCAGTGCTTCGCAGAGTAACGCAGAGTCGCTCTGTGTTAATAAATGGAAAGCAACCCTAATCATTTTACAGAAAACCACTCATTACCAAATATGTAAAGAAGAAAAGCAACTAGAGTAAAATTTAGCTCTTAGTAGGTATGGTAAACCTCAATATATCCATTTCCTCAATTTAACAAATTTTTAGAAATCTCAACAACTTTTTCTACAAACTTCTTTATAACGAACTTTCAATAATTGTAAAACATAAACTGAAAGTGCAATTAAACTTTGTATAACGATTTTTGTCAACCTATTAACCTTTATATAACGTATTTTACCAATCTATCTGACAATAATTGATCTCTTGATAGGTTCAGATACCTTGCTAAAACGAATATTAGACGAGTCTTTGAATCTTAGAAACCTCATTGCAACAAATGACTTTAACTTTAACTATATTTTCTGATGTCTTTTTGATGTTTATATGAAGGTTTCTTAAAGTTCTAAAGATTTTTTATAGTATGTACTCTTCGAAATGTATCAAATTTATGTAATCGATACAATCAACAATAACTACTAATTTAAGTGTACTACAGTAAAACCTCTTGCATTCAAGCAAACAAGTTGAGAAGAGTTTATTGTACAGTTTTAGACTACAAACTTAAAATTTTTTTAATCTTTCTAAATTCATTTCTACATTGAAATCTGATGAGTTTACATTTTGGAAAATATATTCTAAAGCTTCTTTTACCAAAAAGGCCTTCAAATTCGTGAGTTAGATATATCTAAACTTGTATGTTACAATGTTATCAGAACTAATATTTGCATAAATATCTTCTTTAAAATTGATTTTACAGAAAATGTCACATTATTAATTAAAAAAGCAAATACACATTGCTATAATATGAAAGGTTTTTTTTTTCTTAAATCTTTAAAGTCGCTTCAACTTCTAGGGCTATTAGCGACTACGCATAGTGGTACTATGCCTAGTAATTAATTAGATTTTTGATAAACATAATAGATTTGAAGTGAAAAAAAATTGATATAAGCTTTTTTTTTGGTTAGTAACTAAAATTTTTAATTATAAAAATTTTGAAGTTTTAGAAAATAAAGTTTCAATTCTTTAAATTCAAAAAGATATCATAAGGAGCAAATTACAGTAAAATCTTATTTATCAAACTTGTTACAAATAAAATTTGTTACAAACTTCAGTAGATGTAATTTTTTTCTTATTGAATCTAAAATTTTTAAAGTTTCTTATTTTATAATATGAAAATTAGAGATTCATTAAGTAAAAGACCTGGTCATACTCGTATTGCAAAACGAATTGAGCGTCTTATGTATAACTTTTAAAGGAAACAATTTGACAACTATACTTGATAGGTATTTGATCAAAATTTGACTTAAGTTTGACTTGGTTTCAAATTAAGTTTAAAGAAATTTCAAGTTAATTTTTAATCTAGTAGTGAATCTAAGGATCATTTAATGACGTAGAAGTTAAACAATAAAGTGATCTCAAGATCCAATTCATAACAAGCTTAGTTTTTTTTTAATTTTTTTTTGAATTCGCTATTGGTTGTAGAAATTAAAGATTGCTTTAATCAATATTTTTTTTAATCAAATTTTCAAAATTATTTACACTTTTGTGGGGATCTCATTTTTACTTGAAGAGTTGTACTAACACAAAAGAGTATGAACTGATTTAAATGTTAAGTGAAAGGCTTAGAGGTGTAAAAAGGATATTTAAATCATTCATATTATAGTTCTATCACAAAAGGTTGTTTTGATTTGCAAAAATTCAATTCGAACGTGATTTGATTCAATAAATCCACATATTATTAAATAATTTTTTTTCTCTTGAAATCTTTCATTAATTTTTTCAAGTCCTCATTTGTAATAGAGACAAATCTCTTTTCATATACTTTTATTGTAATATATCGAGAGACGAAGAAAAAACCTGTTCAAATAAATCTATTAACACCGAATTTTTCATGTTTCTCCTCGAGTAGGTGTGTCGTGTCCAAACAAATCATTTCTACATGAAGTCTTTAAACTCTTAGTCCCGTTTTTTTTTCTGTATTTTTCTTTGAAAATTGGTAGTTAATTGACAAGTGTCTGCTTTTTTCATGGGCGATCAAATGAAGACTAAAAAAAAACGAAAGTTAAACGCAAACATATAAATGATTTAAAGATCATAAGACGACCGGATTTGAGCGAAACGAAGAGATAGAGACCCCCTTTTGGATCAACATCTCCTGCTTGTTGCGCCTCAAAAACCAATCTTGTTTGTCATCAATTATATGTATATATAAATACGAAATAACCAAACAGAAAATTATAAATAATTGGGCTTGATGGAGAAATGAGAGGAAAAAGAAAAAAATAAACAGCATGCAACCGCCTTGAAAAAAATCGCTTATAATCGAGAGACGGATCAATAAATTTTCTGAAAGAAAAGATTTCTTCCTCGCTTCTATCCAATAAATTAAAAAATTAAAATATTTTAATATCAAATAAAAAACACGTGTTCTCAAGCCTCTCACTTGACTACTTCCCCCGGCTGACCCAAGATGATAAAACACGGAACATTTATCTAAAACGCTTCAATTATGTTATGACTCTCGTAAATATGTCTTTGTATGAATTATTGTGTTTGCAATGATTCGTTCTGGAAGAAGAATTATTATGGAAAATTAAGAAAAATGTTTGGAACAACAATATGAGGTGCTGCATTCTCTCACGACGTCACTTGTCTAAATTTATCATGCGGTTGTCCGTCTATTGTTGTCCATTTGGTCGCCCACTTGCATCGTTTTATGATTTAATCACGCTTATTTCCTAATAAATCACAAACGAAGCCATCGTCAAATTGGATGCACTATAAAATGATTTGTAAAAACAACCGTGGTAATAAACAGGAAAAGAAACAGGTGGTTATTGTGTTGGTTACTTTGTTAAAAGCCGATTATAGAAACCAAAAATTTCTTTCAACATTTTGTTATTCACAAAGAAAACATACCGTATTCAAGCTCTATTCACAGAAGCGAGATTTATCAACTATAACTAAACTTTATCTTGCACTTGCATCCAGTTTTTACCATTAATTTGATCGTTGTTTGAACATACTGTGCACAGCAAAAATAAAACAGAATCTAACTTGTTATTGAAAGAAGTGAGATTTGGTAGTAATGCTTGAACATTTGACATCCAAGAAAAAATATTTTTGATAAAACTTGTAATAAATATCCTCTACAAAAATAAGTAAAAAGTTCTACTGTAAAATAATTTTTAAGGAGAAACCAATACAAATATCTAGTGTTAGTATTTTTAGGAATAGTTCTTTGAAACTTTCTTGTTGGAAAACTAAAAATTCATTTATAAAATAGCTCTAGTACATTTTATTGCTTACAATCTACATATTTGATAATAGCAGGTTTTATGATAAAATTAATCTACACAGAAACATTTGCAATACGGCCTGAAGCTAGGATTATTAGCAAACTTGATGGAGATTTGCTTTTTTTAGAGTTAACGCTTCAACGGTAGTTTTTAAATTCATTGTTTTACTTTTATTTTATAGGTGGAAAAGTCAACCACCTCTTTTATATTGAAAATTTTATTGAGTTTTAAGATACCTTAAAAATTTTGTATCAATACAGATTTTGAACTTTTCCAAATATCTTCTAAAGTGCCCGTTTTAAACGAAAATCGTTAATAACCAATTTAATAAGTAATTAATTTACTTTATTTTTTGTGCATTTTTTGACGTCATAACGTCTTATAAATTGATGAAAACTGGGTAGCCTGCATGAAAAAGTGTCACGTTCCGTTTGAGCCTGTGCGTGCAAGCGAGACAAGTGATAGAGAGGCACGATATTATTGTTGAATCCGAGACAACGTGTTTTGTATTTTTCTTTTATAATTAACTTAATAAGTTAATTATGGTCTGATTTCATTTTGGAAAAATTGTTAATTTTCAATTAACTCCTTTGTATTATACAAAATAATTATAATTCAGTGATAATAATTCAATTCATAAAAGTACGCAATTTTTCATCAATTAGGGTATTCTTTATGACGTTTTCACGTAAATCTATCGTCCGTAAGCCAACTTTACAGACAACCAATTTTTTTTCTAAAACTAAAGCTCTTTGAGTTATAGATCTTCAAAGTCAGGCATTGCTGAAACATTTACAACAAACGATTTCAAAGATACAAATTACTTTGCTTGCTTTAGAAAATAACACCTAAAAGTTCAGTTTTAAGAAAAATCTTTAGGGGTCAGTTTTAAGGAAGAGATAGTTTACTTCAATTTTTTCCTTCGCATTTTTCTTTTAAAACTAAAAACTTTGGAATTATAGATCTTCAAAGTCAAACTTTTCTTTAACATTTTGTAACAAATAAAGCAAGAGGTAGACACTGTATATTTATTAAAATATCTATAAAAAGGATTGATTTAAAAGAAAATTTGTAAGGACTAATTTTAGAAAGTATAAAATTTGTAATAAATTTTATTAAAAACATTTCCCTTGATAACTCATTTCTTTCAAGTAATTGAGTTCCAAAGTTTCCAGTAAATGAAACCTTTACAAACAATTTTTTTATTTTTAAAATTGGTCTTGGTCTTGTAAATCAAGACTGTCCATAATAGCAAGCCAAAGGGGTACCTTTTCATGTAGTCTTTTTTTGAAACAAAACATCTTTTGTAAATGAAATTTTCAGTTTTCTTTGCTAGATGTGAGTTTATGATGATTAAGTTTTGGTCTTGCGATAATGCTAGATTGAGACTATGCTTACCCTAGCAAGACCAGCACCAAATATGCAAGACCAAGACTGGAGCAGTCTTGCCGTTTTGATCTTGCTTTGCTTGTGATTAGTTCAATGATCAACTATGACTTATATTGACCATCTTAGTCATAATTTATGATTATATTTTTTTTATAGAACATCTTTGTCATATATTCAGAGTCGTAACTCCAATTTGAGGAAACACTCAACGCGTGAACTATGAAAACTTAGGTAAGTGAAGACTGGAGCTCCATCAAGTTAATGCTTGTTGGTTATTATACTAAAAATATCTAAAAAAAATAACTTAAAGAGGCTCCAGCCATCACTTAAAATTCATGATTACAAGTTGAGTATTAACTCTACTCATGAAATGAGTTTGGTTTATGCAACCTGTCGAAATATTTGCGGTTAGAATTTACATTAATGTATACTTTGTTTTGTAATGAAAGGGTTCTATGAAATGAAAATTAAAATGGGGAACACTTGAGTGTTTCCTCAAATTTGAGTGACTACTATGAATACCACTCTTTGAGATTAAATCAAAATGACCAAAAAAAGGTTACTTTTTATATGGAAGTTATTGAGAATAATAAATGTTTCCAAGCTTTTCAAGTGGTTTTAAAAGAAGATGATTTATTCAAACGTTTTAAAAATCTTCATTTATCACTAGCCTATTTTCCGTGGATCTGTGTCATTCAACTAACTATAAACTAAATGAAACGACTCAAAATGACGCATTTTACTAAATTGCGACAATTAACTCAAATGACCCCAAATACAAGGTGTTTAATTGTAAAAATGATTTGAAAATTTTCCCAACAAAAATTAAATGTTTCGATGAGTGGTTACAGGGAAAATGATGTGTACAAGTGTATATTTGGAAGGGGAAAAGCGGAACAATCAGCACATATATGGTCGTAAAGATAGCGATAATTAATAGAGGCAATAACTTTACACTTGCTTTGAGTCATTATAGTGCATTTATTTTTTTTTTTAATTCTTCTTGTCTTTCCTCGTCTCTATTTCCCACTAAATAATAATTGTTTGACAAATAACGAGAAACGACCAGACAATTTAAAACAATAACTGATTAAATTTCACGCGGCACGAAAAAAATTAAGTGGTATATTGATGGAAATAAACAGTAATAAAAATGGTTATGTAAAAATTGATAAAAATTTTTTTTGAGTTTTTGGTTTTAAAGGTACATACCGGGTGTCTGGCGGCGGCAACCGCCGCTGCAGCCGCTGCATTCATTCCGGCACCGGGGTACATAGTTGGTGTCACCAATCAGAACACATTATATCCAAATTGTGATTTTTCCTTGCACTGACACTCACTTCTTACGCACCAAAACAACAAAAAATTATAATAAATAAATTAAATAAACTAGCACTTCACTCATAAAAAATTTAAATAGTAGAGAGAAAAATGTGCACTTCACACTTGGGAAAAATTTTTTTTATCTTAAAGAAAACACGAACCGGTAACTTTTCGAAACAACAGCTGTGTCATTCGTTAAATATTTACTCAAAACACATGTTGTCCAGACCAAAAACTGAAAATTTTTTTTTTTACTATGTAGATAATAAATCCAATGGGTATGAATCGATTTGTTCCTTTAGAAATAAATCCAGGATGGTTTATAGCAGGGTTTTTGGTTAAAAATTTGGGTACTGAAATCACGTCGTATCAGATAGAATCACTTCACACACACACTGAACTGAGTCGAGAATGACAATATGTTGTTCCGACAACGCCTGCACGACGGTCGTAGCTCCACTGGCGTTCTCTGTTCCATTAGCGCGAGTTCGACGCGAGTCCCCGGCTCCGCACGACATCCCGCGGCTGCCCTTGTGACCGCTCGGCCCCTGCGGCGCCCCTTTCAAACCATAGCCATACCAACCAAGCCAACCATCCATCCATCCACTGCTTTACGTGTATGTGTGCGAAAGTGTACACAAACGCATACAAATCCACACAGCAATAAAGCCCATGTCTATCAACGAGGAAACCACACCAACACACACTCACTTACATATACACATACAAAATACCCTTAAAACACCAAGCAAAATCTTACATTTGAGGAAAAAACAAGATTTTAAAACTCCGAGCTCTACACAAAATTCTCTGTTAACATTAAACACTTTCTAAATGACACGGTTGGCTGTGTATGTATGTATGTATGTATGTATGTATGTATGGATGTTTATTTGCACAAAATTAGTACGTTGAACGGCTAATATGACGCTAATTAAATTAAAGCAATTAATGAGAGGAAAATAATGCCGTAAACGCGAAATTTACACGTCGTGTGACGTGTGAAGAAAGATACAATATACTTTCAAAACTACCTACCTACAGTTTTTATTTTATTTAAATTTTTCAAGGACGAAAAGTTTTTATATTCCCTTTGTGTGTTAAAAAAAAGAAAGTTTGGTTCAGAGAAAAAAGACCTCTTGGTATGAACAATTTTAAATCCTTCAGAATTTAAAGGATTTTTTTTTTTTTTTTGTTGATGATACAATCATTAGATCAGAATAAGACTTGGTAAATCAGTAAAGAGTTTTAACTTAAAGATAAGATATTATTCCTTGTCCTGGATTTAAGAGGTTATTATTTATAGACTTTAGAGCAGAGTGGTCAGTACTTTCGATTGAATAAATTTATTTACTATTAGTAATTTTATTATCTCAAGGAGAGCAAAATTCTAATCATTGGATAAAAATGTAATATAATATAATTATATATGTATATAGATATATTTATAGGTATTACTTAAGTCAATTAAAGGAATAAAGTGCCTAAAGTAAATTTTTAGAAAAAAAAAAATACTGGCAAGACTTATAAGACGTAAGAAATACCTTCCCAGAGTAATAAATGTACGAAGTTCAAAAAAATATATTTTCAACTGTTCTGGCTAAAATAACAAGGAATCAAAAAATTGAGGCGCCAAAACGAGCTCTTAATATCAATATTAAGGTTTGCCTCAATCCATTTTTTCATTTAGATAACACAAGAAAATATATTTTTATTTTTTCAATTTTTATAACTTTGGGATACTTCATTTTAAGTTTTAACAACAATCTTAAAGAAAGGATTTTTTTAAAATTTCTCACTCTCCAAAGAAGGAACTCAGTATAAGTTCCTCGGAGCAATTATTTCAAAGATATCCGAGTTCAAAAATAAGACTATAATTTAAATTTGTTAACACTTTCCAACTTTGCTTTAAGGACCTTTTTTGTAGAGCGTGAAATTTCTCTTGCAAATTCCTTCTATCATATTGATTGTTACAATGAGCTGTTGCAAAGATATGAAAATTCAAAAAAAAAAAAAATGTCGTGTATTATTTAAATGAAAAAAGAAAAAAACGATAAGGATGAAGCAAACCTTAATATTTAACAAGCATTTAATTTCTTTTAACAAAATTTGGTTAATTTAAGTATCTCTTATAATTTTAGGAAGAGATATTGAATATTGAAAATATAAGCGAAAACCTTAGTTTCTATTTCATGTAATATCGCAAAATGTACCTACACGGAAAAAAATGTGTTGTAGATGTAACAACATTCCTTGTTAATTTTACTACATTAACTAGCATTATATAGGATGACATCACGTGTGGTAACGTTTACCAGTCAAAGGTAATTAAAAAACTGTAGAACCTATTATTTACAACCCAAACTAGTAAAAATGTAGTTGAATTTTTGACACTTGCGTTTATTTGTCAAAAATTTTGGTTATGTTGTACGTGCATGCGCAAATGCCAACATTTTTTAATTGTACAACACTCAGCAGTTGTAACAGCTACATATATTTACTACACTATGGTAGTTAAAAATACCATACGTTAGAGCTAAATAAAACACAGTGTGTTATCTAATGTTACATTTGTGGTTATAGTGAACACAAACTGCAGTAAAAATATGAATAGTTTAGTGTTGTAAATCTCACACCACTATTTTTTTCCGTGTACTTATTCATGTTTTAGAAAAATGTATTTTTCTCTACTTGTACTTGGACTTGGAGAGTATACTGGTGAATGTGTTACAGAAGCGTTACGAGAATTGTGATCTGGCGAAGTAATCGAAAGTTGAGAGGGGATATATACGTTGGTAAAGACAGAGAGAAAGAGAGTTGTGATCGTATATCTTATAAACAGTGCTGGTCTATTCTCCGATTCCAATTTGTGCGGATCTTCGTGTGTCCCCACTCTTACATTGAGTTTAACATCTAGAGTCGAGAGTTTACATAGATCTAGATGCACTGTAATAGCAAGTGAGCCCGTACATTTACTTTCTATTTTTCTGTTACTGTCCGTTGTTCTTATCATAAGCCTATTGTTAAAAAAATTAAAAATATTGATTAATTTATGAAAACCCGCTACAAATATCAACACATATATGTTACATAGATAGTGAAAGAAGTTATATTTCTATTATGTGGTCCATAAGCACACTAATTTTTTTGCATTTTTTATCTTTATTTTTTTTAATCATTTCCAACCGTTAAAGATTTATCAAAAGACTTAGAGACTGAAAAATTAAGTTATGTTTCCAATATAGTAATATTTTCATTTTTTTATTGATCAGAAAAGAGCTTTATTACAATGTTACTATTAAAAAATATTATTTGGGTAACAGATCATCAATTGATTCAAACTATTTTTTTATCCTTTCATATGAAGAGCGTACCTATGGGATTGAGTAAAATTCCATGTCTAGTTTTCAATGAAAATACAAATCTTGAGATAGGCAGGTACTAAGTAGGTGATATAAGACAAAAAAGTTTTTCTTTTTTACTTTTATTACTTAACTGCAATTAAGTAAGTTTCATATTGTCCAGAAGATTAAATCTATTTTTATGTTATTTTTATTATAATTTTATTTACTTATGTAATATTTAGGCCTTCAAACCTTTAACATAAATCTATATAGAAAACGATGTTAACTAAATATTATTGAAGTCATTACGCAGTTAAATCAGTGACACGCTAATGGTTCAATATCTAATTTCAAAAATTTATCAGAAAAAAAATTGTCGTTGTTCTCCCTGTCTGTTCGACGTTGGTCGTCTGTCGTATTATCTCATTCTAATCAGGAAGGAAGAGAAAATTATTAACGTGAACGTTCCAACATTTCATATTAGAGTTTTGTAACGTGGTAGTTTGTCTGTCAATTTGTCTGTCTGTCTTTCTGTCTGTCCGTCTGTCTGTCTGTGGATGTGTTAAGTAGTTAAAGTAGAGAAATATTTAAGTATTTCGAGACTCCACAACCGAACGTAACGAAGACACGACACCACACCACCGACCCAAATTCTCCTGCTTTACGTCACATTCCTTAACGTGTTTCTCACTCTTCATGTCTTCGGGGTGAAATGAAGATATTTTGTTAATTAAACCGTAACTAATTGCGCTCGATTTCGGTGTTGTCGCCGATCGAAAGCCATACACACTTACTATGTATATATAATAT
The DNA here is from genome assembly GCA_958496155.1 of Sisyra nigra. NCBI lineage: Eukaryota > Metazoa > Arthropoda > Insecta > Neuroptera > Sisyridae > Sisyra > Sisyra nigra. Next base: position 32,226,960 of record OY292316.1, on the reverse strand, counting down.
GACGACACGAAGACATTAAGGGCTTTTGGTTGCGCTGAAAAACAAACCATTCGTATAATTTATTAATTTTTTTTCTATTATTAATGTTATAATTAATCGAAAAAATATTTATGATATCATACTTATTTTATCGTGAAACTACTTTTTACTTTCCTTCAAAAATTTCAAATTTCTATCTCCCATATAAAATTTATTGTAATTGAAAGCATTCCTTTGAAACAGTCACTCAGAGATAATTCTCGCAATTGTGAGGTCATAACTAAGAATTAACGTGTAATGTCTCAACTTAATGAGTTAAATTAAATTTTTATTTATATATATTTATATATTGAAAAATACTTTACAGGTAGATACTTGTATGTACTTTGTAATTTTGAGTACTTAACATATGTAGATATCTTTCTAATCTTTTAGCCTGTAAAAGAACGACAAAAAGATTATTTACTTAAATGTTAATAATATTTTTTAACAAATACTCAATAAAGTGGATTTGATTATATTTTTTAGATGTATTTATAAAATGAATAATATACTTAACAAAGTAGATCAGTTTCAAGAGAATCGATTAAAAACTGATAGATTACTAATGTCGTTTTTTTTTTTAATGATTTGTACTTGTGTGTAATAAATACAAAATAATAATGTAAGCCGCTTCTTGTTTTCTTAAACTTTTTTTTGTGTTGGACCATGTTATGTTTCGATTCTCTTGACTCGATCAAACAAGCTAACAATTTTTTCGAGTCATTAAATTCTCGTGTGTTCGAGAATCTTTTGCATGAAATTAATTAAATATATATATTGAACAAATAAAGAAAACAAGTCGTAAACGACTTGAAAGTCCGGTTTTTTTCTTTGAGTATTTGCGTCTGGCTAACGGCTCTTAGCGAAAATTATACCATTGATTTTTAAATAGGAAGAACCATGTCGAAAACAGTACGAATATTGTTCGATATGACGAAATTCACGCTTGTAATAAATATTATTTCTATATGCTAGGAAAATACGTGTTTGAAATAAATATTTCGATAAAAGTTTACAATTTCATACCAAAAATTAAGATATGGCTTAACATTTTATCATTTATATTTACTAAAAAAAATTTTTTTGGTCAATTTTAATTGAGCAATGCCAAAATTAATGGCTCTTAATCGCCCATTTCGACACGATAAAAATTAATTTGATTAAAAACATTCGCAAAAAAATCATGAAAATTTTCTACTAAGATAAGATATCCCAGTTCATATATACCAAATATTCAGTGGCGGCCCAAACAAACTTAGCGAATAGGATCTTCATGAATTATCCTTGAAATTACTACAAGGATGTTCTGATTGCAATTTTTTTCCTCAAAGGATTTCTAGCTGATATAAATACGTATAGACTTTCTAAAGTGTTAGACTAGGGAAAATAATTATTGAACAGAAAAAAAATTATAGTAGGATGAAGCCCATTGGAGAAGGAAGAGAATATAAAAAAATAAAAGGAAAAATAAATTAAGGTTGATCTGAGGTGGGGAAGTGGAAAAGGGGAGTGTTTTTAAGGGTAGAAACGGTTTATCTCGATTTTCGACAAAACTACAAGTCCTATGGAAAAAACTTAAATGGTAAAGTTGTAGATAATAAGTAGATTTACACATATTGCGCTAACACCTTTTTCACATAATCTCAAAATGTATGTGGAAAATTCCAATAACCAAGTTTTTGGTTTTTTATTTTTATCTTTTACAAAAAAAAAAAAAAATAATAAAATTTGGCAAAAACTTTAATTTTTTTTATTTAAAATATTAATTTTTTTACCTTATAATGACTTTATATCGAAAAAGCACCCTAATTTTCAATCGAAAATTCTCATGTCAAGACATCTGATTTTTTTTAAAAATCGGTGAGGTTTTAGTTCTTTGAAACATCTACTTTGTGATGATGCAAAAATATATATACATTACAATGTTAAATGTTCTCAGAAAATGCAATAATTAAAGTGTAAATTTTATTATAAATTTAACAAAAACTCGGTTATTGGAATTTTTCACATAAATTTTGAGGTTATGTGAAAAAGGTGTTAGCACAAAAAGTGTAGATCTACTTATTATCTCTAACGTTGCCATTTAACTCTTTTCCATAGGATTTGTAGTTTTGTCGGAAATCGAGATAAACCGTTTCTACCCTTAACTCCCCCCCCCCTTCCACTTTCCCACTTTAGATCGACCTTAATTTATTTTTTGTTTCATTTTTGTTATATTCTCTTCCAATGGGTGTCATCCTACTATAATTTTGTTCCCTTTTTACCATTTTCAAAGGCTTATAAAGCACTGGTCTATGTAAATGTTAACAATTACAAAATTTGCATTAATTTTTTTCTCTGTAAAGTGCCTGACTGCAGTAATTTAGCTCTCCTTTTCTACATTCAGCACAAGCTTCTATAATTGGACTCTTGAAAAATGTATATAGATGGTCAAAGCAAGACCAAGACAAAAACAGCCTTGGTCACAGTCTTGATTTTGTTAGTATTCCTAAAGACAGGAAGTAGTGGTCTTGATCTTACATTTTCTCAAGACCAAGATCAATTTTGTAAAACACTATTAAAATGTCTAACTAATGGTGGATTGCTTAAAATTTCTAAAGATCAAATTTTTACTTATATCTACCTAATTTTTACATAGGTATCTTGCAAATATAACCAAAAGCAAGATTTTCTTTATATTTAAAGGTTTTAAACAACTATAATAAATTATGTTCTTGGAAAAAACATTTCTTGCGCTTATTTGAAAGTTTTAGTTTGCTTTTTTAGTGATGCCCAAAATTGGCCTTGATCTTGGTTTTGAAAAAAATGTAATAGGGTCTAAGACAAAGGCCGAATAAGCAAGATCAAGACCAATACCAAGACTGGGAAAATCTTGTTCTTAGTCTTGCTTTGCCCATCACTACTTTTTATAAAAATCAGACAGAATCAACATTTTTCTTCCAAAATTATTCTTCCATGATATACAATAAGTTAGAAACTATTTTTTTGTACGTAAATAAGAGTTGTGAAAATTTTTATGGAAATAAATTTCTTGGCCGTCAGTTTGTTTACTTTTATGGGTGAATAATCCGGCCCTGCTAACATTAGAGCCAATTTCCCATCTTTTAGCTTTAATTAGTGTATACTTGAGAATCTCCCAAGCTTTCCTTTCGTTGCCCATTTGTGTTAATGATAATCTCTTACAACGATAGAATCTGTCGATTGTACCGAAACGAACGTATCTACTATACACAACACCTAATGATATTATGTAACCATGGGTCATACTTGTACACTATAGATACCAATCCAGGCAGTTTTGGCGTAGTAGTAGAGGCAGCTATCTTTCGAGCGTGCAATTCAATGTATTATATTATCTAGGAATAAAATGTGTGTGGAGCTGTACAATGTAGTAGAGATACATGGATGGGTGTGCATTGGTTCGTCGCAGCGGCGGCCAAGCGGGCCGTAATTGAAGCGTTGTCAGGACAATGGTAAAACAGTTGTACGATCGTAATTATAACATTATAAAACGAATTATGATTATGATGATGACGACGACGACGAGCAAGTCTCTCATACGAAGCCTTTGCTCTCTCAGTTAATTTCACCGTAACGGAATTTTAGACGGGAGAGTTATTTGGTCAATTTTCGAACAAGCTGAGAGTCGAGCCGAAGCGATATAAAGACGGGAAGAGAAAAGCCACGAATAATACGACAACGTAAATTTATAAACGCTAGAATAGAAAATGGACATGGGCTACTAAGCATATAATGCACCCATATACCCACCGACATATACACACCAACACACACATTCATAACGCGGGGTTTATATAATTAAATTTTCAAGAATACCAAGCTGAACAAATCCTCTCATTTATATAGAGAAGGTATCATATAAAAATGAGTGTGTACACACCACTTTTTTCACAGACTGTACCTAACACCCCCCTGAAATGATCCGAACATGTTCGCAACGAAAAAAAAATGTGAAAAAAAAAAAAACGAAAAAAACTACCCTCAAAATGGCTGCCTGGCAGAAAGCATCTCATTTTAGAGCTCTGAAAACAGGGGGGTCACACACCCCATCCTTGTTGCACTCGAATGATTTCACTTCAACCCCTTTCACCCTTATAAATATGGCGCCTTGATTGCCAGTATATGTATAGATGCGGTATGTGTATAGTCTTGAGTCCACGTTGACTGAGTCTCAAGCTTATAAATATAGGAAAGCAGCTAACGACGAATTGTAGCCGTATTTTGTCGTCACTTCTCCAATCACCACACGTAATATGTTCGCTCCGCCTATTTTAAACGAACGTGTTTTGTTTCTGTAATCTCGACCAATCGCCGTCTGTCTAGCACCAATCCGATCGTCTACTGTTATATACGTCGCATGGCAACCGGCTTTTGACAGCACTAAGTCGAGTCCACGTTGACTAGCGAGGTGCTGCTTGTACATGAGGCTTGCAGAATCCCCCATGTATAAACGCAAACCAGCAAAAATGCACGAAGCCCCCTTGAGCACCCGCGCCCATCCACCCAACTCAACCCACCCCCTCTGCCCTCCTCCGACCAATACATTTCACATCTCTTCTCGTTTCTCGCCAAAAAAAATACACACTCATACATACAAAGAGATAAAATCTATATGGCTTTGGTAAGAATGGCGATATGTGGGAAGTTGAGCTGGGGACGATGACGGGCTTGAAATTGGCAAGAGGGCCGCATCAAAGGGGGACGCGGGTTGCGGGGTTGGGGGAATCATGATCGCGTCATGGCTCATTGCATTGCCTACTACTACTACTTAGGAGACCGAAGACTAGTTTACAATGGTTTAAACACAACAAAGACATGATTACAATAAAAACATAAAATATTTTCTTCGCTCGATGCTCTACGACGATTTATTTTAAAAACAAAAACAGGACAACCAAAATGAACGGGGGAAAATAGGAAAGATAAAAATGTTAAGACTCAGGGTCAAGTATTAGGATTTGAAGCATGAGTTAAACGAATTATCAATTTTCAGAACTTGAAATGTGTATGTTTCATAGAAAAATTCAGCATACCTATTTACTGAATAGAATAGCTTTTGTGCTGTACTGTACCATACGTGACCATCAATGCATAGATATTCCTTTGAATAGTGATAAGATAATATAGTTATAAGTAAGAAATTTTTTGACAAAATCTATAAGGGTCCTAATTTCTTCGGTTTTAGGTAATTACTTTTGTATTTCCTGAATTTCACTATACTGAGCTGTCTACTGCAATTATATATAGGTAATGCGGATGAAGTTACTTTTATTTTCAAGAAAATATGAGGTTTGTTCGAAAAATACGACTGAAGTCGACCGACTGACGTTCTAAAATAAAACGGTTTTCTATATCTAAATCATGGTCCTCGTTAAAGTACCTACCTACTGTCCTCCCTGATGCTCATTCTTAGGTCTCACAACAGAGTTTCCACTTTTAAAAACAGTTCTAGAACGCTTATATCGGGATGCCTTTAGTTCCTTCAAGTATTGACTATATAATACACAGAAACAATTTTAGATTGAAAAAAACTATTTTAGGTTTACTGTAGGTGCTTCAGAAATGTCTTACGAACCAAAACTTTAACCGTAGTCATATAGGATAGTAGGTACTCTAGGTTTACTCTACTATCCTAAATAGAATTTTTACCTTTATATAATAAGTATAATAACTCTGATAAGTGATGATATGTTTAAGTGACAGGGGGCTGTTTGAAACGTATGACTCGTATAACAACACAAATAGTAAACAGCTGTTTTTCAACTAGATACCGGCGCCACCAAAAAGGCCCAATGGTACTAAAATTTGCGTAAAAATCGGTCACGTTTTTTAGCCTTTCTCGTATTTAAGTGTCAGGGGGCTGATCATTTACCTATAAATAAGTTGTGAGGTTAACTTTTACAAATGTAACAACTTACAAGGTATAAGGCTTTTTTTATGATTATCACCTTTATTAAGTACCGACCAAAAATTTACAGAAATATTTTTGTAGAAACTTTTAAGTTCCACAAGTTTTGTTCAGAACTTTTTCTTAAACTTTTGTTATTCAAGCATGTATGGCTATTTAATGTTTTAAGGGGTGAAATTCTAACTTAACCAATAAATCTATCTGTATGACTTCTATAAAAAAAGTAATTATTAGCTATTTTTATGAATAAACATACTTTTTTGTTTGATTTGTGTTTAAAATGTATTTATTTTAACTTTTAGTAAAAACAAGGCCTCAAAGGAGTTTTTCACTGTCATAAAAAGAGAAAGAAGGAATCATAACATAAGAAAATCTATCACAGAAAATTAACATCAATTAAATTGTAAAGAAATATCAAATCTAATTTTTTTCCCAAAACTGATTTTTAAGTTTTTTTTTTTTTAATGTCTTTCTTGTTAAATAGTTTTTGAAAAAAATACTTGAGTGCATTTTCATTGGAAATTAAATTCTCTACAACTTTTATATCAAGCTTTTTGTTCTAGTTATAATATTTTAGGAACTGTGAGATATCAAAATTGAAATTTTAGAGAGGTACCTTTTATAGGTCGATATCCCATTGATTATCGTTTTTATGTGAAAGATTACCCTCACCTTTTTTGTTAAGTGTTTTCTAAGTAACACTTTAGTGTAAAGCATTTATGATTTGCTTAACTATTCATAAATTTACAGAAGAATGTAGATTAAGAAATGCAATTTTCAATGTTGCACCTGTTATAAGATAAAATCGTGGAAATTTTTTTTTTTTTGTGAGAAGCCAATTTTTTTAAGTCTCTTCATCGTTTGTATATTTTTTTCTCTTCTGATTATTACAATATGATTATTATTAAATAGGATAATTTCTCCCCTCGCCAACGTTAAAAGGGAGACATTTATCAATATTAAGCTGGGTATTAGATTGAGATCTGAGGCCGCTTATCTCGGTCGAGTCTTCGATCCAATTCAAAAACGTGGTACAAAAATGACGAGAAGAGGAGGAGAAAAAATCTGAAACCCTGATCGTTTTAAAGAATTCCATTGAAAAATGTTGGAGCTCTCCAAAGACGATTGTGTGTGGAGGTACTTTTTTTTTTCTTTACCTGTCTCGTAAGTTTGACGATCCGCGCCTAAAAACCAAAAACGTAAAAAAACATGTAGATATTTATTGTATGGTAGGTAGGTATAGATGTACCTATAGATGGAAGAATGACGAGAGACGAAAAGCCCTGTGGGGGTCGTTTTGTGTTGTGTGCCCTCTCTTTATGGGTCTATATTAAGTATATCTATATAGGTATAAGTTGTGTTCAATGATAATATGTTGCTTGAGGAGTGATGCACGAAATCTATAACAGACAGAAAACCGTGTCGGGGGTCTTGTCTTGTCTTCTCTTCGTCGTTTAACTTTTATTTATATTTTATTTGGATCCAAGAAAATGATTATGGGGGCCGAGCTCGAGCTCAGTGTGAGCTATAATTTTTATAATTAGAAATGTATTAATTTTTTTTTACTCGAAACAAATAAGACAAGACAACAGATAAAAAACGATGAGTAAAACGAAAACGATCCTTCGTAAATTTGTGGATTGTAATTAGTGAACGACGAGCGCCCTGGTATTAAACAGAGCCTCTTTTCCGTTTTACATAAATATTTTTAATATTTTAATTTAACAAAAAAAAAAAAAAAATAAGAAGCATGCATTATACAGGCGTGAAAGGGCTTAAATTTTCATAATTAATTTTTTGGGCAACAAATAAAATATAAAGATACAATCATATTCGATTTATTAAAAGAGGAATCCGAAAAAAATATCTTTAACTTCTTTTACTTTTTTAAAATCAAGAACATTAAGAACATGAAACCATGAAAAAAAATTTCTTTACTTTGGTCAATTAATTTTTATTGTAAACTTGAAAAAATTATAAAAGCAAATAATTAACATTTTTCCAAGTTTGTTTTCAACTTTAGTTAAATAGCTATAAAATATGTTGATACCCTATAAATAATTTTGAGTTAGTTTTAAGTAAAAAATGAGTTTACCGTTTTTTTTTTGACATTTTAAAGTTTTATTCGTATAAGATTAAGACATGCCGATATTAAAGAAACTTAAGTATGATGTCTGTTCCAGATGAAAATCAAACCGTACAGTTTGACGGACATTTTTTGTATTTTACGGCTTTATTTTTATCTGGAACAGAACCCTGATGTACATGGTCCTAGACGTTTAATTAGGAAACTATAAAATAAGTAACCTTCTAATTAAGTAAATATTAGACACCATATATTTAATGATTACATTACATGGGTTAAATAAAAATATATTTTACTGGATTTATAGAAATAATGATCTAAAAGTCGATCAGGCTGAGATAAAATAAGCAAACCATATGTACAAGGAGTTAGAAGAAAAGTAGGAGTACAATAAAGAAAGCTAATTTAAAAATGATTTTTTCCCTACCGCCTTCCTAAAACTGGAGAAGGTCAAATGCTTGTTCCAATGATAGAAAATATTTAAACTACATTTTCAAATTACTATCTAAATATGAAAGCTTTATAATATTTAGCTAATTTTTTTAAAAATACCTTCTTTATAGTTCTAAAAGAGAGCTTAAAAATAGTTTATTTCAAAACTTTTAAACTGTAAAAACGATCAAAAATCAGGTTCAGCTGAGAAACAATAAAGGGGTACAAAAAAGGTTTGCCATATGCTTGACATAATTATTTATGTATAACTGCTTGACATAATTTCCAGAAAACTTTGGAAAAATGAAAGATTTTCTTAAAGTTTTGTTTTTTATTGCAACCTAACTCTATCTAGAACCAAAACGGATTGGTTTGTGGGGACTTAAAATTGGCTTATTAATCAACCCAAACTTAGGTACTTAAACTTGGTATCTTATAGGATATCGACTTATCCATTCAATTAAAATAAATCAATTGAATAAAATTAAATGTAACGGTGTATTGGATTTTCCAAACTGGATACTAGAAACTTTTTTTTCGGAAAAAAAAAAACGGTTCATCTAAAATAGTAGCTAATCTTTTCCCCTTAAACAGCCGAACGGGTTTCGGGATATTGATGAAACTATTCGGAAGAGATCTAAAATTTGGAATATAGATCTAAGATAGTTATTATTACGAAAAAAAATGTAAGGTTTTTGTAGAATAATTGAAAATAGGAAAGCTTGTTTTTTGAACTTACGTTAAGCCCCAGTTGAGGGAGGGTGCAAACGGGGCATCTTCCCCGGGCAGCAGTTTCAAGAGGCGCCAAAATTACAATTACAAATATACCTAAGAGTTATTAGCTAATAGGTTATGAAGAATGCACATTTATCAAAGGGTGCTTATTTCTCCCCCCCCCCGGGTCATAAAGTTCCACCCGTTTTATCTTTGTGAGGTTTTTTGAAGAATTTATCTCAAACGTTGGAGAGGAGGAGCACCATTATCAAGTTTCTGCCCGGTTCGAAAAAATCGCAGATCCGGGACTGCTATAAAACGACTAGATATACCAGTGGTGGCTCGTGACATTTTGACATGGGGGTGTTGTGTTAAAAAAAAAAATTGAAAACATAATGTACCTATTCAATTAATGTATTTTTTGTATCGTTTCTATACAAAATCCATTCTAAGATTTTTAGTTGGATAAAGGAGTTAAACTAGTTAAGATTTGTTTTTGTTTTATTGTTAGTGTAGTGTTCTATTGTTTAAATGTATTTGTAAAGTAGAGTCGAAAGTAGCGACAAAATTAATTAGCCATCTAAAAACAGCAGGATTTTGCGACGAACTTCTTTAAACGTGGCCACGTATGTACTGTGGATATCACAGTGCCAGTTTCGCTTGTTACATGCATAGATTAGATTACACGAACTTAAGCGTACATAGACGAAGCTGAACGAAGCCAGCTAAATTGACACTGTGAGACCCACAGTCCCAGACTTCATATTTCAACGTATTCTAAGTAAGATTTAAATAGTTTCTTTACATAACAATTGTGTAACAAATGATTATGTTTAACAATTTCATTATATTTTTATTATGACTCCCTAAATATTATTGCCATTTAATGATATGAATGTAAACGGTATATTTTTACATAATTTGTTTGAGGGTGCTGCAGTACCGCAGTGCATATGGACGAGTTACCACCAAAATATACCCTTTTCCTATCGAAATAGCAGAAATGCATTTATTGAAAGTTGTTCAGTTGCACCTAGGTATACGCTCTGCAAAGCAGGCAGGTAAAACTATAATTTATAATCTTACTTCAAAAATTTGAAAGACTTAATCTCGTTCATTTTCAATTCAAATTTTCAAATTACAATCTCTAAAAAATCGATTCTATAATCAAAAAGCGTTTTTAATCTTTTTGATCATCGTCTTTCCAATTATTTACAATCAGCGTTGCTTAAAATTTACTTTAACGTCCATATAGAGGCTGTCTTCTTTATACAATGTACATATTAGACACGCCAAAAACAATTATTACAAAGTCTTGACGATGAAAAAAGAACGCGGCGTGTTAAAATAATTTATTAGCTGTTAGATAAATCAGAACTCGAAAAAAAAAAAGTAAATGAGAAACAAGAAAGGGAACCAAACCTCGCGCTGGCTGTAGGTCTCATTTCCTCCACTCGATGAACAAGAGGAATACATCTACCTCTCGATGGACACACAATAATGTATTATTTTTGTAAATACAATAATTACGCTCAATGAATTTGCACACACACAGAGATATATCAATGTTTTTTTTTTTTTTTTGTAGCCGGGGCTTCATGTTTAATGTTGAAAAAGAATTTAAATTAACATCGAAGTTGATCGTCTCGCACCGCCTCACCACTGCGGCTTCGTTTTGTCTCTCATATCTTGTCTTCTCGTTTATTAAATAATCATTTCACAGTCTGTCCGTTTCTTGTTGATTTCTCACCGTTTGTGTGTTCAGATAGCTTTTAGAACGAAGATTTCGACTTTTATCTTAAAAGCGAATTTTTTAATAGAACTGAAGACTATTAACCTTATTTTTATTAAAAATTTTCATAGGATGTACATTTTTGTGAGATTGATTCGATAATTTTTGAATAAATTTTCTGATGCATCCGCATACGAAGCACCAACGATTGCCAACCACGTAATTTCGTGTTATGTGAGGCAATTTGATTTGTGTAATAGCGCGAATTTTGGCCGCGACTCAGCCTCCCGGAAGTCTTGGAAAACGACTTGAGTGATAAATCAGAAAAAGTTTTCCCTCGCACCCGGTCGATTTGTGTTAAAGTAATAATCGAGACAATAATGGCTTCGCAGTAGTGGCTGAGCTCTCAGCTACGATTCATAATTTATGTTAATATAATTGGAAATTTATTCGAGAATTGCTCAAACTCTCAACCATTTATAATCACATAATTTATTTTATTGCATCTCTATGATGGTTTCTTTAAGATGCCACCGATTTTGTTCTCCAGTGCTTCGTCTTTTCATTGAAATTATTGGAGCTTAAGGGTTTTTCCATCAATATTAATTTTAAACTTTCCTCTTTAGATAACGTTTTTTTTCTTAGTGGAATAATCTGTGTCTCTCTTGTGACGCTCTGTGACTGTCCAAATGAAAAAACGATCAAATAAAAAACGTTGAAAATGAAATAATCGACGAAGAAATTTCACCTATATATACATGGGTGTAAAAAGGGACGGAAGTCGACCTTCTCTCCTCGACACCCCCCATTCCCGGTCCCTTCGCGTTTTTCCTCCTTTATAAATGGAAATTTATTCAAATTTGCACGATCCCCATTCCGCCAGATCCATTGAATTTTTATCATCGCCATCAATATACACACATATAGTATATCCCCCTAGCATTTGCTCGAAAAACTCTACCCCCTTCACACCCTGCTTTTCATTCCCGATTCCCAACAGCCTCTCCCACGTTCACTCGCCTGTCATCCCAATCTACATATAAATTTTTCCACCTCCGTCCTTTTTTTTCCTCCTGAAAAAATCATCATCATCACCATCATCGTTTCGTCGTCGTCGTCGTCGTCGTCGTCATCATTATCAGCACTATCACTCCCGGGCATCATTGGCGTAGTCGTTTACTTTTTATTTTTTCCAAACATGCAATCATCCGTGTTTGCTCTATCCCGAAATACACATACATGCATTACTAAAAAACATAGGGCACCAAATAAGAGAGTGAGAGAGATAGGAAAGTGAAAAGGGCTCGAGTGAGACACCAGCATTATATCCAAAAACGGGGGAACGTAAAATGAATGAAACGTAACGAAACGAAATGGGCGAACTTTTTCAGATAACTTCTTTTTTTCCACTTTAAATATTACATTTTCATTTGAATATTTTCTCTCGTCTGTTTGTATGTATGTACAGTGTACACATTGGGCTTTAAATTTGTACAAGATGGAAATCGTTTTTCCTTTTTTTTATTTCAAATATTATCATTATGGAAATTACGATTTTTTGGGGAGGAAATCATCATCCCATAACAAGGGGCTGGTTCAATGGTAAATATTTTCGCGGCATAAAAATTGTTATGTTCAAGATTTTAATTGCATGCTTACAAAAAACTCTGCTTAACATAGTTTTTATTCAGCGGTACCCCGTTTAACGTGAATCACAATTAAGAAAAGTAAAAACTGCAATTTAATTGTAAAAATCTACGGTGATCATAAATGAATTGGGACTTAACAAGTCAATCGTAAAAAATACTTTTTACAGCATCTTAAGCCTTTTAAGCTTCACATCTGTGCATCATCAATAAATTTTTTTACTTATTTTATTACTAATTTTATTAGATCTATTGAAGTCTATAGAAGTCTATTGAAGTCTATTGAAATCTATTGAAGTTTATATTGAAATCTATAGAATCTATTGAAGTCTATGAAATGTGTGGCGACGACATACATACATTGCACATACATAGTCCGCACATTACACATAGCGATCAGTAAGTGTAGAAAAGGCTTAAGAAAAATAAGTCTATTACAATACTTTAATTTCAATAACGCCATTTCTCGTATAACGCGTTATTTATTTTTTTATTAAGTATCTACTTAAATTTGAAGTAGGTAAGTACATCTTAAATGCTTTACTTCCAATTTGTTCCAGTTTGTTCCCAGCGACACATAGGGCGACCATTTTCGAACATTTTTGTGTATGAACGACTAAAAGCCGTTCACTTGACCCTGGTCGTGCTTATGTACGTGCCTTGAGCGGGTGAGTTTGTAACTCAAAGGAACTTGTCGCTTTATGACAGTTGTACTTAAACTCGTGCTAAATGATTCTAGATTTTAAGGATACATCGTTTAAGTCGACCCAATGGACAATCTGATGGTAGATTTGCGCCCAAAATAATTACAAACAGTTCGTTTACACGCCCATGTGTGCGACCAAGACATGTCTATTGAAACAAACTCATATTGTCGTAATCACCTTCTTTTTTCACCATACTGTACACCCAGTAGTTTTTAAAGAGACAAAATGAGAGACGATGTTTATCGTTTTCAGCATGTAACTCAAAAAGTGGTGATATCTTTGAAACAAAATTATTAGTAAAGAATATACCCTGTAGAGTGTAGAATATCATATCAAATTTACTTTAGGTATTATTTTGATAATTTTAATATTTGAAGATTTAGAGGATACAAAATTTCATAATCTAGAATGCAATTAAAGCATTATTATGAAATATTAAAAAGAACCCTTTTTTGGACTAATTACATCTTGGATCCATTTATTTGATTTGTCACTCTGCACTTTTAATCAAATTAAATAGTTGGGCATATTTTGCAATGATTTGTCATTGATAGTTTGACTTGTCAATGAAATGATTTACAAAATCCATGCTTGATATAGTTTAACATTTAAATATTTATATTTGACTTGATTTCAAGTTAAATTTAAGCCAAATAATTTGAAAATCAAGTCAAGTAGTGAATCCATACTCTGTGCTCAGCTTTTATGGAGTAGGTATTAGACACATAAATCAACTTTTTTTCTCACATTCAATTTCTATATATCTTTCATCTTTTAACTAACAGTTTTATTTGGTTTGTATTTCAAAATTTAGAGATCATAACAAATATTTGTCGTTTATAAAAGTACGCAACACATAAATATAACAGAAAACATAGATATTACAAAAAAAAATGTCAGAGGGTTTTTCCCAAATTTTAATAGTTTATAATTTATGAAGCGACAAATGAGAAATGAACCAAAAAGCAGGTAGCTAGCATACTCTGTCTTGATTTTTTGTTTGTTAATTAAGGTCGCATCAACTATCATGGTCATTAGTGACCAACGAGTTCGAAAACCCAAGGAAAAAATCTTAGACTTTCATTGGGATTCAACCCTAGGACCACTGGCGTATGTGGCAACTATTTAGTCAACCACGCCACTATAAGTGGACTCTAAAATATATTGTAAGTTGTAAATTTTTTTACAAAAATTACGGCGACAATTTTCTTCTAGTTTTTGTAGTTTAAGAATTAAGTCTGATGAAAAGAACAATAAAGCACAAGCTGGATGATTTTCTGTTCCAGTTTGCAACTTAAAAGCAGTTGACTTGCAATTAGATAACAAACTTTTCTTGAAATTTTTCATTCGGTTATCTATAAAATTTGTTTGCGGTAGTTTTGTTGTGTGTATTTTGTTTGAAAGTATTGATTGAGGATCTATTAGACCCAAAATTTTTGATTTGCGATTATTTGAAAATATTTTATGTAATACTATTTATAACTAATTTCAAGTATCAATCCTCCAATGTAATAAATTTAACGTGTTAACCTCTTTTTTGCATAAGCTTTTGTAGCTTTTGTATCTTAGTGTCTTGATTGATCTTTTTTTAAACAAATATTGCAACTAATTAATTATATAACTATAATTATAAAAGCTAAATCAGGATATCCTTAAAAAAATATTTACTTAAGAAAAAAACTTTAAAAAATTATAGTCATTAAATTTCCTACAAAAGTAGTTACGTACTTATATTTCATAAATACTAAAAACTTAAAACTTCTTAACTCAAAATAAAAATTAATGCTGAAAAAAAAAGTAGATGTCATAATTTGGCCTATGTACCTAAATTACTAGTCTAAAAAAAATTACTCCCAGGTAAATGATAGTTCATGATATTTACTATCATTGTTCAAGATACTTTGTACTATTTTTAATAGTTAAGGATTTCTAGAGGGAAATATTTCACGTTTTAGGATTGTTTGTGAATTGTTTGTACTTGCTGAAAATTTTATAAGATCTCCTTTTTTTTTTGCTTCGTTTCGAGGGTTTTGTTCGACTTTTTGTCTTGTCGTGTATGCATAGACGTCTCATGTATAAGATGTTAAGAAGGCAAGACGATATGCACTTGAACATATACTCACAGTATAAAACGGGAACGAAACATGGGAGTGAGTGCAAGTGCATCGACAATCCCACTATCTAGAATAGAACGCAAATATTTCACTAAACTAAACGTAAATAGACTAAAGCCAGTAGCGAAGCTAGGTATAGGTGCATGTTAAATATTTAGAATAGAGTCGGGCGGGTTGAATGTCGTCGTCGTGGTAAAGAAGACGAAGAAGAAAGTTCACAAAGACGAAACTGCATCGAATTTACCCGGTGCATGTACGTACGATAAGATCGCCGAGATCCCCGAGTGCAAACGCGCTCTCATCCCCGAGACCGACCGCTCCGATCCCGTCAAGTGCGACCGACAAGAGTTCAAGCCAACACACACACCCACACACATACAAAACAACTTCCCTAAGAGACCATTTTACACCCGACGAGTTGATATCTCTTATACAACACGACGAAAAGGATCTCCTCTTCTTCGCTCGCTCAAGGATAAGATCGCGTCTTTGAAATTTTCATTCTTCCTTCTGGAACACCCCAACACCCAAAGCCACCCATTTTCCCATTCACGAGCTATCTGTCGAAGCACTGCGGTGGGAATGTGAGAGATAGGAAAAATTTCCAAGCTTCCAACACTCACACTGAGGCATCGCTACTTCTATTTCAAAAACACTTCGATGTTTTCGCGTAATTCGCGAGTTTTCAAGGAAAAATCGATGAGGAGGGAAATATTCACCGTTAGATACGAATACCTATTTGCTCGGTAAGACAGACACACCGCCATCCACATAGACAAGCAAGTAAAGTAAGACGTCGACTTTGCCGTCTTCTTATTATTCTGTGTGCGCTTCTTATTTTGTAATTTAAAACTTTTGTCGGCAAAGTGCAATGCCAACACATCCTTCTGCTGTTTGTAATAGTTTCAGCTTCATTATCCGTCATATTATATTTTACATCGAGACCAAATCCGACCATATACATAGTCAAGCCAAAGCTTCGTCTTTTCCACTTTACTGTCGCTTTTTTGCATGCCTTCATCGTTTCGTTTTGCGCTCGTTTTATTTGCATTCGTTAACGAGTTAATGGAAAAATGAGATAATGAATATTGTTCAGAGACAATTTTAATTTTAATAACTCGGGAATAGCTTGAATAGCTCTGGGTCTGTTGCAGTTGCGATTGGATGATGTTATCTTGTTTGTATCTTTTCGAGTTTTAGCTTCAAAAAGTTGGAGGACTCACTTTTGATGGAAGAAAAAAATATAGAAGAAAAATTTTCAAAGCAGAGATTAGTTTAAAAAAATGGAAACTTTAGAAATTATACTAAAAGGAATCCAAGAGTATTAAGGAAAGTCATAGAAAGTATGTTTTAAAATTTATATAAAGGGTACAATTCTGAAAAACTTCGAAAATGTTTTTGTAAAAAAACTTGATGACAAATTTTTTTTGAAATATTTTTTTTAAGACTAAATTCCTAGAACTTAAGCCTGTACAATTCAAAAGTCAAACTATAGGTATATTTGTTTTTTTTTGAGGATCCGATTTTTTTGTTATGTTAATCTTAGTTAAAACCTGTACTAATCTATTTTACTGAAGATAAAATACTTTAAAAAATTGAAACTTTTCCTCAAGGTTACCCCTTAAAGTATTTTTGGCATTTTTTTCCGAAATGGAAGTTTTTTAGGATTAATCTAAATCGAAACGAATGAAAAGTGAGGATGGTTCTCATGTTTAAAGACTATCCATAAATTACATCACATATTACGGGTAAGAGAGTGTGCCATTGTAGGTTTGTTCCAATCATCCTTCTGGTGATGTTCAAACTCTGATGATTGAAGAACTCTTTCAGCTCAGGCCGAGGGTCGACAAGGCAGAGCATAAGCATCGTCAAAACAGTGTCGACATAAGCGCTCGTCACACCGTTGCACGGACATCTACGGAAATGGCTGTCCTGACTGCTGGATGGGGCTGGATCATTGGATGGTCGCACGGAACGAACCTGTTGTAACAATTCTTCATTCACTCTTGTTGGTCAATGTTGTCTTGTTCTTTGTCTGTTGGTCGTGTCTATGTATCGCCATAACTGGATGATTTTAGTGTAAATTTGAGACAGAGAAAGAAAGAGAGAGAGAGAACTATACATTATTTGTGTAAAAAAATATTTTTCTATTCAATATTTCTACTATCATCTTATCGCTGAGTATACGACACTCTATTTTTCTCCACTTTCGAGCGTTAGCGTTGGAGTATATAGTTTAGTTGTCTTTCTCTTTCTCAAAACGACAAAGCTTTCTTCTCAATCATGTAACGATGAAGTTTAGTTGAAATTTCACGCTCAATTCTCGTCCAATTTTCGGTTATCAAACCTCCGCTTATATATGTACAAGTAAATTATAAAATATGTGACATCACAGAAAAGAAAAGGAAGTCTAACAAATGTGACCATCTGAGGCAGGAACGAGGAGAGAGTTAAAAATCATGAAATTTGTATGGCGTAACTTATGGATTTAAGGCGAAAAAGTTATAGTGATTAAATTTCAGACATTTTCAATAAAAAAAGATTTGGCACGTTCTAAAGAACATTTTTTGTAGAACAAAGAATTACCTACAAGATTGATTCCCGATAAATGTTAACATACTCGTAACTCAAAATTAACAAAATCGGAAGAAGTAACCTCAGGTATTTACTTTTCTTATTAGTTGAAGTTATTATGAACTATTCTCATGGTTCTTTACAAAAAATCCTACGTCTTAAGAAGAATATACGTATATAAAAAATTAATATTCCGGGATATAGCTCAAAGAAAAACAGTCGCCTCCCATGAATTCAATCATGTAATTAGTTGCATCCATTAAGATGATTTTCGTACTTGAAATTCAGTCGCAACTTGATCTTCTATAATGCACCGCTCTCAGATTTATTTGTACAATAAGCACTTTCCATAGCGACCCCAAGCCAATTGCCACCTCCCGACTCACCCTTTTTCCTTCTCGCGGAAATGGTCGTTTCGTTCATCCACTTAATTAAGGATGGGTTCACTTAACGGATAGAAGACAAACAGGAATATATACATGATAAAAGCATTGTGAATGTTGCATTCGATTATGTTTAATTATTTTTTATCGAAAAAGTGAGAAAACATGGAGGTAGACAGTTGTAAAGCCACAGGACGTCTTGTGTTTGGGATCTCTCTGTGGATCTGAAACGCAGCTTCTTTCACTTGTCTCTTGGTAGATTTGTGATGTTATTTGTATATATAAATATCGACCAGAGAACATCTTTTTAAATAATTAAAATATTAGTATACCATCGCTTTTTTTTCTTGTCCTCCCTTTTAAAGACAGAATTGAAGATTGTTGACTACGAATAATTTTACATAGAAGTGAAGAAATTTTACATTAAATCAAAATCTCTTTTTTGAAATCCATTAGGGTTACCTACTGTAGAAGTTTCCCGACTATCGTTATTCACCGTTTCTATTTGGTAAGATTTTACTCGTGTTATCTTATTAATTAGTTTAAATTTGAATATATTCATGGAAATTGAAACAATTTGCCTCGCTTAAATCATTCTGTTAATTTATTCGTCTTCTCAAGCTGCCTTTTCATATATTTATATGACTTAATAAAGTTCAGTTCATCTCGAGTCTATTAGACATGAGGTCAATTGGAGGGGTCTCATTTTTTTTTTAATACAATTGACAAGCTGTCCAACTTGTCTTCATTTTCGTTAACAGTAACGAGGAGCCTCCGAAAAAAATGGGGTGACCACCTAATGTCGCGATTGATTCCTTCGTTTGGTCTGAACTGTACCGAATGGTAATATTTGAGGAACGTATATATTATAAATTCTCGAGTTGGGAAGACGTGAGTGTAACCCGCTTGTCTGTCCGTCTTGTTTTCCGTTTTGTGCCGACCCCTTCTCGCCTCACAGACAGCAGCCCTCCTGGTACCCTGTGGCACGGTCCTTTTTGTGATCGTCTCCGTTCCGAAATGCTTGTTGTCGTCTCAACACCCCCATGGAGCGAGCCAACCCAAGACCGAATACATATAATATATAGGTATACGCTTCGATTGTCTTCAAAAGATCACAATCTTGCAGCAAATTTTCCTTCTTTCAGATTATGTGTGTATATGTATACGAGTGGAGGGATTTAGCGTTTGCTATCCATCTGCGTTTGGCGAACGCGGCGAGCGCTCGGCGTGTCTTTGTTTGATCTTCGTGGTCGCGAATACAGTAGATCTATACCTGAGGTCCCCAAACTATGGCCAACGAACCAATACTGGATAACTAGTAAACCATTCCGGTCTATATAATTGGGTTTAATATGATTGGTATTTTATCCACCCTGTAATTTGTTTTGATCAATCGAATCAACAAAAGCTATTAATTTAATGTTTAACATTTTTTTTATAAAGGCAATACTAGAATTATAAAGTTCTTACATCGGCTTCTGAAAGAAGAGATTTGATATCATTTGCGTGTGAGCATCAAAAAAATTAGGCTCAAAATTTATTCGGCTAATTTCGAAATGGAAATGTACCTACGCGAAATTTGCACTCTATATATAGGTATTTATTTCAATTTTTTACATTAATATCCTGTTAATTTAATGAGCTACCTAGATCTTAATTCGGAGGTCTTTATGGAACACTCTCTTAAATCGAAATATTGACTCTGTTCACTATTTTTTAGTAAAAAGTATACCACTATTTGAATTTGGTGGTATACTTTTCACTACAAAATAGTGAATAGTCACTATTTGTAGTCGAAAGTCACTATTTTGATTTAAGAGAGCAATCAATCCGATCTTCAGGCTAAAAAGTTTGGAGACTCCTGATTTCTACCATTATTTCGATGAGTCGAGATAGCATGAAGAAGAGAGGCGAAATGATGAGACGACAACGGCGATGGAAGAAGACGTTCGTGGCGAGGACGACGATGTCGTGTACCATATACCTACCTACACTCTTACACATTCATATATTCCAGACAACGTGGACTTGATGGAGACGCGTCTACTTTTGTACGACTTTCCAGACCAATCTAAGCGGCAACTTCGCACCAAACGACCGCCCTCGCACTTACTCGATAAAGATAACGCGAGTTCTTCTGCTTTCGTCTAATCGAACTACCGCGCTTTCACATTCCCCAAGCGCGACCAGCAGAAATTTTTTTTTCCCCCAAATAATAAATCGTTAGCTCTTATGAAATTTTCAGAAATAGGTACTAGTAGTAAGAAAGACTAGGTACTCCATAGAGATGGTTAACATTATACTAGCAAACCTACATTTGCTTTGTTGGAGGAACAATTAATATCCTTGATAAGTTACTCCAAATCATATTTGCTTAAAAACTGTCCCATAGGAACAACTTTCTACGGACAGATTCATCAGTAAATGAGTAGACTGAAGCCTAGGGCGGTAGATTTTAGATTCGACAAATTTCGGGTCAAAATTTCAAATATAAATATCATAAAATAACAATACCATTAAAAAATGTTTTAAATTAATATGGTTGTAAACTAGGGTATGTAATTGTATATAGGCCGGTAAGGGCGGCAAAATTTGAACTGACAACAAATAAGTATACCTATAGAAAACACTTTCTGCCCCGTCCGATTTAAGAACCATTCTTCTTCTTTACTGAAATCAAAAATTGGTTATACTCTATTCTCTATATTGATTAAAATGCATTTTTTATAGCTGTCCTATAGGAACCATAAAAATTTTCGATATCACACGTCGTAACCTATACTTTCTACGAAGATATAAACAAACGCTTACTTTTATGATTAGTTTAAAACCTAGGGTACTTATAGATTATCATAGATATGGATCAATAATTAATCGAAAGCTTTTATCGGTTAAGACTTCCTCTTAGAAGGAATTTTGTCAATCAGCATAGTGGGCTTTTCATATATTTGTAAATGTAGAAGAAAATCTGAAAACCGGGTAGATGTTTCAAGTTCACTTAATACGAAGGATATACGAAAGAGAGAGGCGAGATGTGTACTATGCTCCAGTGAAACGGGATGACTTGGGAATAAAACGTTGTTCCTGTGAGTCTGTTCGTCTCTTCGTCCATTCAGTAGTATTTGTGTGTATGTGTGTGCGGTGATGTGATGGTTGTTTGGATACGAGCTGAGAGGATGAAAGACGTGACAACCGACAAACGACATGCGAGTGGAAACGAGATGAAAAAGATTTGCGCGGATCGAATGGGCTGTGTCGCAGATCGAGTGTATGGGTTAATGGGGATCGGGTGGACAGTGGGTGGTTGACGAGATAGAAATGAGGAAGATTTCGTTTTTTTTTCCTCTACTTTCCATAGGTTTTTTTCGCTTTTCGTCCTTTTCACATTTCGTTTCGTTTCATCTCGGAATGATGTTGAATCGTCGAGATGACGAGATGATGGTAGTCGGTTTAATGTGTGCTCTCGACTAACCTTAACTCTTAGCCGACATAAAACCGCCCCACGTCGTACATATGTGAAGCTTCACCTCGGAGCGCCCGCCACCCATTCCCAGTCTGTTGTTTTCTCGTTTTCCTTCGTATGGTCGTCGTTTGGACGTTTGGTCGTTTGGTCGTTGCGAGTGTCAACACAGATGTCCCGAGCGGCCCCCGTACATCCATATGTGTGTGTGGGGACGCTTTATGTTCGTCGTCTGTGTCGTCGCGAACAAAACCGCTCGTTTATTTTGAGATGTCTCTCGCTGGTTGTCTCCGCGACGCATCCGCCTTGTCGTTCTCCGTTCTTCGTCTTCACCATCCGTATGTGTAGTGACCATTTGGCCGCGAGTACGAAGCGCTTTCATGTCATACATTCAGCGTAACACCAACACAGTCGTGTACCAACCCGACGAGAGCTACTCGTTTTTCTCCTCAACTCTCCATTACCTCGTTTCGTCTCTTTGCTTTTATCTTTAACAACGACGAGTTTTATATATGTGTGTGTATAAATGTGTGGTTTTTTCTTCTTGATTTCTGTTTCTCACTTTGTCTTCGTCTTTGTGCTATGTTAATAGCACATATCATTCTGTTAATTGATTCTGTACATAGTACCAATTGGTGTCCTGGTTGTTCTGGCCTTGAAACCTTTTTTTTTATACACAATACATATGTCGTTTTGTTCCTTCTGAACATTAATTGACTTTTTTCACCACTCCTCCACCAAATGATTTTTATCTTTTTTTTCATCCCTTTAAAATTTTAATAGGGACGTTGACATTGTTTAGTAACGGTTCAAAAGTGTTCGCATATACTCAATATATTGGTACATAGGTGTCAGTTACAACTACACTATCTAGTGCAAACAAATAACACTAGCTCAATAGTGTAAATATTATTTTAATGGACACTAGCTGTCATTTGCCCGCTTTAATGACCATAAAACTATTGATTTATTGATTATATATTTGATTTTTTTTCATAGTAATATCTTTTTAAAAATTATCTACATAGACTTCTCTATAAAAATCATTTTCATTTCATAATCATTTTCATAAAAATCATTCTTAAAAAAGGGACAGAACTGCATTTGTATTAGTAATTAGGAATTCATCAAGCCATGTATTTAGATACCTATATCTTTTATGCAAAATGAGCTTAATATTTAAGTTTAGAAATAAAATAACTTGCAAATTCAATGCTTGATTTGATTTGACTATTAATATTTGCCTTCAGTTCGATTTGCTTTAAAGTCAAACTTAAGGCAAGTAGCTTGAAAATCAAGCCAAACAGGGGATCCCTCTTTTAGTAATAAGTAAGCATAAAAATTCATAGTGGAAAATTTTTATCTTTATTTCATTTTCTCTGGTTGATACTTAAAATGAAAAAAACTTCATCTTCCACTTCTTCTATCGTATTCTTATAAATGAAAGTCTTTTCCTGACAGTCCAGACCAGCCCCCTGTCACTTGAATACGAGAAAGCCTAAAAAACGTGATCGATTTTTACGCAAATCTTAGTACCTTTGGGTGGCGCTGGTATCTAGTTAAAAAACAAAACAACTGTTAACTATTTTTGTTCTTATACAAGTCATACGTCTGAAACAGCTCCCTGCTTTTTGTCACTTAAACGTCTCAAATACTTGTCAGAGTTATTATCGTTATTTATATAATATAAAATACTTATCATAATTATTCCCATATAATAACAATAATAAAGAAAACAATATAAATAATTTTACTGACGTTAAAAAAAATTATTTCCAACCTCCGACCTTCATAAAAGTATTCGGGCCTCGTCAGTCTTTGTGGTCTTCGTTTAACTCGTTTTTAACTAAATTACTGCAAATACAGTCAAAACGGTCACATTTTTGTAACATGGAGTTGTAGGGGTCGGACCCATTGTGTCTGGAATTACGTTGTCTCTTACACCTCTAAATTTTTTTTTTTTTTTAAATTGCTTTGATTTGTTTTTCTAGGTATTGAACACATAGTGCTCCTAGCCTAGGTTATTGCAACTCTTAATACTAACAGAAAAAATTCATAGTTTTCCTGACCATAGTCAGGGTAAAAGAATTATGGCTACTTACAAAATAAATAAAGAATGTATAAAAACTTAATTAACGTAAAACTTACTATGAATAAAAAATTGTTAAAATTAGTAATTTAAAATTAATTACTTAATTAAATAACAATTAAAATATTATATATACTTATTAAATAAAAATGACCAGATGAGATTCACAATTTACATATTATGCACCCATATACACTATACAAACATACATACAAACATACATACATATATACAGTTACATACATATATAGATGTCTGATTTATGAATTGATAAATTCAATAGGATCCATTCGCTTTAGTCTTTTATAAGGTGTTTCTTGAATAGCTCCAACAGCTAATTTATTTGGGTGGACTTTAACTCGTTTTAAGTACCTGGTTCCTTGTCGCTTAGCGTATTCCACCACCGTTTCTACGTCTAGATCACGCTGTATGATCTCGTTTTTAATGTAGCGACCAACCCCGAGAAGAGACCTTAATATAACCGTCTGCTGTCTCTGGATTATTTCAACATTGGAGGGTTTAGCGGCTGCCCACAGATGTGCTCCATACGCCCAGATTGGTCTGAGGAAGGATTTGTAGAGCATGACCTTTGAGGCTAGATTCAAAGATGATCTCTTTCCGGTTAACCATCGGAGTTCTCGGTGCAGCAGTTTTAGCTGTGCTACCTTTTTTTTTATATGGATCTTCCATGTTAAACGGCGGTCCAAGTGAAATCCCAGGTACTTCACCTCTTGTACGCTCTCAACAGGGCGATTATTGATGGAGATCGGCCCACACTCTCCTTTGCGAAGAGTAAACGTAATGAGTTTTGTTTTACTCTCATTAATATTGATTCGCCATCTCCTTGCCCATTCCATGATTTCATTTGCATGAGACTGCAGCTCTCTCGTGGCCACTCGCGGATTAATGTTTGCGTAGAGTATCGCTGTATCATCGGCAAAAGTCGATGTAATTATATTTTTGTCGGTGGGTAAGTCAGACGTGAATAAGTTATATAGAGTTGGGCCAAGCACACTGCCCTGAGGAACACCAGCAGCCATACAGTAGAAACTACTTATGGCACTCCCATACTGGACGTAGAACTTCCTGTCACGAAGGTAACTGCTGATAATAGCATAGTACTGGTGAGGTAGATATTTCCTTACCTTGTGCAAGAGACCTTCGTGCCAAACGCGGTCAAAGGCCTGGGCTACGTCTAAGAAGAGGCCCACGCAATATTTTTTTTCTTCTTGAGATCTTTTTATATAATTTGTAATACGGTGGACCTGCTCGATAGTACTATGGTTCTGTCTGAAACCAAACTGGTGCAAGGGTATAATTTCCTTTTTTTGTATAATTGGCGCTATTTTGTAGAGAAGAAGCCCTTCATACAACTTAGACAGCACAGGGAGGAGACTAATTGGTCTGTAGCCATCTACTCTTGTTTTATCTTTTTCTGGCTTGTGTATAAGGATGATCTTGGCTTTCTTCCAAGCAGGTGGAAAGTATT
Organism: Sisyra nigra; assembly: GCA_958496155.1. Taxonomy (NCBI): domain Eukaryota; kingdom Metazoa; phylum Arthropoda; class Insecta; order Neuroptera; family Sisyridae; genus Sisyra; species Sisyra nigra. The sequence goes on along the minus strand of OY292316.1, from coordinate 32,201,584 downwards.
TATACTTGCAAATTGCATTAAAGATAAACAAAATTGCACGCTTGCCGCTGGTGGGGAGTTCTTTAATAAGTCTGGGGTTGATCATATCAACACCAGGAGCTTTATGTGGCTTTAGATTATCTATTTTCCTTTTCAGCATTGAAAATTTAAATTTTAGAGGCTTTGCATTGGGGGTTGTACAAGTAATGTGTTTGAGGCTGATGGGGACACCGCAAGCAGGGTTTGGTGTAAAGACACCTGATAGGTGTCTGGCGAAGGCTTCTGCTTTTTTGGAATCGGATTCCATCCAATTTCCGAGTGTGTCCCGTATGGGATATTTGGTTTGGATAGGTCTCTTGGTTTTTTTCGCCAGTTTCCATACAGCATAGCCCGACTTAGATGTATGATCTGCGCTGGATAGATAGTTTTGGAGCTCCGCGTTTGCTTTTTGAGATAGAGCAATTTTGAGTTTTTTAGTGGCTTGATTTAAAGATGTTTTGGCATTTGGTGATCTATGCTTCAGCCATAATTTTTTGGCGCCTCGTTTTTCTTTAAGTAAGGTATGTATTTCACTGTTGAAGGATCGAGTGGTAGGAGGAGCGGATCGAGAGGGCGTTGCGCTAGAAGCTAGTTTAGCTGCCTCATATATTGAATGCGTTAGGTATTCAATTGCTTGGTCAATGTCAAAACTTGATTTTAGCCTAACATTTTCATTGAAGATATCTGCAAAACAGCTTTTGAAGGTGCTCCAATTTGTAGAGCTATTAGTCCAACTGTCTTTGTTTACAACTGGTTGATAGTCTTCAAAGAGTTGGAATATTGTTGGAGAATGGTCGGAAGAAAGTTCAGGAATGGTTTTAGCCTTGATATTATTGCTACTCTAAAATTAAAATTCTAATTTGAATCACTTGGAATTAAGTAGGAATATCGGGATCATTATACGTCTTATTCTAGAAACTAAACGTCCAGGAGGTAAAGCAAAAAAAGATGAAAATCTAAATCCAGTAGGACCTTGATCCTTTAGATGAACTGTTGACAAGAGGTCATCAGAACCAGCAAGTCGTCAAGTTTACCAAGCACTTATTTGGTATAACATCATGACATGAAATGAACTGTGAGGATAGAGGAATAGACGAGGAAAAGGAATTTGATGGAGATTGGCAGGGAAACGTTCGGATTCCGCGTAATCTGGACAACCATGTATTCAATTTATGAAAGTCCTACTGTAGTAGTTTTGCAATGACCTACATAAAGATGGAACTGGTTATCATTTTATTTATCATTTATAGCTTTAAAGAATTTTTAATTAATTGAATAATTTCTAATAACATTTTTAATGTAGGATCAACTTCTTTTTAAGTTCTCTTTTTTAAATTCAATAAAAAATTTCAAAAATGCGTTTTTTTTTTCATATAATATGTATAAAGAAAGACATAGAGTGCTTTCTTTAATTATTATTATTTTCCTTAGTTACAATTTATTGTCATTAGAAAATTATTTAGAACTTATTAATAATTTATAAATATTTTGCATCATATAATTATACCTAAAGTAACGAACTTTAATTGTCGTTTCTTTTTTATTCAGGTATTGTTAAATAGAATAATAATTATAATAAATAATTTAATAAAACAACTTTTATATTCAGAAACAAATTCTCGCTCGTTACTGACTTTCAATATTATTGTGTTTGTCTTACATATGTACTTATAATAAACTCAAAATAACTGTGTAATCATTTTTTTCTTGGAAATAAAGCAACATTACAGAGTACATGTGTCAGATAAGAAAACAGTATATCAACAGAACGGAGTTTAAAACCTCATTTTTATGGCTTTTGATAACATTTGTATGCGGCGTTCTAAAGCTGATTAACAGTGATGAAAAAACGTAATGTGGTTATGTTTAATAACTAAAACGGTTCTTACAAACTAATTATGGAGCATTTGTAGATTTATATTTCACAAATACGACCAAAGTTCAAAAAAAAAAATGACTAATGTATGTTTGTATGGATCTTGAAATTGTTTTACTGTCCTCATTCCTTGTTTTAAATAAAACGATGAAAATATTTAAGTTTCAATTATTAAGAAACTTATTTAAAATTTGAAATGTTAATAGAGGGTTTTGATTTCATCCCTTAAACATTCTCATCACGATTTGGCACCGTGACTCGTTACTATGCAAATTTTTAAAGGCTAATTATGACGACAGAAAAGGAAAATAATGGGTTTACTTCGAATAATTTTTCAATTAAAAAAGTAAACCTCCCTGTTTTAACACAATCGAGTCATTCACCCCACATCCACCTCAAATGTTTTCCAAGCAACTAACTTGCGTTTAATATGGGAGGGTGTCAAGGCAAATAAATAAAAAGCCATTCAGGCCAGAGAGATCCGGAAATAGCGATAAAAGCATAATGTCATAAAAATATAAAGGCTCCTACGAATCGACCACTCAAAAAACCTGATAAAACTCACCCCTCTACTAAAGCCTGCTAGTTTTCCACAAAATATTTCCGACCTTATCCCAAAAAAATCGTGACCTTAAAAAATCGCCTTAATACGCCAATGACATGCAAGTCACGATTTGATTGAAATAAAAACACGAACAACCTTCGTAAAATGAGGGAAAAAAGACAAAATTTTTTTTCTCAACCCTCAAAATTCCGATAAATTAACCTTCATTTCCCGTCACCCTCTATATGTATATCCTCTCTCTATACTATGAGTTTTTCTAATCGGATTAAGTTTCAACTTCCCCGAATGGAAATCCCGCGTGTTAAATAAATAAAGCTTAAGAAATTGAGGTCTTTGTATTGTCCCATTCTATTTTTATTTTATTTATTTATTTTTTTTTTTTTTGAGGGGGCCAACCCATATTATTGTTAATATTAATTACACAAACTCAAAGGCAGATTGAGGTCGGTCGAAAAAAAAACGATCTCCTCATAAAAGATCGCAAACACTATTTGGGCCCCCCCTTGAAAATCTAGTTTGTTTTCTCGAGGGTTTTACGATGGAAGTGTTTGCACAAAAGGCAAGCAATCGGCCTCTTGTCACCCCGACCCCCCAACCATCAAAACCATTTAAGTAAACGACATAATACTTGATGGCTTCCAAAAAAGAGGTCCGTTTAGTGAATTCTTGGTAAATCTAACTGAAAGTGGATCTTTTTGTTTTGAAATTTCATCCCTTGCAGGTTGAGGCCAACTGGCAAACAAATGTTACACACTAAAAGATTTATTCTTTATCGGTTGCACGATTTGAAATCTGAAAACTTGACGATACAAATTGAAATTTTAAAGGGTTGAAAATGGGGTTCTTATTAGGGGTTTGAGTGTCATAAACAGCCTGATTATAAACATAAAAAAGCGCACAAAGATTAGGGACTGAAATAGGCTACATGTGAAGTGAGAAGTGAAAATAACTCGCATTTAAGGCAAAGATTTTTTTTTTCATTTGTTAGATGTTTTCCATCCCTCAGTCGAGAGGAAAAGTATGTTGAAGCTTTCATATAAACTTATACAATAAAATAGCGTGCGCGTTGAGTTATTATTCCAGCGAATACGGAATTAATTTGAAAGATTTTAAACGGGGGGGTTGAAAATGAAAAATACAAGGTTGGGGTTGAGGCAAAAAAGAAAAATGGAAAAGGAAACGAGGGAAAAAACCTCACTCGGATAATGTATGTATATATAAAAAAGACGCCACAAAGCTCGGGCGCGAGCAGACTGAATAAGTACTACCAGCATCATCACTATCGTCATCAACTCCATCCCCTGAGCATCATTTCATCCGACAAAAACCTCCTCAACTCGACTCGTATCGCCATCATCATCATTCCACTCCACCTCACCATCGACTCCTCACACCAACAATCGTATTTTCGCTTTATTTTTCCACGATTCCACTCATCATCACGTTCTGTGGTGCACCCTTTTAAAAACCATCCAATCATCCTCCCACGTCTTGACACGTAAAAGACAAATTTTCTCCCCAAAAAAAGAAAAACCTTTTGAATTAATGGTCCGGTTAGTTTTTTTTTTATCACCACTACAATCAACCATTCACATGTTTGGGGATACCAATAGACAAGAGGTTGAAAAAACCGAGTATAAACAGAAATTTGATGACAACTGTGAAAAGATCCTCGAATTAAGCGGATTTAGTGTGGGTCTTTTATACACGAATAAGTCGATGAATGTGGAGGATGAGAGCGGACTGAATCGATAAATCCAGACTAATTTACGGTGAGGATGAAAGTTGGTCGAAAGTGTGACGAGGAGCGAGATATACCAACGATGGTGTGCCATTCAGATCCGTTTACGCTTGACGGGTGCGTGAAATTTTTTCTTTGTCGCATTTCCACGTTTTCGTCGACTGATTGAATGAACGAGGCGTAAATCCGAGCTTGGAATGTCGATTCGATTCAAGCGACAACTCAAGCTGAAGAAACGAAACGAAGTTTTCAAATAAAATTTTATTAACGTGGCAACAAATTCATTAACGTCTTCATCCGTTTCTTACGGTTTTTAACGACCAAGGTGGTCCTGATACACGGAAAAATTCGATGACTGGTAAATTAAATTGGATTACCCGATTTTTCATAAGAATTTCGTTTGAAATTTCGAACTGCTTACAGGGAGACTAGCGGGAGGATGAGGAAAGCACAGATGTGCCGGATTAGAAAATTGTCGAGAAAATCGAGGAATAAACACGAACGGTGTAAAGGACACAATATGAAATGAACGATATTGGTTGACGTTACGTATGGTGTGGTTGGCTGGGTGACTCCCGTCTGTGGTTTGTGAAGGTGTTGAGCAGAAGGATAATGGAAAGAAACGAGGAAGTTTTGCTGCTGAGAGCATCACGGTATCATAATGTCGTAGGTGAAGGTGGTACATTGGATTCTGAGAGTTGTGGTACACCAGCCACCAGCTGGTTCAAATCGAAACCAATTCAACAAGATATTTTTGTTTGGTTTTCAATCAAGCTTCCATATAAAAAGCTGTTTTCTGAAAAAGTTAATGTCCTCAAAATTTTGTGAAGAAACTGACTTTTTTATATTTCTTGAGACAATTTTTTTCAGAACCCTAAAAAATATTTAGAAGTTCCAGTTGCTGCCATTTCGAATCTAATCCAGTTTTCCATTCAATATTTGAAATCCCTCTAGAATTAATTTAGTAGCTTTTGTTATGAATCATACACAGATAAATATGGTATAGTTGTGTTATGATCATCAAGGATCATCGAGAAGAGAATGGCATCTGTAACTTTAGTCAACAAGTCAACGTATTAAATGAGTGTTTTGAAAAGCGTTTTTTTTTGTGACAAAAAGAGTGAGGAAGGAAAATTTTTTTCGGCGTTACTAAGCGTATCTAGTTCTTACAAATATTTTTTTAACACAATAACTTTAAAGTTTCAAAATTATTGGTTTGATGAAAGATTAAAATTCCTTGAAGTATCTAATCAGAAGCCTTCCAGATAAACATAATCAATTTTAAATGTATGAGTAGGTACTTTTGTACAGTATATGAACTATTTTTTCATACGAATTTTTATTAAACTACTAGCTGTATCCACGACCTCGTTCACTTGAGCTTTAGAGCATTTTTAGCACTCAACATTTAACAAAATTCATATTAATGGTAAAAAAATATAACAACGAACAACAGTACTAATGTAAATTTAAAAAGCGGACAGTGAAAATTTAAAATTGCATGCTTCCATCTTCATTATCATTAAGTGATTATTATATATAAGTAGGTATCTAAAAGTCAACACGTTATGTTGTAAAAATCGCAATTTCTTAAATCTTCAATAACTTTATATTAGAATCAGGCCAAGTATCTAAGAAGTAAAACAAATAAAAATCATCGAAAGCTATCCAGTAGTTTTTACGTTACTAGCGTACGACCACAGACCGCTATCATTTTATTTATAAAGATGGCCGTTGAGCAGTTAACAAGGCATAACTTTGGATTTTATTCTGATAACTTCGATATTGCAAATGCATAGCGTTCTGAAAGACCTCTGATCAAAAATGTGGATAAATCATGAAATTGATGAAAGTAGACTGACCAAAATGCTGTTCTATCCTTGTTCAAGAACTAAACACTGACCACAAAACAATTTTAGATCATATTTTAATAAGCCTGTTGTTTAGATGCCTCTTGAATTGACGTAACATTTCAAGAACCGTGTTTCTACTATCCGTGAATTTTTGATCATAATTGAATATCTTATCTTGGATATAATAGTAAGTAGCGATGATAAATGGGTCTGATTCGACAATGTTAAAAAAGATGTTCATGGTTGAAAATTGATGAGGCAACCTAAAAAAAAGGATGCCTTGGAAAGTTTTTCTTCTTATAAAGTGGATAGTTTTTCTTCTACTTTAGTGGATTGAAAGGAATAATATACAATAAGCTTCTGTATAGTGATAAAAAGCTCAATTATGGCTTCTATAATCAGTAATTGAACCGATTGAGGGTAGCCATCGATCTGAACTAAATTATATGTATAGTAGAGGTATTGTATTTCGTGGAACCAATGTCAGTTTTCACATGTCCACGATTCCTTCATCGTTTAGAACTTTTGGTATTTTAATATGCATTAGAACCCTCCAAAACCAGAACCCTCCAACCCAGTTTGCGAAAGAATACTCTCTTATCCACTATCATCTATCCACAGCATAGTTTGCACTTATTACCAAGTGATCTTAATTCTTGTCATTTGGTATAAGATTGGTCACAATAAGGAAGAAACATTTTGGGGCAGTAGTATAGCATTTATTGAAAGTAGTCATCAACCAGAATTGAGTAGTAGAAGAGATAGTGTATTCCGCGAAACCAACGTCAAGTCCAACACGTTCTTGATGACACCTCAGACGCTTAGGTATTACTGAGGATGAGAAATAGTTTTTGGACGACAATCTTAAGAGAAACGTTCATGAGCAAAGATCGAAAAAACTGCTCAAACTAAGGTAAAACTAAAAATGATATTTTGGAAGGTTTTGTTGTATGTTTCATAGAATTGGAAAAGAGTCGTCTATTAGGAGCTCTTGCAGTTAAAACGCTGAATTGGAATAAGTATCTATTACGAGCAGTGATGTCGATTGAAAGTAATCATCGACCAGAATAGAGCAATAGAAGTGTCGTGTTTCATCACGTCAACATCAGGTTTCTCATATTCGTGATGACAAAAGTTTACGGAGTTTGGTTGGCATATGAATAAAACTAAAGATACACTGCTTGATCTGATTTAAAAACTACTTGACACGATTTTCAAGTTACATGACTTTTAAATTTGAAATTTTACTTAAAATCAAATTTCCAACTATTTGACTTGATGTATCCCTAATAAGAACCTTCCAACCGAGTTAATAAAAGAATAGCTTCTATATCCACTATCACATATCCACAGTGTTCATTGCACTTCTTGTTGTGTAATAGCAATTCTTGTGAGTTATATCGGTCTTAAGAGGGATTTCTGAAGATTAACAAACTTACTTTTCTTATAAAAAAAGAAAATAACAGTTTGGAGAAGTGGTATAAAATTACCTTTTAATTAAAGAAAAATAAACGAAAAAATAGATGCATATTTAACCCAATACGAATAGTTGTAATGTTGTTAACTAAAGTCACGAAAAGAACGTAAAAGTAATGGATTTCCTTTTCCCCTAACAATCTGTTTCCACTTCAAAAAAAACTACCGAAAAAGTCAACAAATCATCATCGTATTTTAAAAACCATTAGTACGAAAATACGTTATTATGAAAAGGTTAAACTCTCCAATGAGTAATTATTTTTATACAGAATAACATATACTAGAGGTCGCCCAGTGGTCAAAATTCGACCATAATTCGTTACAATTTTTACATACCTAAGGGTACACTTCACTTGTAACTGCCTCAAAAACTTTAGTTACTAAGCTAACTACAGGAGATAATGAATTGCATTTGCAAATGTTTGGAAAATAATTTCTTGACTAATTTTTTCTTCAAGGTTCATTTAAAGAACGTGCATCATATAATGATTGAAAATATTTATTTTAAGTTAAGGAAGGAAATAGGTGTAGAGGTTTCAAAATATTTATTTTTTTTCTTCCATAAATCTTTTACAAAATTATTTCAGAATATTCTCTAAAAATTTCAAAACTAAATATCAATTCGTTCATATCATACATGTTTTGAGGTCCCCTAAGTCTAAAAAAGTCGTTTTTAGAAACATGTCTGTGTGTGACAGCCATATCGTATCGAACGCTTTTCCGAATTTCACCAAACTTGGAAATTTTCCTTCATATTATATCTTGTTTTGCCGTGAAGCTTTTAGTTGAAATCGGTTAACCGAAAGCTCCACTTTATTCTTGGAGTTTTTGAGCTTTTTCAAATTTTTTCGAAAACGGCTGATGATATTTCTTAGACTTATTAATGGCTGAAACTTTTATATGAAACTTTTTCTTGGGAAAATTCGATTAAGGACGGTTCTGGAGTGAAGGTTGGGAATTCATAAATACATATATGTTGTATACTTGTATGCATATAGTTCTGCTATGTATAGTTATAAGATGCTTATATATTTCTTTTAACCAATAGCGAGTTTCATAAATGAAAGTAAAAGAAAGTATTGTGACGCCACGCAGCAGATATTTTTCTTTATATAATGTTGTATGTCAATTCAAATTACAGTATTCTGAAATATTTTTTAGACAAACAAAAAAAAATATGACTAAGTATGAAACATCAGAAGTAATTTCAAGTGAGTTTCCTACGTTCAAAAGTAGAACAAAAGTACCTTTATGTTTAGATTTTTTCATTTAAAAGCCAAAGATAAAAAAATGGAAATAGGCTGCATAAGTCCTGTTTAAAACTTTGAATTAAGCTAAGCTTTTTTTTCAAATAGTACCTACCTACCTAAATTAATTTTTTGTGTAATTTATTTGAATGATTTTGCCAAAAGAATATAGTATGAATTATTTATACGTTATATAATAATCAAAAAACACCTGATGAAGAACAAATAAAATGGTTGAAACGTTGTGTATTTTAAGTTATACGTATCTTTTAAATATATTTTTAATAATATTACTCAATAATCAAATAATCGGTTAAATTTGTTTCCTTCAATTTCAATAATTACAATTTAAAAATTTAAATTCCTCTCACAATATTTTGTTTAAATAATGACATTTGGAATATGGTTGAAGTCTGTGGTCAAACTGAATAACTGAGAATTAAAATTCTACATATTTGTGTGTTTTGTGTGTCTGTGTGTGTCAAACGCGTGGTAGTGTGTGTGACGTCTTTTTTCATTAATTTAAGGTATTTTGAAGCATTATTATAAAAAAATATTATCTCAAAACGCAACTTTCTCATATAAATTTCAATTGTGCCAAATTTCATACTCCTCCGTTCGTATAATATTCGGTAAAAGGGGTTTAAAATTTTTGCTTCACGTATTAATATATAGATAACTAAATAAAATTTGAAAAAAGAAAAATGTGGAGTCACACTTTCAATTCATTGAGTGGAATGACCCATTCTTATTATAGGGAGATAAAACTTTGTATACTTGCAAGATACCTAGGCATATTTTTAATTTATAAAAGGTGCATAGTACAAATCGCGTGTTTACCCACAATAATCGAAAATGAATTTGACGACACGACTATGAGCTTATCATGACTGGAAAACCGAGTATTTATCAACAATGTTATATGAGCTTTTACGTGTTTTTAAGGATGGTCGTTACGGAATCGACTTATAAACTGTCTTATCCGTTGTTTGTAACCAATTTAGAAGTTAAAGCAGCGCTTTTGATTCCATAACGATTAAAGTTGATACTAAGAGACCATCTTTAAGGTCATTTTGGACATTTGACACCATTTTTTTCTAATCTTTGTTTAAGCTTTGCAGAAGACATTATTTTTGTGTTATGAATATGAGGTAGATCAGAATCATAATCGACTTGCCTAGTCTGATATATGTATGAGGAAATTTAAATGGACATGCATGCATATAACAAACAACCACGAACTAACTATGGTGTTTTGCTTAAGTAGTCGTTTGTAATTAGGTGTTTAGGTTTACCATATAATAGTAATATGTGTGTACATAGGCTAAACATACATATATGCGAATATCTGTCTGTCTGTCTGTCGGTTGGTTGGTTGGTTGGTTGGTCTATCCGTCGGTCTACCCGTCTACCTATCTGTCTATTAAACAAACACTCGTTCCCGCAACAAACAACAATAGTTGAGGCGCCGACAAACTAAACAATCTCACACATACGAAACACAGCATGCTCGAAGCACTCGACTCTCTATGAGGGCATAAGTGAGCAATTTCATCGAGGGATGATGGTGGCAAATAGGGGTTGGTTTACGACGCGGAAATAGTAATAGTAGTTTAGAGAAACGAACATGAGACGAGACGAGACGTGGCGAGAGAAACTAAATGGCGTTTTGCCACCTCTTGGACGCCCATCCCCTACACCTCACACAGCCATATCACGCGGTTATCAACGACTGGCTCGACTCAGCTCGGCTCGCGCCCTCACTCGCAACAGTACAATTTATAGTGTAGTTAACCACTGTAATTAACACGCCGGCTATTGTCATATGTACACATATGAGGCCTCATTCTACCCCAACTCTCAACCAGTCGACATCCCCGTTTTGGATCATACTCTCTTGTGTGCAGCATTAACACCCCATACTAACCTACAAACCCCCTAACCTAACCTTACTCGACATATCTACACGATACAAATTCTACCCCTGTTTTCAAAGCTTCGACTATACACCCGATTATGTATGGATATAGTAAACAGAGAGCGACCGAACGGGTGGAACAAGGATCGCTTTACTTATAATAGCAACCAGCAACGATATAAATTAGGGGTGGATATTTCCAAGGATCGTAATTTCCTCGTTTGATTTACCTCTTTTCAAATAGACGTATACACATGCACATTTCATCCCCCTTTAACAAAACTCATCCACTTACAACTACTAAGTAGCTTAACATATGTGTACAGTATACCTACATAGACTACACGGTAATATTATGGTCTACAATAGAAAGGTATATTTCTCTCTGTCTATGTGGTATGGTAATCAATTTGTAAACTTATTGGTTATCGATTTTATTAACCACAGGCAAATAAATAATTTCGAACGATTCGATTTGTAAATAATATCTTTGTTCATTGTCATATAATTAAAGCACATTTCAACAAATATTACATAAACCAAACATACTGATACACACAGCAACAGACACATTAATGTTCAATTTATTTTCCATTTTAATGTTAACAGTCCAAATTTGGGGCAAATTTTATAACTTAAATAATCAAAAGTTTAAAAAAAGCCTACAATTGTTTCAAAAAATTAATTACATACATAGGTAATAATATATAAATATATATGTAAAGGTACGCACAGAACTATATTATGTAAACAACCTCTACCGGTATATTGTAATAACTTTCATTTACTTCCCTTCATCCTCTTCTCTTTTTTTGTTGTCACCATCTGTGACCAAATGGTGACAATAATTGTCAATCATGAGTGTCAAACTCGTTTTAAATAGAAAAAAAAATATATATTTGGTATATGCAAGGCTACAGAAAGACATTAATGCTGAGCATACATCAGAGAGCCTGATGAAGCTATAATATATGGCGAAACATCGCGTCCTGATACTCTTGTTGTATTCATTGTAAATCCCGGTCCATTGCCCCTATACCTATAAATATCGATATAAAACGATAAAGACGAGGTTACAAAGGAATACCCTGAAGCTTGTCTGTGAACACAGGGCCAAAAGGAAATTTTCTTAATAGTATTAGTAAGTGTAAGTTACAACTACGGTAACTAGTGTCAACAAATGGCAACAGCTCTATGGCAAAAATATTATTTTAAAGGATTTTTAAAATGATGTTTGACAGGTAAATAAAAAGTGATGACAAACTAAAATTCATCTAGATATTCCTTAGTTAATCCTAAATCTAATGTTGAAATTTTAAAATGACTGACAACATCGTTCAACAGTTATAACAATTCATAAAATTCGCAGAAAAGTGGACATATAGCATTTACCTATAAATGTCCATTTTTTTGCGAATATTATAAATTGAGTATACCAGAATGGACGAATATGAAAAATGAGTTGTAACATTTTTACAAAGTCCACTTCTTGGCGCAGTGGTTAGATCAGTTTATCATTCCGCTCCATGTGTCAAGTGGTACTAGGTTCGATCTTTGTTGAATTCTAGATATAAGAATTATGACCTAAGATAAACATTTTTGACAATTTTGCAATTTTTATTAACATTCACTAAATTAAAAATCTGTTTTACTCGTCAATGCATAGTGTAAATTGAGGTAAATTCACTGTTTTAAAGTACGTAGGGTTTTTTCTTTTAATGCATTTTTCTTATTTAATAAATCAATATATTTCCTTTAGTTTACTTAGTGACAAGCTACAAATATATCAGTGATCCTTTATTAACCTTGTGATTAACCTAATACCTACTTGTACAGTTTTGGAATATTTTACTATTTCTCCTCATCAAGAGTTGTTGTCATGCCAATGGAATATGTGCGTTGGAGTGAGGATACATCAAACTACTCCATTTTCAAGTTTTTTTTCAATTATCTTAAAAACTAGTTGTTCTGGGGCGCCTACGGCGCCTTATTTTTTTAAAAAAGCCCCAAGTTTCTTACGTGAAAGTTATTGCATGCGTTCGTATCAGTGTGTTTGACAACCAAAAGTTATGAATGAGTTCAATAAAAAGAATGAATAATTTATTTTTAATTCATGAATGCTTTATTTGTTTATAAAATTTCTTAATACACAACATTGCGAGTGAAAATACGATTATCATTGAGTAAATGTCCTTGTTGTGGGGTTGGCTCAATAGTAGTAGGCATAGTATAGGCAACATAGTAGACATTGAGCGTTACAGAATGAGTGAGTGAGTGAATCAGTGACCTGGGCTTTTATATTATCTTATTATATTATGAATAGTCTTCAGCAACGCTTAGAAAAATGTTGACCGATAGAAATCTCAAATCTTAAATAAACTATTTTTAAGGTATTTTGGATTCATTTTTGAAAGATTGAATTACTTTTTTAGTTACTGAGATTTTCATTCGGCGTGTTTCGTAGTGTGAAGAGAGGAAAATTCAAAAGAAAAGAAACATTTTTTATGGAAAATCAAGTATACTTAAAGTGTAAGGAAGAAAAGCTGGGAAAAAGATATTTTAACGCTCATTCTTCAGGATATAGGGGCAAGTATTAATAAGTAAACTTTGTATTACGTGTTAGTATGGGCTACATGGGCTATACACAATAGAGGCAAAAGATTTGACAAAAACCTACTCAAAGAAACAGGGTTTAGAGATATAGATTCCTAGTCACTGAATTATTCCATCTGTTAAGATTATGGACTCATCACTATCATAAAGAGTTACATTTAAAATGCTTATAGTTTCCTTTATTACTTCTATTGTCACCTTAGAGAGATAATAATAGTAACCCTAAGCTACATAGATAAGTGGAAGATCAAAAACAAAGTCCGCTTTGTATAGAAATAATTCCAAAGTCCTTTATTAAAAAGTCCAGGATTCAATAGCTGGATCACTGGAAACAAAGGTCAAAGAATAGCTAGATGACCTATTATAGTGGTCAAAAAAGACCTTGTTTTAAAAGGACGTGGGTGATGAAGGTTGCTGGATAAGCAAACTTTTTCTCTTCTAATAAAAAAAGAAAATTGTTGAGTTCATTGGCTCTTAGTGGATCGAAGTTTAAATAATTCATGTCAATTAATGCTGCTTCTACTATAGACATATTTTCTGACACAATTAATATACAAAATGAAGTGATGAAATTATAATCTCGTTTCCATGTTAGCTATTCGTGTATTTATCGTACCGTATGGATATAGATAGACGTCTAACTGAGGCTTCTAAAGCTGATGCATGTCTGATGAAGTCAGTGGGTCGCCCGATTTGCCAAGATTCCACCGAGTCCCGCGGGAGTGGCGAGCATCCCGTCGCCTCTCTGACTCTTGCTCATTCTAACGAGAGACGAGTATCGATGTGTCACGCTCTGTGTAATTGCTTGTCTGAACATTAATAGCACACAAAGTCCACAAGTGCTTTAGTGGCACTTCTCGGACGCGCCGACCACCCCAATCAAAACCAACGACCCTCTTTACACAAATCCTTTCGCCTCCAAAAACCACTTCACCCGTCACACATATAGATACAAATATACAATCATTATATTCCGGTTGATTCGACGAAATCATCAGCCAACGACCCTCTAACAGTTTCATTTCTCATCCCTGACATATTTCTCTGTGTGTTGGGTGGTAAATGCCACTGTCACCCCACTGTATATCGCCTCTCCACCAACGCCACCGTAAAATCATCAGGCTTTCATATCGAGTGGATAATATGTAGGAAATATTATGCGCATTGATTTGATTGTTCGTAATCGCATGCAAATTTATGCAATGTCGATGTTATGATCCATAGAATTTAATTAAAGATAGATTTAAGTGAATCGAATCCAAAGAATCCATCGGCATTAGTGAAATTAAATTTCAGCTTCAATCACAATTAAATCATCAAACTATCAATGACTTAACAGAATAATGTGCATCGTGAATATTAAAATCTAGTCGAGTCAATTTTGAATTTAAATCATATACTTAATAACAATAAATGGCCGGAACAAATTCAACAAATCTAGTCGGGTAAAAGTTACGTTTTCTTCGTTGTCTTCGACATGATTTGCATGCCAACGTATAATAAAGTTATAGCTCTTGTAAATTTCTTACAAAATGTAAAAAAAAAGTATATAAAAAGTATTTTATACATAGTTGTTCGGAAACGCTTTTGTGCATGTTTGAATCAAATTCAAATACTCTATAAGTTATATGAGTTTTTTTTTTCGTTAAATAATTTGCGAATTTCGTTAGGGTGAATGACGCGAATTCACGTCATTCTCGAATCACAGTCTATTTTCCACGAGTGGGTTTCCCTCTGTTTGATTTTTGTTGTTAACGTGAAAGGAGATGAAAATGGAAGAGCTTTTGAAAGGGAAGAAATTTAATCTGTTTAGTTGTTGGACTACGAAAAAACGTTTCAAATAAAAGTTGTAGAGGATTTTAATCCTTATAAGATTTCTTATTGGTATTTTTTTAAAAAATCATTGGTTTATCGTCAAGGTAGGATGGAAATTTAAAAAATTACTATGACTGAACTTTGTTGAGCATGTTTAGACGTTGTAACTTCTTTTAGTCATGATATGACAACATGTTTCAAATAAAAATATTATTCTTTGTTATAATGTTCATTTGCTTTTTTCACAAAACATTCCAATTAGAATACAATGTTAAAATTATATTTTTAAGAGAAACTTTTTTAGATACAGTAAGGACTCTTTTTATATCGTAAGTACCTACCTATTGTGGCATGTCTAAGATTTTAATGTGCCTGCGTATGCCTTGCATCTGGCGTCTCGCTGTGTGCTCACCGAAACGTGTAAAGTATATAATAGGGGGAGTGATCAGCGCAATGAGACGAAAGATGTTCTAAAGGTTTTATTTAGGATTTTAGATTTAAGAAGAAAAAGGGTAGACAGTAAAAATTAGGGTCAAATATGCCAGAAATAGAACAATCTAGAGTTTGAATATTCCAGAAGCATGTTGGGCCTGTATATATTTAACGGGTTGACAGCCGAGAGAATCAGTCAGTTAAAAACATTGAATCAGTATTTAATCAGTTATAAACAGTCAGTTATAAACCAGTTAGTGAGTTAACAATCAGTGAATCAGTTATATATCGAGAATCAAGTGACAAGTTAAACAGTGAAATAAGCAATTGTTAAATTTAAACAGTGAAAATAAATAAGTGTAATAGGGTTAAATAAATTAAGAAAATGTGTATTAAATAAATTGTTGTCTTAAAACACAAATTCTAAGAACCCGTCAACGTAAATAGATGAAGACGTGACAGAATTAAAAATTCAATAACTATAGTTTTTCTATATGTATTCAATTTCACAGTGGTTCTTAACTTTGTTTCTTTGCGAGAAACAATTAATATGTGTTTCTTTTAATTTCCTGTAGGAAAAAAGTAGTTAATATATGCAATATATGTATGAGCCAAAAATTAATACTGTTGAAAAAGCTATGTAACTTATTGTTTGCTTCCTATTAAAAAATCACGCTAAATCGTTAATTTGTTGCTTAGTGAGAAGCAATGAACATTCGCTTCATTTTATAGCTATGGTACAAGAAACATGCATTTTTCCAGGACCAAAGTTACCCTTTGTGTGTTTATTTAAACAACCTACTTGTGTACTAAGTCTATCATTGAAATCCCTTCATCCGTTTAAAAAAGGACATCCTGATCCTCCAGGATTAATATGTGTTCCAAGATAAAATATACCCTATTTGTTATTGGAGACAATAGTCTATCTTTAAAAAATTTCGCTAAAATCTCATTCAATCTTAATAAATTGTATCATATTAATATAATAGAAAATCCATAATTTAGCTTTCCTCTGTAATGGAATGCACATTGTACCTACATACATAATAGGTATATATCAGAATGGCTAGTGGGTAATTAATTATGCAAGTGTATAAGCAATAGATTATACATGCATATGAGTATTTAGGTTGCCTATACAAAACAAAGTAACAAAAATTGTGACTACAAACTTTCAAATGGCAATATATTTTATTTCTATATAATTTTAAAACGCTTTGAAGTGTTAGTATTTTCAATTGAATTACACTTAGTATTTTGTGAAAATCACAGCATAATCTGAGCACATAGAAAAGTCAACGATTTTCGAAAAATTCATATAATGCAGTTGTATTTTTCCGTATCATGGACAAAATTTAAATAAGCTATTTTCGATGGCCAATAATAACCAAAACACAAGGGATGTCAATAGATAACAGAACAATATGTTAAAACCTATAACTAATGAACATTTTTGGAAAAATTTTTTCTTTTAAGATTGAAATAAGAAAAAATATTTCAAACTAAAATAACAAAGATGTAACAGCTTTTTCAAGTTTTATCCTTAGAATTTTTCTAAATACTTTATAGAATCTGCTATTAACAATAAGAATACAACTGAATGTTAGTTAGTGATGTAAAGTAAGTAGTGAAATTTTTTTTTATTGAATACCAATCAATAAAAAGAATAGAAAATACATTTATTTCAATCTTCATACTAAGTGGATTGTATGATTTAAAAATAAATCTCAAAGGTATAGCAACTTTTGTTTGAAAATCTCATTAAATCTCATTGCCTATTTGAATTCTCAGATTTCCATTATTGAATGTTTAATACAGAACTGCCTTTGTAAAACCGTTTCCTCAAGAATTTGGCTAAACATTTTGACATTTTCTGTAAAGAAAAATTGCGTCAAAATATATTTTCAATCGAATAAACCATTTATATTTTTATTGGGAGAATTTTTAGAAAAAATCAAAATCAATTGTTGGATATTTCATTGATATGTTTTAGTAATTGACAAAATTATATGGCTAACACATTAATGTTGAATGATATAAAGAGGGAGAGAATGAATTTTGTGTTTAATTTGATCAAAATGTGGGGGTGTGGGGTGGTAGTCAAGTTTATTAATGGGGATGGTGTGTGTTGTATTTATGTTTGTTGACACCGTGGCTGGCGGGCGGCGGCGCCTCATTAGCTCCCTCACATTTACGCCCTCGTCGTCCTATATCATTCCAATCATCCCTATCGTGGTCGTCATCCATATTATCCGTGTCACTCGTCCCCATCAGCCCCATTCCCCACTGCCGCACATATTACACATTGTGTATCGACATTAAATTAACCACTAATATCGACTCGTATACATGCGAAAGCGCTACTGTCTATACGAGGGTGATTTATCGAGGGATGATTTAATACGACAGAATGTGAGGTGGGGGTTGAGGCGAGAGGCATAAACGCCGTTTGTTGTGTTTATGAAGTGTTGACTATCTACGTAATCACATGAATGAGCTTCGTTTAATACACATGAGCTTTCGTCATATTGTAAAAATCTTTTTCCTCCTGCTAATTCCCATCTGGATATTTCATAGTCTAACTTATGCTTATTTCTTGCAAATGATTTAAATATAAAAATATTTTCATAAAGAATTTTTTTTAAATAAAAGTTATTTTAGTTAAAAGCGATCAGTTATAATAGAGACATCTCTTAACGAAACATTGAACTAAATAAACTATTAAGTATCCAAACCTTATTTACTATTCACAATCTTCACAATATTTTTCAAATGATTGAAACGATTGAAACAATTGAAAGCATTGAAAGCTCTTGGAAAAAATCAGGAAAATAATGCTTGAAGAGAATTTTGTATATTAGTCTAGTCAAATCGTGTTCGGAGATGCTGGTTTCAGGAAACAACTCAGAAAATTTTTTTACTCATTTTGTTACATGTTTTCCGGAGTGCTGAATCCTAATTTCAGCGTTATTAGTTTTCACGGACTTTATTGAGAAAACCGCAAAATATATGAATTTTTTTTTCAAGAAGTCATAAATTTATTTTTTGAGGATGATAATTCTGTACAGTTATCTACAACAATGTTTTAAGTGAAAGCTTTGAGATGACTCAAAGCACAGCATTAAAAAATGACCCAGAAATGACATCTTAAATCGTCTTGTATTTCACGCAAATTCATAAATTACTCTGTCAAGAACATTTTAAGTTTTTCCTGAAAAAAAAATAAGGAAAAATGGAATTGAAATATAAATTCTTTCTATACACATTTTTTATTAATAATTCAACAGATATATATTACAAAAAAACGCACACGAATTTTCATTATTTAAATTACTTAATCGTCTTGGATTACATAACAAGCTTTATTCTGTAATTTTTTATAATATATAATACGTTCCTAATTATGTATCATGTATTATGTATTTAATCGTTCGTTTTACAATAATAAATATATAGTAAATGTAATGCAAATGGTGGTCTTTGAAATTAAGTTCAACTAGCAATTTGTGTTTAAAAATAAATTGAAACTCTCATCAATCATTTATTTAAATACACATAATATTATTTAGTCCTAGTTGTAAATAATTTGTTACATTAACATCTGATTTTATCAGCCAATTGCCACGGCTTTTAGTAGCTAATTTAGTTTAGTTAGTTTCAATCTAGATTTGTTTTTCTTCTACATTTTGAGCAAAATATTATGATTTTTTACATTGATTTTTACAACCATCTGGATGTTGTCAGGCCCAATTAACCGGAGCCCATTTGCGGTATTTGTTTTTTCTTCTTTTCAAGAAGAAGCTAAGACAAATTTTTTTTTAGAAAAATTCAATAAAAACTATCACCTATAGGAAAAGCTCAGGAAGTAAACAAAAAATGTTCTTTTATTATTTTTAACGGAAAATACGACTTTTAATTCAAATAAAATCAATTGATTAAGGCTTGAAGAAGCAATACTATCAATTTGGGGGATTATAAGTAATCAATTGGTCCAATTTTTTATCTATCGCATTGTAAAAATATTTTTTTTAACTAAAAGCTGTTACTTTTATGACTAGAATTTTTAAGAAGTGAACAGAATTCAATATAAACATAATACATTTTTTTTGTGTGGATATTTTTCTTCTTAACTATAGTTAAACTATCGTATCTCGGAATAAAAATCAAGGAAGAAATATCATTCGTAAAAGTGCATCGTTAGGAAATTTTAGTTATGAAATTTCAATGAACTGTTGAAATTACTTTTAGATGGTTTGTTAAATATAAATTTGGCCTCTAGTCTAAAACTGTTGGCTTCGACTATGTTTGATTTTTTTGGTTTAACTTAACGGACTAGGAATTTTTAAAACAAAATAATGCTCCTTGTATATTTAAAGATCATAACATTTTCTACATCTTTCATTTGCACATATTTTTGTTATAAAAAGCAATGAATTATCCTTAATTTTATTATCCTATATTTCCTTGAGAAAGAGGAACATTAATCGACATTTATGGCTACGTTCCGGTAAGGAGTAGCAGTGATAATAAACCAGTTTAGAATCGTTCTGTCAGCCGTAACCATGGTCGTATTACTCGCTCTAAACGCCATCAATGACGTCATTGTTTTTGTTGCTTTTATGGGTCTAAGGATTTTCTTTTCCTTGATCATCACGACCAATGAGATCTATTGTTATGTTTTGTTCTGTATGGGACAGCATCAGGGTTCTAAAGAAAGCCAGTACCTGCCCAGGGGCTGCCATTGCTATCTCGCCAGGCGTCATGCCCGTAATTACGTCATTACCCTTATAAGGAGATGAGTAAGTATAAGTATTGGTCAGTTAAACACTTTTTTGTTACTGGAGCAAAAAAAAAAATCGACAGTAAAGGCAATCTTCAAAAACGCGTTGTGGAACGTAGCCTATAAGTTACCAGATGATGGAAATATTGAAAAAATATTATCTTTTGTATACTTTTGTTTTTAAAACTTTTGAAGTTATCATTTAAAGACAAAGTAATTATTTGAAGTGAAACTTCTTTAGATTCAATAGGGAACAATCATATTTATTATAAAATTAGTTAACTTCAATGTTTCGAGTTCCTCAAAATTTTTTTAAGATTTAATGAGCTTACATTTTTCATCGATATATTGAAAACTGGGAAAATAACGAGGTTTTTGTTTTTTTCTTCTTAAAGCTCTTATAGCAAAAACGTTAAGCTTTGAGATTCATCAAATAATGTAATCATAATAAAACCAATAGCAATGTAACCTAGGAGTTTTACAGTCTTAAACGTGGCTTGTATAATTGTTTAGTAAACAATTTTTTTAATTTAAATCTTCAGTAATAAAAGTGAAAATGACTAATTTTAATTTTTTGTTGGGGAGGTACTGTTGTCTTTGTCTCTATTTACGGGTTATATGGCCTCTGAGTCCATATTTTCAGCAGTTCTGATAGAGACACTACCGTCTTATCTTCTTTAAGGTTTAGCAAATGTTAGTTACGACAGTGGTTAACGTGTAAGACGCCGTTGACATTGAGGTGATAGGTAATAAGCGATATATCGCCTAAGCAATCCGACAAGCAAAATGTCGCGCGAGTATGAATATTTTTTATCGACGCTATTTAGATTTAAATCTGCCTGTGCATTTCACTTACCGTATATCGCTTATTGCCTCAATGTGAATGACGTCTAAATCTAAAGAAAATGTTATGATCCTTAAATTTTATAAGAACGTGATTCATAAAGATGCACTGAAAACGAGAAATTTCTAATAGTTTGACCTGATGATTTTCATTTAAATTTCCAAAATTGAGTGAATTTTTTGGTGGCCAAATTGTGAGAATCCCAATCAAATCTGCCTTTATTTGAATCATACTATATCCAATTACCTTTAATTATAAAATAACTATAATATTTGGAGTATTTAACCAAGTAATTTCCCTCAACCCTTTTATTATTGTATAAATAAGTACATTTAAAGCAAATATCATTTGGGCAAGAAGAAATAGTTTAAAAGTAGATTTTCAAAGAAACCACGAAGTGAACTATTTGAGAGTGAGTCAATTTAGTTCATTTCGTGGGTATTTTAAGAGAATAGAACAGCTCGTGAAAAATAAAATAACATTGATAATTACTATAAAATGATCTTAGATTTTCGTCTCAGAGAAGATGATTTTGATGATTGCATTGTGTTTTTTTTAAGTTTAGTTTAAAGTTTGTTTAATATAGTTTATTATACTTTTTTTATTTAAATATTCACTCTAATTTATTAACTTAGAAAAAGTGAAAGCTTTTATGTTTATGTTCCGCCTTGGAAGCATTAATTTTGATCAGCATTTATATTTAAGTTTTAGTGTTTAAATTTGTTAAACATACATTAGCTTAAATCTTCAACCTCTAACATTCATTTAAAAAAATTGCGTACAACTCCATGCTGCTAAATCTCTATTTGATTACCATATTTCTTTAATTTTGAATATTATTTTTTTATACAATTATCAATGTCTATTTATATTAAATATTTAATGATGATTTTAATAACGAGAACAAATTGAGAAAAGCTTATGATAAAGTTATGTTTTCATTGATGTTTTTGAGAGGTTTGGACGAGTTTTTTTTTTCTACTAACATTCACTAAATGCAACAATGATAATCATAGCCTTGTGTTGAATGGACGGTGATATGAAATGTTTGAATTTTTATTGTTGTTAAATGAAAACATAGCTTTTTCGGGTTCGAACTGAAGCAGGTTATCAACAAACTAACTAACTTTTGTATAGTAATTAAATGGTACTGGGAATATGGAATTATAGGTTTTTTCCGTATGATGGAAATTACTTTGAATCATTCAGAGTTTTGTGTCATTTCCGAAAACGGAATAAACCTTTTAAACACTAAATGTATAATATTATAATAGTTACAAGTCATTCTCATGGAGAATGAGCGCGTGTTTCTACGAATATTAAACTTTAAAAATTTTTCTTTTTTCTCAATGGCGGCACTTGTTATATTTCCAAAATATATATATATATATTATATAGATATTTTTTTATATTATAGATTAATCTAGTTGTAAAGCTGCTGCTGTGATTTCTTTTTATTTTGGTAATTATTGGTTTCACTATAACATCAATTTGTTACAATTGAAATTTGGATTTTTTAAAATTTAAGGTCGCATCAACTACTATCGTCATTAGCGACCGGCGAATCTGAAAAGTCATGACATAATTCTGGGCTTTCATTAGGATTCGACCCTAGAACCACTGGCGCATAAGGCAACAATCTTTTTAACTACATCATGAAGTGACCTGGTGGCAAATTAATTATTTAAAGAATATATGATTTTAATTTTAAAACCCATCTAGTTTATATATAAATATAATATTATATATAATAAAAAAATTTTTTAATAAGGGAAGAAATTGCTTCTGCATTGCGCATGTGGTAGTTTTTATACTGATTGAAAATCATAACAATAAAAGTTTTCTTCTTATGGATTGGAGATCTTTTCGTTTAATGGTGGAGTACGGAACAATACGTGAAAGACGTAAAAAATGTTTTAAAAAAGTAATTTCATATCGTGAAAAAGTTTGAGGCATACTTTTTGAGATCATTTTCAACCAAAGACTCGATTTGTACAAATATTTTGCGATATTTTCCAAATTTAATTTGGACTAAAGTATAATAACAAATTCAAAACCCCTTTCATACCTTAATTTCCCCTGACTGTGGAGTTATAAGCGTTTAAACGTTACCATTATAGAAACATGATTTTTTACCAGATTCAGTAAATGATACTTTTATATGCATTTAAAATATTTATCATAAAATGACCCGTCAAAGCATGCTCTGAACAAGAGGTCGATTCAAAAAAAAAAAACCCACTCTGGTCTCGCGATAAGCTACAACTATCTTCGCCCTACGATAGACCAATTGCATAAACCCTTCATTATTATATCATTTTCTTTATGGTAGAAAATTAACGAAAATTGACACCATTTAAGTAACACTATATGATTAACTATTTTATATTAAATTTTTTTTCGAATAAAGTGAAAACTCAAAAACTTAAATAAAATATTCGACTGAAAAGGCCATTCATTATATTCGAGTTCTATAATAGTACCAGTTAATGCTGAGTTTGTAGGATCCAGAGAAAATTGTTCTTCAATAGCTGAAAAATTACTGAAATTTCAGTCTCAGACCACTTAGTTTATAACCGAATTATCACGGGATAAAATTCACCTATTTTCATATTAACGTATTTTTTACTCTTAAACTGGATTTTCACGGAAGTCATGAAGTCGAGAATACTACCAGTTTTAAGTGATCGAAAAATATCCGACAAACCAGATATTTAAAGGTCAATTCCCAGTATATTAAGGGCGAGAACGGTCTCATTTCACTTTTGTTAGCCCCCATGAGCCTATTACAATTAGCTAGTCGATTGGTAGTGTTCTGTCTAGTTCATGAATCCGTCTGACCCAGTCTTAACATACACATACCTAGATGTTTTACATGCAAAGGTGTTCAGTATAAAATTTCTTACAACAATGCATCGCGATCTTCCTAATTACAAGCAATTCTCGGCGGCCCGTGGGCCACCTCTGACCTGTGGTAAGTATTTTTTTATTTTGGATAGTAATAAAGTTTTTTTTTGGCCCGATGTCATTAAAATTTCCCGGTACTAATTATCATCCCAATCCAGCCTTTTTTATATAGCAGTATAAAGATTCTCCTTACTTGATATTAAAACTACTTGATTTGATTTTCAAGCTACTTGACCTAATTTTTGGTTAAAATCAAGTCAAACTCGAGTCAAATAT